>CM055118.1:666279547-667479547 GCA_029206835.1 Rana muscosa
TTCATGGCCAATGCCCTTTGGACAAAAGTCCTACGCTTTGTCCACACAAAATCCGATCGTGTGTACCAGGCTTTAGACAAGCCTGTGAAACGCTGGAAGAATATAGTCTGCTCAGATGAGACCAAAATTGATCTCTTTGGATGCCATAATACACACCATGTTTGGTGGTCAAATGGCACTACATATCACCCCAAAAACACCTCCATAACAGTGAAGTTTGGAGGTGGGAACATCATGGTGTGGGGCTGTTTTTTAGCATACGGTACTGGAAAACTTCATATTGTTGAAGGAAGGTGGAAAGGGAAAAATGTACCAAAACGTTCTTGATGAAAAAACCTGCTGCCATCTACCAGGATGATAAAGATGAAATGGTGGTGGACATTTCAGCCACGCAATGATCCCAAACACAAAGCCAAGGAAACATTCAACTGGTTTCAAAGAAAATAAAGCTGCTAGAATTGAAGGTGTATGACAGCCTCAGGCTGGGCCCTGGCATGGCCTGGTTGGAGCCCGGGCTGAGGCTGTCATACACCTTCTTACGGGGTTTTGTAAAGTTATGCGACTTCCTGGACATTTCTCTTTTCCATTATGTCTGAAGCTGGGACGAGCTTTGTCCTTGTCTGCACTAGGTCACTACATAACAGAACCTCATTGGAGCCTTGAACGGCACCTGAATATTTAGTTTGGGTCACATTATTATTAATATTATTAGTATTATTATTATTATTATTATTATTATTATGCTCATTTTGAATTTAGTCAAATCACTATCTGTGTGATTTTGCAAAACCTTTTGAAATGTATACTTTGTGTGATTTTGTTTGCCATTACAAAGTATTTCAGTGCTATATTCTCTCTATGTCCTAATTGCATTTTTTCTCAATGCATTTTAGATGTGAACATCAAAACTTTGGGATCGGGTTGTGTGAACGTTAAACAAATTGAGTGTGACAGCTGCCAAATAGAAACTGAGAAGGGTAACAGTGTCCTACAATCTGTCAAGGTAATAATATACATTACAGTAAATATTTATGTAGGCACCTAAAATGTTAGATTGTGATTTTAGTGGAAGCGATAGGTGTAAACCGTGTTTACTATACAAGTGAAATGACTATACTGTGACTCCATTGCTATATGGCTTATGCAATTCCTTGGTATTAATGCAATTTGCTGCATAGAGTAATTGTTCATAAGTCCCTGTAAGCCATATAATGGCTGTCATGCCAGCAAAGAAATTGCAAGGTTTGTAATCTGACACAGAACCATACCAGTATTGTTGCTGCTTTACAGCTAGCTCATTTACTAGTTCAAATTGATTTCTATTCCCAGAAATCCAATGAACTTTTCTTGAAAAAGGATTGAGGGTATTAGGGACTTTTAGGAATACAAGACCGGGTAAAGCTTGTGTTTTCCATCCCTAGGGACTTTAAATGAAAATTTGGCCCGGTAAGGTCAGATATTTCCATCCCAGTAGTGTCAAGAGGGGAACAAGGAGGGTGGGACTTTGAATGAACTAAATGGCAGCAAAAGAATGTAAGGTGAACAGCAGAGCTTTATTGGTAAGAGGAATAACATTGCATAATACAATTACAGCGATATATATGAAATTAAAATTAAATTAACAGTACATATGAAAATGACACAATTGGGCACCATTGTGTCTCATATTACAGCACTGGTAGAAGGGTAGGTAACTTGAACAGATAATAAACATACGCATCATGACAACAGTGATATCTCATCAGAGACTCAAATAAAATTCCATGGTTCACCATGGACAATTGGTTAAATAGGTAATAACGGTATTGCCTGCAGGACCTATGGCTTCACTGGGCCTGGTAGGGAAGTATAATGTGGTAACTTGAATTTCAAGATTGAATAATTAAGGACACGGCATATGAGGCTCTACGCGTTTCGTGGCCGAACGCCACTCGTCAGGAGCATGCGCGTGGTACGTCTATAATGAGAGTAGTGAATAGTTCTAAAAATCAAAAGTAACATGGACAGGTATAGTAACAAATTCCAACAATTGGTTGGTACTTACTAGTAGGAGTACACTAAGTAGAAATATTGGTGGTATGTCACATGCCTCTGGAAGCACCTCCAACCGGGAGCCGAGGTGAACATCTCGATGGGAGGGGGGAACCCGTGCGGGCAGCACCTAGGATCGGTAGGAACACTGGGCAGCTCTGTAGTAAAGTGAAGGATGGTTAGTGTGGAGCTGATCTCTGTATTATGCAATGTTATTCCTCTTACCAATAAAGCTCTGCTGTTCACCTTACATTCTTTTGCTGCCATTTAGTTCATTCAAAGTCCCACCCTCCTTGTTCCCCTCTTGAATTAACTTTTCTTAAAATATATCTAAAGCTAGCATTTTTTTTTTATTTTGAGTAGAGTAAGGAATGGTTAACCCATGTCAGTCCTTTTTCCCATCTGTATACGATTTGTTCTTTAGACCCAACAGGAAGTGAGAAGAAATCTCTCCAATATGATGTAATATCCCTCCGTTGAGTCTCTAAGATTTCTCTTTAACTAGAATTTACTGGCTAGGAATTTTAAATTATACTGTCTTTACAACATGGAAGTAACACAATGCAGAAAACCTGACCTACAGTCATCAGTTTCAATATGTCCACCTGCTAGCTGCATATTGTAAATATAAAAAATTTAGATCTTAAAAAGTGTGTTTACAGAGGTTACAAGCTTAAGCCCCGTACACACGGTTGGACTTTTGGCCAACAAACTTCATTTTGAGCAGGTTGGACCAACAATCCGACCGTGTGTACGCTCCATCGGACAAACTTTTTTTTGCTTTTTTCTTGTTTTCGTCGGACAAAAGTTGGGTCTGCAAATGGACAAACTTTTGCCCAACAAAGTCCGATGGAGCAAAGTCCGACCGTGTGTACAGAAAACCATCGGATTTTTGTCCGATAGACAAAACAACTGATTTTAAAATCAACCAACAATAGCAGAAGTTGACCAAAGAGCAGAAAAGAGCAGAAAAACCATGTGATGTTGCAAAAAGTTTTGGGAAAGTTTGCAGAAAAGTCAGAGCGTGTGTATGCTATGGGTGTTCCCGACCAACTCCGTTCGGACAAAAATCCACGGAAAAGTCCGATGAAAGTCCGACCGTGTGTACGAGGCTTTAAGCTCCAATTTAACAAAAAAACACAAAATTCCTACTCCATTCTCACTGGTAGTTAACCACTTCAATACCAGGCACTTTCGCCCCTTCCTACCCAGGACAATTTTGAGCTTTCAGCGCTGTCGCACTTTGAATGACAATTGCGCGGTCATGCAACACTGTACCCAAACAAAATTTTTATAATTTTCTTCCCACAAATGGAGCTTTCTTTTGGTGGTATTTGATCACCTCTGGCGTTTTTTTTATTTTTTGCTAAACAAACTAAAAATGACTGAGATTTATTTATTTTATTATTAGTTTTTCTTTGTTTCTGTTATATAAAAAAAAAAAATTCTCTTAAACTGACGGGCACTGATGAGGCGACACTGATATGTAGAATTGATGGGCACTGATAGCTGGCACTGATATGCAGCACTGATAGGGGGCACTGATATGCAGCACTGATGGGCACAGACAGGTGGAATTGGACAGCTAATAGATGGCACTGATGGGCAGCACTGATTGGACAGGTAGTGACAGGTGTTAATGCTGAGCACTGATTGGCACTGTGATGGACACTGGCACTATGGTGGGCACTGATTTGCACTGTGGTGGGCACTAATTGGCACTTTATTGGGCACTGACAGGAGGTTATGATGGGGCACTGAATGGCAGCTACTGAGCACTGATTGACAGCTGATGGGTACATTTGATGGGGTCTGTGCTGATTATCAGCACAGACCCCCCCCCCTCTGACAGGGAGAGCCGCTGATTGGCTCTCCCTGTCAGCGCGAACTGAGGAATGCCGTTTGCCGGCACTTCCTGGTTCACGCGATGATCAGCTGTGATTGGTCACAGCTGATCACGTGGTAAGAAGCCTCTGTCAGAGGCTTCTTACCACAATTGGAGATGCAGCGTGTCAGACTGACACGCCGCAGTACAAAACAGATTATAGCGCACACATACAAGAATGACATTTATCCTACAAGGCTATTTAAATACACCTGAACATTTTCAAAAAATACTGGGGGTTTAGTCACACTATATGGTCCTATAGTGCTAAGCCCACTTACTGCGACAAAGTACTCCGAATTAGTGGGTCCTACCCTAGTAATAGAATGATAGATCCTGCGTCTCAACCATGGGAGACAAACTCCTCTATGTATGAGAACTGAAGAGATTCCTCCTATGCCCTTATGGCCACTAATAAGAGGTAATGAGGAGGGGTAGGGGTGCTCCAGCCCAAAAAAACCTGGCCAGGGTCTACTACAATATACAAAAACATACTCGGGGGGGAGGGGGGGGGCCACACCCAAAAATGTGTTTAAATTCAAGATGGTGCTGCTATAAGACCAACAAACAGTACAAAACAGATTACAGCGCACACATACAAGAATGACATTTATCCTGCAAGGCTATTTAAAATCACCTGAACATATTCAAACAAATACGGGGTTTGGTCACGCCACACTCTCGATCGCCGTGCTGTGCGCCCCTGTATTATCCTGCTGGATGTCATATGACACCCAGTCGGGATAACAGAGCCACTTTCCGGCCATCAATCTGCTATAGGCTGGGCGGGAAGTGGTTAAAGAGGAATTGAGCTCTGGAAGCTGTGCCCACAAAAAGGCAGGCAAATGGTAAAGGACTAGAGACTAGTATTGCCTGCAGCTGACCATTCTCCATACCTGACTTACCATGCATTGTGGTGTTGCACTTTGTTCCTCTGTGGGGGGTGGCCGGGTTTTGCTTCCCCATATCAGAGTTTCCGGCAAGGAGAACAGTGAAGCACGGTAGTGACATCACCAGATCTTGGGAGACTAGCAGTCAGGGGCATTAAAGCCTTGAATTTCGTGCTGCAGATATACAGCTATGAGGCTTAAGGCTGCATTCACACCTGAGCGTATCGGTTTCAGGCAGAAAGTCATGCGATTTTGTACAGGTCAAAAGGTCACCAATGTAAAAAGCAGAAAAACGCCTGTAATATGCCTAAAAAAAAGCTTGTGTACTTCAGGCGACAGAACGCTCAGATGTGAACAGGGGCCATTTAAATGAATGGGATTTTGCTTGTTGGGCGTTTTGAAACTTTTGAGATGCGCGTTTTACGAGCTGAAAATGCTCTGGTGTCAATGGGCCCTTAGGCAAAGGGGTACCTAGGCACTCTGACTAGAACACATTGCAAAAACATAAGAAATACTTCCAGACTTATATATAAATATTTGGAAGATGCTACACAACTGTTTCTAAACTTGACCAGAGTATAAAATGCGTCAGAGGGGTTCTAGTAGACCTATGTCCCCTGAAGTTCAATATAGATGTATGTGGGCAGCTGTTGTGCTACTAAAGATGCCAACAAGCTGTGTGTTAAATACCCAACAAAAACCAGTGCATTGCAAACAATATGACTAAGATTATTATAATGTTAATAGGAGAACACAATACTCCTGTGTAGAATAACCTAAGGATGAATTAATAATAAAACTGATGCTAAGGCTGAACAGATTGCTGATTGTTTTTCAATTAACATTAGCAGCCAGTTATAGTTTTAGAAACCTTGAACAGCTGTATTGAGGACAACTAATGAATATAGAAGTACATGACCTACCATGACTTCTAGTGTTTACTAAACCTCATTAAGCACCAAAGCAACGTTGAGAATTGCTGCTAAATGCAATCACTAGTGTAAAGACGCTTTCATATTGCGGACTATGCCAGTGGATATGCCTGCTCAGTGGGGGGCCCCTCCACTGGTTCCTGCTAAACAGGCAGGTGACAGGTCCCTGAAAGCTTTCCTTTTATGGGCAGTCGGATGTAAACGCATCGCCTGTCTGTTTACATCTGACTGTCTTCCGATCCGCCAGACCAATGGGGAACGGATCCTCTATCAATCTGTTTTTGACGGATCGGATGTCGGCGGGTGTAAACTGACACATGTCCGTTTTACATGTGCCATTCCATAGAGGGCAATGGATGGCCCAATAGGGTCCACCTAATAAACTGACAGGCGGACAAGATCAGTCCACCCGTTTTTGAAAGGGGCCTCAAGTTTACATGCACCAATGCTGGTACACAGTCAAGGGTGTGATGTATTCACTACAAAATAGAAGGAAAGCTGAGCAGTAAAACTGTTTTTATTGTAAAAGCTCTCCTAATAAAGAAGTCCAGCCAAAGCTTGTTTGGCTGGACTTCTCCTATGGATCACAGGAGTGCAATTTGTTCTGCACTCCTGTGACCCGTTTTCAGCAGACAGCGGGCTGAAGTCCACTCTCTGCGGATGTCACAGAAGTCAGTCCAGGCACGCATCATTGTGACAATGGAAGTTGGGATCCGCGAGGTGCCTGGACTGATGCCCATCTCAGGGAGCCACTGAAAGCCTGAGCCGGCCACTCCCCGCCCCTCCACCACATAGCGCTCCAGTGAGCGAGGAGGGAGCAGAGCGGGGAGCTGCTGATTGACAGTCAGCAGCTCTCTGCTCGGGGAGCTGTCAGAACCGAGCGATCGGCGTCCGGGACAGATGCAGCACCGGACCGATGCTGCATCTGCCTAGGTAAGTATAAAACTGAAAAAATAAACAAACCCATACTTCTTCTCTTTTAATGTAAGGTTGCAGCTCTACCCCTAACACAGATTAACTGCCAATAGCCTGCAGCTAAGGACAGTTCTGAGGACAGCAGCCCAACATGTCCCTGCTGAGACAGTGTAAATTGTGTAAATTTTAGCTTGTGCTACTGAGCTCAATAAGCAGATTTTTTTTTCTTTTTTTTCTTTCTTCATTGGACTGTAAGGAGAAACAGGAAATGTTAAAATGAGCAAAAAGGTCCATCTCCTGCAGGATATGAGACTTAAGGCATCATATTTAAAAGAGAAGTATAGCCAGAGCTATTTTGGCAATCATTCTTTTGGGGATCACAGGAATGCAGTTCATTCTGTACTCCTGTGACCCATTTTCAGTTGGGAGCAGGCTAAAGCCCACTGTCAGCTGACGTCACAGAGCTGGTCTAGGCTCTAAAAAGATCCCGACCATATAGTTGGGATCCTCCCAGATGGCTGGACTGGTAGTCGCTCCCCTCTACAGCTCAGCGCTCTGACTCACTGAAAGCTGAGAACTGAGCGATCAGCAGTGTTTGATCGCTCAGTTCTTAGTCTTGGAGCCAGTGGGGAACAGATGCATTGGATCGAAGCTGCATCCATCTAGGTGGGTATACTTTTTTTTTTTTTTTTTTTAATAAATATAATTTTTTTTATAATAATAAAAAATATATATATACTGTGTGTGTGTGTATGTGTATGTATGTATGTATATATGTGTGTGTGTGTGTGTGTGTGTGTGTGTGTATATATATATATATATATATATATATATATATATATATATATATATATATATATATATATATATATATATATATATATTTTTACGTGTAGACCTGATCATAATAATTACTGTATATACTCGAGTATAAGCCGAGGCACCTAATTTTACCACAAAAAACTGGGAAAACATATTGACTTGAGTATAAGCCTAGGGTGTCCATCTTCATGCCTCACTGTGTCCATCTGCATGCCTCACTGTGCCCATGCCTCACTGTGCCCATGACTAGACTGACGTTTAACATGGGAGTCTATGGAAGGGGTGCCAGGTTTGAAAAATCGTTGCTCCAGGGGACCTATGCAGGGTTGCCAACTTTCAGTAAATTTACAAATAGTATGTAAAGTCCATAATTGTTGCATTTGTCCATGAATGTCAGTTACGGACATGCAGCCCACATGTCCGTAATGGACATTCAAGGACAGATGCAAAAAGTACAGATTTTACAAACTGTTCGTAAATTTACTGAAAGTTGGCAACCCTGGACCTATGGCCGGCCGGTAATGGGTCCCCAAAATCCGGGAGATCAGGCGCAAAAAAGGTGACTCGAGTATAAGCCGAGAGGGGGCATTTTCAGCACAAAAAAATGTGCTGAAAAACTCGGCTTATACTCGAGTATATACGGTAATGGAATTATACTGTAAAGGGGTCAGGGATCACCAGCAAAGCCATATACATACAAGACAGTCTTTGTATTCTAAAAAGGCAACACAATGCTTTCAGCAGAAAACAAACTTCGCTTTTCTTCAGTTCAGTAACATAAAACAAAGTCTGCCTAAACTCTGCATAATAAGCCGTCCAGTTCTCACCGACAACTTGTACTCGCATGAGAAATGTCAGTCCTGCAGCTTTTATGGGTTTTCCAACTCTGAGACCGTCTGTAGTAGCGACCAAGAATGCTCCATTTTCTCACAGGCAGTTGTCCACCAAACTCTTCGTATTCCACCATGTGTTTTGTGTAGTTTCCTTCAGTGGGACCGGCATGGTGGCTGCCCCCAGGTAGAGGTGCAGGAGACCAGCCAATGTCCGTTGGCTGCTCTCCCCTTTCTACTAAGAACCCTGAAGCAGGTGTAAAAAAATATATATATTTTCCGGGTTTGGCTGTATCTGCGCTCATTCGGAGGGCAGATGAGACATCAGGGGTCTCATTATATAGAACCCATCATAAAAAAAAGTATCACAACTTTTTGTCTCTTGTATGATAAAAAAAATTTTGAAAAAAAAAAAAACTGTAAAGAGAAAATGGTTACATCCAAGCACTTAAACACCCCCAAAATATTTTTATCTCCCCCACTGCCACATACAGGCACATAAAAATGTAAACACATGTATCGGGGGGGGGGGCGCACTTGTACACTAAAACATAGATTGTACTACACATGTTACATATCGCCACACACTAGAGAGAGTTTTAGGCCCGTTATTTATGGTTAACTCTAAACCAATGACCTGTAGGTGGCTTTAAAGCGTCACATGATGGGAAATTTTAGGGGATCAAAGTTTGTTGGCACGCAGTTTTAAGGCTTTACATGTTGGTTATCTATTTACTCAGCGCAATCCTTCTCTTTACCCAATTTATTGGGGTAAAACAAAAAACAATGCTGTGGTTGTTTGCCCCTAAATGAAAGTGATAAAAAAAAAAAAGAAAGTGATTCAAAGGCTCAAGGTTTTTTACTTTCATGCATTCTACGCATGACGGTAAAAAACCTCTGTGCAGCAGCCCCCTCTAATACTTACCTGAGCCCCATCGTTATCCAGCAATGTGCACCAGAGCATCGGCTCTCCGGGGGCTCACTCCTCATTGGCTATCAATCACAGCCAGTGAAAGAGAGGGAGCAGGGCTCTTTGTGTGAATGAACAGGCAGAGCAGAGGCTCAAGAGTCAGCCTGTTTGGGTGCCCCCACAGCATGCTGCTTGCTCTAGGGGTACTTGGCAGAGGGGAGTGGTCAGGAGCACCTCTGTGGGACCAGAGAAGGGGAGGATGGGGGCTGCTCTGTGCAAAACCATTACACAGAGCAGGTGAGTATGACATGTTTATTTATAAAAAAACAAGCTCTTAATATCACTTTAATGTTGGTGTATTTTTTACAGAAATTTTTCTCTTGATATCCCGTGTTAATATCATGTGACCTTTTTAAAAAGTGGCACTACCACCATTTTATTCTCCTGGGTCTCTGCTTTCACAAAATGTGCACATTTTATTTTTACCTGCTTTAAAAATAAAGAAATCCATGAGAGAGCCAGAGAGGGGGTGCAACGGCTCTCTCTCCAATTTTCAGGGGCAGCAAACAAAGGTGAGAGGGGGCACCATCCATGCAATGGTGAGAGATTATTATACAAATTACAATTAAATTGCAGGGGCAGCAAAGGTGACAGAGAGAGGAGGGGGGTGCACCGTGCAATGGTGAGAGAGATAGATTCATTATACAGATTGCAGATTGCAATTTGTTCACCTTAATTCTTCTGCTCCAAGGGCGGCCGACACCGTTCACTTCTTCTTCTATGCCCTCACTAGTGGGCGGTGCTGGTGCCGCTCGGGCCAATGGAAGGGGAAATAAAGCAGCACCATGGCATTCTCCTGCTCGGCTCCTCCCCTCAGGCACATGATCACTCCGCAGGCGCTGGATCAGATCAGAATGCAAGGCAGGCATTGCGGCGGCGATGGCGGCTGCTTTTTTGACTGACAGCCAGGCAAAAGCGGCCCCAGGGCACTGAGTGCAGGCGTCCAATCCGGCCCTGAAGGCATTGCATAATTGTAAAGTGCGATTGCGGCCCGCCGCGGCTTTGTATTCGACTGACAGCCAGGAAAAAGGGCACTGAGTGCAGGCGGCCTACCGGGAATTTTGACGGTATCCCGGTAGGCCAGTCCGGCCCTGTACATAGGATGTATCTGACTCCTCAGAGGATAGCGCGTTTTAAACCTGTGTACAGTCCTGGGTGCCGCCAATCTGACTCCTCAGAGGATAGCGCGTTTTAAACCTGTGTACAGTCCTGGGTGCCGCCAATGGGACCACACCCCAGGCTCCTTCTACCACCTCATATGGTCCTGCCCAACTATCCAAGCATACTGGATGCAGGTGATACGCTTCCTGCACGACCAGTTGGGCTCTCCTGCTACCCTAGACCCAAAGATGTGCCTGCTCGGTCTGCTGCCGGACTTAGACGCTGACAAACCCCTGCGTACCTTTTTACATGAGACGCTATTCTTGGCGAGAAAAGTGGTGGCCCGTAATTGGATGCAGGCCCTGCCCCCTACAATCCAGTGCTGGAAAAAAGAGAATGACGACACTCTTCCATATAAAAAGCTGATTTATATACACAGAGGGTGTCCGCTTAAGTATTTAAGTAGGGTTGTCCCGATACCGATACTAGTATCGGTATCGGGACCGATACCAAGCATTTGCGCGAGTACTTGTACTCGCGCAAATGCTCCCGATGCCCAGTCCAATACTTTTTTTTTCTCAGAGCGGGGGGTGGAGACCGGGGCGGAGAGTGTGTGGCGGGGGGCGGAGAGTGTGTGGCGGGGGGCGGAGAGTGTGTGGCGGAGAGCGGGACGGAGAGCAGGGCGGAGAGCGTGGCGGGGGCGGAGACCAGGGCCGAAAGCGGGACGGAGAGTGTCCGGCGGGGGCGGAGACCAGGGCGGAGAGCGGGGCGGAGACCAAGACGGAGAGCGTGGCAGAGACCAGAGCGGAGAGCAGAGCGAGTCTTCAGGCGGGTAAGTAAAATTAATCTGATCAAATTGCCTTGCCTGTCTGCTGCTCAAATGCTACCTGTTCCCCCTTCACCTCCATGCCGCTGTGCCCCCTTCACTTCCATGCCGCTGTTCCCCCTTCACCTCCATGCTGCCGCCCCCTCCGTGCCCCTCCTCCACCCCCTCGGTATCTCAGGATGGAGAGCGGAGGTAGGAGCCGATAAATCCGGCTCCTTACTTGTCTGAATGTACCGAGTCATCACTGACTCTGTCCATTCACATAACTGAAACATCGTAAACTGTGTTTACAATGTTTCAGTTTATGAAATAAATAGTAAAAAAAAAAAAAATACTGACACATGAGATTAAAAAAAAGTATCGGTATTCGGTATCGGCGAGTACTTGAAAAAAAGTATCGGTACTTGTACTCGGTCTTAAAAAAGTGGTATCGGGACAACCCTATATTTAAGTATGAGAAGGTCTGGAGCAGATGGTTGGCGGATGGTGAAACGTGTACTTGATATGTTCATCCCTCATCTCCCCCCCCCCCTCTTTTTTTATTTTTCTCTCTTTTAATTTTTTATTGTGTACTGGCTCCACCTCCGTTGGGTATTTTGCTTTATGTCGCACAGATACTTCAATGTGTTTATGTATTTACTACTGTTTCGGCCACGTTGACTTATATCGATTTATGTACCTTGCATATGCTTTTCAATAAAGTTGGTTTTCCAATTAAAAAAAAAAAGTTCTGTCATGTGACCATGCATCTCTTCTTCCTAATATTGGGGGCAGGGTTTACAGGACACTGTGCAGATGTAGTGTACCTATATTTCATAGTCTCTTCAGCCTGAGGGAAGTTGCAGACTGTGTCTGCACAGGTGTCCTGTACCTCTAAATGGCCAGCCAAAGGATGAAACCTGACCACACTAACACAGATCAACTTTTGTACTTTTGTGTGGTCAGTTTGGAGCAAGGAAGAAATGTGACTGATGAGATCAATCCGATACTTCAGATGAAAATAATAGACTATGATTTTTAAAATGCATACATATGTGAATGCACATAATATAAACACACACGGTAACACACACTGTAATCTTCAGGCCTGAATTTTTATTTATTTTTTAAATGTGTGCAAAAATGGCTTTGGCAGTGCAGGGGTTAAATGTTGCATCTGTAATTAGATCTTGTAAACTTTTCAGTATTTGAAGTGGAAGAAGCCTGAGGTAAAGTTGTAAGCATTGTTTTTTTAGGCTGTCATTTGTTTCATGTTCTGCCACATTCTTTGCACTTGGTAAGGGAGAGTAATGTGTAGAATGTATTGTTTTAGTTACTTGCTCTGTTTGCAGCAAAGGCAGAGAAGAAAGCAAAATAAATAAGAGGGTTTCACAAGGATAAAGCAATAGCAACGTTTGTGATTTTGAAGTTTCCTGCTGAGCTAATAAACTCAGTAAAGTTCTATCTGTAGATGACTGAATAGTGGGAAATGGGGCCTCACAGATCCAGAACATCTGGGCAGAAGTGTACCTGTATTGCCACTACTACAGGTGTTGGGAATATGTAAGTTGCTCTTTGTACATTCTGGCTGTGCAAATACTACAAACAAAATCTTACACACATGCTCCACATCTGGAGAGTCATGTCTGATCTGTAACCCAAGATTTGTCTGTTTACGTTTATGTACAGAACAAAGACACCCTTGGGGGCATTTCTACCTTTAAATACTTGTAGTTTTAGCTGCTGCCACGAACTACGCTTATAATATGGAGGCCATGGGGGAGTTATCAAACACTGGCGTATTCTAAATTCAATATGCACATATGCAAAATGTGCCACATAAAGGTGGTTCTAAAGGTTTTTATTTTTTTTAATAACATGGTATGCCTACCTGCTCTGCGTTTTTTGTGCGGAGCAGGCCTGACCCTCCTCTTATTGGGTCCCCCGCCAGTGCTCCTTCCCCCTGCCAAATGACCCCATAGCAAGCCGCCCCCCGCTCCCTCTTCATTGGCTATTTGCGATTTGACAACACCAGGAATCAATGGCTCCCGTTGCTGCCTCTATCAAGTGAAGAGAGCTGCTGCTCTCCAGCACAGCACTGGATCGAGATCGGGCTTCGGTAAGAATAAGGGGTGGCTGCGGGAGGGACGCTGCATACAGAAGGGTTTTCATTTTGAGCTCTGATTTTTTATTTATTTTTATAATTATTATTATTCTTATTATTATTATTATTTGTTTTACCTAAATTTTGTTTTTAACCCCCTGTTCACACTGGGGCAACACGACTTCCAGCGCGACTTTTCAAGGCAACTTGGAGATGACTTGAGCGCGACTTCAGCGCTACTTGGAGTGACTTACAACGCAACTTCAAGTCGCCTCCAGGACAGGCGACTTTGCCAGTGGCCAATCACATAATAATCAGCTCTGTGGGAGGGAGGGGTTTGCCTTAGAAAACAATTTTCACTTCCTGGAAAGTTGCTTCAGTTAAGACGGGGGATCCGACTTGGAGGCGACTTCCATTGAAATCAATGGGTACAAGTCGCCTTGAAGTAGTACAGGAACCTTTTCTGAAGTTGGAGCGACTTCAGTAGTGTACATTAAGACGGCTCTCATTGACTAACATGTAATTTCTCATGTCGCGCGACTTGGGGCAACACAAGTCGGATCCCAAGCCACGGTAGTGTGAACCGGCACTAAGCGGTATTCCCTAGTCGGGCTCGGGGTGAGTTTTTAATGCTAAGAGTGGTAACCCCGAGCCAGACTCGGGCTGCATCGCAGGATACAGGGGAAGTTACTTACCTTGTTCCCTGGATCCTGCGATGTCTCCCCGCAGTGTCTGCGAGCCGTGTCTCGCTCAATTCACACTGCCGAGTGACGAGCTCCGTTCCCTGCGACATTGCGGCGCTCAGGGACAGAGTTTGGCGCCAAATTCAAAAAGTGAAACACGCAGTATACATACAGTATACTGTAATCTTACTGATTACAGTACTGTATCAAATAATTACACATCCCCTTTGTCCCTAGTGGTCTGTCCAGTGCCCTGCATGTAGTTTTATATTATAAAAACTGTTCTTTCTGCCTGGAATTTGGAGATTGTCCATAGCAACCAAAAAGTGTCCCTTTATGTCAAAAGTGGTTTTAGACCAGCTAGAAAACAGTGATAATAAATTAGAATCACTTGCAGAATTGAGCGATAGCGATTTGTGGGGAAATTCGTCATCAAACACTGAATCTAATGACAGCGACAATTCTGCAACTGAGCAAATTTCAGTGTTTTTGATTTGATTACATTATTAAATACATTTTTATTATAATTACATTACTATTTGTTATAATTATTTATAGTTATTTATTATATTATAATTTATGATTTTGTGTTTCAAACTTTATCATACCCGGGATGTCTACTAGACTCTTGTTTGGTCAGGTTTAAGTAAGTAATTACTAAGAATTGCAGGACTACAATACATAACACCAAATTTCCATGCAAAATAATTGTACCGCTTTTGGTACAAAATTCCAGACAGAATCATACCGCCAGGGAGGTTAATTATACGGTATAACCCTATTTTAACCACTTGCTGTCCGCCCTATAGCAGTTTTACCGAGTGTTGGACGGAGACTCAGAACGGAGCTCAAATACCACCAAAAAGCTCTATTTGCAGGGGAAAAACGAATTACACATTTTATTTGGGTACAGCGTTGCATGACTGTGCATTTTTTTTTTAACCACTTCCGCACCAGAAGGTTTTACCCCCTAATGACCAGACCATTTTTTGCGATACGGCACTGTGTTTCTTTAACTGACAATTGCGCTGTACCCAAATAAAATGTATTTTTTTTTCCCACAAATGGAGCTTTCTTTTGGTGGTATTTGATCACCTCTGCGGTATTTATTTTTTTGCGCTATAAACAAAAAAAAGGAGCGACAATTTTGAAAAAAATGTTTTACGTTCTGCTATAGAACATATCCAATAAAAAAAAAAAAAACAAATTTCTTCATCAATTTAGACCAGTGTTTCTCAACTCCAGTCCTCAAGGCGCCCCAACAGGTCAGGTTTTCAGGTTTTCCATTAATTTGCACAGGTGATTTAATCGGTTTCACTGCCTTAGTAATTACCACAGCCCTTTCATCTGAGGGAAATCCTGAAAACATGACCTGTTGGGGCGCCTTGAGGACTGGAGTTGAGAAACACTGATTTAGACCAATATGTATTCAGCTACATATTTTTGGTAAAAAAAATAAGCGTATGATTGGTTTGCGCAAAAGTTATAGCGTCTACAAATATTTTTATGGAATTTTTATTTATTTATTTTTTACTAGTAATGGCGGCGATCAAACTTTTTTTTTTTTTTTTTTTTTCCAGGACTGGGACATTGCGGCGGACAAATCGGGCACCTAATTGACACTTTTGACACTTTTTTGGGGGGACCAGTGACACTAATACAGTGATCAGTGCTAAAAATATGCCATGTTGCTGTACTAATGACACTGACAGGGAAGGGGTTAACGGGGGCGATCAAAGGGTTAAATGTGTCCCCAGGGGGTGCTTGCCAGCTGTGTGGGGGTTGCTTTAACGGGATGAAGACAGAGATTGGTATTCCTGCTTAACGGGAACACAAGATCTCCATCATCTTCCCTGTCAGAACGGCGATCTGCCTTGTTTACATAGGCAGATCACCATTCTGCCTCTCCCGGGAATGATCGCGGGTGGCCGGCGGACATCGCGTCCGCTGGACCCGCTGATTGGCATCCCCTGTGTCCAATCAGCGCGCGATTACACCACCCAGTGGCTTTTGCACGAAATGACTTATAGGTACGTCATTTCGCGCAATAGAGCCGACCTGCCAGAGTAAATATGTGGTAGGCGGTTGGCAAGTGGTTAAATAATAAACAGTGGATACCGTGGGAAGAGAAATTAACAGGTACACGCCTTTTTAAAGGCCAGACTAAAATACACATTGTACTGAGACATTTTACATTGGAAGTAAAGAAAACTTTTACTTTATTGATTACTAGTAACTGGGCCTGATTTATTTGCTGTACTTTTCTATTGATTATTATCAGTTTGAATATTCGATTCTTACAAGAACATTTTTTTCCCTGTATAATGTGACATGTTTTGTTTCTAATTTCAGGGGCACAATGTTCACATCCGTACAAAAGGGGGCAAAGTGGTGTGTTTGGGCACAGTCCATGGCAATGTGGATATCCGTGCTTTGGCTCACAGTGTAAGTGTATTAGTTTTAACAAATGAAAGCCTTGACCTGGGATATCTGCATACATGTATTCCCAGTAGAATTTGCGCAATTGGTATCTTTAATTTTTCAAAAAAAAAAGTCTTAATAGCTATCAAAATGCACTGGGGTAGGCAACCTGGGGCCCTCCCAGCTGTTGTGGAACTTCATTTCCCATGAGGCATTGCAAGGCTGGCAGTTACAATTACCCCCCCGTGGCATGATGGGACTTGTAGTTTTGCAACAGCTGGAGGGCCCCAGGCTGCCTACTCCTTCATTAGTCATAAGTAAGATGTGTTCTAGTAAATTACCACCAAATGTATGTACCAAATGGGTGTTTACAGAGACTGTTTAGAAGTTTGTTGTCAAACCTTCCCTGTAGCCCACTGAGACAAGACTTTCATCGGCCTGCAGGAATGGTGCCCCTGTGGCTGTACCCAGCAAATTAATGCAGTCACATCATCTGAATGGTAAGCTGCAATATATTTTTGGTTTTGGGTTTAACACTGCTTTAAAAAAAAAACGTAATGTGTTTACAGAACAGACTTGACTCTGATCACAAAAAATCTAGTTCTAAGGTATTTCTAGTTTATTCTTTGTAAATTGTTTAACCATCTACAACAGTAACTAATGCTGGGTTGCATGTAATCTTGTCTTCTGCCACCAGATGGTGCATTCTAGAAGCTTTTCCCTTTATATCTTTTTTCATTTCTGTGCTGACTCATGAAATTATAAAAATGTAACTTGCGGGAACAAGTAATTAATTCTACCCAACATAGAATTTCGAATGGGGAAAAAAAAAAGATATGTTTGGATTTGAGGCAATGGAGATCAATTGCATTAAAAAAAAAATCAATAAGTGA
The DNA here is from genome assembly GCA_029206835.1 of Rana muscosa. NCBI lineage: Eukaryota > Metazoa > Chordata > Amphibia > Anura > Ranidae > Rana > Rana muscosa. Next base: position 666,296,830 of record CM055118.1, read on the forward strand.
AGTTACTGTGCATAGGCACATTCTCTCCAGGTATTCCTGAGGGCAGAGAGCGATGTCCTCCGAGTTCTTTGCAGGCTAGGGGAATTATATTCTTCCCCAGTGGTCAGATTATTGTTTTAGGAGGTCAAAAACAAAGTTTGTTTAAATCTGTGATTTAGATTTATTTTTTATTTATTTTTTTAGACCTATTGCACACGGTACTGATGTTTGAGCATCAGCATTTCTAAACGTAATTTCAGGCATTTGTGTTGTGTGTGTATTTATGTGCATTTACACACAAAATACCTTAGTGGGCAAAATCCATTAATATTCATGACCATATGTGTGTATTTGCAAGTGTTTGCATGTACCAGCGCAAAATCCTGACCCAGATTTTGTGTGTTTGTTTTTTTTACACAAGAATACACAGCGCTTGTTTACTCGTCTGTGTGTACAGGCACATTGTAAACAATTAACGGCATTTTAGATCAGCTAACGTGGTAGTGAAGTTATACATTTAAAAATCCACTGACAGGCAGGCTTTTTAAAACAGAAGAGACCCTAGAGGTCTCTTCTGTCATAAATGCCCCCCCAGCCTGTTAGCAGGTAATGTGATCTGAGCCACACATGCGCAGCTCAGACCACATTTACGGCCCACTCTGTGTGACGCGGTGATGGGACTCCGAGGCATGCTTGGCCCGTCCAAAACACGAAACCCAGCTTGAAGGCTCTGTTTGTAGGTAGGCCTGTCATAATGTGCATACTACTACATTAGTCATGATGCACTGTACCCAAACTAAATTTTTATCATTTTTCCCCACAAATAGAGCTTTCTTTTGGTGGTATTTGATCACCTCTGCGATTTTTTTTATTTTTTTAGCAGAAAATAAAAAGACAGAAAATTTGGAAAAAAAAATTTGTTTTTTTTTGTTTGTTACAAAACTTTGTAAATAAGTATGTTTTCTCCTTCACTGATGGGGCTGCACTGACGGGCACCGATGAGGCGGCACAGATGGGCACTGGTAGGCAGCACGGATGGGCACTGGTAGGCGGCACGGATGGGCACTGGTAGGCGGCACTGTACTGTAATGTGTTGTACTAATGGATGCCAAACAATGCCTGCCAATCAGTGGTGCCCATTGTGGGCACTGATTGGCATCCATTGTGGGCAATGATTGGCATCCATTAGGCATTTCTAATTGGCATCCCTGGTGGTCTAGGGTGGCATACCTTTATGGTGGGCATCCCTGGTGGTCCAGTGTGGGCATCCTCGGGGGGGCTGCGCTGATAATCAATCAGCACAAACCCCCCCTGTCAGAGGAGCAGCCGATCGGCTCTCCTCTACTCGCGTTTGACAGACGCGAGTGAGGAAAAGCCAATCACCGGCTTTTCCTTTTTACATCGTGATCAGCCGTGATTGGACACGGCTGATCACGTGGTAAAGAGTCTCCGTTGGAGACTCTTTACCTAGATCGGTGTTGCAGGGTGTCAGACTGACATCCCGCAACAACGATCGCCGCGATGCGCGCCCCCGGGGGCGCGCAGCGGCTCAATATCCTGAAGACGTCATATGACGCCCAGTCAGGATATTGAAACCACTTTGCCGCCGTCATTTTGCAATACGGCAGGCAGCAAGTGGTTAAACCTGCTCTTGAGGCTTTACTACCACTTTTAAAAAACTGCTGTACTGAGCTTTTTCAAGCGGCAGTGTGACAGGGGTCTTGCTGTCAAGAAATAAGAAGCATGAGAGTGACTGAGCTGTGTGAGTTTGACCTGCAAATGTAAAAATCCATCAAAGGATGAGATGCAAGGGAGTAATTGAGTGGTAGAACTGTGATGGATTTTTACACTGGCGGGTCACAGAATAAGGGGGACTGAGCTGTGTAAGTGTGGTGGATTTTTACATTGACAGGTCAAAGGATGAGAGTTAGCAGAGGGGGCTGAGCTGTGTGAGTGATAGATTTTTCCACTGGCAGGTTACAGGATGAAAGGGACTGAACTGTGTGAATGTGACTTTTGCCCCATGACAGGATGAGAAGCAACAGGGACTTGGCTCGGTGTCTTAATTTTTTTTAAAGTCTGGTCACAGATTGAGAGACAGGTGTAGAAGGTGTATGTGAGACACAGCAAAGCATATAAAGGATGTTGCTCAAGCACAGGTGATTTACTATACTGTGTCATCCCAAGACCAGCATCTTCTACCAGGAAGTATGTAGATGCTGTCAGCCTTTTTATCCTACATTTAATACTTTTTCAGACTGGCTGGGACTTTATCCACTTGAAGACTGCAATATGTACTTTTCCGTTGGTACCTCACATGGTTATACCGGATGATACCTGCAGCTACAGGCATCATACGGGTATTTTCTTCAGAAAGCCGCTAATTAGCTGCTGCATTGCTATTACAGGCGGCGATAGCAGCCCCCCTCTTGCCCCCCTGCCAGTGGTTCTCCATCCCACCAGAGAACACGGAAGTGAAGCTAACGGTTCTGTCAGCTTACCATAGAGCTTTTCAAGGCCCAGAAAATCTCAGATCAGCTCTGTGATGTTGGAGGCCGAAAGCGATGAGCATTTTTGTAAATTCTGGTTTTCCTGGAAGTAAACTGCGCCATTTAAAAAAATTTAAAACATCTGATCACACTGATCTTTGTGAGAAGTGAGATCTGGGGTCTTAGAGTACCTGTCGCTGCCTATTGCTGTCACAAGGGATGTTTACATTCCTTGTGACTGCAATAAAAGTGATTTGTTTTTTTTGTTTTTTTTTTAAAGAAACTGTGTAGCAACAAAATAATAAAATAAAAAATTGAAAGTGCCCCTGTGCTCCCGCACAAAGGCGAATGCATGCGTTGGTCCCACAGCATAAACATGTGAGGTAATGTCTGAGCGAGAGCAATAGTTCTAGCACCAGACATCCTGTGTAACACTCCACTGGTAACCTGTAAAAGGCTTTTAAAGCGTCGCCTATGGAGATTTTGAAATACCGTAGTTTGGCTCCATCCCGCGAGCATGCGCAATTTTGATATGTGACATGTTCGTTATTTTTTTTACTCGGGGTAATGCCTTCTTTTATATTATATCAAAAAAAGGTTTTTTGTATTGTTTGTGTGCATTAAAGTGTATTTAAAAAAAAAAAATTAATATGCGTTTGAAAAACCGCTGCGCATATACCGTGTGACATAAAAATTTGCAAAACCCACCATTTTATTCTCTAGGGCACGCATGTCAAACACAAGGCCAGCAGACCGAGTCTGGCTCACCAGGCCTTGTCATGTGGCCCTTGCAGCCAGTTTTTGCAAAGAAGCTTTTGGGGGGTTGGGTGTTGCACACCTCCAAACCTTGCACCCTATACACAGTACACCCCCAAACTCTGCACTCTGTGCATTGTGCACCCCTGAAATCTGTACGTAGCGTACCCCAGATACAACTGGCCCCTTGAGGGAACCAATACTGCTGATGCGGCCTGCGATTAAATGGAGTTTGGCACCCCTGTTCTAGGGCCTCTGCTAAAATATTTTATTTATATATATATATATATATATATATATATATATAGCACACAGACCTTTTCCCTGCTACTATATGCCCGTACCCTCCTTTTTGAGGAGGTTGATCGGTGTTAACAATTTTGGGTTCTGCTGCAAGGTATTCCAGCAGACTGGTTCTCATGTCCTAGAGTATAGGGACAAGTCTCTATTTTTCCCCCAGGAAGGCCAATGTCCACACCACTTTAACTCCAACGCTGAGTTTATTTTTATAAGCAAGTTCAAGTTCAGTAGACAGGAAAGGTGGATGAGAGAAAGGACAGTAAGGTTTTGGAGATAGGTCCAGGCACAATCTGGTACGATAGTCGCTAATCGATCCCGAGTAGGTTTAGCTCACCCGGATAGTCCCCTGTAAGAACGGATCCTAGCAGCCGGAGTGATGCTCGAACGTTCACTTTAGGTTTCTTAGAGATACGATCGGGAGATCCTCTGCCACAGAATCTTTAAGTCCCAAACTCCTCAGCTATTGCAACACAAGGACAGGTACCAACGATAGCACGTTGCAAGGCCTGTGATGGATCTTTGAATCCCTCCAGAAGGTAACCAGGCCTCTTTCACCGTGAACTCTCACCGGTCCATCAGAAAGGTCATCCCCGATCTCCTCTTCTTAGAGCGGGTCCACCCTTTCCCGGGCACCCTGGGATTCTTCTTTTGGTTATAGGCCCCAGCTAAAGGTGCTGGGCCCGTTAGTGGAGTTGCAGCCCCAGGCTAAAGGTGCCTGAGACTGATACATGCGCGCAACCCTGGCCTGGAGGGCCGGGTGGCGCGAACCGCTCACACTCCAGACTCCTGACTTCCACCTCCAAAAGAATGCTGTCTGACCCTTTATGTATCCTCTCCCGGCATGCACGGGAGGCCAACCACGCCCACCATACTGTTGCCGAGAGAGGACACCCTAAGGCATAGCAATGTCACCCACGGTTCAACCCTGACCTGATATGACAGTGCCACCTACAGGCCACAGGCTGCATCAATAGGCAGAAGCGAGTACTAACAAATCAAAGTGGCCTGAGCCTGGCTACTAGCTCAGACCAACCCCTAAATTTAAGTACATAGCACCCCTGAAAAGTAAAGGGGCACTACATTTTATTTATTTATTTTATATATATATATATTAATAATAATTTGGTGGGGGTTCTAATTAATTTTCTAGATTTTTACAGTGTCAGAAAAGGTTTGGTCTTCAAGTGGCTATAGAGTTAGTGATCAGCAAGCCTGCCTTGAAGCACTTTTGTCTTGGGTTCAGATTCCACCCATACAAATGTAAACTTGGCACTTTACAGACAATTTCATGTCTGTTTTTTTTTTTTTTTACACAGAATCTTTGACGGCAAGAACCTGCATAGATGATCGGTAACTTTGTTATGACTGTGCATGTACCCTTTTACCAGTCAGCTTTCATTATTTTTTCCCGTTTTGGTTGGAAAGTAAAAAGAAGTATCGGCCTGTCATAGGAACAGAGCGTGCGCTCACATAAATAATTTTCTTGGTACATGTTGACATTATATTTTTTTTTATCTTTTGTACATTGCAATGAACATTGTGTATCAGCAATGTGATGGTAGTTCTCCACTTTTTTGTTTCACATGAAAGCTTGCTTGTCATCTGGTTATAATAATGTAGTTTGTACATGACTGTATCTCACATGTGTTCTGGAGCTTCCCCTTCCCCCTTACAAAGCCACTTGAATGGATTTGAGGATCCCTCATTGGAGAGACAGCAGAGACCATGACACAAGGCCGCAGGCTGTTTGCAGTTTACGTTTTTCTGACTTTACTTTTCAATAATGATGCTGTTCCCTGATCAAAGTGTACACATCCTGTGTGGGTAGCATGTACATTCATGGAAACATTAGGCAAGGGAATATCTTATTGAAAATTAAAGCACGTGTCCTTGCCAAAACCTCTACAATTATAGGCCGTTATTAATAGCTGCAATGTATGACTTCACCCTAAAAATAACCGCTAGATTGCAAAGTAATTTTCCCACTGGCACCCAATCTGGTGAAAGGAATGTTTTGGCAATGAGATCTCTCCGCTGTCTTTGGAAAACATGTTTTCTTTTCTGGAAAATTATCATGTGAACTGGTCAAAAGGGCAACCTCCATGCTGCGCTACGCTCCGTAATAATAGCCATAGGCATATCTAATGGTTTTTAGCTTTCTTAGCTTTAATTTTATATGTGAACCTCAGGTCACTATATTTTTTGTGTTTAAAATTATTAGAGAAAGTATTTAATAGTGGATTTAGTTGTGTATTATATGAATGAAGCGCTCATACTACTTGGCAATATAAAAGCAATAAATGTGAAACTGGAAGGCAGGATTGTCAGGTTGATTGGTTTGCAACAAATTACAGAAATGTATTCTACAAATGCAAATCTGCTGTACTTTACTAGAGAGATATTGGGGGTTATTTACTAAAGGCAAACCCACTTTGCGCTACAAGTGCAAACTACAAGTGCAAAGTGTTCTTGAAAGTGCACATGGAAGTGCAGTCGCTGTAGATCTGAGGGGGACATGCAAGGAAAATAAACAGCATTTTAGCTTGCACATGATTGGATAATAAAATCAGCAGAGCTTCCCCTCATTGCAGATCTACCCCTCAGATTTACAGCGAGTGCACTTCCAAGTGCAATTTCAAGTGCACTTTGCGCTTGTAGTGCAAAGTGGATTTGCCTTTCGTAAATAACCCCAATGGTTATGTTTGACTAGTTTTTTCTCAGTGCTAAGCATTTCTTATTAAACCATTTTGCTGGCAGAGCCTTTCTTGCATGCTAAAATGCAAATTCTGAACTTAAAAATGTACCTAAAACCACATTACATTATATGCTTTATAAAAGTAGCATACCCATAGAAAAAAACATGGCAGCCCGCATTTTATGTCACACTTTTAGTGCAACTGTATTATCAAATAAATTTTTTCAGTAAACAAATTATTTTAGTGCGCACAAGCACACAAAAAATTCAAAATTTTCTGTACATTAAAAAAGACTGGGACAAGTAAACGGGTACTAAATATGTCCAGACTTAAAATTGCACGTGGCCATGACATTTTAATGCACAAAGTTTTCCATAGGGGAGGCTTTAAAAAAATAAAAATACAGCTCAACAGTTTTGAGTTGGCTGTAAATAATGGCCCTCGAAACAATTCCTCTTACTATGATATGCGTGGTGATACCGAACATGTGTTGCCGTTTTTGGACCTGTGTGCACCACGTGAGTGTGTCTGAGGGTGGGGTGGCTTTATTTATTATATATTTTCATTTTATAAACCCTTTTTAAAAAAAACACTTTACTTTATAGCTTTCACAAGAGGGCTGACAAGCCTACTATGTGATATGTCATAAAGAGTGAATATGCCCTTTACAGGTCTCCTCAGCACTCCCCTGAGCTAGTTGGTGTTAGGCAGGATGTCTACTTTAAAAGAAACTCATGTGAAGATCATTATTTGAACTGTTTTTGCCAACCTCTTGTTTTGAAAATCTTAAGAAAATCCAGTTGCCTGGGTATGATCCTGATCTAATTGCTCCAGTCATTTTAGTCACTGACCCAGAACATGTATGCAGACAGCAAATCGCAGTCAAACTGGAATTCCTAATCTGCTTGCTTGTTTCGAGTAATTTAATTACAAACATATTCAAGCCAATGACTGCCATACAACTGGATTTTTTGGAAGGACATCCAAGAGTTGTAATGTACACACTTCTCTAGATTAGCATTTCATGCACAAGTGAAACCTTTTAGGCCAGGTGTATATCAATACTAAGGGGTTTATTTATAATGGAAAGTGGATATCGGCATGTTTAACTGCCATACCCTGCAGTTATGCCGCGTACACACGATCACTTTTCTCATCGGGAAAAATTAAGTTTTTTTTTCTCTTGGCTTTCCAGCATTTTTCCCGATGAGAAAAACGTCAAGAATCACGACGAGAAAAATTAGAACATGCCGCGATTCGCACGAGAAAAATTAGAGCATTTTTTTCCGCTGCAGTTTTCCCATAGGGAAACACGGCTAGGGAGCCTACACACGGCCGGTTTTCTCGACCAAGAGAAAACAACCTGTCATGAAAACCGGCCATGTGTAGGGGACCAAGCCGGTCCTCGTTTTTCCCGTCGGGTTTCACGGCAGTGTTTTCACCGCCGTGAAACTCGATCGTGTGTGTACACGGCATTACACATGCCATGGCCCCTATTTGAAGTCTCATTTATAGCATGCAAGCTATGGTATTGATCCTGTGGTGCCCCATGGACTTCTCTTTGCTTAACTTGTAACCAAAGGTAGAAATTATATTTATCATGATGATTACTATTATTTTGGATAGAGGATAAGGAGTTAGAACCCCTGTTGGGTTTTACTCCTGCCTGTATTACTGCTAGGGGGAATTAAACCTCTCTATTGGTTATAATGACCATTATCCCTAGGACTGGAGTTGCTACCTGAACAGAAATAGGACATTTTTCAATGGAGATACTGACCATGGTGAAAGGAGAATAGATACTGTGTTGTGTATATGGGACGACAAGTGAGAAGAAAGTCTCTTGAATGGGACAGAAATGGCAAAGAGAAAAAACGGTTGGATTTTATCCATTCTCTACTCTATCCAAAATGGGAAAACATTTCTTTAGATGTACTTAAGTATGACACAGTAGTCATTTTAACGTGTCCCAAAAATCGGGGGCTGAAAGGGGTGTTGTTTAGGCAAGCTTGCAGGGAGAGAATGCATGGAAGGACCTTCCGCAAGAGTAATGGTCAATCATAGTCCAGAGCAAAGAGTCAGCTAACACAGGACACTGCAAGCTCTAAATAATGGTGTCATTTCCTGAGGCTGTGTAATATGGAGGGGTTTAAGTGAAACCGGGAACTAAATGTTTAGAATGGTTAAACATAATTCCATATAAATGGTTGGACAGTTTATAGCTGAATATTAAGTCTGTATTTACCTGTATCGTTGGAGTTCTGCTATAAAACACATCAAATGTTCTTTACATTTTTGTTTTGTGTTACAGACGGTTGATATTGAGAAACTGTTAGGTACATCCATTAATATTTGCACAGAAAATGGTCAGCTGAAAGCCAAATACCTGTATGCAGAATCTTCATCAATGTCTTCAGCTGCTGGAGATATAATAGTAGGAAGTGCCCATGGTAAGTCATCTATCAAGCAAAAAAATCCTACATTTTCTAAAGGAAATGACTGCCAAGCTAGTGCTATACAGTTCTTTGTATTTTACTAGTGAATATGATAGAAACAGATGTCTGACTTGATATTTAGCACTTTAATAGATTTGGCAGGCTACTGCACCTGAAGGCTTAAGGTGTGGATGTGACAGCAGGCTCGCAAGAGAAATTGAATGTTGTATCGCCATTTGTTGTATCTTGGTTTGCATCCAGGCATATTGATAGGTTTTTGTATTTAAAAGAATGTCCTAAGGAAGTTTTCTGCCACACAAAAATAATCTTGTTCTGGAAGTAGATTTGAATTATGATTGAATAATATGAGATCTTATGTAGTATGATCTTATAAATAATATGAGATAGTGGAAAAACATTATTTTAGTGAGTACAGAGGTATCGTTTAAGAGCATTAGTCTTTAGGGATGGCAAATAGATGCTTGTAGTTTTCCATACAGAGCTTCTGACACAGAGATCGATGCCCTACTGTAATGCACCCCTGAAACTAACTACCTCTGTAGCCCCAAACCTGACACTAGCTCTCCCTGTAGCCCCAGCCATGACACAAACTCTCCCTGCAACCTCAACCCTCACATTAAAGTGGTTGTAGTGCATGAAGGTAAAAAAAAACTGTGTGCAGCAGCCCCCCTAATTCTTACCTGAGCCCCCTCTCGATCCAGCGATGTCCACGAGAGCCTTGCCTTATCGGGAACTCACACTCCTCATTGGCTTTTGGCAGCAGTGGGAACCATTGGCTCCTGCTGCTGTCAATCACAGACAGTGAGCCAATCGGGAGACGGGTAGGGCCGAGCCACGGCTCCGTGTGTGAATGGACACACAAACACCGGTCAGGAGCACGCCTGCTTGAGTGCCAGAGCAAGCTGCTTGCTGTGGGGGCACCTGGCAGGGGGGAGGGGTCAGGAGTGCTGGTGTGGGACCCGAAAAGAGGTGGATCCGGGCTGCTCTGCAAAAGCATTGCACAGAGCAGGTAAGTAGAACATGTTTTGTTATTTAAAAAAAAGGCTTTCATATCACCTTCACACATACCCTCCCTGTGACTCCAACCCTCGCACTAACCCTCCCTGTGACTCCAACCCTCGCACTAACCCTCCCTGTGACTCCAACCCTCCCCGTGACTCCAACCCTCGCACTAACCCTCCCCGTGACTCCAACCCTCCCCGTGACTCCAACCCTCGCACTAACCCTCCCCGTGACTCCAACCCTTGCACTAACCCTCCCTGTGACTCCAACCCTCGCACTAACCCTCCCTGTGATTCCAACCCTCGCACTAACCCTCCCCGTGACTCTAACCCTCCCCGTGACTCCAACCCTCGCACTAACCCTCCCCGTGACTCCAACCCTCGCACTAACCCTCCCCGTGACTCCAACCCTCGCACTAACCCTCCCTGTGACTCCAACCCTCGCACTAACCCTCCCTGTGACTCCAACCCTCGCACTAACCCTCCCTGTGATTCCAACCCTCGCACTAACCCTCCCTGTGATTCCAACCCTCGCACTAACCCTCCCTGTGATTCCAACCCTCGCACTAACCCTCCCCGTGACTCTAACCCTCCCCGTGACTCCAACCCTCGCACTAACCCTCCCCGTGACTCCAACCCTCGCACTAACCCTCCCCGTGACTCCAACCCTCGCACTAACCCTCCCCGTGACTCCAACCCTCGCACTAACCCTCCCTGTGATTCCAACCCTCGCACTAACCCTCCCTGTGATTCCAACCCTCGCACTAACCCTCCCCGTGACTCTAACCCTCCCCGTGACTCCAACCCTCGCACTAACCCTCCCCGTGACTCCAACCCTCGCACTAACCCTCCCTGTGACTCCAACCCTCGCACTGACCTACCCTAACTTATTTGCATTCCAAACTCTCCTACACTAGGTTCTTCTATATGGAAGAAAAGCCCATCTTGCTAAAATGTACTGTTCCAAATGTTGAAATCTATGGTTTTGTAAAAAGACAAAGTGCTATACTTACATTCATTTTTGGGGGCGGTTGTTTATTTCAAGGCACACACTTGATTTATATGGAAGACACTCAGTTTGACCCATAGATGGGTTCAAATGGAAACCATTACTGAATACATTAAACCCACTCCATTATATCCAAATTAAATTCAAACATTGCTTTGTAAATCCCTTCTAATCATTTTACAAACGCGTCAGAAGAAAGAAGCAACACTTGGCTTTTTGGCAATAGCAATATGTCCCATGTTGCAGTGTTCAAAATAGCTTTTTCTTTTAGTGTACTAGAATGAGTTCATTCTGCTTACTAACATCCCTTATATAGTTTCAAATTGCATGGAAAAAACCCCACATGGGACTTTAAAGGCACAAATGGCACCTAATTTTTGTTTAAAGAAAAATGTACATATCAGTCTTTATTTGATACACTTCATTTAAAATTGTACAATAAAAGGTTTTTAAATACAATTTTAGTGAAGTATAGTAAATAAAGACTGATATGTAAACATTTTTAACAATATGTGCTATTTGTGCCCTTTAATGCCCCATGTGGAGGAATTTCCATGCAATTTTTCTTTCAGTGTACAGGTCAACGTGAAAGCAAACTAGAGCAACACACAAGCATCTTAAAAAATAGTTTGTCTCTGAAAGAATTCAGCAATTGACTTGCTTATAAGTCTGGCATCAGAAGATGCTAGTGGAAGTAGGGGTGTGGACTTTTTTAAATAAAAAAAACTACTTGTCCAAGGGACTTAATCTGGGTCCCAATCTACTTGTCTTTTGTGACAATCTACATGTGCTGATAAAAAAAAAATATATATTTTGCAGGATGGAAAATATGAAGGGTTAATGTTTATTAGGCAGAGGTGCTTTTAGGAACGTCTGGGGCTTTTTAAAACGAAAGGGGCTTTATGGTGACTTAAAGCAGAACTCCGGGCAAAACCTTTGTTTCATAGTTTTAATGCTGCTTTCCTACCTTTGTAGAATACTTAGTCTGTCTTCTGATTGCCTCTGTAGTTTTTGAGAATCGGCCTGTGCATTTTTTAAATAATGGGGTTAATTCCCTTTGGTTTCCTGTTTGCAAGACCACAGGCTGCCATGCCTTGCCTTCCACCGGTCTTGCCACATCCCTCCTGTAGTTTTAGTTCGGTCAGCACTTCCTGCTCGCTGCAGTGGGTGGACCAGCAAGTCTGACACCCGGTCTGGACCTCCCCACAGAAGCAGTGTTCCTCTCCTCCCATCACAAGGCGAGTTAAAGCTGACAAGTTGCTTCAAACCATTTAACCCCATACATGCTGGCAACCACACAGGCAGGCAGGGGGTACAGATCTCTCTAGTGACATTAAGAAGGCACTGTGACAGCCCAGACATCAATGATTGGTATTAACTATGCCGATCACCAGAGACACATGGCGGAGAGATAGACCATAAAACTATCTGTATAAGCAGAGGAGAACGGGAATGAGCTGAGCCTGTGGCTAACAGTTAATCCTTCAATTGCCAGACACATTTACCCTGTTCTACTTAAAGCACCCACTGATTAAAACAGAGCTCCATCCAAAAGGGGAAGTTCCGCTTTAAGTATTCCTCCCTCCCTTCTATGTCATGTCCCTTTTGACATGTCTTTTTTTTTTTTTTTTTGGGGGGGGGGGCGGGTACCTAATTTTGACAGGTACCCACTCACACATCCGCTCGGGCTGCTTAGGCAATCCGAGCAGAAATTATCCTCTCTCCCTCCCCACAATCTTCTGGGACACGTCACAGGTCCCAGACGATTGCCTGTCCATTGAGGAGGCGCAGTGCGCACCCGGCTGTAAAGCCGAAAGCTGTCACAGCCAGGTGCCCACACTTGTAATGCCAGCATTGGGGAGAAGAGAAGGAGAGAACCAAGGGTTGGGGTGGCCACATCGCTAGATCGTGAGACAGGTCAGTATGTGTTTATTAACCACTTCAGCCCCGGACGACTTTACCCCCTTCCTGACCAGAGCACATTTTACAATTTGGCACTGCATCGCTTTTAACTGACAATTGCGCGGTCATTCGAAGCTGTACCCAAACGAAATCTGCATCCTTTTTTTCCCACAAATAGAGCTCTCATTTGGTGGTATTTGATCACCTCTGCGGTTTTTATTTTTTGCACTATAACCAAAAAAAGAGCGACAATTTTGAAAAAAAAAACAATTTTTTACTTTTTGCTATAATAAATATCCCCTATTTTAAAAACAAACAAACAAATTTCTTCATCAGTTTAGGTCAATGTATATTCTTCTTCATATTTTTGGTAAAAAAAAAATTGCAATAAGCGTATATTGATTGGTTTGCACAAAAGTTTTATAGCGCATGCAAACTATGGGAAAGATTTATTGCATATATTTATTTTTTTTAACTAGTAATGGCGGTGATCTGCGATTTTTTTTTTTTTTTTTTTTTTTTTTTGCGGTATTGCGACAGACAAGAGACTTGACACTTTTTTGGGACCATTGGCATTCATACAGCGATCAGTGCTATAAAAATGCACTGATTATTGTGTAAATGTCATTGGCAGGGAAGGGGTTAACACTAGGGGGTGATCAAGGGGTTAATTGTGTGTTCCCTCAGTGTGTTCTAACAGTATGGGGATGGGAGTGACTAGCAGAGGAGACATATATTGTTTTTCCTACTTAGTAGGAACAAACGATATGGCTCCTCTCCTCTGACAGCACAGGGATTTGTGTGTCTGGCGCTCGTGCACACGATCCCCGCGGCCACGCACATCGGGTCCCCCACCGCGGGTGCGTGTCCGCCCTCTAGTGGCTGAAACAGAGTATGACGTACCCGTACGGGATTTCACCCAGGAAAGACATTGTGCCGCAGTATATCTACGTGACATGGTCGGGAACCGGTTAAAAGTCAGCAGATAAATTTTTTGTAGCTGCTGACTTTCAATAAAAACAAGTGGAAACTCTGCTTTAACTTAATGGTCTGGAAATTGAGGGATTTTTGCTATCCATAGGCAAAGTTTTAAAAGCCTTTTCCGGGTAACACTTTAGGTTTACACAGGAGGTCTGGTGCTTGAACTACTGCCCATGATCTGACGTTCGCTGTAATACCTCATGTGTGTGGGACGATCGCTGTTTGTGTGCATTCGGCTTTGCACGCATACTCGTGGGGAGGGGGTGCTTTTTAAAAATGTTTACTTTTATTTTTTGCACTGTTGCGTCAAAACTAATTTTTTTTCCTCAATCAATTTTATTGCTGTCACAAGGATTTGATTAACCGTGTTGCATTTAAAAAAATGTTGCCGGGGAAACCAGAAATGATGTATGCTCCTACATCATGGAAGTGGAGTGGTTCCGGTCTTTGTCCGCCTCTATGGTCAGCCGCTGAAAGCGCCAGCTGGTCGATCGGTTGTCCCGGTTGGGATGGGGTGGGGGGGGGAACTACATCCCCCTCCTACTGATGCTGCGGCCAGTTAGCCACTTGGATTTCTTTTACAAGAGCGCTGACCGTCGACTATAAACCCTGCTACTTGCCTACAGCAGGGCTAAATGTAAAAAAAACTTCTTGCCCAGCACCTGGAACTGCATGTCCTGGGTGTTGGGTGATAAGAATTTAACATCCATGTGAAGGTAAAGGCTAATAATTTTACATTTAGCCTGGCTTCCATTGCCATATTAACCTAAAGAAAATACATATTTGCTATAAGGCCCAGCTCTAGCAAAAACTTTTCTTTATCGTACACCACGGGACACAGAGCTAGTCATTACATAATGGGTTAAGGGTCACCAGCGGTGATTGGACACTGGCACAACCAATGGAAGACAGTTCCCCTCCATATAACCCCTCCCATCAGGGAAGTACCTCAGTTTTTTCGCCAGTGTCGAAAGGTGTTGGACGCGTTAGGAGGTGCTAAAGGAAAGCTCTACCAAAGAGACCCTCTGGGGGTAAAAGAGCTATGCTTTCGGATCCATCCAAGACGCCTACAAATGAGCTGAATCTGGATGGGATCCGGGCCTCATCCATGAGGCGTCGCCTGTAATGTCTCTCTTCGGAGGACTGGGCTCTAAGATCCAGCACTTTCGCTATTTCGCTATAAAGTCCTGGTAAGAGTCTTGTACAAGGCCCAGGGGAGAGGTATCCTTTAAATAGGAACCCATATCCCTGAAGGTTGGCACACATAGCCCACCGTGAAGGGTGAAGTTTGGTATCTGTCTGAAATCTTTCAGCAGAAAAACCTGCGGCGTGGATAAGGTGAGATTAGAAGGTCCATAACTAGGTTGGGACCTTTTTCAAAAAGTGGATGTCTTCTTTTTTTCCACCACTGGGGGGAGTAAAGAGCTGAATATACTCACCTCACTCTGTTCAGTGTCGGCTTTGGCGAAGTACACTGCTCGTCACCTCCGCTGCTGAGCTTGCTGGGGCACCCCGCTCCTCCTTTCGGTGGCCGACCAGACACCTGCAGATGCAGGTAAGTGGGAACAAGGGCTGATGAGAGTCCTCTCTCACTATGGCCACCGCCATAGCGCTAAGGGCCGCGCGCGCGGGAGCGCGCTTTATCGGCGGGGGGGGGGCGAAGGCGTGCGCGGGCACGTGGCGCGCGCAGGCACAGAAACGGCGCCAAATTTAAAAAACTGTCAGTGTGAGAAGCACTGCAGCAGCAAGCAAGCTCGTTAGTTCTCTTGTTCCTGGCAGAGAAACACAGCAGCTATACAGGGACGTAAGACTCCATGTGGTTGGACTGGGTACTTCCTAGAAGACATCCATGTTATGCATAGTTATGTGTTAAAAGTTGCATACTTAATGTATTTGCTAAACTGAACACGGTAGTATATGCATTTAGGTACCTTGTATTTTGTCTAAACAGTAAGCCTTCCAGGGGAAGTAATGCGGACAAAAAGAGATAAAAAAGCACCGCCGCCTGAGAGGAGGCTCTAGCTGTGCTGACTCGGTACCTTCCTCTCCTGTGTTGCCAAATGCACCTGTACAGGATGAGCCATTACCTCTGTCAGGTATGGCGGCTTCCCCAGTGAAGCCTGGGCCTGTATATGTCACTGAGGACACTTTATCAGCTGCCCTAAATAATCTGGAGGAAAAAATTGCTACCTTAATCGCTAAGTCCTCTAAAAAGGACAATAAGCGAAGCAGGTCTCTTCCAGTATTGGACCTCCCTTCAGAAGTACCTGAGGGAGGAGGATGAGGAGGAGGAGGCTACATCAGCAGAGGATGAGGAGCCAGATTTTAAGGTCACAGGTACAATGCTATGCAGGAGCAGTGCATTTAAGTTAACCTCTGCGGAGGTAACGGAATTACCTGTCTCCTCCCTAGGGTCATTAAGATCCCTGCAAGGTGCATGCTCCTTCCCGGTTCATCAGTTACTAGAGGATCTGATATACGCAAACTGGCAACATCCAGATAAGCGTTTCTCACCTCCAAAAAGGTTTAACATTCTTTATCCTATGGGGGAACATTTTTTAAAGAAATGGAGCCTGCCTGCGGTAGATGCGGCTATTTCTTGTGTAAATAAAAACCTGACATGTCCGGTGGATAATGTACAAGGGTTTAAAGATCCTTCTGAGAAGTTGAAATCCTCCTTCCCTTTGGCCGGCTCAATTACCCAACCTGCAGTAGCAGCAGTCGGTATGTGTCAGGTCATCAGCCAACAGGTAAAGCAGGGGCTGAAGGAGCTGCCTTCAGAGCAGGCTAGAAATTGGGAGAATTTGCCTAAAGCCTTATGCTTCACAGTGGATGCCATGAGAGATTCTATCATACAGGCATCACGCCTTACACTCCAGCTTGTACAGATGCGCAGAGTACTTTGGCTTAAGCATTGGTCAGCGGAAACCCCATGCAAAAAGCTGTTGGCAAGTTTCCCGTTCCATGGCGAACGCCTATTTGGGGAAGATTTAGAAAAATATATACAGAAGATATCAAGTGGTAAAACGACACTTTTACCTGAGAGAAAGAAAAACAAGAGACCTTGTTTTAAACGCTCTCTCTCCCCAGCTCCCGGGAAATCTGACTCCAACCAGTGGCGACGGCCTTTTCAGCCGCCCACAAAAGCCAAGGGGCAAGCTCAGAAGAACAAGAAGCCATGGGGTGCAAGAGCTAATAAGCAAGCCCCCAAAACCTCTCAGTGAAGGGGTGCCCCCGCTCGGCCGAGTGGGGGGAAGGCTTTGTCAGTTCTCAGCGACTTGGCGGTCAGAAATCCAGGACAATTGGGTGGTATCCACAATATCCTCAGGGTACAAACTGGAATTTCGAGAGATCCCATCTTCTCAATTCCGAGGTTCAAGACTCTCCAAGGATCCACAAAAAAGAGAATCCTTCTTCAAAGGTTTGAATCACTTAATGGCTCAAGGGGTAGTTACAGACGTACCCCAAAAAGAGCGAGGTTCAGGTTTTTACTCAAACCTCTTTGTGATTCCAAAGCCAAATGGAGATGTCAGACCCATCCTGGATCTAAAATCCCTAAATCGGTTCCTGAACGTTCGCCATTTTCGAATGGAAACGATCCGATCCGTGGTCGCCACTTTTAAAGGGCGGAGAATTCATGGCGCCCATAGATATCAAGGACGCATATTTACACATACCCATCCTCCCCGCTCACCAAAGATTCCTAAGGTTTGCGGTAGAAGATCGCCACTTTCAATTTGTGGCTCTGCCGTTTGGTGTAGCCACCGCACCCAGAGTATTCACAAAGGTGCTAGCTCCTCTGTTAGCAAACCTAAGAACACGGGGCATTGCGGTAACAGCCTATCTAGACGATCTACTAGTAATAGATCAGTCAAAGGAGGGATTGGGTCACACTGTACACACTACAGTAGGATACCTGGAGCATTTAGGATGGATTATAAATTTACAAAAATCCTCTCTCCAGGCCCAAAGAAGGATAGTGTACCTGGGCATGATCATAGATACAGCCCAAAACAGGGTATACCTGCCAGAACCGAAGATACAGTCTCTGAAAGACCTGATCCACAAGGTCAAAGCAAACAAGAGGCCGTCTATTCGCCTTTGCATGAGACTATTGGGAAAGATGGTAGCCTCCTTCGAGGCGGTCCCTTAAGCCCAGTTTCATTCGAGACTACTTCAAGGCAATATTTTAGCTTCCTGGAACAGGAAGAGCCAAGCTCTGGATATACCCATGCGCCTGTCCTCACAAGTACGCCACAGCTTCGATTGGTGGCTAGAAGCCAAGAATTTACGGAAGGGAAAGTCCTTCCTCCCAGTGGCCTGGAAGGTGGTATCTACGGATGCCAGCCTATCGGGCTGGGGTGCAGTATTCGAGGAGGCTTCTACCCAGGGAACCTGGGCCAAGACTCAGGGGATCCTGCCCATCAATGTGCTAGAGATCCGGGCGGTATATCTAGCCCTCAAAACCTGGACATACAGGTTACAGGGCTACCCAGTTCGGGTTCAATCCGACAATGCTACTGCAGTAGCTTACATCAATCACCAAGGAGGCACCCGCAGTCGGGCAGCCCAAAGAGAGGTGAACCGGATCTTGGCATGGGCAGAAGAGCATGTACCTTGCCTTTCTGCAATCTTCATTCCAGGGATAGAAAATTGGCAAGCAGACTACCTGAGTCGTCAGCAGATGCTACCAGAAGAGGAGAGATCCTCTAGCCTACGGGACAGACGCTCTAATAACTCCATGGAATCAGTTCTCACTGAGCTATGCATTCCCTCCGATCCCTCTTCTACAAAGACTGCTTCGCAGGATCAAGGAGGAGGGAATACCAGTAATCCTAGTGGCCCCAAACTGGCCCAGGAGGCCTTGGTACGCCGAGATTGTAAAAATGGCGATAGGAAGGCCCTGGAAGTTTCCACTTCGACACGACCTGCTGTCACAGGGTCCAGTATTCCACCCTTCCTTACAAAGGCTAAATTTGACGGCCTGGCTGCTGAGACCCACATTTTGAAAAAGAGAGGGGTCTCTGGTCCGGCTCTTTCTACGCTCATTAATGCTAGAAAGCCAGCCTCCAGACTCATCTATCATAGAGTCTGGAGAGCATACGTTTCCTGGTGTGAATCCAGATGTTGGAATCCTCAGAAATATGAAATAAGTAGGATTCTTGCTTTTTGCCAGTTAGGAGTGGATATGAAATTAGCCCTTAGCACCATCAAGGGCCAAATATCGACTCTATCAGTCTTCTTTCAGAGATCATTGGCATCTCATTCCCTAGTTCGGACATTCATTCAGGGGGTACTGAGGATAAATCCTCCAGTTAGGTCTCCCTTGTGTCAATGGGATTTGAATTGGGTATTGTCAGTGTTGCAAAAGCAACCTTTTGAACCTATTCGCCATGTTCCGTTAATTATATTAAGTAGGAAATTGGCCTTTTTGATTGCTATAGCTTCTGCTAGGAGAGTATCAGAGCTAGCAGCTCTTTCTTGTAAAGAGCCTTATCTAATTTATCACAAGGACAAAATCGTACTACGACCCCATCCGGCTTTTCTGCCTAAGGTGGTGTCGGCTTTTCACTTGAATCAAGACATTGTTCTGCCTTCTTTTTTTCCAAACCCGCGGACGGCGGGGGAAAAATTATTACACTCTCTAGATCTAGTGAGAGCGGTAAAGGTGTATCTGCAAGCAACAGCTCAGATACGTAAAACAGATGTTTTGTTTATTTTACCAGATGGGCCAAGCGGTATCAAAATCCACCATTTCCAGGTGGATTAGACAAGTAATTGTTCAAGCTTATGGTTTAAAGAACAGGACTCCTCCTTTTCCTGTTAAGGCGCACTCTACCAGGGCGATAGGTGCTTCATGGGCAGTGCACCACCAGGCTTCGATGGCTCAGATCTGTAAGGCTGCAACTTGGTCCTCAGTCCATACATTTTCCAAATTCTATCAAATAGATGTGAAAGGACATGAGGATTCCGCCTTCGGGCGAAGTGTGCTGCAGGCAGCAGTATAGGGCTTCTGGTCCGCAAGCGGCCTGTTTTGATCTGTGTCTCCCCCCCTTCATATGAGCATTGCTCTGGGACGTCCCATTATGTAATGACTAGCTCTGTGTCCCGTGGTGTACGATAAAGAAAATAGGATTTTTATAACAGCTTACCTGTAAAATCCTTTTCTTGGAGTACACCACGGGACACAGAGGTCCCCCCCTTCTTATGGGAACCTTACTGCTTTGCTACAAAACTGAGGTACTTCCCTGATGGGAGGGGTTATATGGAGGGGAACTGTCTTCCATTGGTTGTGCCAGTGTCCAATCACCGCTGGTAACCCTTAACCCATTATGTAATGACTAGCTCTGTGTCCCGTGGTGTACTCCAAGAAAAGGATTTTACAGGTAAGCTGTTATAAAATCCTATTTTTATATTTTTATTTTTCATTTTTTAATAGTGTTTGAAAGAGTGGAGGGCTTTCATTAAACTGGTTGTAAACCTCAGGCATGAAATATAAACAAAGCAAATTCCTCTATAGTGTGTTTTTTGTTTCAATCCAAAGCACTAACTAATTTTTGTCTCCTGCCTTTTTTGTCTGCTCTTTGCATGAGTTTTCCTGACACTAAGTGGTAAAAAGGTGACAGGAGATGGGAGCTCCAGCACACTGCCTGTGATTGATGGCTTCAGACCTCCAATTGGCTCTCAGCTCTCCTCAATGAGCTCTGTAGAGTGTAAATTCAGCTTTTGGCTTCTGTTTTCTGACAGCTCAAACAAGCTGTATAAATTCTGAACTTTGGATGGATGTAGATAAGAGAAGACTGCAGATAAACATAGATAAAACAAATTCTCCTACTTAAGTTGTACCTGTGTATCACCTGAGGCCAGACACTTTACTGTGTATATGTAAGGGTTTACAACCACTTTATTGTGTGTATCTCCATTTGGTAGATTTCCTCTCACTTCCTGTCTGAGTGGCAGTGTGGTCACAACATAGATGGGATGAAAATATGTCTCCTACAAAGACACAAGCATCTATGAGAATACCCTTCATTGTAGAGTGGAGGGAAATAAGAAAGTCTGTCATGATTTTATAACAGTATGCCAGTGGAGAAGGCTTCCTCTTTTACTCTTCCCTTGTAAAAGTCTTAGTTGTCACCTGGACTGGAAGTGAGTGGAAATCTGCCCAGTTGTTGCAGCAGTAAAAACTTGACAGAGGTTTTGATCATTCCTGGCTTTAGCTATGATATAATTCCAGAATTTCTTCCCCAAAATAACAGCATTGTGCATGTAAATGAATCGCAACCCCGCTATCAGTTTGTGTGAAACTTTCCTCCTTTAGCTGTATACAGCAGGTTTCTGTGTCTGTGATGTCACTCCTCCTCCTGGGTGAAATTCAAAGTTCTCTCACTTCCTGTTTCTTTCCTTTGCCAGTCCTGATACTACATCTCCCATGATTCTTTGAACCTCTGTAGCTTCAGGGCGGGCTATGAGTCACTTGTACCAGTTCTGGGAGTTGATATGGGTGGATCCTAGGGTTACTGTGGGTGTTTCTGGACCTTCATGTGGGTGATGAAAGGTGTAAAGTGTCATACCTCCTCCTGTGTCATTCCTGTCTTGTAGCACGCAAAAGAATAATGGCTTCCTACAAGACTACAGAGGAAGGGTTATGGGAGGTTATTATTAGTTTACATCCTATTGGGTAATAATCAGTAGACCTTGTGAGGATAGAATGAGGACAGCTGACTCTTTAAAATATGATTGATATCCCTGTCACATTGCTTCACTACCAAGCATGTCACTGTCCTGGAACAAGCATGCAGATGGTAAATTAAACAAGTGCAGAAGTATTCTGACTTTCATAATGTCAGGTATCCATATACCAAATATTGACGATCCGAATGGTGGCCTGATACCCTTAACATTTTAAATACACCTTAGTAGTAGCAGTTCCCGTATTTCTTATTCGTTCATGGATGGCCACAGCACTTAGTCTTGACCTTAGGGTTATCCACCTTCTATCAGGAGTTGACTAGGCAGAACATGTTAACAAACATCAAACCTGTACAGTACCGCCCAGGGGGCGGTCCCTCTGGCTATAACCCCTCACACTCCATCCAGCAGCGCAGTCTTTTTCTGCCTAGCATAGAAGAAGTACCTGGCTCCCGGTTGGGACCATTGGTCCTGGAGATTTTTTGCTACTTTTTTGATCCTGAGATTTACTATCAACTGCCGGCTGGGTGACAGGCTGGATAATATAGATCCTGGTAGTCTCCCCAGTCCAGCCATCGAGCGTGAGCAGACCTTTAGCTACGCGCTGGGTCGGCCACGTCATGCCCCGTTTGCTCCAGGGGTGGCCGGTGAGCTATATGCTCCGGGGCACACATATGACCGGGCTACTGCTGTCCGAGTCACAGTGTGCCGTGGCCGACTGCCACCCCGCACCGCTCGGGTGATGGGTCTGTCCGGAATGCGTCCAGCAGTCCCCGCAGGACGGGTAAGTACGGTTCCACCTGTCTCGGCAGGATGGAACAGCTGGGGTATTCCTGGGGAGGTCGACTAGGGGGTCTCTCACTCTCCCTTTCTTCTCTCCCTGTCCTTTCCCTCCTCCCCATGCACTGTGGTGGCTGGGCCTGTTGTGTACCTGGCAGGGGGGTCCTCTGGGAGGGCTCCGAGTCCTGGCTGGGGGCTGCGTGCGGTGTCCAGGGTCCGCTCTTCATAGTGAGGTGTTTCCTGGTCTGCCATGTGGGATGCCTCCACTCGGAGGCTCAGCGGTTGTTCGCGGCCTTTTTTCTTCCCGCAAACGGCCGGCGGCCATTTTCTTGTAGCCCGCGCTCATTTTTGCTGAGGCGGCCATTTTCTTGTAGCCCGTGCGCTTTTCCTAAGGCGGCCATTTTCTTGTGGCCCCAGCTTAGTTTTTGCCTCTAGCGCTGGGAATATCTCTCTGAACGGCACGAACAGCACAGAAACACCTCAGACGCAGGAGAACACCTCAGACACGGGAGAGGAGCGGACGGCGGCTCTGCAGTACCTGGGTCAGGGTGGTGAGTCCTCTGGGGTGCCCCTCGGTCTGTGGCAGCTAGGAGGGTGGACTTTTTGTGTACCTTGCCTTGGTCCCTACGGGTGTCAGGCGTGTGTGGGTCAGCATGGCGTCCGAAGCTGGCGCTTCTTCCCCAGACATCCCTGTGGTGGAAACCGGTGCCCCTGCAGTGCCTATGGACGCTTTGTCGGCGGTCCTGGAGTCCTTTTGTTGCCAGGGTGGAAGCAGTGTGCGGGCGCAAGGGGGGTAAAAAATGCCCCCTTCCATCTTCTGGGGAAAGCTCTGATTCAGACTCGGGCCTTGTTGTGGCACACGCCCCCTGTTCTGTAGAGTCAGAGTATGCGGACCAGGACCATTCGGACAGTGAGGATGACTCTGTGTCTGAGTCAGCGCAGGAAAGAGCGCTTGTTGGAGCACTTATCACCGCAGTATGGGATACCCTAAAATTGGAGGATACGGCGGGGGCATCTACTGAGGTGTCGGTCCCTTTTGGGTCCCACAAGCCGGCCCGCACTGCTAAGGTGTTTCCCTACATAACTTATTTTGATAAGTTTATATACAAAGAATGGGAACGACCGCAGCGGGCCTTTTCGGTCTCAAAACGCATGGCGGTCCATTACCCCTTTGAGGAGAGTTTCTTGAAAAAATGGACATCTCCCCCGATTGTGGACCCCCCAGTATCCAGGTTAAACAAGGTAACCACGATTCCGGTGGAGGGGACCCCTGCTTTTAAGGACCCTGCATACAGGAGGGCCGAGGCAGTGGCCCGGTCCATGTTCACGTTAGTGGGGTCAGCATTGCTGCCAGTGTTGGCCACGGCCCTGGTGTCAGACACTTACCGAATGGGCAAAAGTGTTGCACCACGAGTTGGAAGAGCAACAGGCTTCCCCGGTCTGCGTGGAACTGGCCGACCAGTTGGTGCAGGGCCTTAAGTATGTCTGCAATGCGGCCTTAGATACAGCTCCCTTGCTTTCCAGAGCCTCAGTATCTGCTGTGGTGCTACGTCGCCTGATTTGGCTAAAATGCTGGTCCGCGGACCAGACATCCAAGAAGGCCCTGGCGGATTTGCCCTTCCAGGGAGAGAGGCTATTTGGAGCCTGGCTGGGTGACATTATTAAAAATGTCACTGGGGGTAAGAGCACGCTGCTCCCACAATCCAGGAAAGGTAAGGAGCCACGCCATAGGCCAGGGCCCTCCTTTTCCGCTCAGAAGCGTTTTTTTCGTCCGCCCGGGGCAGTAGGTAAGCGTTCCCAGGCCGACAAGGTGCCCGCTGAGGGACAAAAGCGTCCCTGGTTTCGCAAGCCAAACAAGCCTGCAAATAAATCTGCGACAGCATGAAGGTTTGCCCCCTCTCGACTCTCGGATGGGGGGTCTCCTTCGCGAGTTTACAGCTCAATGGACCTCCCTGCTTTCCAACCAGTGGGTTTGCGAAGTGGTTTCATCAGGGTACAAGATAGTTTCTTTCTTGTCCTCCAAACAGATTTTTTTTCCCTCCAACCTTCATTCGGGACGCCTTGTTTGGGGCAGTGCAGGACCTGCTTATACGCGGGGTGATAGTACCTGTGCCGTCGCCGGAAAGGTTTCAGGGATTCTACTCCAATCTGTTTGTAGTCCCAAAGAAGGACGGGGTCCGTCCAATCCTGGATCTCAAGGCCCTCAACTGCTTTGTAAAAGAACAAAGGTTCAGGATGGAATCAGTTCGCTCTGTGGTCACTGCACTCTATCTGGGGGATTTTCTGGCGTCCTTGGACATCCAGGACGCATACTTGCATGTCCCCATATGCGTCGGGGATCAGAGGTTTCTGCGGTTTGCAGTCGGGGACGAGCACTACCAATTTGTAGCTCTCCCTTTTGGCCTGGCGTCGGCAGCCAGAGTTTTCACCAAGGTGCTTGCCCCGATTCTGGCCTTGCTGAGGCAGCGAGGGATCGCGATCGTGGGCTACTTGGACGACCTCCTTCTGAGAGCAGCTTCCGCCTCAGAATTAAAGAAGGATGTGGCGATCGCCAGTCAGACTCTTTGGGAGTTTGGTTGGGTGCTGAACCTCCAGAAGTCAGTGTTGGTGCCGTCTCAGCGCCTGGAATATCTGGGCTTGATTCTAGACTCCTCAGAGGCGAGAGTTTTTCTCCCTTTGCACAAGTTGCAGACCGTTCAAGCTGCGGTGAAGCTGTTGGCGTCCCGCAGGTGGTCGTCGCTGCGTTTTTTGCATGCGAGTCCTGGGTCTCATGGTAGCCACCTTCGAGGCAGTACCGTACGCTTAATTCCATACTCGAGACTTGCAAAAGGAGATCCTGTCAAAATGGGACAAATCTCCGTTGTCCCTGGATTGTCAAATCCGGGTGAGCCGGCTAGTCAGGGATTCCCTGATCTGCTGGCTGAGGTCTCTGGCCCTTCAGTCCGGGAAGTCGTTCCTTCCTTTTCACTGGACGGTGATCACAACGGATGCCAGCCTGACCGGTTGGGGGGCAGTTTGGGGTGTTCAGTCGACACAGGGTCGCTGGACGCAGGTAGAATCCCGCCTGCCGATCAATGTGCTGGAACTTCGGACGATCAGGCGGTGCCTCTCCACATGGTCTCAGAGGCTGCAGGGACGCCCAATCAGGATCCAGTCGGACAACGCCATGGCGGTGGCGTATGTCAACCATCAAGGAAGAACAAGAAGCTCGGCTGCAGCATTGGAGGTCGCTCACATCCTGAGGTGGGCAGAGCGGAGCGTGCCGGCTCTATCGGCAGTATACACTCCGGGCGTAGAAAACTGGCAAGCTGACTACCTAAGTCGTCAGATGCTGGACCAAGGAGAATGGTTGCTACACCCGGATGTGTTTCGACTCCTTTGCCTGAGATGGGGCACGCCAGACGTGGATCTCCTGGCTTCTCGACTCAATCGAAAGGTATTGAGGTTTGTGGCCAGGCCCAAAGATCCCTGGGCGGACGCGGCAGACGCGTTGGTGGCTCCGTGGAGACAGTATCAGCTAATTTATGCCGACCCCCCCCCCCCCCGCTAAAACTTTTTCCTCGTCTGCTTCGCAGAGTAGAGACAGAGGGGATTCCGATGATTCTAATTTCCTCAGATTGGCCTTGGCGTCCTTGGTACGCCGACATAGTACGCCTGGTGGCGGATGTTCCTTGGCGACTGCTGATGCGAGAGGACCTTCTGTCGCAAGGTCCTATACTTCATCCTGCTTTACAGTCGCTGGCTTTAACGGCATGGCTGTTAAGTCAGGTGCTAAGGGACCGAGGCCTGTCGGATTCGCTAATTTCCACCATGCTGAGGGCACGGAAGTCTTCTTCTCGGAAGATTTATCATCGCACGTGGAAGGCCTACATCTCTGTGTGAGGAGATGGAGTGGCGTCCACGGACATATTTGGTTTCCAGGATCCTCCTGTTTTTACAGCGTGGAGTGGATCAAAAACTTGCCTTGAGCACCATTAAGGGGCAGATATCAGCCTTGGCTGTCTTCTTTCAACGATCCTTGGCGGCTCATTCACTGGTGAGTACGTTTGTGCAAGGGGTTCGACATGTGGCCCTTCCGGTTCGACCACTGCTGCCTCCGTGGGATTTGAATCTGGTGCTCTCGGTACTTTAGAAACCTCCGTTCGAGAACATCAGAGAGATTCCCCTTTTGACACTCTCTCAGAAAGTTGCCTTTCTGGTGGCTATTACATCAGTCAGGAGGATTTCTGAGTTGGCAGCCTTGTCTTGCAAGTCTCCCTACTTGATCCTCCAAAAGGATAAAGCGGTGCTACGCCCGCAGCCTTCGTTTCTCCTGAAGGTTGTTTCGGCTTTTCATCTAAATGAGGACATTGTGCTTCCATCCTTGTGTCCTCGGCTGTCGCACCCCAAAGAGGTTGCTTTGCATTCCTTGGACGTGTTCCAAGCTCTGCAGGTGTATCTGTCTGCTACGGCTCCATTTCGGAGGTCAGACTCACTATTTGTGTCGGTGGTTGGTCCAAAGAAGGGCCTGGTGGTCTCGTCGGCCACCATTTCTCGGTGGATCAGACAGATCGTGATTCAGGCTTATGCCCTAAAAGGGCGGGCGCCTCCCTTTCCTGTCACGGCGCATTCAACCAGGGCAATAGGTGCCTCTTGGGCTTTCCGACATCAAGCGTCTGTGTCTCCCAGGTGTGTAAGGCGGCGACCTGGTCGTCCGTTCACACTTTCACTAAGTTTTACAAGGTTGATGTGAATGTATCTGCGGATGCTTGCTCCGGCCGCAAGGTTTTGCAGGCAGCTGTTTAAGGTTGCAACTCCTCCGTTGAGGAGCTCTGGTTGTTTTGGGTGGAAGTTTGTTTGCTTGCTGTTCCCACCCCCGTTTGTTTTTTTTTTTTTTTTTTACACTGCTTGGGGACGTCCCTAAGGTCAAGACTAAATAGGATTTACTCTTTCGTCCATGGACCGACACAGCCTCTCTATTGACAAAGTGGGTATTATCCGTTAATTAGGAGTGACTAGGCAGAAAACTTGTAAAAAGTGTTGCATCGCACCCTCTACTGTACCGCCCAGGGGGCGGACCCTCTGGGTATATCACCTCAGTCTGCATCTCGCAGATCAGTTTTTTTCTGTCTAGCAAGGAGTAGGACATGTCTCACTTCGGGCCCATTGGTCCGGGGGAAAAAGATATATTTTTTTGCTACATTTTTTGTTTTCCTGCGATCTTCGATCAACTGCCGACTGGGTAACAGGCTGGATCCTTGATCCTTGTAGTCGCCCCAGTTCGGCCATCGAGCGTGTGCCGACCCTAGCTATGCGCTGGGTTTTCCACGACATGCCCGTTGCTCCACGGGTGGCTGGTGAGCCTACGCTCCAGGGCCTGCATCGGACCGCTCAGCTTCAGCTGACCTTCTGGCCGAGTCGCAGAAGCCTGGCCGGTGAGCTTACACTCCAAGGCTTGCATCGGACCGCTCAGCTTCGTCTGACCTTACGGCCGAGTCGCAGCAGCCTGTCCGGTGAGCGTCACGCTCCAGGGCATACATATGATCGTCCCTTTTGGGTCCAATCACAGCATGCCTGGCCAACAGTCACCTTCCGTGCGTGGACGGTGATCTGTTTGGAATGTCTTCCAGCATAATACATGCAGGATAGGTAAGTAAACTCCCCTGCCTCGGCTGGGTGATTTGGCTGGACATTCCTGGAGAGACCAAGTAAGTGGTTGTGGCCCCTTTCTTCCCTCTCTCCCTGCCTTTTCCCTTCTCCCTGGTCTTCTAGCTAAAGGTTGCTGGGTGCTGGGGGTCACCTAAGGGGTTCCACTGGAGCGGGGCTGGCTGTAACTAACATTTAAAAGAAATGTCATTTCTGCTTACCTGTGTGTGCTTCCTCCTCCATGCTGTCGGTGGCCATTTTGTGGTGGTCCATGCCGGGTTCGGCCTCTAGTGACTGCCCGGCGGCCATCTTCATGTGGTTTCGGCACCATTTTCTTGTAGTCCACACCCACTGGCCTCTATCAACTGATCGGCGGCCATGTTTGTCCACCCTGTATGTATATATTGCCGTTCGGCGACCATCTTTTTGTGGGCTACGGCTGCTTGGCCTCTATCTTCGGCTCGGCGGCCATTTTCTTAGAGCCCACATTATCTTCCATACAGATGTTTTTGGCGGCCATTTTGCGAGAGTCTCCGGCCTCTAGGGTGCATTACACTGACTTAATAGAGCCACCACTATTCCAGTAGAAGGGGCTCCTGTTCTCAAGGACCCTGTGGATAAGAAGGCTGAAGCACTCGCTACCTATATTCAGTGGTAGGCTCGGCAGTACGCCCGGCATTGGCGGGGGCCCTAGTGTCTCAGACACTTACTGAATGGGCAAAATTGCTACTCCAGGGGTTAAAGGAGCGAGATGCTCCTCCTAATGAGATAACTTTGGCCAACCAGTTGGTCCAGGGCCTTAAGTTTGTCTGCGAGTCAGACATGGATACTATTCCCCTGCTGTCAAAAGCTTTGGTTTATGCAGTAGCAATATGCCGCCTGATCTGGCTAAAGGGCTGGTCTGCGGACCAGACTTCCCAGAAAGCCCTGTTGGATCTGCCTTTTAAGGGCGACAGACTTTTTGGGGCTTCTCTGGATGACATCATCAAGGATGCCACAGGAGGTAAAAGCACTTTGCTTCCCCAAACTAGCAAGGTAGGGGGCCACGCCAAGGGCAAGGGCCCTCCTTTACTGCACGCAGGCAGTTTTTTCGTCCCCCTAGGGAGACAGGGAAAAGACCCCAGGCCGACAAGGCGCCTGCCCAAGGACAAAAGCGTCCTTGGTCCCGCAAACCCAACAAGCCTGCGGACAAATCTGCATCCGCATGAAGGTCTGCCCCCACCCAGCTCTCGGGTGGGGGGACGTATTCGCAAATTCGCGACTCAGTGGACAGCTCTAGTCTCCGACAGGTGGGTTTGCGAAGTAATCTCCTCAGGCTACAAGATAGAATTTCTCTCTTTTCCACCGGACAGGTTCATCACCTCCAATCTCCAGCTACTGGACCGCCCTGTATGGGGCGGTCCAGGGTCTACTGGAACGCGGGGTAGTTGTTCCAGAACAGGAACAAGGTCAGGGTTTTTACTCAAATCTGTTCGTTGTGCCGAAGAAGGAGGGGGTTTGTCCAATCTTGGATCTGAGCCCTCAATTGCTTTGTGAAAGTACAAAGATTTCGGATGGAGTCGGTTCGATCTGTAGTCACGGCTCTCCATCTGGGGGACTTTCTGGCCTCCTTGGACATCAAGGACGCATACCTGCAGGTCCCCATATACTCCAGACACCAGAGATTTCTGCGATTTGCTATCGGGAAGAACCACTACCAGTTTATGGCCCTCCCGTTTGGCCTTGCCTCAGCACCCAGGACGTTCACCAAGGTGCTCGCTCCGATTCTGGCACTTCTAAGACAGCGGGGTATTGCTATCATGGGCTACTTGGACGACCTTCTACTGAAGGCCCCTTCAAGCTCAGAATTAGAGGTAAGCGTGTCTATTACCTGTCAGACTCTTCGAGACTGTGGTTGGATACTAAACACACAAAAGTCAGTATTGGTGCCCACTCAACGCCTAGTGTACCTGGGGTTGATTCTGGATTCCTCAGAGGCAAAGGTATTCCTCCCTGTGGAGAAGTTGCAGACCCTCCGGGCTGCAGTATGGCAGCTGACTTCCAGGAATTGGTCGTCACTCTGTTTTTGCATGCGAGTGTTGGGCCTCATGGTAGCCTCCTTCGAGGCGGTCCCATATGCTCAATACCACACTCGAGTGTTACAGAAAGAAGTTCTGTCCAGATGGAACAGATGCCCTTCATCTCTGGATTATCAAATCCGAGTGAGCCACCTAGTCAGGAGATCCCTGGTATGGTGGCTGACAGCACCGGCTCTAATGGCCGGGAAGTAATTTCTTCCGGTTTACTGGATAGTGATCACGACGGACGCCAGCCTTACAGGTTGGAGGGGAGTCTGGGGTGTTCAATCGGCGCAGGGTCGCTGGACCCCAGAGGAAGCCCTCCTGCCGATCAATGTCCTGGAAATCTGGGCGATCAGGCTGTGCCTCTTCAAATGGTCTCAGAGGCTGCAAGGGCGTCCAGTCAGGATCCAGCCAGACAACGCCACAGCAGTGGCATATGTCAATCATCAAGGAGGAACAAGAAGCTCAGCTGCAGCATCGGAGGTCGCTCGCATCCTGAAGTGGGCAGAGAGGAGCGTACCGGCACTGTCGGCCGTGTACATTCCGGGTGTGGAAAACTGGCAGGCGGACTACCTGAATCGCCAGATGCTGGACCAGGAAGAATGGTCCTTACACCCGGAGGTGTTCCAACCCCTCTGCCAAAGATGGGGCACACCAGACGTAGATCTTCTGGCTTCCCGACTCAATCGGAAGGTATTGAGGTTTGTGGCCCGGTCAAGAGACCCATGGGCAGACGCAACGGACGCATTGGTGGCATCGTGGGGTCAGTATCGGCTAATCTATGCCTTCCCTCCCTTAAGGCTTCTTCCTCTTCTGCTCCGCAGAGTGGAGGCAGAGGGAATTCCAATGATCCTAATCGCTCCAGATTGGCCTCAGCGTCCTTGGTACGCTGATCTAGTACGTCTGGTAGCAGACATCCCCTGGCGCCTACCACTACGGAAGGACCTGCTATCGCAAGGTCCCATACTCCATCCTGCTTTACAGTCATTGGCTTTAACGGCATGGCTGTTGAGAACCAGGTACTGAGAGACCGGGGCCTATCAGATTCAGTAATCTCTACTATGGGAAGTGCTCGGAAACCGTCCTCTAGGAAGGTTTATCACCGCACTTGGAAGGCCTACATCTCCATGTGTGAGGAAATGAAATGGCATCCGCGTACTTATTTGGTTTCCAGAATCCTGCTGTTTTTACAGCGTGGGGTGGACCAAAGGCTTGCCTTAAGTACGATTAAGGGACAGATATCTGCCCTGGCTGTCTTTTTTCAGCGACCCCTGGCGACTCACTCTCTCGTGAGTACATTTGTGCAGGGGGTTCGACATGTGGCCCCTCCGGTCCATCCCCCAATACCTCCGTGGGACTTGAACCTGGTCCTCTCGGTGCTTCAGAAGGCACCGTTTGAGAATATTAGATATTCCCCTGTTGACGCTTTCTCAGAAAGTGGTCTTTCTGGTGGCTGTTACGTCAGTTAGACGAGTCTCTGAGCTGGCAGCCTTGTCCTGCAAGGCTCCCTATTTGATTTTCCACAAGGATAAGGTGGTGCTGCGGCCGCAGCCTTCCTTTCTTCTGAAGGTCGTTTCGGCTTTCATCTCAACAAAGACATTGTACTTCCATCCTTGTGTCCTCACCCGTCGAATCCTAAGGAGTCGACATTGCATTCCTTGGACGTTGTCCGAGCTTTGAGAGTATACCTATCTGCTACTTCCCTCTTCCGGAAGTCAGACTCACTGTTTGTTTCGGTGGCTGGTCCCAAGAAGGGCCAAGCAGTCTCGTCGGCCACCATCTCTAGGTGGATCCGACAGATAGTAATCCAGGCTTACGCCTTAAAGGGTCAAGCGCCCCCCCTTTCCGGTCACGGCGCATTCAACCAGGGCAATAGGTGCCTCTTGGGCTTTCCGACATCAAGCGTCTGTTTCCCAATTATGTAAAGCGGCGACTTGGTCGTCCCCTCACAATTTCACAAAATTCTACAAAGTTGATGTAGGTGCATCTTCGGATGCCTCTTTCGGCCGCAAGGTTTTGCAAGCGGCTGTTTAGAGTTGCAACTCCTCCGTTGGAGGAGTGCTGTTTTGTGTTTGGGGTGAAGTTTATTTTTATGCTGTTACCACCCCTCGTTTTTTCTCTGACCACTGCTTTGGGACGTCCCACTTTGTCAAAAGAGAGGCTGTGTCGGTCCATGGACGAAAGAGTAAATAGGATTTTTTACTCACCGTAAAATCCTTTTCTCTGAGTCCATGTACCGACACAGCACCCACCCCTCCTTTTTAAGTTTGTACTGCTTTTTGACGAACTGATCTGCGAGATGCAGACTGAGGTGATATACCCAGAGGGTCTGCCCCCTGGGCGGTACTGTAGAGGGTGTGATGCAACACTTTTTACAAGTTTTCTGCCTAGTCACTCCTAATTAACGGATAATACCCACTTTGTCAATAGAGAGGCTGTGTCGGTCCATGGACTCAGAGAAAAGGATTTTACGGTGAGTAAAAAATCCTATTTTTGTACTCACCGTAAAATCCTTTTCTCTGAAGTTCATGGATGGACACCGCACCCACCCCTCCTTTTTATGTTTTGTACTGCTTTTTGACGAACTGAGCTGCTGGATGCAGTGTGTGAGGTGTTATAGCCAGAGGGACTGCCCCCTGGGCGGTACTGTACAGGTTTGATGTTTAACATGTTCTGCCTAGCCCCTTGTCAAAGTCCTGGAACACTGAATAATTGGATACAGATACAACATAAATATAGATTTGATTTCAACATTCTACTTTGGCTAAGATTCAGTTTTACGCCTCATGTACAAAGGATGTTATAAAACGGCAGTAGTGTTAGCTGTAGAAAGCTGTAGATGTAAAATGAGTTTTGCATCGTTTTTTTTTTTTTTAGCAAAGTTATACTCCCACAAAAACGCTGATAAAGGCAGAATAGCTGCGTTTTTCAGCGGTTTTAAGCTTTTATCAGAGTTCGTGTTTTTACAGCTGAAAAACTAGTTCTGTTTTTCTTTTTTTCCCAGACAGAAAAATGCCCTGCCAAAAAACGCTGATAACAGCCTGTGTGCATGGATACATAGGATAACATGCTGGGGAATTTACTGGCTGACAAAAAAACCCCCACAAATCTCAAGCCAAAAACAGCAGCTGTAAAAATGTCCTGCGTGCATGAGGCCTTAAAGTTGCATGCTAACTTCTAATGTAATTTATCTGTATTATGAAAGTTTTATCAATCTAACTTTTCTCCACTCAGAAGTGTTATGTCTCATTATAGTGCATTACTAAACATAATAACATTCCTTTCTCTGAACGAGGTGTTCCTGGCTTTTTTTTTGGAAAACGGTTATGACGGGTCTCATTTTAAGCAGAATACTACGGTGACTCAGTTCAAGGCAAGAATGACTTGTTTATGCTTGGCTCGCAATCGTTGTGTGCTTTCAAGGGGACATGTACCTATATATCATTGTAATGTGATTGTTTTTGTGTTTGCCTCTGATTCTTATTAAAGGACCCCACATGCTGTATCTAAAATGGAAATGCATCGTAACACTATACAAAAACAACAACCTTTTACACATGCTTTAATGAGAGCATGAAGCAAAAGCTTCCCCATTTCCTATAGTACTTGATTTCGATTTTTCTGTTATAACATGGGCTGGGTGACACCGAATTTTGGCAAGGTTATTAGCAAGCACTGCTTATTAGCTGTTGCAGGGCTGAAAAAAAACAAAATTGATATCCAAATATATATTTTTAAAAATTTAACACTGTAATCTATATACAGATTTTGATTTAGAGAAATATAGTGCATTCATAAGGTGTTCAGACCCCCTTCACTATTTCAGTTTTGCTATGTTGCAGCCTGATACTACAGTTGTTTAAATTCATTTTTTCTCCTTAATCTACACTCCGTTCCCCATATGGACAAAGCGAAAATAGAATTTTAGAAATGTCTGAATTCATTAAAACTAATAAAAACATTGCCATAAGTATTCAAACCCTTTGCAACAGCGCTAGAAATTTAGCTCCTCCCATTTATCTTGATCATAGCTAAAATGTTTCTTCACCTTGATTGAAGTCCACCAGTGGTAAATGAAATTGATTGGACATGAGTTGGAAAGGCACACACCACTCTATAAAAGGCCTCACAGCTGATAGTGCGAACTGTATCAGAAGAAAAGCCCTGAGGTCAAAAGGAACTGCCTGCAGAGCTCAGGGACAGGATTATTGCAAGGCACAGATCTGGGGAAGGCTACAAAGATTTTCTGCTGCACGGAAGGTTCCCAAGAGCACAGTGGCCTGCATAATTTTCAAATGGAAAAAGTTTGGCACAACCAGGACTCTTCCAAGAGCTGATCGCCTGGCCAAAATGAGCAGTTGTGAGAATTGCCTTAGTTTGAGAGGTGACCAAGAACCTGAGCTTTTATTTTTTGCAAACTCCACTTGGGCTTGTATGTGTTTTGCACTGAGGAGAGGCTTCCATCTAGCCACTATGTCATAAAGCCCAGATTGGTGGAGGGCTGCAGTGATGGTTATCCTTCTAGAACTATGTCCCATCTCCACACAGGATCTCATTGGGTTCTTGGTCACCTGTCTTACTAAGGCCCTTCTCCGATTGCTCAGTTTGGCCAGGCACCAGCTCTTGAAAGAGCACTAGTTGTGCCAAACCTCTTCCATTTGAGAACTTATGGAGGCCACTGTGCTCTTGGGAACAGCTTCAGTGCTCTTTTTTTGTAGCCTTTCCCAGATTACTCCCACTTTAAACAAGCTTCTAGCGGACTTCAGCACCAATTGAAGCGTTAGTAACACCAAACATAAAATCTGGGTGGCTACACGCATTTCACACTTGTAGCAGTGCTTTGTCCAAAGGGTTTTGACAAAGCACCGCTGCAAGTGTGAAACGTGTTAACCTCTTCCCTCCCCTGCTTGTACACCTGTATTGTTCTTATAAGTGGTAATTAATAAAGGCTATTTTTGGATCTTTTCGTCAAGTGTGCAGCCACCCAGATTTTAAGTTTTTTGGTTTTTACTTCATCTACAACTGGACTTGCACCTTGGACCTTATAGACCATACAGCCGAGTCCTGGCCCACCTGGAGCAGCGGGCACATGCACCAATTGAAGCTTGTTAAAAGCCTACTGAAGCCTGCTAGCAGCTTGTTTAAAGTGGCCATCAGTACGCCAACTGAAAGCTCTGCAAATGCTTTGTCAATGCTTGTTGTTCACATGGCTCTTATACAGGCAGAAGGCCACGTGAAACTTGCCTAATAGACCATTGGTACTCAAAGTCCAAAATATCCCCAAAAGTACAAAAATTAATCCTTGTGGAGAATTAAAAAAAAATGTGCTGCAGGTAAGTTCTTCACCGCATCCCCCAAAGATGTGCTCTCACCTGACTGATTCGGTGGAGGACTTATCTGAACGTTTATATTCTCACGTTGCAATATTGATGCTTTGTTATGTATGACCATAATTAGTAATAGTATTGACACTTTGTTTTTATAATTGTTGCTATATTTAATAAGTTAACACTAAAGTGATTGTAAAGGATCAATTTTTTTTTAAAAATAACATGTTATACTTACCTCCACTGTGCAGCTCATTTTGCACAGAGTGGCCCCGATCATCCTGTTCTGGGGTCCCTCGTGGCTCCTCCTCACATTAGATAACCTCCTGGGTGATGCGCTCTCCCGAGGGGGTTACCTTGCGGGCGCGCTCCCGAGTCATTCATTAGGCGTCCATCGCTGCCGAATGTATGACTCAGCCTCACGTCATTGGAATTGATTGACATCTAGCGGAAGCCAATGGCTGCGCTGCTTTCAATCTATCCAATCGGGACACGAGACACCAGCCATAGCTGGTGTGCTTGTCCCCGAGAAGAAGAAAACCGGGCTCAGGTATGTTAAAAAGGGGGGCCTGGGGGGCCGGTGACTGCAAGAAGTTTTTTCACCTTAAAGCATCCTACATGAGGGTTTACAACAGCACTGTTGTTGAACTATTTATGTTGGCACC
Source organism: Rana muscosa (assembly GCA_029206835.1). NCBI lineage: Eukaryota > Metazoa > Chordata > Amphibia > Anura > Ranidae > Rana > Rana muscosa. The sequence goes on from CM055118.1 coordinate 666,332,548, forward strand.
CTTTGTGTTGGCAGCTGTTTATCTTCACTGTAGAGCAATTCATAACCCATTTTTTTTAATATTCTATTTTAGGGTTTGATTACTCCCCCCTATTCGCAATTTCTGCTGTTGGGACAGAAGCAGTGTGAGGAGGAGATAGGGGGGTGGTAATTAACACCTGTATATTCGGATCTGAAATTAATCCTGTGTTAATGCCTGAGAGGAAGAGAAAGCAAAGCCCACACCAACTCCTGGCTCTCCCGTCCTCCCTGCTGCTATCTGTAATAAAGTCAGCAACCCAGAAAGCTGTGCGGGCCGCCGTCCTTTATTAACTGATGATGCTCACACAGCTTTCTATGTTTGCTCCCACACCTGATTGTACAGGGGTTGGGACAATTTTTTTTCCCTTTTGCCGCAGCACCCCGGTTAGGAAACACTGGTCCAGACTATGTAGCGTACAGAAAAACAGCAATCTGTACTAAGAAGTGTAGAGTGCAGTGGTCTAGGTTGTTTAGCACGCAGCACAAAGTACAGAACACAGTGGTCCAGAGTGGGTGGTGTGCAACATGTCATACAGGATGCAATGGTTCAGAGAATGGAATTAATAGCACTGCATAGAGAGTGCAATAGTCACCCCTAATAGAAAGCCCTTTTATATTGGTGGTCATTCTAGAATCTCCCTATTACAATGGTGGTCAAACAAACTCAGGAAGTGATCGTAACTATTTGCTTCTCTCCTATTCTCACATCCATGTATTTTTTTTCTTTTTTTAAATGACATTGGAACAGTCAAGAGCCACAAGTCTTAAGTGAGGTGGACATTAACTGTTAGCAGTTTTCCTTCAAAAGGGCTGTCCAATACTGTACCTTGTTGTCAACGTCACAATATAAAGTATATTGTGTTCACAGCGATGTGGCAACATGTAGTGCTTATGGCAGAAGGCTTCACATGTTTGCACCAAAACTATTCAGTTGTGCCTAGTACACACAGGCCAAGTGTTGGGAGATATCGGCCAGTTTAATAAACGGTCAGTTGGTCCGACAGAAGCCAGCCGAGCATGCTGGATAACCAGCAGCCGACTGGCTCCCAATCAGCGCTCTCCGCCAATGGTGGTTCTATGCATCAGAGGCAGCGCTGACAATCCAGAAACCAGGGGGCAGGACATGCTATATAGTAGTGATGGCGAACCTTGGCACCCCAGATGTTTTGGAACTACATTTCCCATGATACTCCACTACACTGCAGAGTGCATGAGCATCATGGGAAATGTAGTTCCAAAACATCTGGGGTTCCAAGGTTCGCCATCACTGCTATATAGGCTTATAAATCAGCAGTGACCATGCTGATGGCCACACCCCCTGCAACATCTTTTCATCTCACTTTAGTGTTAGCAGCTCACATGAGAGTGAACAACTGTGCTCTATTTTCAGGAGCAGTGCAGCATTGTTGCGCCACCGTCGCAGGAAGCTACATTTGGTGAGCTTGACTGGCAGGATCAACAGATATTGATGTGACATTTTCAGGAGGACTTTGAGAAAACTCTAGGCAGTTGCATTAATAATGAAGTGGTGCAGCACCTGTTTTTTAAAAGGAAGGCTATAGTTCTACTACTAAATGTTCTGTGCAAAGGGTGACAAAAAAGCATTTTAACACATTATGGTATGTGCGTGCATCATAAACGTGCATTGCTGCATTTTTATAGCTACAAAATTCTTACACTTTATTATAAATTTGGAAGTACTATCAAGGGAATCGGTTTTATTTTTATTTTTATTGCTGCTGTTCCTGTTTTTTCCATTGTTTTCAGATATTTTTTTCCTTTGTTTGTAAGCCATTTCCTTCCACCCACAAACAACCCTCGATAATCCTGCAGCAGTGAACATAGGAGTTTATTCCATAGCTTTCCTTTTTTCTACATTCGATTAAAAGGAATACATGCCATGGAATTTCATAATAGAAACCCTCCTTGGGGAGGAGAGAAAACATTCTGGACAGATTGTGTTTTCTAGTTATCCAGCTGTGCAGTCAGCAGCTGTGTAGCCATAGTAGATATTGACCTTTTAGGAGGAGATTGTGTGGTGGACTCACCCTGCAGGTAGAATCAAAGACCAAATCTAGTTGAACGCATCTAGATGGCTCTTAAGCTGGCCATACATTATAACATTTTTATATTCAATTTTGTTTCAATTTCTATGCAATCAGGTAGGCACTTGCACTACACGGTAAATTTAAAGTGTTTAGGCTTGACCTCATATTATATGGTTTTGGTAAATCTAAAGGAAAATTGTATAGTGTATGACCAGCCTTAGATTTATCAGTTAAGACTTCAACATATCTTAAATCTTTACTCATACCTAATAAAAAAGTTTTTCCCAATGTTTTCATCTGTCACAAAAGGGAGAAAAAAATGCACTGATCCCTGTATAAATGACACTGGCAGGGAAGTGTTAACTACAAGGGTGATCAAGAGGTTAAATGTGTTCCCTGGGAGGTGTTTCTAACTGGGGGGGAGTGTATTTACTGGTGGAAAAGAGATCGTGATTCAGCTTAGCTGAAACACAATCTCTCTTTTCCTCCCTGACAGAGCAGCGGTGTGCTTTGTTTACATCGGCTCACCGATGCTCCGTCTCTCCTGTGAATGATCGGTGGGTCGCGGTGGCCATCACGGCCGCCGGACCCGCTGATTGGCTCCCGATGTGTCCCCCCTAAACTGCGTGCATGAAATCACGTACAAGTACCTGATTTTGCACACCCGGGCCGCAGTAAATGTAAGTGGGTTAAATTGAGGGGGCCACTAATTTTGTCCAGTCTATTCTTGGAGTTTTGCAGGGAATGTATCAGATTTGGCTTTTTGTTTCTCCGCTTTTTTGTATCCTACCAATACAAACAAAAGAAATCAACATGCGAATGCCTAAACATTTGTAATTGCAACAATTTTCTGGGCAAAAGGTGTATTATATAACAGAAATACAGGGGTGACAATATTTTATGCCCATGACTGTATATATTCTATACAGTTGTGCTCATAAGTTTACATACCCTGGCAGAATTTATGATTTCTTGGCCATTTTTCAGAGAGTATGAATGATAACACAAACACTTTTCTTTCACTCATGAAAGAGTGTTTGGCTGAAGCCGTTTTATTATCAATCAACTGTGTTTACTCTCTTTAAATCATAATGGCAACAAAAACTACCCAAATGACCCTGATCAAAAGTTTGCATACCCCAGTTCTTAAGTGTATTGCCCCCCTTCAACATCAATGACAGCTTGAAGTCTTTTGTGGTATGTGTGGATGAGGCTCTTTATCTTCTCAGATGGTAAAGCTGCCCATTCCTCTTTCGAAAAAGCCTCCAGTTCCTGTAAATTCTTGGGCTGTTTTGCATGAACTGGGCGTTTGAGATCTCCTCAGAGTGGCTCAATGATATTGAGGTCAGGAGACCGAGATGGCCACTCCAGAACCTTCACTTTATTCTGCTGTAGCCAATGACAGGTCGACTTGGCCTTGTGTTTTGGATCATTGTCATGTTGGAATGTCCAAGTACCTCCCATGCGCAGCTTCCTGGCTGATGAATGCAAATGTTCCTCCAGTATTTTGATAACATACTGCATTCATCTTGCCATCAATTTCGACACAAGAAAAGTTTTTGTGTTATCATTCATATTCTCTAAAAATTGGCCAAGAAATCATAAATTCTGCCAGGGTATGTAAATTTATGAGCACAACTGTACACAATACTTGTATTTTAGCTGAGCTTTAAAGTGGTTTTAAAGGCAGAAGATTTTTATTTATTTTTTTAATATATATATAATAATGCATTCGATGCATTAAGATAAAAAGCCTTCTGTGTGCAGCAGCCCCCCTAATACTTACTTGAGCCCCATCTCGATCCAGCGATGTTGCGCGAGAGACTCGGCTCCTCATTTGCTGAGATATCAGTGAAGCACCATTGGCCTCCGCTGCTGTCAATCAGTCAGTGAGCCAATGAGTAGAGAGAGTTGGTGGGGCCCAGCCATGGCTCCATGTCTGAATAGACACGAAGCCTCGGCTTGGGTGCCCCCATAGCACGTTGCTTGCTGTGGGGGCACTCAACAGGAGGGAGCGGCCAGGAGTGGCAAAGAGGGATCAGAGAAGAGAAGGATCTGAGCTGCCCTGTACAAAGAGCAGGTTGGTATAACATATTTTGAAACAAAAGAAAACAAACAAGACTTTAGCATCACTTTTAATGTTTCTAGCCCTCAACACAGTGACTTTGTTAAACAGAAGTGTAATGAAATGTCAGTCAAGCAGTATATCATGTTGCAGCCTTAAATATCCAAACCTCCTCAGTCTTTCCTACAGTATTCCCTCTGCAATTTCCTCCTCCGCTAAAGATGGACTTCTCATTTCAAACCTTTCTAATTCCACGCTCTTCATTTGCCATGTAGCTGTCTTGTGAAAGACACAGTTGCTGCTTCTTTGTCAAGCTGTGTAAATGCTCATCAAATCATTTTATTACCTTTCACTGCAGTAATACTCCCATACAGAGGACACTGTTCGGAAATGATGACTAATTTCACTTCTTCACAAATCTACTTTACCATTATAGAAATATTTTGGCCAAAATTTGCCAGTTGGTTCTATTGGTCACAGTTGAAAGGATACATAGAATTTTCAGTAGTTTGTACTCGGTAGGTTGATGTTTTCATAGCTGCAAATGAATAAAACTTTGCTCTTTTCTAATGACAGTTTTTTTTTTTTTTTTTTGATAGATGAGCCAGGTTTTGTAGAATGGCTTGGACCTTCATATGAAAGCCTTTGTCATTGTTAAGGATGTGAACATCTGCTTGTGATGGGGGAGAATGCTCCTTAGATGACTGTGGGCTGTGTCATTTTGGAAATCCTAAAGTGGAACCGCAGAAAGACTTCATACTGTTGGATAAAATATGTACACAGTATACTAGAAATTAATTTAAGGGTTTTCATTGATCTTTAGAACGTGGCTTCTGACCTTTTATAGATACTAAATGTCCTTGAAAACAGGAGACTGAATGCCCAGTGAGTGTGTGTGTGTGTGTGTGTGTGTGTGTATGTATGTAAATTTTTATTAAATTTTTTTAACAACTCTTCACTTCTTCATCTCCATCTACATGTTGACCCTTCCTTTATTACACAAAAAACATCTGGTGTAATAGCCAGATTCACTGTTGGATTACTTAGAAGGGTTTGTTAGGAGGTAAATGCATGAGAATAGTCAGCTGATGGAATACAGCACCCTAAAGATCTACGTGGGGAAAAGCTGCCAAAATCTAGACATATATATATATATATATATATATATATATATATATATATATATATATATATATATATATAGTAGGGTTGCAGGGATGCTGGTATTGGTGCCAATGCCAAGTATTTTTACAAGTACTCGTGAAAATTCTTCGATACCCAAAACAGATACCTTTGCAGTACAGTTTGAGCCCATAATGTCCGAATTGCATGTGGTTTCCCGCACTACTCCTAGGTGAACCGAGGCTAAAATCCCAGACAACGTGGCAAGTGGACAATCCACAACTTGTGGCAGGTGTCTGGGTTCACACAGGAGCAGTGCGGCCACCTGCATATGTTTCGGACAGGCACTGCATTTCTGTTTAAATAGCATGCGATTCTTTGCAGTGCAATTTGAGCCTATTGAATTTATATGGGCTCAAATTGCACTGCAAAGGTGTCGGTACTTGTTATCAGCTAGTACTTGACTAACAGTATCGGTACTCCGATAAAAAAAACGATCGGTGCAATCCTTTTATATACATTATATTGGTAATGTCATGTTTAACTGTGTATGGAAGGTCATTCATGCCCCAAATCGATGACTTCTGTAGTCCAGATATGTAAGCCGTTTCAAATAAAAACTATTATGCCTAGTACACACGACTGGTTTTTCCATCGGATAAAAAACTGAAGGTTTTCCCGACAGAATTCCTGTCAAGCCTGCCTTGCATACACACAGTCACACAAGTCCGGTGAACTTTTGACTGCCAAGAACGCGGTGACGTAAAAGACTACGACGAGCCGAGAAAATTAAGCTCTATGCTTCTGAGCATGCGTCGATTTGTTTCCGAGCATGAGCGTTTTTTCCCCCTTCAGAAAAGCATACAGACGAACAGTTTTCCCGCCAGGATTTTTTCCTGACGGGGGGAAAAAAAAGATCCTGCTTTCTTTTTTTGTCCGGCAGTTTTCCCGTCGGAAAAACTGCGATGGAGCATACACACGGCCGGAATTCCCGGCCAAAAGCTCTCAACAGTTTTCCCGTCGGAAAAACTGGACGTGTGTACGAGGCATTATATCTGTGTTGGTCTACAAATTGATCCAAGGGTCTCTGTGAAACCCCTTGGATGATGGGCCCAAGCTGCATATCCAAGTCAAAATTAAGCCACATCACCTGACCTTCAGTTATCAATATATATATTATACTTTATTTTTTTAATGCTTATTTTAATTATTTGTTTTTTTGTAGGCGATACAAAACTTCATACAGAACGAGGAAATATCACAGTAGGTATGCATTTGACCTATTTTATTTTCTGGTAAAACTGCTTTCAGTGGTGTGTGTGTGTGTGTGTGTAATACACATACAGTATAATGATGATGTGTGCGTGTACAACATACAGTATATATCATAAAAATGTTTTTTTTTTAATCCAAGGTTGCAACACTTTGTAAATTCAAAGGAAAATAATAGTAGTTCTAACTTGCATCAGTGTTCCATTACAATGCAAGCTTTCGGACAAAATTGTCCTTCCAGCTTAGTAACATTTATAAAGATACAGGAACTGGATAAAAAGTAATCCATTATGGTAACAGTAAATGTACAACTCAGAGTGAACAGAGGGTCTTAAATGGACCATCCCTCTACCCTACTCTTTAATTGGAAAGCAGGTAAAATATTCTCTAAAACAACAACAGGAGACAAAAAAAACAGAACATCCAACCAAAATAAATATATCTCCAGATACATAAAATAGTTTATATCTGTCTGAATTTTTTTAATATAAACTAAGCCCTGGTTCACACCAGTGACAATTCAAAATCGCATGACAAGTCGCACTCTATTGTCGACAATGAAGCTGTTCAAATCGTTGCGACTCAAGTCGCAGTAACTTTTGAAAATGGTTCTTGCACTTCTTTGCGATTTTATTGCATCTTGCATTGACTTCTTTTAAATAAAGTCACAAGCCACAATGAAATCAGAGGTCCAAATTTCACTGATCTGCGGCTTTGAAATCACACTGAAGTAGCACAATTTCAAAGCCGCACTGGTGTAAACCAGGTCTAAAGAAACAAATGTAAATCAACTAAGTCCACGAGGTTGCAGGGTACCCAAATGCTCAATCCAGTATACCCCCTTTTTCTCCAAAACAATTTCCTGTTGCCACCCCGCCAATTATTTTGGAGCATGATCAATCATCATGAACCTCAGCTGAGAAATAGAGTGAGAACATTGAGGCCGGGTTCACACTGGGGCGACAAACGCTCTGACATTGGGAGCTCATGTCGCATGACGTGTGAAAATCAATGTTTCCCTATGGGAGCCGTCTTAACTGGTCCAACACATGTCGGTCTGACTTTGAAAATGCTCCCTGTACTACTTCGTTCCGACTTGAACTGCAGTCTTGCATGATCCGACTTTGGCACGCAACTTGTGCTGTTCTGCTCTTGAGGGGGAACTCCAGGCCAAATTTTAAATAAAAAACCGGCATTGGTTCCCCCTCCAGGAGCATACCAGGCCCTTGGGTCTGGTCTGGATTTGAAGGGGAACCCCTACGCAGAAAAAATGCGGCGTGGGGGTCCCCCCTAAAATCCAAACCAGACCCTTACCTGAGCACGCAACCTGGCAGGCCGCAGGGGAAGAGGGGGGGGGGACGAGAGAGCGGCCCCCCCTCCCTCCTGAACCATACCAGGCCGCATGCCCTCAACATGGGGGGTTTGGTGCTCTGGGGCAGGGGGGCGACCTGCGGCCCCCCCACCCCAAAGCACCCTGCCCTCATGTTGATGAGGACAGGGCCTCTTCCCGACAACCCTGGCCGTTGGTTGTCGGGGTCTGTGGGCGGGGGGCTTATCGGAATCCGGGAGCCCCCTTTAATAAGGGGGCCCCCAGATACCGGCCCCCCCACCATATGTGAATGAGTATGGGGTACATCGTACCTCTACCCATTCACCTGGTGGAAAAAATGTCAATAAAAAACACACAGCTTTTTTATTTAATTTATTGCACAGCTCCGGGGGTCTCCATGCTCTCCGGTTCTTTCTTCTGCCGGGCCTCCGCTATCTTCTTCCAGCTCTTTTGCTAGCGGGGCCCGGTCTTCTCCGTCGCCTTCTTCTTCTCTCGCTCTCCGGTTCTTTCTTCCGCCGGGCCTCCGCTATCTTCTTCCAGCTCTTTTGCTAGCGGAGAGGCCCGGTCTTCCCGTCCTCTCGTCCGACTCTCCGTTGTCCTTCTGCCGGCCCCTCCACTATCTTCTTCCAGCTCTTTTACTAGTGAAGGGGCCGGTCTTCCCGTCGCCGTCTTCTTCTCTCTTCTCCTTGATGTTGACTCGTCGCTTCCTCTCGCTGCAATACTGGCTGTTCGCTCCGCTCCAAATTAATATAGGCTTTTAATGACGTCACAGTCACATGCTCCAGCTGGCCCCGGAGCATGTGACTGTGACGTCATGGGAGCATACGACTGTGATGTCATGAGAAGCCTATATTAATTCGGAGCGGAGCGAACAGCCAGTATTACAGCGGGAGGAAGCGACGAGTCAACATCGAGGAGGAGAAGAGAGAAGAAGACGGCGACGGGAAGACCGGCCCCTCCACTAGCAAAAGAGCTGGAAGAAGATGGCGGAGGGGCCGGCAGAAGGACAATGGAGAGCCGGACGAGACGACGGGAAAACCGGGCCACTCCGCTAGCAAAAGAGCTGGAAGAAGATAGCGGAGGCCCGGCAGAAGAAAGAACCGGAGACCCCCGAAGCTGTGCAATAAATTAATTTAAAAAGCTGTGTTGTGTTTTTATTGCCATATTTTTTCCACCAAGTGAATGGGTAGGAGTACGATGTACCCCATACTCATTCACATAGGGTGGGGGGCCGGGATCTGGGGGCCCCCTTTATTAAAGGGGGCTCCGAGATTCCGATAAGCCCCCCGCCCGCAGACCCTGACAACCAACGGCCAGGGTTGTCGGGAAGAGGCCATGTCCTCATCAACATGGGAACAGGGTGCTTTGGGGTGGGGGGGCCGCAGGTCGGATCCAAAGTAGGATGGCTGTCGTGTCGCACTAGTGTGAACCCAGCCTGAACAAAAAAATTGAGGTGACTGGCAGCTGCACCAGTTTGTCTCTAATCAAATACTTATGTCTTCCAAAGCAGTCTTTACCTTTTGAGTTGTTTCTCTAAAATAGTAATTATCCACAAGGACATTTTAATAAATAAATAGCAGAAATAGATGGACATGTATGATAAACCATTGATCTTTATTTTGCAACTCAACATGTGAGCTCAAAAACCCACCCTGTAGTTGGAAATAATGTCGTCCCTTAAAAAGGAAATAATTGTTAATCCAAACCAGCCAGAACAGATCCATAAAACAGAATTTCAGACGTAATAAACAGTTTGGATTTCTTAAGAAGTGGATGACAGAACCTTCCCAAATCATGTGATATATTGGCATATAGGCTAGATTTATCCCAGGTGACTAGCATGCAGTCTGTTTGCATCCTTAATATGTTGTAAGAAATCAGTAGTGTCACATATAACTGATTTTGTTGTATCAAGGGAGAAATAATTCTGTCAAGATATTTCACTTTAAGTGCAGTTAGACTACGTGTGAGACCCAATCTGTCTCCCTGGTGGCTGTATGGGATCCTTAGATATCTTATGGAGTATGTAAAAGAAAAGGTGTTACCAGAATCAAGTACTGTGTTTGTTTTTCTTTCATCATTAATAATTCTTTAAAACAATACCTTGGTAGCTACAGTGGGGGAAATAATTTGATCCCCTGTAGATTTTGTCTACTTACAAAGAAATGTGCGATATAATTTTTTATCATGGGTGTATTTTAAATGATAGAAACAGAATATCAACCAAAAATCCAGAAAAAAAAACCACATGATACAAATGTTATAAATTTACGTTGCAGTTCAGTGAGTAAAATAAGTATTTGATCCCCAAACATGACTTGGTACTAGAAACCCTTGTAGGCAAGCACAGAGGGTAAGACCTTTCTTGTAGTTGGTGACCAGGTTTGCACACATCTCAGGAGGGATTTTGGTCCACTCTTCTTTGCAGATCTTCTCTAAATCCTTAAAGTGTATGTAAACCCAATTCATGAAATTTGAGCTGGGCACATATATCTGCAGTGTATTCTTATCTCTCTTCAAAGCACTATGTCCCGTAGCTGTCTCCTGCTCTGCTCTGTCATCAGCCTGATAACTCCTGCCAAGTTTTCCGTCACATATGATAAAAGCAGCCTGAGATTTGTGTTGGGGAGGTTGCTATAAATAGTGTGTGTCTTTCCTCCAATCAGCTGTCTTGGCTGTATGCCCAGAATTCATTGCAGTGTTGAACAGGAGGAGAAAATTTCCTAACAGGAGCTGAACTTTCTAAACAGTATATAAAGCTGAAGACCGCAGATCTGAGGCTGTTCACTTCACTGGGTATATGTAAGGGTTTACATCCACTTGGCAACTCAAAGTTTCAGCTCGCTCCATAAATTTTTCTATAGGATTAAGGTCTGGAGACTGGCTAGGCCACTCCATGACCTTAATGTGCTTCTTCTTGAGCTACTCTTTTGTTGCCTTGGCGATATGTTTTGGGTCATTGTCATGCTGGAAGACCCATCTGGCTGAGGGGAGAAGGTTCTCATCCAAGATTTTACAATACATGACCCCGTCCATTGGCCCTTTAATGCAGCAAAGTCGGCCTGTACCTTTAGCAGAGAAACAGCCCCAAAGCATAATGTTGAGTTAACACCAAAGAGCTCAATTTTGGTCTCATCTGACCACAGCACTTTCTCTCAATCCTTCTCTGAATCATTTTAGATGTTCATTGGCAAACTTCAGACGGGCCTGTACATGTGCCTTCTTGAGGTGAGGGACCTTGCCGGCACTGCAGGATTTCAATCCATAGCGGCGTATTGTGTTACCAATGGTTTGTTTGGTGACTGTGGTCCCTACTGCCTTGAGATCATTCACAGGCGCCTCCTGTGTAGTTCTGGGCTGATCCCATGATGATGAGGTTTGAATGGAAAGAGAGATTCTGTGGACAAGTGTCTTTTATACACATAATGAGTTGTCGTTAGGAGCACCAAGGAAAAATCTGTGTAGCACATGAGCACATACTGTAGCCAGGCTGTGGGAGACAGAATTATTGTTTGCTTGCGGATCAAATACTTTATTTACTCACTGAACTGCAACTCAATTTATAACATTTGTACCATGTGTTTTTCTGGATTTTTGGTTGATATTCTGTCTCTATTATTTAAAATACACCTATGTAAACAACTATAGACTCTTCATTTCATCTGCACATGGAATATACAGAAAACCGTCCCAAAACTCCTTTGTCATAGTCTGTCATATCCATTAAAGTGGTTGTAAACCCACTTGTTGGACTTCTACCTATAGGTAAGCCTAGAATAAGGCTTACCTATAGGTAGTGGAAATATCTCCTAAACTTGCGCCGTTTAGGAGATATTTCACTTGTAGTCCGCCGTAAATACCAGCGGCGCATGCGCAGGGAAGAAACTAAACTAAGTGCCGTTTCTTCCCCAGCCTGTGCCGTGAATCGCGGCTTCCGTGCGCATGTGCGGGAGTGACGTCACGCGGCTCCGGCAAGTCACAGAGCCGGAGTCCGTGTCCCGGAAGGAAGAGGGGCCAGAAGACGGACGCTGCCTACTCTGGGGACATCGTTGGATTCTTTTGCAGGTAAGTGGCACATAATGGGATAGTATGCGATGCATACTAGCCCATTATGCTTTTCATTTGCAGGCTTTGCAGCAGGCTAAAGAGGAAGTAAAACCCATCAGGGTTTACTTCCTCTTTAAGGGCCGGTTCACACAGCTGCGATGCGGGAACCCTGCGAATCCACTGTGGTTCCCGCATCGCATGTCTCCCGGCGGCAGTTCACACTGCCCTATGCAAACAGCTGGGAGTGTCAGTTAAAAGTTAATGACACCCCCAAATCAGTTCGCATAGCGCAGTGCGATCTGCAAACTCAGACAGGAATCAGATCGCATGGGTGTGAACACCCATGCGATCCGATTCTGCTGCGGACAAAAAAAAGGGTCCTGTGCGAGTTTGATGCAAATTCAGCCATACGATCTTTATAGCTGAAATCGCATCACACAGAGATCACTGCAGTGCGGTGTGAATCACATCCGATCTCTGACATCGCACCAGTGTGAACTGGCCCTAAAACATTTGAACCTTTATCTGCTCGCCTGTTAATATCTTGTCAAGCAGAAAGGAGGCGTGTTAAGCTTGCATTTGTTCCTTCATAAGATTTTTAGGTGTCCCCTTGTAACCTGCCTCCACCTTTCCCACAAACCATTCAACACCTGGAAATGTCAGCAGCACCACTTAGGGTAAAACCAATCTCTAGAAGGCCTCATGCACACTGGACATTATAATAATGTTCTAAAAACGTCAGTAACTTTGCAGTGAGTTTTGTCAAAGTTTATTTCTTTTTTTTTTTTTCAATGGATCAAAAACGTTAAACGCTGGGGAGCCGCGTTTTTAGGCGTTTTTTTACATTAGAGCATTTTATCAGCTGAAAAACTCCTCTCAAAGCCCAGTAGTTTTGGGGTTTTTTTACAGCCAAAAACAGTTGATAACAGCCTATGTGTGCATGGACACATAGGAAACATGCTGGAGAGTTTGACTGTAGAAAAAAAACATCTGAAGCCAAAAACAGCAGCTGTAAAAACGTCCAGTGTGCATGAGGCCTAAATGTTACTAAGCCTTTGATACAATATGTGCAGCTTTTTCAAGCCTGAAGAAGGACATTTTGTCTGAAATCTTGTATTGTAATTGAACAATGATGCTGTTAAAACTACTTTTTTCTATATTTTTGGGCTGTCAGGGTCAGCCCTGTTGCTTAACCACCAACTACATTCATTATCTTACTGGTTTGCCTGATTTTTTATATAAAAAAAAAAATATATATATATATATATATATATATATATATATATATATAATATTTTATATCCTACCACGGCTTCTTTGAATATGCAGTTCAAAGTCAATGGCAGAACTTTCAGCATCTTCTTCTGGGTGTGTCATATTCCTGGTTCCACTTTGTAAACCTCTCCAGTTTTCCCAATGCTTCTGACACATGTTTTTGTAGAATATGTTGGGTTTTATGATAGAATAATAGTAACCAGTATCCTTTTAACAGAGATTTGTAAACCCTAATGTAGGCCAAAAATAAATAAACGGAGCTTGCTGAAAACCATTTCTATTTTTATTTATTTTTGTACATTTCAGATTCCTCAGATGGATGTTTAATGGCTTCTACAACACATGGAACAATAGATGTATATGTCAGTCAAGCTGGTAAAGTGTATCTGAAATCTGACAAAGGTAAGTGCCATTTGCATGTTGGAAAATGCACATTTTAGATCTGAAGAGTACAATAAAATGGTGACCGTTGCGTTTTCTTTGTCACACAAGATTTGTGTTACTATTCATCCAATTTATATTTTAGTAAAAAAATAAATTTAAATAAAATTTATTTAATTTATTCATTTATTTACATTATTTAAAAAGAAGGCAAAACTTATTTTTTATTTTTTTTGGATGGAGTGCAGAGGGATTAGAACACCTGTCTGTTTTTATTGCTGTCTGTGTTCCCGTTGGGAAGATTCAGCCTCTCTATTTATCCTGTTTACCATTAGCAGTGAAAGTAAAAGAAAATCCCAAATTTGGGTTGTCCCCAGAACAGGAATAAAGGGGAAATCTTCCAAAGGGAACACTAATTCTGAAGACCTGGCGGTCCCCAAGGGATTCCCTTAATTTGCAGGCATCTCCTCTCACTTCCTGTTTTGGCTATGGGACAGGAAGTGAAGGTAAATCTCCCCAATGAGGCATAGATGGCAAAAAATAAACCAACAGGGGTCCTAACCCTCCCTTACTCTAACTAAAATGAACAAAAAAAGTTTTGCCTCTAGTTCCATTTTAACCACTTGAGCTCCAGAATGTTTACCTCCCTTCCTGACCAGGCAATTTTTTCCGATATGGCACTGCGTTACTTTAACAAATGTATGTTCTTTTTTTCCCCACAAATAGAGCATTCTTTTGGTGGTATTTGATCACCTCTGCGGTTTTTATTTTTTGTGCTATAAAAAAAAACGTACATTTTGAGGAAAAAAAAAACATTCTTTTTTACTTTCTGCGATAAAACGCATCCAATTATTCTTGCACGCGTCCCAGACCCGAAAGTGTCAGATCATGTACTAGGTACGTCAACTGTCTCAGAGCGGCCGCCCTGCCGCAGTACGTGTGTGTGTAGGTAGGGGGGCACTAAGTGGTTAATTTTAGTGCAAACACACACGCAATACCCAATTGTTTGATAAAATATAAAACATTAGGTTGCCTTGCCTAAATATACACCAACGATGTCAAGCCTTAACAGCAAAAAAACAAAACTACAGTACTCAAAACTGTTTGTGGGCGAGGCATTAAAAGCCTTTACATGTCATCTCTCACTACGGCATGCACAGCAATAGCTAATGTGTGGTGTTTTTGAATACATGCACACGTGTTTGCGTTCGTATTCATGTGGGCAAGGAGCAGCTTTAAAATGTTTTTAGCACATTACTGTACATGTAAAAGTAATTGGGTGGCTTTAACACCACTGAAGCACTTCTACAACAAAGATGACAGTTCAGTCTAAAAAGGTTAACAAAAACCCAGCTGCTATGCAGTCTGTGTACATGCCGGTACTGCCGCAAGCATAATGCTTAAGTCTGTGGCAGCAAAAGGGTTAATGGGCTCGGCGGAGGCAAAGGCCAAGCACTGTAAACAATAATCCATAAAACACACACTTAGGGGTACATATGAAAATATAAAATATACATTACTGTTGGAAAATGCCATAAACACCATGGAACGATTGCAACCATGTCAAAGGTGGTGTTTTCCACTTGAACACAGAGTTGGATTCTGGCTATAGAGCTACTCCGATTAAAATAAATTATGGGTCAGAGGGTAAAAAGGGGCTTAAAATACAGCCCATAGATTGGTGGACAGTAATGGTGCTTATCCTGCATCCCTCTAATATATCCCTCAAGTAGGATGCACCCTCCCAGCTGGCAGAACTCAAAAAGTGCACCAAGATCACTTGGCACGTTGACTTCACCTTGGTACGCATGAACCAGCAGATGACCTATGGTGAAGAGCAGCATTTGCTGCCAAAAGGTGGGCACTACTTTCACACTGAAAACATCCTTATCTCTATATTGTTTTTCAATCTGCAACCCCAATTCCAAAAAAGTTGGGACATTGTGTAAAATTTACATAAAAACCGAATGCAATAATTTGCAAATCTCATAATCCATATTTTATTTACAATAGTAAATAGAAAACATATCAAACGTTCAAAAAAGGTCATTTTGAAATTGATGGCAGCAAAGTGTCTCAAAGTTGCGACAGGGCAACAAAAAACTGTCAAGGAACTTGTTTGACAATGTTTAGATGCAAAGACTTTAAATACAGTATTTCATCATCTACAGTACATAATATCAAAAGATTCAGAGAAATTGGAGAAATCTCTGTGCACAATGGATAAGGCCAAAATGCAATATTCGATGCCTGAGATCTTTGGGCCCTCAGACGGCACTGCTTTAATAACAGGCATGATTCTGCGATGGAGATCACTGCAAGGGCTCAGGGATACTTCCAAAAATTACTGTATGTGCACACAGTTTGTCATGCCATCCAAAAATGCAAGTTAAATAATAAGTTCACCTTTGGGAATATGTGACATGTTTTATGGTAGAACATGTAACCTGTACCCAATGCCCCCCCCCCCCTTCCTGTGGCAGAAGTTTCCCGTACCAGCTGTCACTTTTTAAATTAAGCGCGGCCGTGCAGGGCTTCACCCACACGGCCGCGTTATTCATCAGCTCTGTGTGTGAATGAACTACAAGCTCCCTCATCCTTTGCGTTTGTATTATAAATGTTTACAGAGTGTTGTTAAAAGAAGAGGGGGATGCTACACCGTGGTAAACATGGGCTTGTCCCAACTCTTTTGAGAGGTTTTGCTCCCATTAATTTTAAAATGATCTTATTTGATATGTTTTCTATTGTGAATAAATTATGGGTTTATGAGATTTGCAAATCATTGCATTCTGTTTTTTATGTAGATTTTACCCAGTGTCCCAACTATTTTGGAATTGATGTTCTAGTAATGGTTTTGATATTTTTCAAGATTTAAATTATTCAAGGTAATAGATAACGCCTTTACAAATAACTCTACACTCAAGCTAACCTGGGTAGACAACGTTGTAGATTTATTTTTCTTTTTTTTCTTTTAATTATCCATGGGGGTAGGTAGTTCAGTCAATTCCTCCTGAATAGGAGAAGAATTCTCTTTGTCATCTTCGTCCCTTAGTTCATTTAAGTACTTTAACCCTCTGTAATCCCGAGAAGTGAATTTGTTCCAATCTAAACGTAATCCCTGCAAGGGGTGCCTGTTTGATTTTGCCCCCCTTAAAAATAAATTTGAAAATAAATTTCTCTTGTGTTCATGGACGGACACAGCAGCATATTCTTGACATTAGGGTATTAGCCTTCTATCAGGAGAGGACTAGGAGAAACATGTTAATATGTCAAAACAACATCAAAACTGTACAGTACCGCCCAGGTGGGCAGTCCCCCTGAGTACAATGCTTCTCCCTGCATGCAGCAGCTCAGTTTTTTTCTGCCTAGCATAGGAGAAGGACCTGGCTCCTGGTGGGCCCATTGGTCCTGTGGATTTTTTTGCTTTTTTCTACTATTTATCCTGTGATCTACTTAGCGACAGGCTGGACGTCCTAGATCCTTTGTAGTCCCCCCAGTTTCGGCCATCGAGCGTGAGCAGGCCTTTAGCTACGTGCTGGGTCGGCCACGACATGCCCTGTTTGCCCCCCAATCTATTTGTAGTCCCAAAAAAGGGAGGGATTGGTCTGTTCTTGGCTCTCATGACCCTCAACAGCTTTGTGAAAGCACAAAGATTCAGGATAGAAGCAATTCGCTCTGTGGTCGCTGCACCCCATCCAGGGGATTTGTGTCTACCATCCTTGGACATCAAGGACGCTTTTATGCGGTCCCCATATGCATCAGGCATCAGAGTTTTTCTGCGGTTTGCAGTCTGGGATGAACACTACAAAATGGTTGCTCTCCCATTTGGCCTGGCGTCGGCATCAGGAGTTTTTCCCAAGGTGCTCGCCCCGATCCTGGCCTTGTTGAGGCAACGAGGGATCGCAATCATGGGCTATTTAGTCGATCTCCGTCTGAGAGCAGCTTCCGCCTCAGGATTAGGGGAGGATGTGGAAATCGCCAGTCGGACTCTTCGGGAGTTTAGCTGGGTACTGAACCTCCAGAAGTCGGTGTTGGTGCCGACTCAATGCCTGGAATACCTGGGCTTGATTCTGGACTCCTCAGAGGCAAGAGTTTTTTTCTCCCTTCGCAAGTTGCAGACTCTTCAGGTTGCGGTAAGCGGTGGGCGTCACGTAGGCGGTGGTCACTGCGTTTTTGCATGTGAGTCCTGGGTTTCATGGTAGCCACCTTCGAGGCGGTACCGTGTGTTTAGCTCCACACTCGAGTCTTGCAAACGGAGATCCTGTCAACATGGGACACATCTTCATTGTCCCTTGATTATTAAATCCGGGCGAGCTGGCTAGTTAGGGATTCCCTGATCTGGTGGCTGATGAGGCCTCCTGCCCTTCTGTCCAGGAAGTAGTTTTTCTTTCACTGGACGGTAATCACGACGGACGCCAGGCTGACCGGTTGGGAGGGAGTTTGGGTGTACTCTCGACACGGGGTCGCAGGGCGCAGGTAGAATCCTTTGGGCGATCAGGTGGTGCCCCTCCGCATGGTCACAGGGGCTGCGGGAACGTCCAGACAGGATCCAGTTGGACAATGCCACAACAGTGGCATATGTCACCCATCAAGGAGGAACAAGTCGCTTGGCTACAGCATGCTGTCGCTCTCATCATGCGGTGGACGGGGCGGAATGTGCTGGCTCTATCGCCCGCCTACAGTCCGGGCGTAGAAAACTGGCAGGCGGTCTCCTTGAGTCGTCAGATGCTGGACCATCTACTATGGTCGCTACACCCGGATGTGTTTTTGGCTCCTTTACTGGAGATGGGGATAGCCAGATGTGGATCTCCTGGCTTCTTGACTCAATTCGAAGGTTTTGAGGTTTGGGCCCAGGTCCGAAGATCCCTGGGTGGACGTGTGAGACGCGTTGGTGGTCCTGAGGGGACAGTATTGGCTAAGTTATGCCCTCTTCCTACAAATACACTTCCTTGTCTGCTTCACAGAGTAGAGGCCGAGGGGGTTCCGAGAATTCTAGTTGCCCCAGATTGACTTCGGCATCCCTGGTACGCCACCTTGGTACGTCTGGTGGCGGCTGTTCCTTGGCGATTGCCAATGCGAGAGGACCTTCTGTCGCAAGGGCATACATTTCATCCTGCTTATGGTCACTGGCCTTCACGACATGGCTGTTGACAGTCGGATACTATGGGACCGAGGCCTGTCGGTTTCAGTGATTTCCACCATGCTGGGGGCATGGAAGTCATCTTTTCGGAGGATTTACCATCGCACGTGGAGGGCCTACATCTCTATGTGGTAAGATGGAGTGGCGTTCATGTACATATTCGGTTTCCAGGATCCTGCTGTTTTTTACAGCGTGGAGTGGATAAAAGACTTGCTTTTAGCTCCATTAAGGGGCAGATGTCAGCCTTGGCTGTTTTTTTCTTTCAGCGACCCTTGGCGGCTCATTCACTGGTGAGTACGTTTGTCCACGGGGTTCGACATGTGGCCCCTCCGGTTCCATCACTGCTGCCTTCGTGGGATTGAATCTGGTACCATTGGTGTTTCAGAAACCACCATTTGAAGACATCAGGGAGATCCCCTGTTGACACTCTCTCAGAAGGTAGATTTTCAAGTGGCTGTTGCCTCTACCAGAAGTGTTTCTGAGTTGGTGGCCTTGTCTTGCAGGTCCCCCTACTTACTCCTCCACAAGGATAAACCGTTGCTACGCCCGCAGCCTTCATTTCTTCTTAAGGTATTTTCAGCCTTTTAGCCAAATTAGGACATTGTGCTTTTCATCCTTGTGTTCTCGGCCGTCGCATCCCAAGAGGTTGCTTTCTTTCCTTGGGCTTGATGCGAGCTCTGCGGGTGTATCTGTCTGCTACGGCTCCGCTCGAAGGTCTGACCTCCTATTTGTGTCGGTGGTTGGCCCACAGGAGGGCATGGCGGTCTCGTCGGCCGCAGTTTTTCGGTGGATCATACAGATTGTGATTCAGGCTTATGACCTGACAGGGTGGACGCCTTCCTTTCCTTTCACAGCGTATTCAACCAGGGAGATGGGTGCCTCTTGGACTTTCCGACATAGAGCACCTGTTTCCCAGGTGTGTGTGGTGGCGACCTGGTCGTCCGTTCACGCTTTCACTGAATTTTTACAAGGTTGATGTGGGTGCATCTTCGGATGCTTGCTTCAGCCGCAAGGTTTTGCAGGCGGCTGTTTAAGGTTGCAACTCCTCCGTTCAGGAGCTCTGGTTGTGTTGGGGTGAAGTTTGTTTGATTGCTGTTCACACCCTTCGTTTTTTTCACACTGATTGAGGACGTCCCTAATGTCAAGAATATGCTGCTGTGTCCGTCCATGAACACAAGAGAAAAGGATTGTACAGTGAGTACAAAAATCCTATTTTTTTAGCAAAAAGGTGAACATCCTTAACCACTTGCCGACCGGCTCACGCCGATCTACGTCCACAGACTGGCTCTCCTGCGCAAACTGGCATACCTGTACATCAGGCCAGTGGCCCACGATCGTGGCAAGGAGAGGCAGAACAACGAACTGCCTGTATAATTAAGGAATTTTCCCGTTCTGCCTAGTGACATGACAGGGATCTACTGCTCCCAGTGATCTCTGTCATGTTTCAGTAAGCCCACCCCCCTTACGGTTAGAACACGTTGAGGGAACACACTTAACCCCTTGATCGCCCCCTAGTGTTAACCCCTTCCCTGCCAGTGTCATTTTTACATTGATCCAGTGCATATTTATAGCACTGATCAATGTAATAATGTCACTGGTCCAAAAAAGTGTCATTTGGGGTTAGATTAGTTCGTCCTAATGTCGCAGTCCTGCTAAAAATCGCAGATCGCTGCCATTGCCAGTAAAAACAATAAAAATAAATAAAAGTCCCTAAATCGATCCTGTAGTTTGTAGACGTGATAACTTTTGCGCAAACCAATCAGTATACACCTATTGCGATAAAAAAACATTGTTTTTTTTTTTTACCAAAAATATGTAGAAGAATGTATATCGGCCTAAACTGATGAATAAATTAGTTTTTGTGTATATATATATATTTTCTTGGCTATGTATTATGGCAGAAAGTAAACTTTTTTTTTCAAAATTGTCGCCCTTTTTTTTAATAGCGCAAAAAATAAAAACCGCACAGGTAATCAAATACCACTAAAAGAAAGCTCTATTTGTGGGAAAAAATATATATCAATTTTGTTTGGATACAACGTCGAACGACCGCACAATTTTCAGTTAAAGCGGCGCAGTGCTGTTCTGCAAAAAATGCTCTGGTCATTAAGGGGGTGTAACCTTCCGGGGCTGAAGTGGTAAATTAATTTGAACTTAACTGTTTTGCTAATTTGCAGTTGGGCCAAAAACTTAAACCTAACTGTAGAACCAGTTCCTTGACCAGTAGTAATTTGTAGAATGAAAGGATTATTTTTCTCAGATTTCTCTTTTCCATTGTGTTTCTTTTTAATGATAAATTATTCTATGTTTACTCCTCTTTAGCAGGATGGGGTTGAGGCTATTGGTGATGTATAAAGTTGGTATTTAATGGGCTATGGCATGCTAGGCACCATGATTTCAGCACAAGATATAGTGCCCACCTCCTGGGCAGGCAGGACTGGAAGTGGTGATGTTTTGCACTGGTGCCTAATGTCATTAGCCAGTGCCCATGTTCCAAGATGGAGTGCACATGCCAAGTGTTGTGGGTGCACTTTTGGATTTATTTCTGTCATGAAGACAGACCACATTGGAGAGATATCTAGAAAGGGGTGCCATTACTAGCTGTGGGTTGTATTTAAAGTCCCTTTTTCCCATTTGATGCAGAACTTGGTAAGACGAAAAGTTCTGTTTTAATGTGGACCCTTGATGCAGGTATCCTGTTTGGATTGTTGTAAGTGACCTACAAGCTTACCTAAACCTTTCAGAATCCAAAAGACTACAATAATTCTTGTGGGAAACCACATATCTTCTGATAATGGCAATATACAGTATAAAGCAGAAGAAAGGTACACATGGTTTACTGGCTGGATTTTTTAGATTGATGCAGCCTTCTCAAACTTTAAGTAAAAATCTGTTGTATATGCAAAATAGCATGCTTGTTATACTCACTGTGGAACTTAAGGGGTTAATCCTCTGTATTGTGTAAAAAGGCTCTTTGATCCTCTATGCATAGATCCTCCCCCTCCTGCAGTGTCTCATTGGGCAAGGCCAGATAAGACAGAGTTAGAGTGGTCCCACTGCACATGCTCAGTTTGGTCTCTATTGCTGGAGAGAATATTTCCTTGCTGAGCTTTTTTTAGGTCTCATGATATTGACATCACACATGTGGGAGTGTATACAGATCCTAAATGACAGCCCAGTCCCTCCCTCCCTCCTCCATGCCCAGTAACTAAAAAAAGAGCACAGTGGGTGGGATGTCACATCTTGATTGATGGCTGGGTCCGCCTCCCATACCAGCATGAGGACACAGGCTGTAGTGGAAATCTCCTCCTACCTGAACACTCAGCACTCAGGCAGACCCTGCAGTTTATCATGTGACCATGGTAAACAGATCAGCCAAAAAGGTATACAGTGGCAGTATTTTAATGTAAAAATAATATTTCTAAGCCGTGGGCACTGCAGGGGGGCAGATGAACTATATTCATATTACTGGGTTTAGTAACACTTTTTAAAATAACTTTCCAGGCTCAGGGAATCCTTACTAATAGCTACCATGTCAAAAGTTAAATTAGTGTGATGGTCACATAGCAGAATGATCCTTACATGTGTGGTGGTTGGGAAGATACCCCTCCTTACAGATGGCCAAAAAGATCATTGTTCATAGGGGTTACTCATGAGGCAAATGTTGCTCATTGCTCAGGGATTGCCCAGCAACCTGTGGAGGAACCCTGGATGAGGGAGGCTGGATTGGTGTGTTGCTAACAGTCCAAAAGGATAACACTTTACTTATGGTCATAACAAAGCCAGTTCTCCGATTTGATCTGTCTGTATCCATAATTTTGTCTAGTTTATGATGTTTAATTTTTACTTCCATTGCCATTTGTAGGAAGTATTATGTTGAAAATACCTGCAGACCTTGAGGCGTACCTACAGCTAATAGGAGCTAGAGTGAATGTTAGCCCTGAGGTTAAATTACAGGAAATCGTGAACACTTCCACAGAGGGCCTAACAATTTTAAAAGGTAAATATGTTACACATATTTAAACTGTGATCACATAAATTACTGTAGCTCCTCTAGTTTTATTGTGCTTTTGCTGCATCATTTTGGAATATGGGCTCAGTCCTTAACCACTTGACAACTGGGCACTTAAACCCCCTTCCTGCCCAGGTTGAAATTTCAGCTTTCAGCACTGTCACGCTTTATATGACAATTGTGCGGTCGTGCGACGTGGCTCCCAAACAAAATTGACGTCTCTTTTTTGCGCTATAAACAAAAAAAGGGCGACAATTTTGAAAAAAACACTATTTTTTACTTTTTGCTATAATATCCCAATTTTTATTTAAAAAAATATATATTTTTCTCAGTTTAGGCCGATACGTATTCTTCTACATATTTTAGGTAAAAAACATCGCAATAAGCGTATAGTGATTGGTTTGCGCAAAAGTTATAGCGCCTACAAAATAGGGGATAGAATTATGACATTTTTTATTATTATTTTTTTATTAGTAATGGTGGCGATCCTGTGATTTTTTTTTTTTTGATTTTTTTTATTGTGACTGCGACATTATGGCGGACACATAAGACACTTTTGACAAATTTTTGGAACCATTCACATTTATACAGCGAACAGTGTTATAAATATGCACTGATTACTGGCAGGGAAGAGGTTAACACTAGGGGGCGATCAAGGGGTTAAGTGTGTTCCCTGCTAGGTGATTGTTACTGTGGGGGGAGGGGACTGACTGGGGGAGGAGACCGATGGTTGTCTCTATGTACAAGGGACACACCATCCGTCTCCTCTCCCTGATAGGACGTGGATCTCTGTGTTTACACACAGAGATCCACGTCCCTGGCTCTGTGACAGCCGATCGCGGGTACCTGGCGAACATCGCGGCCACCAGGCAGGCACAGCTTTTCCCCGATGCGTGCCCACAGCGGCGCGCATCGCGGAAGTAAACAGGACGACGTCCATCCCACGGAGTTTAACACTGTCTGAGCACTGCAAACTGAAAATGCTGGTAAATTCATTTTTAATATTTAAAGCAAACTCACCCACCCATCCATGTGTCCATGATTTATTTTGCTGCAAAATCACTTTGAAACCCCCCCCCCCCCCAAGGAAGACAGATGCCTCGATAGTGTAAAATCTTCTAACAGTTTATTTAAAAGCAGTGGGCGGAACGAGCGGCGTGCTGACGTCATCACCCTCCACTGCTCGATCTCCACACGGACGGGTCTGCTTGCTTGTGTTCGGCTGGCGCAGCAGGCTTAAGGCTAGTTTTTCCTTTACAAATTGTGAGTGCTAATTTTATTACTGCTTTTTAATAAACTGTTGGAAGATTTTACACTATCGAGGCATCTGTCTTCCTTGCATGTTACATCATACCAACTGGCTTACTGCTGTGGAATGTGCTGACTAGCGAGGCTGTTAACACAGGGTGTCATCACAATCCAGCTGGGATTCACTATAAGCACTTATAGGTCCTCCGTTATAGGGGACCATGGTGCTCTGGTAAGCAGACTCGTTTGTCATACGGTGGTGGAAGTCACTTGGTTTGCGTCCTTATTTGAAGAGTTGGATGCCATTGGAGTTTTTGCACGGGTGTTTTATCATCATTGAAGTCACACCTGGACTGATTTCATGCACTTTATGAACATTTTTACACTTTTGCACTTTATGAACTTAATTTTATATGTTGCAACCCTATATTTTTTTGAACACTGCAATGTTTACACCAATCATCTAAAGTGAGATCATCACTGATTCCGTTTGTGTTTTATGAGTTTGGGTCACTCATGACATTCATTTGTCAATTTATAAATTTTTCAGGTTTAGCGCAACTATATGTTTTTTTATATAGTTGGAGTTTACATACATGTTGAAGCTACTCAGGAGCACCTGAAAATTTAAATCCTCTTAGTTGATTTTGAGTCTTAAGCCCATGTACATTGTCCCCTACACTTGTGGTAATCATCCAGTGTAATAGGTGTAAACATGACTGCTTCTATGTCTACCAGTCTATCTGCATGAGTGATGTGGGTACCAAACCTTTAGATCTGTGAGGATACAAATGTAGGAACTACCATTGCAGACTTTTTTTTCTTTGACAGCCCCATAGTAAGCATCTTAAATAAAAAAAAAAGACATCATGTTATTCACTATTTACATTTAGGCCTCATTCACATGGGCATGTGAATCCGTAGCACGCCCACGTGAAGCGCTGTCTTGAGCCTCCTGGTGTGCGCAGGTGTTTCATGCAGGGGCGTGCAGGCAGCCTGTTGAAATCAGTCACAGACGGCCAGCAGCATGCACATCCTGGAGTATACATCTGTGCAGATCCAATGCATGGATTAGGATGCAGACTGCGTCCTGATCCATGCATCAGACCTGCATGAATGTGCACTCCAGGATTCACATTGTTGTCCCTGCAGCCAGCACCTGACATTGATTTCAATAGGCTGCCTTGGTGGGCCCTGCACATGGCCATATGGATTGGTACGTCCATGTAAATGATGCCTTAGAACGTATTCAGTTCATACCAACACTTTCAACTCGGTTCTTTTTGCAAGTTGCTCCTCCGGGGCAGGCCTCCCTTCCCGCAGAACATTCATTATATTCTGCTAATCCAGTCTATCACTGTGCTTTATTTTCAGCAACAATGAATTTGATGAACGAGACGCAGAGATGGATTGAAGCAGAGGCCAGGAAAGGCACTGTGTACTTGAAGCTCCAGGACTGGCTGCAATCACTAAAACTTTATACATCCTGAGATTCCTAGAAAACACTGGACCTTACCGGGGTGTGACTGGATCAGTTGACTTACATAGCAACTAAATGAAATGTAAAATTATGAACAAGAATTTTTAAATTGTGGGCTTTCCTCGCCATTTGTATATACAGTAGAAAAGGTGGTATTGTAATTGTATGATTGTTACTATAACAGAAAAATGGCAAATGCAGGAGAACACGTGTGTGCCGGTTATAGTATGTTTTTGTATGGATGAGGAATTATCATATTTACTTGCCTGTGATTACATGTCTGTGATTTTAGATTAAACTGGAAAGTGTGTTTAAAGGCACCGTTAAGTGAAATCCTGGGACGTTATCCCAAAATCATAATGTAACTTTAAGAAGACATTGTCTGATGCACTGTGCCTTGCAAGAGCTATATGGACACGCCTTGTCTTCCTTGTAGAGCTCAGGGGGCTCTTTTGATCAGCATTATCCTAGGAAAGCCTTCATTCTATGGTAATCATGAAGAACCAAGTGTTCTAGGAAGAAGGTCAGCATCTTCCAGAAAAAAACATTGACATACATCCAAGCTGAAGAGACTAACAATGCTGTGGTTTTAAATGTAGTGTCTCTTCACAGTTGTAGGTCACAGATTGTGAAAATTGTTTATACCTGTGCCTTGTCTAGTGTTTAATACCACTTGTACTTTGTATTGTCAGCAAAACTAACTCTTTGTTGTGAAGAGAAGTCTGCACAACATCCGTTCTTGAGAGCCTTATACCAGCCAGGATTTTGGAATAGGCCCAATATTTTGTCTAATGATATTTGTTACAAAGATGGTTGCTGGCCAGAAGTACAGACTTGTGTCCCTTCCATACGGAGGTGGACAGCACTGGGCTAGCTAATACATGGTTAGCATTTCTAATGCTGACATTACAAATCTCTGTTCTATCCTGTGGGATACCTGTATTTTGTTTTTATAAGCAGTTTTCTAATTATTTTACACTGTCCTTTTATTAGAATGTGCATACTGTCTATCAGAGTAACGGTTAACCTTTCTGTAACCAAGTTTGTTCCAGCTTATACCCATGTAAGAAATAAGCCTTGTATTAGACAATCCACTTTACAATAAAAATGGAATTAGAGTTTTCTTCTCTGCCTCATTTTTCTATTTCAGTTGTGGATAAAAAATTAAAGATTTAAAGAATGTATACACATATTGAAAAGGAATAGTCTGAAGAGCTGGTCCTGCGGGGATATAAAAAGGCGACTTGATCCTGGTAATGAAGAAAAATAGGCTGTTAACTTGCTTGGCTTTATAAAACTTTATCCATCCTGCCCCATCCAGGAACCTCCCTAGTGAGAGGTGGGAACATTTATACATCATTTGTCAATTTATTAAGGGCTG
Organism: Rana muscosa; assembly: GCA_029206835.1. Classification (NCBI taxonomy): domain Eukaryota; kingdom Metazoa; phylum Chordata; class Amphibia; order Anura; family Ranidae; genus Rana; species Rana muscosa. The sequence continues at coordinate 666,359,369 of CM055118.1, forward strand.
GCTCACGCCATGCATACGCATGAATCACACAGGAATGTGTTGTGCGTTCCTGTGCGATTAACACTGCATGCAAAACGCACTCCATTTGCGATCTGCAGCGGGTGTCAGTACAAAGTTAATGATACCCCAAACACAGGTCACAAACGCAGAGCGTGTCCCCACACCGGATCGCATGATACTTTTGTGAAATGTGAACAAAGCATATCCCTCTATAATGTATATATGTCTCAATTAAGAGCACTAAGTGTCATTTCTGCCTGCTGCTTCGTTCCTCTGATATCAGCTTTAATCACTTCTGACACGTTCTCTCGACATTATAAGAAACAAGGTGACAGGGGAGGGAGCTCCAGCACACAGCTTGTGGTTGACAGCCTCCACTCTGTTCCTGTGTTAGAGCTGATTGGAGGGAAGGGACATATCCCCCTTAAGAGCTCTTCTCACTGAGCTCTGCAGAGTGTAAGTTCAGCTCTTCGCTCCCTTTTTTCTGACAGCCCAGGCAAGCTTTATAAATTCTGCTTTTTGAACGGATGTAAAGAAGAGACTGCAGATAAACTGGTACAACTTATCTAGAAGGATTTCTTTCATCTCTTTTCAAAATTCAGAAGCGATTTATCTTGATCCGATTTTTTTTTTTTACATCTAAAAACTGGCATTTTTAGAGGGGTGTGAAGACTTTGTTTATGCATTCTTTATAATCATTTTCAGCGTTTACAACTATACTTTTTATATCAACTGTAATTGTCTTTGAATTCTTTGGCTTCCCAGAAGAATTCCAGATTTCATAAATAATGATTTCATGTGTTTTCTAAATGATTTGCCACTAAAAAGTGCTTTTAATGCTTCTCCAAGGACACCAAATGAGCATACAGAATATCAGGTGTACTCCCAACAGTAGGACAGTGGCACTCAGAAACAACATTATTACAAAAAAGCTATCCATTCAACTGATATAAATATTCCTTCATGTTATGTTTATATATAAAATGCCATGACTCCACTATAGATGATCTATACATCCATTTGTTCATCAATCGTATCGGTTTCCTCCAGATGTGACATGCCATTGAACAGGTTACCATAACGATCATATCCAAACCATGGTGGAGTATCATCTGTACTATACTCCAAACTTTGATACTTTGATTCAACCTTCAGAACAGCAGACCTGTAAAACAATAACACATATGTCATTCTGTTTAGTCTCACAAATACAAGCTGGTGCTCTTATGAACTCGGCTACGAAATAGCTAGTAAACGCTGTCCTGCACACCTGCTGAGTGATCGCAGCAAGCCCACCGAAAGGAGAGGTGCGGTGTCATCCTTTGTGGCTCCTGGGCAACATTCCTGGTTTACAAGGTAACCATGGCAACACGTTTTGGAGATGTCCTCCTCTTTTGTCAAGCTGTTAGAGCTTACTCAGCAGGTGTCAGCTCTTTTCCTTCTGGGGGGTCTACTGCAATCTCTAGATGAGCAGGACAGAGTTCTGGGTCCACACTCAGCCCCATGGCTAACCAGAGGACTGCTGGATGATTTCTACTGCTGCAAATGGTGCATAAAAAATAAATCCATAAATCTATGCAGCAAGTCAGTGCTTCACGTGTGTGTAATTGATCAAATAACAATTCTTTAGAGCCCATTCACACAGGGGCGACTTTAGATCCGACTTGAAGTCGCCCCAAGTCGCGCGGCATGAGAAAATCAATGTAAGTGAATGGAGCCGTCTTAATGCACACTACTGCAGTCGCTCCGACTTCAAAAAAGGTTCCTGTACTACTTCAATCCGACTTCTAGGCGACTTGTAGGCAACTTGTACCCATTGATTTCAATGGAAGTCGCCTCCAAGTCGGATCCCCTGTCTTAACTGAAGCAACTTTCCAGGAAGTAAAAATAGGTTTCCAGGCAAACCCCTCCCTCCCCCCTCCCACAGAGCTGATTATTGTTTGATTGGCCACTGGAAAGTCGCCTGTCCTGGAGGCAACTTGAAGTTGCCTTGGAAGTTGCCTGGAGTCACGGTGTGATTCATGCTCAAGTCTTATCCAAGTTGCCTCCCAAAGTTGCGCTGGAAGTCGTGTTGCCCCTGTGTGAATGGGCTCTCACTGTATTGTGTTGCAGTGTATTACAGGGCTTCTCTCAATCGCTACACTGGCCAGTGCAGATTCTTGCTGTCACTTTTTTTACTCCATAGTAAACAAGTCTTTGTAGCGCCTTAATAACAATATGGCAGTATTTCTCTTTAAATTTGCCGCAGTCATTGTGACATATTGTAAAAGTAATCTACCTGATTTTGTTGCACATTTTGAAATCCGCATAGAAATCATTGCAAGGCTTTCACAAATCTATTGAGCGATTGAATGTTCTACTCCCATGCAACTGCATGTAGAGGAGAAGAGATTGAGCTGTAATAGTTTTTGATTACATTGCAGCATTTTTGTGTTTGTGGGAGAAAGAGATTATTTTGTCATAAATCTGCTAATTTCTTGTGTAGCAGCTCTCATGAAAATTATTGTGATGTAAGAACGCAAATGACACTAGATTGTAGTATTATGACAGTCCCCCATGTAGGCCTAGCCTGACAATTGTGCAGAGGTTTGATTGACGAAAAGGGGAAGATTTACTAAAACTGGAGCACTCAGAATCTGGTGCAGCTGTGCATGGTAGCCAATCAGCTTCTAAGGCTGGGTTCACACTGTACGACACGACTTTCATCCTACTTTGCTCTGCGACATCTGTCCTACATTGGTCCGACATCCATCTGACATTCATGAACAGGATACTACTTTGATCCGACATTGTGCTAGTCTGACTTGTCTATTGACCAATCAAAACAATCCCAGGGTGAGATAAATTCCCTTTACTGCTGCTGTAATCACCATGTCGGATGTCAAATGTCGGATGGTTAGGACAAGGATCCTACTTTGATCCGACTTCAATGATATTCAATGGGCTGAAGTAGGATCAAAGTCGGACAGAAGTAGTACAGGGAGCATTTTTAATGTCGGACCAGTTAAGATGGCTCTCATAGGGAAACATTGATTTTCACACGTCATGCGACATGAGCTCCTAATGTCTGAGCGTTTGTCGGACAAGTGTGAACCAGGCCTCACTTCAGCTTGTTCAATTAAGCTTTGACAATAAAACCTGGAAGCTGATTGGTTTCTAAGCAGCGCTGCACTTGATTTTGCACGCTCCAGTTTTATTTAATCTCCATCAAAATGTCCTTCACTTTGGTTGTACTATGAGTGATATCTGAAGAGTAAACTTTCCACTGTGATAGAAGTGTTCCGGTATATCAGGCTCATTTTGTAAGAGGGAAACCATACAGTAATTCACAGCAGCTAATCAGCCATCAACTTTTGGCAACAAAAGCAATCTTTACTGTTGGTACAGCCTTAAAGCGGTAGTAAAGTCTCTTTGGCAATATAAAATAATGTGCCCCCCTTGCAGGTTTAATCCATAATGTACAAGTATGCACCACCTACTAGTACATTATGGAAAAAGAAAAAAACTGCACCACCTTTTGAAATTTAGACCAAACGCCCAATAGGAATGACTAAACTTTTTCAAATACACATGGTAAACTAACAGATATTGCACCAATTAGTCCAATAATAATTGTACAGATGATCTGAAACAGTCCACAAATCCATATGGCAGGGTAACCACAGATTTCACACCGCAGTGACTAATCAAAGCAAACCAAGAAAGACGAGGAGGCCGGTAAGAAAGGGGTTTTTATGATCTGGATATACTGATTCATGGACCATCCGAACGGAACGCATTGACTTACTAAGAGAGGACTGCAATATTAAAGGCCGCGGCTGGGTCACAGTCGATTGTCCCTAACCGCTTGCCCTCTGGTAAGCTGCTTCCTCTTCTTTTGGTGGTGGATACCTCACGGTTTGCTTTGATTAGTCACCGCGGTGTGAAATCTGTGGTTCCCCTGCCATATGGATTTGTGGACTGTTTCAGATCATCTGTACAATTATTATTGGACTAATTGGTGCAATATCTGTTAGTTTACCATGTGTATTTGAAAAAGTTTAGTCATTCCTATTGGGTGTTTGGTCTAAATTTCAAAAGGTGGCGCAGTTTTTTCTTTTTCCATTACTGCTGCCTATTTTTTAGTATTTACATTTTTATGCTAGCGCAGTTTTTTATTCTTTATATACTAGTACATTATGCCAAACTTTACCCACAAACGGAGCCCTCCAGCGATGCGCTGTCAGGGCTCTTCCTGGTCCCCAGTGCTTCCATCTTCACCCGATCTTCATTCTGGGGTTCACATCTCCTGGTGCTTAATTGGCTGGGATGATGTAATATCACTACCGCACATGCACACAGGAGCCACATCGCTGTGGCACGCAGAACGGCCTGTAAATGTGGTCTGAGCTGCGCATGTGCGGCTCAGATCACGTTACCTGCTGACAGGCAGGGGGGACATGTATGACAAGAGACCTCTAGGGTCTCTTCTGTTATAAAAAGCCACCTGTCAGTGGATTTGAACAATTCTGAGTCTACTACCACTTTAATGAAGACTGACACACAGCCCAATCAGAGTTCTTGATTAATTTACATACCGTATATACTCAAGTATAAGTCGAGATTTTCAGCCCTTTTTTTGGGGCTGAAAGTCCCCCCCTCGGCTTATACTCGAGTCAGCGAAATGTAACATTGTAAATAGTACCTGAAAAAAAGTTGAGAGGCTGCGGCGTCCATTGTTTAAATCTCGCGGTCTCTTCCTGGTCCCTTCCGTGATAGGCGGAGAGTGTCTGCTGAGAATCGCCTATCACGAACGTTCTCTCATCCTCAGTTTCCCAGCAGACGTCTGTGATTGGCGGAACACCGAACACAGTGTCTGCTGGGATGGGTGAGGATGAGAGAACGTTTGTGATAGGCGGAGAGTGTCTGCTGAGAATCGCCTATCACAGAAGGGACCAGGAAGAGACCGCGAGATTTAAACAATGGACGCCGCAGCCTCTCAACTTTTTTTCAGGTACTATTTACAATGTTAAATTTAAACAGTGAGGATAGGAACAGTGAGGCATTGTTGACCCTCGGCTTATACTCAAGTCAGTAAGTTTTCCCAGTTTTTTGTGGTAACATTAGGTACCTCGGCTTATACTCGAGTATATACGGTATGTATATTTTCACAAATATTTTCAAAAAACTATGCATATTTGTAAAAAAATGTATAATTCCATATACACATATTTTGTTATAGCTGACTGAAGACCTTACTTTGAAATACTCCTGCAGTAAAGCATTCTTAGAGTACGAAGTTGTCGGCAGCATTTCTGGAAATATTTCAGGACCTTGTCACTAAGATGGATGCAGCCAGATATATCCACAATATGAAGGTAGCGGCAACCACCAGAAAGATACTGGATGCTAATATCTGTTATCTGCATAAAAGAAGGATCATTAATCTGTGCCATATTTTACAGATCAGTGTAGAACACTCCCTCCCGAGCCCAAAATAATGTATTCAGCAGCATCAGTTAACATTCAATTAATGGTGTGACTTTAAAATGACTATGGTCTACACCAGTGGTTCTCAACCCTTTCCTCAAGTACTCCCAACAGGCCATGTTCTGGGAATTTCTCTTAGCTAAAATAGCTGTCCAAAATACCAAGCCATTGACTCTGATTTAAAAACCCATGCAAGATAAAGGAAAATCTGCAAACATGGCCTGTTGGGGATACTTGAGGACAGGGTTGAGAACCACTGGTCTACACCAACCATTCTCAAGCAGGGTTACTTGGAATCCTGGGGTTCCTCCAGAGGTTGCTAGGTGTTCCTTGAGCTGTGACTGATTTACCTCCCATGGGAGAAAAAGAAACCCTGGACTGCCGCACTCTGTATAGACAGTTATTTATTCCAAAATTTCAAGTAAAAAATCCAAATTCAAAATAAATCCATAAATCCAAAACAACAAATGCAGATAGCCACCCTTCCCTGCATGCATACTATCTGCATTTGTTGTTTTGGATTTATGGATTTATTTTGAATTTGGATTTTTTACTTGAAATTTTGGAATAAATAACTGTCTATACAGAGTGCGGCAGTCCAGGGTTTCTTTTTCTCCCATGCATCAGTGCAGAGCCAGCACCTGTGTGAGTGACTGGGTGGAAGCAGCTATTTGGTGAATTCTCAAGCTTTTGAGCGGTACGTTTTTCCTTTACTCTGATTTACCGCCCACTTGATGGTGTCTGGATAATTTTGGGTTCAATACTACTTTACAGAGCCGACGGCGTGACACCAATGATCTTTTTAGCCCTCTGTGGCATTCTTCCTACTCGCCACTAATGTAGGGGGGCATTTTTGGCAATGGATTAATGTTATTAAGGGTTCCCTTGTGGACTAAAGAAAAACATTTGGGAATTTAGATGAGGGGGGGGAAGATTTGGGGACTTTGAATGGGGTAAGTGCATATGGCTATGAGATGAGTCGATATCACAAAACAGTTTTTTTTTTTTATATTGGTAAAAGAATATGGCAGAATCACATGATACATGCAGCAATGAATAAAATTGTCAATCACATGTTACGGACCATATATGGAAACAAACATTGAGAGCAACCAACCAATGTGTAGTATGAAACAAGTCCTGGATGTAATGAAAACATTTGAAATACATGGTGGCTGGTGAACTCAATGAGTAAAAGCGTCTGCAGGAGATTAAGTGCATTCAAATAAGCCCGATGCGTTTCGTGGGCAATACCACTCTTCAGGGGTGGATGCACACAAATATATAAAACAAAACATCAGTAGACCAGTAGGATCCAATGTTATACCCCTCAGCGGGGAGGATATGTACACAAAAAGAAGGGGAAAGAATTGCTCATCCCTAAAGTACTTTCAGAGGCTGCCCAAATGTCCTTTTATTTGTCCTGTGTTCGGGAGCTGCGATTCTTGGTGCGAGTGCCTTCCCCCTCCACCGTCTGTTTTGCATCAGGGGATCGGACCGGCTTATCTCTACCGCAAATCGGTGTCACACCTCTACGCCATGCGCATGATGTCCCCATAGGGCTTCTCAACGCTGGCATGTTTAAATTTTTTTTATCTGGGTCACATTATGGAAGGGGGGCGTCTTCAGCCTCCATGGGTGGCGGCTGCCACTCGGGCGTGGACATCTCTCTTCCTATTCTGGTGCACCTGTATGACGTTGGGAGGAGCCCACAGGGTGTGCCAAGCGTGCATAACCCCCATTCTGTGCTAGTCCACATGGCAGCACCCTTTTGTGCACACTGCACACCATTTGGAATCTACTTTTCCACATCACCAGCAGGTATTTACATGGTCAGTTTTTTTCTGTTCATGCTCACAGAGGCCTACTCTCATTGTTTCTTTTCCCTTTTTTTTTTGACCTTTTGATTTTTTTGGAAGAGCGGCCTTACCCATGAAACGCGTCGGCTATTTGGATGCACTTACTCTCCTTCAGATGCTTTTACTCATTTTGAGTTCACCACCCACCATGTATTTCAAATGTTTTCATTACATCCAGGATTTGTTCCATACTACACATTGGTTGGTTGCTATCAATGTTTGTTTCCATATATGGCCTGTAACATGTGATTGTCAATTTTATTCATTGCTTCATGTATCATGTCATTTTGCCATGTTCCTTGTTTTACCAATAAAAACCTGTTTTGTGATACCGACTCATCTTATAGACATATGCACTTACCTCATTCAAAGTCCCAAAATTCCGTCTCCCCCTTTCGTAAGGATCCTTTAGAAACCTGAAAATGTTTGAGGGTTTTTCTGAGCTAAAAAGGTTGGTCTTCGTTCTGTGTGACATTATAGTGCTCGTTTTTGTTTTCTGTTACTGGGTCCCTATACTGACATTAGGCCGTAGCAGGAAATTTATAGCAAAAACTCGGAATAATAAAAATGTCAAACTTGGTATTACTTCTGTTCTCCCATGGTAAATATGAATGTGTTATACACACGTACCTTAGGACATCCAGCCACGTTGATGGATGTAAGCATCTTGCAACAGAATGCCACGGTTTTTACTGTGTTATTGGTTACTTGCAAGCAGTGTGAAATATCCAGCAGTTCCAGGTCCTTTGACTGGTGGCAAAATTTCTGTTACAGAAAGCAAACTATTAAAAAAAATGTGCATTTTTATATCTGGTTTGGCCAAAAACTTACAAGCCCTGTGGCTAAGAATAAGGAAAAATGTGAAAGTGTCTGGGGATTACTTTTAATGTGTTTCATATTACTGAGAAATTTGACAACCATCCAGGTTTTCTAACAGTAACAAGCTTTGCTGACTGGCACAAAACCATAAGGAGTTTAGAAGAATTTGACTATGCTCTTGATGGATTGGGTTATGACCCGCATGAAACATTCCAGTTTGGCTTTTAATGTGGACCTAAACTCAAATGTTAACAGGCTTGCCAGAGTATTAGAAGAGCAGGCATACCTATTTTTTCCTAAAGAATTTGCCACTTTTTCAACTAAGCAGACATCACACAACAATGCAAACCGACAACAACACAGTTGAATCACGTATTACTTTTTGAATCAACAAGTTTTTATTGTTCCCTGAGCATAGCCGTTCTTCCAAGCTGGGGCTTAGGCATAGAGGAGACCCTATGTTCTCTATGGCTAAGCTTCAGGAAGAAATGCATCAGAGGAGGGCGTAGTCTGACAAAGCTTGCTATGCTTGGTGAACAATAAAGCTTAGTGATCAAAAAAAGAAATCGAGGAAAAATTGGTGTTGCTGTCTGTTTGCATTGTTGGATGACAGGAAAAGAGTGACAAAGCACCTGTGGACAGCAGTGTACAGTTGCAAAAAAAAGTATGTGAACCCTTTTGGAATGATATGGATTTCTGCACAAATTGGTCATAAAATGTGATCTGATCTTCATCTAAGTCACAGCAATAGACAATCACAGTCTGATTAAACTAATAACACACAAATAATTAAATGTTACCTTGTTTTATTGAACACACCATGCAAACATTCACAGTGCAGGTGGAAAAAGTATGTGAACCCCTAGACTAATGAGATCTCCAAGAGCTAATTGGAGTGAGGTGTCAGCCAACTGGAGTCCAATCAATGAGATGAGATTGGAGGTGTTGGTTACAGCTGCCCTGCCCTATAAAAAACACACACCAGTTCTGGGTTTGCTTTTCACAAGAAGCATTGTCTGATGTGAATGCCTCACACAAAAGAGCTCTCAGAAGACCGATGATTAAGAATTGTTGACTTGCATAAAGCTGGAAAGGGTTATACAAGTATCTCCAAAATCCTTGCTGTTCATCAGTCCACGGTAAGACAAATTGTCTATAAATGGAGAAAGTACAGCACTGCTGCTACTCTCCCTAGGAGTGGGCGTCCTGTAAAGATGACTGCAAGAGCACAGCGCAGACTGTTCAATGAGGTGAAGGAGAATCCTAGAATGTCAGCTAAAGACTTAGAAAAGTCTCTGGCATATGCTAACATCCCTGTTGGCAAATCTACGATACGTAAAACACTAAACAAGAATGGATTTCATGAGAGGATACCACAGAGGAAGCCACTGCTGTCCGAAAAAAACATTGCTGCACGTTTACAGTTTGCACAAGAGCACCTGGATGTTCCACAGCAGTACTGGCAAAATATTCTGTGGACAGATGAAACCAAAGTTGAGTTGTTTGGAAGAAACACACAACACTATGTGTGGAGAAAAAGAGGCACAGCACACCAACATCAAAACCTCATCCCAACTGTGAAGTATGGTGGGTGCATCGTGGTTTGGGGCTGCTTTGCTGCATCAGGGCCTGGACGGATTGCTATCATCGAAGGAAAAATGATTTCCCAAGTTTATCAAGACATTTTGCAGGAGAACTTAAGGCCATCTGTCCACCAGCTGAAGCTCAACAGAAGATGGGTGTTGCAACAGGACAACGACCCAAAGCATAGAAGTAAATCAACAACAGAATGGCTTAAACAGAAGAGAATACGCCTTCTGGAGTGGCCCAGTCAGAGTCCTGACCTCAACCCGATTGAGATGCTGTGGCATGACCTCAAGAAAGCAATACACACCAGACATCCCAAGAATATTGCTGAACTGAAACAGTTCTGTAAAGAGGAATGGTCAAGAATTACTCCTGGCCGTTGTGCACGTCTGATCTGCAACTACAGGAAACGCTTGGTTGAAGTTATTGCTGCCAAAGGAGGTTCAACCAGTTAGTAAATCCAACGGTTCACATACTTTTTCCACCTGCACTGTGAATTTTTACATGGTGTGTTCAATAAAAACATGGTAACATTTAATTCTTTGTGTGTTATTAATTTAAGCAGACTGTGAGAGCCCATTCACACAGGGGCGTCTTTGGATCCGACTCCAAATTGCCCCAGGTCGCCCCTAGTCGCCTCAGGTCGCGCTGGCTGAAGAAATCAATGTAAGTGAATGGAGCCGTCCTTATGCACACTACTGCAGTCGCTCCGACTTCAAAAAAGGTCCCTGTATTACTTCAATCCGACTCCTAGGCGACCTGTAACCATTCATTTCAATGGGAGTCGCCTCTCACTGTCTTAATAGGAGCGACTCTCCAGGAAGAAAACATACATTTCTCCTGCAAAACTCTCCCTCCCCCCTCCCTCCCACAGAGCTGATTCTTATTTGATTGGCCACTGGAATGTCTCCTGTCCTGCAGGCGACTTGGAGTTGCCTTGTAAGTAGCTCCAGGTCGCGCTGTGATTCATACTCAGGTCGTGTCTGAGTTGCCTCATAAAATCATGCTGGAAGTTGTGTTGCCCCTGTGTGAATGGGCTCTCATTGTCTATTGTTGTGACTTAGATGAAGATCAGATCACATTTTATGACCAATTTGTGCAGAAATTCATATCATTCCAAAAGGGTTCACATACTTTTTTTTGCAACTGTAGTCACAATCTGCCATGAGCTATACCATTTCTTATGCCTCGTACACACGCCCGATTTTCCCGACGGGAAAACTGCGAGGAGAGCTTTTGGTTGGGAATCCCGGCCGTGTGTATGCTCCCTCGCAGTTTTTTGACGGGAAAACTGCCAAAAACAGCCGGACAAAAAAAAGAGAACCTGCTCTTTTTTTTCCCGCCGGGATTCCCGGCGGACTTTTACCCCGGCAGTTTTTGGCAGTTTTCCTATGGGAAAAACTGTGATGGAGCATACACACGGCCGGGATTCCCGGCCAAAGCTCTCATCTGAGTTTTCCCGAAGGGAAAACCGGCTGTGTGTAAGGGGGAAAAGTTACCGAGCAGGTTCTTGGGTTTTCCGACGGATCTTTTCCCGTCAGAAAACCCGCTTGTGTGTACGAGGCATTAAGCCTCGTACACACGGGCGGGAATCTCATCAGGGAAAAAAAAACGTTGGTTTTCCCGAAGAGATTCCCGGCAAGCTTGCCTTGCTTGCCGAGTGTACACACGGCCATTCAAAAGAACCGCCGGTCTTTTGAATGGCAAGAACGCAGTGACGTCATCGACTACGACGAACATGCGCTCGTCACATTCAAAGCCGTCGCCGCCATCTTGATACACCCTACACTACCCTTGTAAGCTACCGCGCATGCGTCAAAGTCTCATCGAGCATGCGCGGGCTTACCTGGGGACAGGTAAGCATACAAGCCTCGTACACATGCACGGTTTTCTCGGCAGGAAACACTGCAGAGAATCCCGACGAGGAAAATAGAGAGCAGGTTCTCTATTTTTCTCGTCGAGATTCCCGGCAGTTTTCCCGACAAGAAACCATACACACGAACGGTTTTCTCGGCAACAAGCTCTCCCAGCAGCTTTCTTACCGAGAAAACCGGCCGTGTGAACGAGGCTTTACAGTTCTTTCAAGCAGCCTTGTCGGTGCACAAAATGATGCATGTCTCTGCTTAACCCCCTCCAATAGTGTTCCATTGTAATATGATATAATGGGGCCAATTTACTAAAGAGATAGAGGCTGTTTAATTAGTAAAGTATGTTTTCACTTTGCACTTTAAATACCCCACAGTGTTTTGGTTATATTGGTCTCTCTATAAGTAGATCTAAACCAAATCAATAAGCTACCGTATAAGCTTTAACATGTTAATGTCATGTCAAAAGTTGTTTTTAAATATGTCGTTTTCATTAAAATAATACTTGGGGATCCTGCCATGAAGGTTTTCATTCAGGCACTCCCTGTTATGAAGTAACTGCCACCTCCCAATTGTGCTCCTGCATTGTCACCTTGTTACATGGCATCCTGAAGGAGACTACATTTAACCATGCTGACACACATGCACAAACATGGTCCATAGTTGGCACAATCAGGAGGCTGATCATAAGCAATGATAGGCAGATTACGCTGGATTGAGTGCATATAGATAAGAAGTGGCTGAAAGAAGCTGGTGATCAGCTGCACTGAGATGCAAAAAAAAAAAATGGAAGCAGTTATGAAAAAAAATAGCCCTGGATTTTTGCATGAAGAGCAGTATCAGATTCCATTATCCACCATCCAAGACTTATATTTGTCAATTCCCAGGAGCATTCATGCCTTATTGCAGGGTTTCTCAACTCCAGTCCTCAAGGCGCCCCAACAGGTCATGTTTTCAGGATTTCCATTATTTTGCACAGGTGCTTTGATCAGTTTCACTGCCTTAGTTACCACAGCCCTTTCATCTGAGGAAAATCCTGAAAACATGACCTGTTGGGGCGCCTTGAGGACTGGAGTTGAGAAACACTGCCTTATTGGATGCCAAAAGCAGTCCAACACCATATTAGGTAATGATTTCGTTCTTTTACCATACTTGTTTCCATAATTTTGTCCAGCTCCTGTATAACCAATAAACATACAATTGTTTCCCAATCTGAACATTTTCAGGCAACTCTGTTGATGATCATCCTATATGTATGGATACCTCAACTTCCTAAACAAAGCCCAGATCTCTCCCGCCTGTTTAAAATATGAAATAGTAATAAAAAAGTTCATTTAAACGTAGGTCCTTGGTGACGATTCTTAATGGATAGGAAAAGATTGACTTTTAATAATAATACACGTATCCTTTTAAAGAAGTCTATAAGAATAAAAATATGGGAACTGCCATTGCTGATATGCAGGCCTAGGAACCCTTATCCTGCTCTTGCCTTTTTACCTTGTGTCACAGACCTAGAACAAGCATTATGGGAGTTTAGATTTGCTGAGTGCATTCTTGTTCCTGGTCAGAGACTCCAAGATAAAACCAGGATCAGGATGACCGTCCCAAGGCCTGAACCCTAAAACCAGTCAGCAATGGCAACTCCCATATTTCTGTCCTCGCAGCTTTACTTTAATTAACCAAAGATAATAAAACACATCACAGAACAATTATGTTTTATGTTACCTGAATTCCAATGTCGGAAATCCCAAGGCATTCTGATATGGAAAGTTCTTTTATTTTACTTTGAACTGCAAGGGCTGTCAGTCCCTGGATGGAAGCACAGTAGTTATATTAATTGCTGTAACAGATGCAGAATGTAAATTAAGTCCTGATGTCTGTTTTCTATATATTGTCTTTATAGCTAACGATGTATAATATTTTGCACACAGGTCCCAAAACTTCTCTCTGGCTGGTATTGCGGCAGCTTTAAAAAAAGTGTGGAAAGTTACTAAAAAGAAAGGAATAGCATGGTATGCCAGACATCCCCAGTTTTGAAAAATTAGAGCGAAGATATGGCTTTAATAAAGTAACCAGTGACATAACTCACTTCCCTGTAATTTACATATGCCTTTATCAAAGAACCCCGCAAATCAGGAACTGTACTTTATGTTCTTAGTGCACTGTAATGCAGTGTGAGTAATGAGTGATCTGGCCTCCAGATGTGAATGCCATTTTTATATCGCCTTGTACATGCACAGTATACCTCTGCAAATGGAGCGTAATAATTTATATGTATGGAATATGTAGTCTGATGCTGTAATCATCTTTATCATTGTCTCAAGTATTATTTATCTCCCTAAACACCAGACTATATTGAATAAGTGAGGATACCGTATATACTCGAGTATAAGCCGACCCGAGTATAAGCCGAGGTACCTAATGTTGCCACAAAAAACTGTGAAAACTTACTGACTCGAGTATAAGCCAAGGGTCAACAATGCCTTACTGTTCCTATCCTCACTGTTTCCTCTCCTCACTGTTTCCTCTCCTCACTGTTTCCTCTCCTCACTGTTTCCTCTCCTCACTGTTTCCTCTCCTCACTGTTTCCTCTCCTCACTGTTTCCTCTCCTCACTGTTTCCTCTCCTCACTGTTTCCTATCCTCACTGTTTCCTATCCTCACTGTTCCTAAAACTTGTCAAAATAGGACTTGGTCCTGCTGGCTATTTTAATAAATGAAGAATATTATTTTGCATCTCAGTGTGTGACATTCCTGGTAAATATAAAATTGGCGTGGTTGATAAAACTAAAACAGTTTACTGAGATTCTGTTGCCTAGTCAGTGCCATACAATGCTGGATCAAAGAACCACAGATGTGGATAGGTAGTAAGGGGTAATAATGTACCAGATTCCACTGTAAGCCCCCCCCCCAACCACAAACTATCTCATTCTTTCTGGGGGTAAAAATGTGGGGAAGGGTCCCTTGTTCACATTGTCAACATTGGAACATTGTTGCCCTTTAAGCTGCATAAAAAGACCCTCTCCCCAATGAAGGGTATTTAAAAAAAAAATGGGTAGGTCCCGTATGGCAGTGGCCACCCCCTTATGCCATTTTCCAACAATAGTTTATTTATTGAACCTAAAAAATGGGCAGAAAAAAAACAAACAAGATTCCCCTCCATGGATGTCAGTCAGACTCAGTGCTAAGTTTGGGGTTTGTGGACTTTGCTAAACCCAGCTCATACCAAAGTTTGCCAGGTTCCAACCTAGCAACTACCATATCATAGAACTGATAAGCTGCAATATGCAGTATAACATTTTTTGGGGCCTCTTCATACGCTTTAAAGAGTAATTCCATTTTTGTTAAGCAAAAAAACATTCCCCTCTGGGTGATCTGTGTACATTGCTAGGATTTTAACAACTTTGTTGCAGGTTCCTACCTTTTGTTATTCTGTACAAAGTAAATCTAAAGGGAGTGATTTTATAATTATCATTCAGCTGCTGCACCTGCAGGGCTCTAATGAGAAAAGCTGCAGGGTCTGTATCCCTTTAGATGTGATTTTCCTTTGGAAGTATCCCACCAAATATGAAAATTATGTTGGCGAGGATGCTCAAAATTGGAATTGTGTCTTACTGCAGACTTCCGTGGAAATCAGTGGGCCAATCACACAAGCAGGAAATTACATTTCTAGGGGGCGATCTGTACACCATCTGTGTACAGAACGCCTCCAAGTTGCCATATTGCATTGGATTTTACAGAAAATTACAGCTCTGCATATTGAAAAGAAAAGATAATTTTTAATAACATTCAATTACAATATGACTTGTGGACCAATTGTTGATGCTATATTATTATGATTATTTTTTGCTATTTTTTTTCCCCTTGAAAGTGGAGTAACTGATGACCCGGCATTCTTCTTGTTGCACGTAAACACAATGTCGCCTAAGAGGTACAAAAAATCTCTTGTGCGCCACCTGTTGAACACCGCAAAATCTTATATCCCATCCTTATGGAAAAGTCCAACCCCGCCAACGGTGGCTAGCTGGATCCGGAGAGTAGAGGACATCAGTAAAATGGAAGACTTAGTGCTCACCGCACGGCAACAACAAGACGAATATAAAGAGACATGGGTGTTATGGCACCAGTTTATCTTCTCGTCAGAAGGTACTGCCCTTAGGACTTCCTGAGGACGACTTTATTACATATATAGTTGAACACGGGGGCTGTCCGGACTCAACCAGGGCTTCCAGATACGCTTCCCGTATCTGCCTCTCCCCCCCTCCCGATCCCCTTCTTGGTTTTTCCCCCTTTTTTTTTTCCGGAGACAGGGAGTGACCGGGGCCTTTGGCCTTAGTCGTCTCTGATGGGAGAACTTCCTGACGGAAAGGGCCCTCGGCCTCACAATGTCGCTCATAGGGGTACTTGTCGATAGATATGTAAATATATTATGAGAATGTACATGAACCCTGCCCTATTCCTCCCTCCTCATAATGTTGTTGATGATGTCTCCCCTTCCTTCTTTTTTCACTCTCTTTATTGTTTTTTGAATGTCCCCTTATGTATGTTTGTACTGTTTTGTTTTAGCCCGTGTTGGGCATTAATAAAATAAACTATATTTGAAAAAAAAAAAAAAGAAGAAAGTGGAGTAACCATTTAAATCTTAAAAGGTCACAACATTATAGGACATGAGGAACATGAGGAACTACACCCATTGAAAAAAAAATCTCACGTTGTAAACTGGATTTTGGGTTGAAAACATCTATAACAAAGAATTATTTTTTGCAGAAATTCTACATTACCTAATTTGGCCATGTCATTAATATTGCAAGCATTAAATAGAACACCCCTAAGATCTGATGCTTTCTTTTAGTCTTATTTCCTTACTAATCCATCAACTGTAAAAATAGCTTCCTGTTGTGATGCTGTATATCAAATGTAAATGAAGGTTTCCCAAAACTTACATACTGTATAGTTCTCCTTTTTTTTTTGTTTGGGTAACATTGATGAAGACAACAGCATCAATGTTCAATTTACTTCTGAGAGAATATCCAGATGGTCGAAAACATCTGAACTTTAAATCTCTAACAGTTCGTTTTTATTGCCTTTATGTTCATAACAAACACGGAAGAATTACTGATTCCCCAGTCGTTGTAAGCAAAAAGAAAATTACAGTAACTTCAACTCAAGTGGACTTGAGGGTGGATTTGTTTCTAAGAGGGCCAGAGACTGGAGAAGTAATCAAACACTGACAATTATTTTCCCTAAAAGCTGCTGTAGAGGTCAGCATGGACATGCAGCCCACATAAGAGGATTTCAAGCATTAAAAAAACATCATCTAACACAGTCTGTACTGTTGATGTTAAAATAATGTTTCATATATTGGCAGTACTGTTGACACCCTAGTGTGTTTGAATGGAGTTCAGAATGAGTAAAGGACAGTACATACATACATAGAATGTGTAATTCTGTCCAGTCACTCTTGCAATGAGTACACCCCTGCCATAGAGCACGACCAAGCGACTGACACCACTTTCTGTGAAGGTCCAGCAGCATACTGATAGGTCACCAACCCTGTTCCCTCCGTTCTCTCATTCTGATGACATGTTCCCTGTAAGCATATGTGCTCATCTAACTGGTTCCTTGTCTTTGTCTTTCTTCTTCTAGGCTCAGTGCTACTGTACATGGGATGGCAGGAGGTTTATATTAACCACTTCCCTACCCAGCCATAGTCAAATGACGTCCACAGATGGGATCTCCCATCCTGGGTGGACGTCATATGACGTCCTGGTCTTTGTGGGGGGATATCTGAATGATGCCTGCAGCTAGAGGCATCATTCAAAAAACCTTTTGTTCTGCCAGCGATTCTGTGCGCCATAAGAACGATCATATCGTTCTTATAGGCGGCGGGAGGGGACATCCCCCCTCCTCCCGCCATCCGGTGCTTCTCCGGGCTCTCCCGTGCCATCGGGGGCCCAGAGAATGAATCGTCCGGCGCCGGAGGTGAACCATAGAAATGACTGGTGACCAGATGGTCAACAGTCATCTCTATGACCGTCGGAGGCCCGGGCGCAATGTGATGACGTCACGCCCGGGTTCTCAGATGTAAACAATGGCGGCTAGTAAACATGAGATCAGTGACATTTTTTTCACGATCTCATGCTTTCCAGCCTGGAGGAGAGATGTGAATAAAAGTGATAAAAAAAAAAAAAAATATATATATAGGTGTAAAAATAAAAAAAATTAAGTAAAATAAAAAATAAATAATATATATATATTTTTTTAAACGCCCCTGTCCCCGGTAGCTCGCGATCAGAAGTGAACGCACACGTAAGTCCCGCCCACATATGTAAACGCTGTTCAAACCACATATGTGAGGTATCGCAGCGTACGTTAGAGCGCGTGCAACAATTCTAGCACTAGACCTCCTCTGTAACTCTAACCTGGTAACCTAGGCGTCGCCTATGGAGATTTTTAAGTACCGAAGTTTGGCGCCATTTTAAAGCGTGACATGTTAGGTATCAATTTACTCAGCGTAACATCATCTTTCATATTTTACAAAAAAATTGGGCTAACTTTACTGTTTTGTTATTTTTTAATTCATTAAACCATTTTTTTTCCCCAAAAAAAGGCGTTTGAAAAATGATTGCGCAAATACCGTGCAAGAAAAAAAGTTGCAATGACCGTGATTTTATTCCCTAGGGTGTCTGCTAAAAAAACATACATAATGTTTGGGGGTTCTGAGTAACTTTCTAGCAAAAGAATGATGATTTGTACATGTAGGAGAGAAGTGCCAGAATAGGCCCAATATTGAGGTGGTAAAAAAAGCCCGGGGCTGAAGTGGTTAAGACAGATTCAGTTCTATATGCTAGTAGTGTGTAAAGTGCATTTTATTACTTTTTGTGGGTTTACATCCTCTTTAAAAGAAAAAAAATACACCCTGCAAGACAAAGGCATATTGAGCTAGTATGCATAGCATACTAGCTCATTATGAATTACTTACCTAAGATCGAGGCCCCCGTAGCGGTGCTCGTTTCTCTCCTCCATCGCCGCTATCTCTCCCCGAGTGTCTTCCTTGTATCGCAGCTCCGGCACTGTGACTGGCCGGAGCTGCGATGCCGTCACTCCCGCGCATGCGCGCGGGTGCCACCACT
The DNA here is from genome assembly GCA_029206835.1 of Rana muscosa. NCBI lineage: Eukaryota > Metazoa > Chordata > Amphibia > Anura > Ranidae > Rana > Rana muscosa. The sequence continues at coordinate 666,378,100 of CM055118.1, forward strand.
AATGGCATGATCGCCGTTAGTTACGGCACGCTCAGTGCACCGTTGTCTACAGCGCATGCGCCGTCGACATCGGTGCATGTCTTTTGCAAATATCTCCTAAACCGTGTAGGTTTAGGAGATATTTCTTGCACCTACAGGTACTGTAAGCCTTAATCTAGGCTTACCTGTAGCTCTAAGTGGTCTGTTATGACTTGTACACACGATCAGATTTCCGATGGAATAAAATACGATGGAATTTTCCGTCAGAATTCCAATGAAGCTGACTTCCATCAGTCTTGCATACACACCATCAGACAAAATTCCGACCGTCCAAAACGCGGTGACGTAAAACACTCAGACGAGCCGAGAAAAATTAAGTTCAATGCTTCTGAGCATGCGTCGACTTAATTCTGAGCATGCATGGGTTTTTTCTCCATTGGAGTCCCACACAGAGGATCGGAATTTCCTATCAGTTTTTTTTCCATTGAAAAAATTTAAAACAATGTTCTATTTTTTTACACCGATGGAAAAAAGTCCGATGGGGCCCACACACGATCGTTTTTTCCGATGAAAAAAGTCCATCAAATTTCCGAATTTCCAAAAAAAAAAATAAGAAAAATTCAGAATTTCCAAAAAAACTAATAAAAAAGAAAAAAACACATTTTTCGAATTTCCGAAAAAAGCAAAAAAACGAAAAAAACTCATTTCCGATTTGCGGAAATTCTAAAAATTCGGAATTCAGAAATTCAACTTTCCAAATTTCCCATTTTAGAATTTTAGAATTTCAAATTTTGCAATTTCGAATCTCGAATTTCCGAAATTCCGAAATTCCGAATTTCGGAAATTCGAAAATCTGAAATTCCGAATTTCGGAAATTCAGAAATTCGAAATTCGAAATTTTGGAAATACGAAAATACGAAAATTCATAAATTAAAAAATTCAGAAATTCGAAATTTCGAAAAACCCGAAAATCAGAAAATTCGGAAATTGAAAAATTAGGAAATTCGTGAAAAACGAATTAGAAACTAAACGAATTGCACATGTCTAATCCCCAAGCAAAACATGACTTCCTTGTTGGCAAGCACTGGGGTAATTTGTTTCTTGCAGTTGGTTACCAAGTTTTCACACATCTCAGGAGGAATTTTGGATCAGTCTTCTTTACAGATCTTCTCTAAATCTTTAAGGTCTCTTGGCTGTCACTTGGCAACTCAAAGTTTTAGCTCCCTCCATAAATGTTCTATAGGATTAAGGTCTGGAGACTGGCTAGGCCACTCCATGACCTTAAAGTGCTTCTTCTTGAGCCACTCCTTTTTTGCCTTGGCAGTCTGTTAGTGGACTCTTTCAGGCAAGTTTCCCTTCCAGCCCTAACCAACCCACCTAAGTGATTACCACATGATTTTAGTTAAATCCCTGACCTACAACAAGTATACAGTTCATGAAGGATAGAGTAAACAGGGAAGCATACTTTTACAGGATCATATGTCAGGAAGTGGAGCATCCATGTACTTCTCAGGAAAGGTTTCCTTAAACTTAGATTAAACACTTAAAGTGTAAGTTCACCTTTTCACAAAAAATGTATCGCCTGTCTAACACACTACACCCTCCCACCGACTCACCTTAGCCTGCCAAAAGATGGTTCGAATCTCAGCCGGTTCAGCAGCCGGATTCGCACCGTCTATGGCCGGCTTTAGTTCAACTTTTTTTTTTTACCTTAAAATCTACCTAACCCTCAACGTCCAAAAATCTAATTCTAATCTTAAAACTAAACCGAATCTTAAACCCTCAACCTAACACAAACTTTAGCCCAACCCCCAACATTAATACTAAGTTTAGATTTGAGTCCAAACTGCAGTGTCCCTGAAAAGCATTCCACTTTTGGATCTTTTTTCAGAGGAGTTTGACAGGCAAAGAGGGGGTGATATAACACCTCCCCACTGCCCGTTTTGACTCCCTAAATGCTGCACCAATGTGACGCAACTGTGTGCATTGCACAAGGTTGCAGGGTTTTTGCATTTGATTCAATAGGTCACATTTGGTGACAGTACTGCCTGCTGAGTACAGCAGAAGTGATAGTTTTTGCTGCAGATGCAAAGCATCACGACCGCAGCATGTAACTCCCCTGTCCACAGCCTCCTCTGTTCTCCTCCGTCTCCTATTATCACTCCGATGCATGAGTTGGTCTCGGCATCTAATATATGTCTCACCATGTACAAGATTGAACAAAAAAGATCTCCATAGTATAATTCCACTTTTATTAAAATTAGCACAAAATAGGTTTACACTCACTTTCAAAAACTGTTCAAACAAGCAAAATCACCAAACCCAGTTTTTAAAAGTGAGTGAAAACCTATTTTGTACTAATTTAAAAAAAAGTAGAATTACGCTATGGGGATCTCCTTTGTTTTATCCTGTACATGGTGAGAGATATATTAGATGCTGAGACCAACTCATACATCGACGTGATAATAGGAGAACAGAGCAGAGGACCTACAGTATATGTGCCAGTGAAATGCATATGATTCATTATGCTTTAGCGTAAGAGTCCACAAGTTTTGGTGAGTACGAGAACATCGGAGGGGAGCACGGCACTGAGATTGTTGCATGTACAGTTTCTCACAAAAGTGAGTACACCCCTCACATTTTTTGTAAATATTTTAATATATCTTTTCATGTGACAACACTGAAGAAATGACACTTTGCTACAATGTAAAGTAGTGAGTGTACAGCTTGTATAACAGTGTAAATTAGCTGTCCCCTCAAAATAACTCAACACACAGCCATTAATAAGAAAGGGAGCAACCGCTCAGGTGTAGCTGATAAATGCTTCACAGGGTCCTAGAGCCGTGGGTGCAGGCAGTGCATATCACAATGCAGAAAACAGGAAAAAATGCTTGGACAGCCGCACTCCAAAAATGGTTGTTTATTAAAACAAAAATGTGAAAAACATATCACAGCATGGAAAGCAGCAAACAGGAGCTGACGCGTTTCGCACTGTGACTCAGTGCTTAATCATAGCTATTGAACAATTTAAAATGCACCTCTAATATATGTTCCCAAATGGTGTTGAAACAAAAGCAAAACAATTGAAAAAGTGATTAGGTAATTAAACCTCAATTAATTAATTAGTGGACTGACAGGTGTATGCTATCAGTGCCGTTTGGGGAACATCATGTGAACAAGAATATACAAATATCGCACATACGCAAATTCATTGAAAACCATAATTAAATGTGACTCTTGGTGTACTTATATCTATATGACTTATAGAATCCATGTGTATATATCACACAAATGTGCACATATGAATAAATCACCTAATTATATAACAATTGAAAATGAAAAATAAAAAACTTTTCTTCCTCTTCTCAAATTCTTTTTGTGTCATAAAACAAAATACATTAAATTATAAAGTGAAGAAAAGAGTAAGAAAAATTTTTAAAAGTGAAAAGATGTCTTGCTTGGGTGTTGAATGATATAAATAAAATAATAGATTATTATAAAACAGAGTGAAGTGTTTTTCGTGTATATAATATGAAAAAGTAAAAATATAAATTATATGGATGACACAATTAGGACACAAACGGGCAATTAGTGAAAAGATCGTAAACAAATGCAGTGGTGCATAAGTAAATGAATGGCATACACCCAATTAGCAAAGGCTGGCTTCCAATCCCAAAGTAATTTCCAACTATGTATTAAAGATAATAATGCGGACATTATTATTATTAAGCTTAGTAAACTGCATCCAATGCCGAAAAAGCAGAGGAGTATTGTAAACGTATACAAATGTACACAAAAATTAAAAAAATTGAAAAATTTCATCTGGTCGGTTCTATGACCTTATCGGGCATGATTGTGGCCATGTATGTGCATTCAATAAAGATCTTATGGCCGTTTAGGTCGTAGCATCTTTATGCAAACGAATGTGTGACAATGTGCAATATGTGTATCTCTTCATAATATAGTAGTATGTCCAAATACATAGGTGAAAATGAGAATTCTCGGACTGAACCTATGTGCAATCCGTTAATACTGGTAAAATGTTGTATGTATGGACAAAATGGAAAGAGAAGAGATGCTATAAAATTTAAGCAGAACTTATTAAATTGATGCCATATGAGGCGGATAAACTGCGATAATGATACAATTAGTAAAATATAAGATATAAAAAAAAACCACTGGATTAATAACATAATAATCAATAATTTTATAATAATAATTTTGTTGGTCCATTAACGAGTACAGTGTTCTATTCTTTAAATTCCCATGAAGAAGCCGCAATAGATAGGAGGGCACTCTTTTAAACACGCCCAGCTATATAATAAAATCTCTAATAATAAAATCTTTAATAATATTTTCCCCATCTTACACATTCTGCAATATGAGCTATGCAATATGATCTCTGTTTACCCTTCATCATTTACATAGTGTAAGGTTTCCCTTCTTTTTTGATGTGTTTCCGCCCTCTACTTATGACGGAGATCCAGCTACCTATACAGATTAACGTTATTTAATGTGTAGTGTCTTACGGTTATATTACGGTCTTGAAGATTTAACAAACATACCAGGTATCATATTCGTCTAGCTATATGCATGACGCGGTTGTCTAACCGATAGTCAACTATCCTTTATTTCTGTACATTTCCATTTTTACCATCTTTATCATTTTCTTCTATTTTCCATTTTGCTTTCATTTAGTTCCATACATATTTATATGTCCTTGCCAGAAATTGTGTCCCATTAAAGCCGATTATTGCTTTTAAGGTCCATTATATTTTTGATTTTTTTTTATATCTTATATTTTACTAATTGTATCATTATCGCAGTTTATCCGCCTCATATGGCATCAATTTAATAAGTTCTGCTTAAATTTTATAGCATCTCTTCTCTTTCCGTTTTGTCCATACATACAACATTTTACCAGTATTAACGGATTGCACATAGGTTCAGTCCGAGAATTCTCATTTTCACCTATGTATTTGGACATACTACTATATTATGAAGAGATACACATATTGCACATTGTCACACATTCGTTTGCATAAAGATGCTACGACCTAAACGGCCATAAGATCTTTATTGAATGCACATACATGGCCACAATCATGCCCGATAAGGTCATAGAACCGACCAGATGAAATTTTTCAATTTTTTTAATTTTTGTGTAAATTTGTATACGTTTACAATACTCCTCTGCTTTTTCGGCATTGGATGCAGTTTACTAAGCTTAATAATAATAATGTCCGCATTATTATCTTTAATACATAGTTGGAAATTACTTTGGGATTGGAAGCCAGCCTTTGCTAATTGGGTGTATGCCATTCATTTACTTATGCACCACTGCATTTGTTTACGATCTTTTCACTAATTGCCCGTTTGTGTCCTAATTGTGTCATCCATATAATTTATATTTTTACTTTTTCATATTATATACACGAAAAACACTTCACTCTGTTTTATAATAATCTATTATTTTATTTATATCATTCAACACCCAAGCAAGACATCTTTTCACTTTTAAAAAAATTTCTTACTCTTTTCTTCACTTTATAATTTAATGTATTTTGTTTTATGACACAAAAAGAATTTGAGAAGAGGAAGAAAAGTTTTTTATTTTTCATTTTCAATTGTTATATAATTAGGTGATTTATTCATATGTGCACATTTGTGTGATATATACACATGGATTCTAGAAGTCATATAGATATAAGTACACCAAGAGTCACATTTAATTATGGTTTTCAATGAATTTGCGTATGTGCGATATTTGTATATTCTTGTTCACATGATGTTCCCCAAACGGCACTGATAGCATACACCTGTCAGTCCACTAATTAATTAATTGAGGTTTAATTACCTAATCACTTTTTCAATTGTTTTGCTTTTGTTTCAACACCATTTGGGAACATATATTAGAGGTGCATTTTAAATTGTTCAATAGCTATGATTAAGCACTGAGTCACAGTGCGAAACGCGTCAGCTCCTGTTTGCTGCTTTCCATGCTGTGATATGTTTTTCACATTTTTGTTTTAATAAACAACCATTTTTGGAGTGCGGCTGTCCAAGCATTTTTTCCTGTTTTCTACACAGCCATTAATGTCGAAACCGCTGGCAACAAAAGTAAGTACACCCCTAAGTGAAAATGTCCAAATTGGGTCCAATATTTTGTGTGGCCACCAGGCTTTATTTAAAGAGGAGTTTTGCCCCCCCCCCACTACGCCCGCTTTGTGAATGGCCGGGCGGAGGGGGAAGGAGGAGGGCAGCCAAAGTTCAGAGGGACCTTGCCACGTCACAAACAGGTACCTGCTCTCCCCGAAGGGCGCCAAATGTGGCAGTGGAGGGGGGGGGGAAGCAAACAAGCGGAGCTTCCCCTTTTGGGTGGAGCTCTGCTTTAAGCACCAGCACTTTACTGCAGAGACTGCATTATTGGGACACTAAATATATAACACAAGGGAGAGTAAAAATTAGGAGTAGCGCTTTGAATCTCCATGATATCTGTTTTGGGTTAATATCTTGTAGCAGCTGCAGCCCATTGTCATTTATTAATTTATCGATTAATCTGTTGATTGTTCACAGATTTCACAGAGGGGTATACCATAGTTCGGGCTAATAGTGTATTTATTAAGTTGATAAATCTTTTTTGCTTCAGAACGAAATCTGTTCAGTTCCCTTTTTTTTATATTTCACTCTGTAAACTGTTTCCCCTAGCTCCACTCCCTCTCCCCTCAAGTACAGTGTAATAAACTGTAAGCTCAAATGACCTGGACCCTCAGGCTCCATGTATCATGTATTTTATACATAACTAGAATGGAAACATTCTTCTTCTTCGGCTTTTGGTTAAAGCAGATATATTTAATGATAACCTTTGCAGAAGAAGACTAACTTAACTAAATGAAAACCAGAGCCTGTGGAAGGAAATATAGAACCTAGAAAAAACTGCAAATTTTGCATTTTTTACACACACACCATATTTAATCTGATGTTGTTTCCATTTCCCGTACTGTCTGTTCAACAAGTATCCCCTTCATAGAAGCAGCAGTATCCTAAATGACAATGTGGCTCTCAAAACTATAATTATATTTCTTATTACTGCCAGTGTAAACTGTGTTGACCATTGGTGGAATATATTTTAAAGTTATAAAAAAAAAATTTCAATCCCTCTGATCTACTCGCTTTAAAGGGTAACTACACTTTTGTGGGGGAAAAAATGGGGAAAAAAATAGCAAAAAAACAAACAATATAGCATATACAAATCGCTACACAAGTCATATTGTGATTGAATGTTATTAAAAAGTATCTTTCCTTTTCAATCTGCAGTGCTGTAATTTTCAGCAAAATGGAATGCAATATGGCAGCCTGGAGGCGTTTTGTACACAGATGGTGCACAGAACGCCCCCCAGAAATGAAATTTCCTTGTTGACGGATTGGCTAACTGATTTGCCAGAAGTCTGTACTAAGTTACAAACCAGATTTCCCCTGCAACAAAAATGTCAATCAATCAAGTCTGACCCTACCACCTTTTTAATTAGTGCAATTGCAGCAGTTGATTGAAAATTATAAATCACTTTCATTCACGTGCACTCGGCACATGGACACAGACAAACAAACAGCTATTACTTCAGAATAACAAAAGGTAGGTATCTGAAACAAATTTTGTTAAAATCCCTGTCCTGTAATATATATAGATCACCCAGAGGTGAAAGTTTTTTTTCTCTGCAGCAGTGGTCTTATGCCGTGTACACACGATCGGTTTTACCGATGAAAACAGTCCGATGGACTTTTCTCATCGGACAAACCGATCGTGTATGGGCCCCATCGGTCTTTTTTCCATCGGTGAGAAAAAATAGAACATGTTTTAAATTTATCCAATGGGAAAAAAAACGATAGCAAATTCCGATCGTCTGTGTGGAACTCCATCGGACAAAAAACCCACGCATGTTTAGAATCAAGTCGACGCATGCTCAGAAGCATTGAACTTAATTTTTCTCGGCTTGTCGGAGTGTTTTACGTCACAGCGTTTGGGACGGTTGGATTTTTGAATGATGGTGTGTAGGCAAGACTGATGGAAGTCAGCTTCATCGGATTTCCGATGGAAAAATCCATTGGATTAGAATCTATAGGAAATCCGATCGTGTGTACAGGGCTTTACTCTTTAATATGTGATATATGATACATGCGTCAAACTGCTGCACTTTGCACGCTGTGCTGTATATCACTAAGTCCTGACTGCTGCACTTCGGTCAGGAGTAGGGGTGAGCTGAACACCCCCCGGTTCGGTTCGCACCAGAACATGCGAACAGGCAAAAAATTATCAGAATCTGGAAGCCCCCTTTAACAAAGGAGACCGCCCCCCTATGTGAATTGGTAATGGGCTTATGGGAATCTGGAAGCCCCCTATAACAAAGGGGACCCCCAGATTCCAGCCCCCCCCTATGTGAATCGGTAACGGGTACATTGTACCCCTACCATTTCACAAAGAAAGTGTAAAAAAATTTAAAAAAACACACAGGCACAGTTGGAAAAGTCCTTTATAAAAAACAAAACAAAAAAAAAACATTCCAGCGATGTAATCCAGTCTGTCCAGCGTTGTTCTCTATGTCCCGCGGTGATCCGATGTCCAGCAATGCTGCAGTCTCCTCCACCTCCAGTCTCCACCCCACATGAAACCCCCATGACGTACGAGGGGGCGGGGACCCCGTCTACGTCATTGGCTATTCCCCGGCAAGTGGGGAAAGCCGGAGCTTACCCTATGATGTGACGGGTGACCCCGCCCCCTCGTACGTCATGGGGGTTTCGTGTGAAGGTGGAGAAGACTGCAGCATCGCTGGACATCGCATCACCGTGGGACATAGAGAACAACGCTGGACAGACTGGATTACATCGCTGGAATGTTTTATTTTTTATTTTATTTTTTTAATAAAGGACTTTTCCAACTGTGCCTGTGTGTTTTTTTACAATTTTTTTACACTTTCTTTGTGAAATGGTAGGGGTACAATGTACCCGTTACCAATTCACATAGGGGGGGCTGAAATCTGGGGGTCCCCTTTGTTATAGGGGGCTTCCAGATTCCCATAAGCCCCCCGCCCGCAGACCCCCACAACCGGGCAAGGTTGTGGGGAGGAGGCCCTTGTCCCCATCAACAGGAGGACATCCTCCCCATGTTGAGGGCATGTGGCCTGGTACGGTTCAGGAGGGGGGCGCTCTCTCGTCCCACCCTCTTTTCCTGTGGCCTGCCAGGTTGCGTGCTCGGATAAGGGTCTGGTATGGATTTTTGGGGGGACCCCAAGCCATTTTTTTTTTAATTTTGGTGCGGGGTTCCCCTTAATATCCATACCAGACCTGAAGGGCCTGATATGGAATTTGGGGGGGACCCCCATGTTTTTTTTTTTTGGTTCAGGGTTCCCCTTAATATCCATACCAGACCTGAAGGGCCTGGTAATGGAATTTTGGGGAGACCCCCACGCATTTTTTTAAAAATTTTGGTTCCCTGCGCAAAATGGCATTTTTTTAAGGAAAATAAGTCATTTAAAACTACTGCATCTATTAATGAATTGTCGGGTCCGGCAATACAGATAAAAGTCATTAAAAAAAAACGGCTGGGGTTTCCCTTAATATTCATACCAGACCCAAAGGGCCTGGTAATGTACTGAGGGGGGAGACCCCTGCCGTTTTTTTCAATGACTTTTCTCTGTATTGCCGGGGACCCGGGGATTCATTATAGCTGCGAGTGATTTTAAATGACTTTTTTTCCTTCAGAAATGACATTTTGTGCAGGAACAATTCTAAACACGGGAAACGTGTAGTTTTATGGCATTTTTATTCTTTTTTTTTTACTAGTAATGGCGGCGATCAGCGATTTTTTTCGTGACTGCGACATTATGGCGGACACATCGGACACTTTTGACACTATTTTGGGACCATTGTAATTTTTACAGTGACCAGTGCTATAAAAATGCACTGGTTACTGTAAAAATGACACTGGCAGTGAAGAGGTTAACCAGGAGGGGCGCTGTAGCGGTTAAGTGTGCTCTAAATTTGTGTTTCTTACTGTGGGGGGGCGTGGCTTAGCGTGTGACATCACTGATTGTCGTTCCCTATTACAGGGAACAGACGATCAGTGACAGGCACACTAGGAAGCACGGGGAGAGGTTTGTTTACACTTACCTCTCCCCGTTCTTCCTCTCTGTGATTATGGTATACAGCTCATGAAAACCCCAAATCCACAATCTCAGAAAATTTGAATATTACATGCAATCAATAAAACAAGTCTTGTACATACATAGAACAATATTGGACCTCTGAAAAGTATAAGCATGCATATGTACTCTGTACTTGGTTTGGGCCCCTTTTGCAGCAATTACTGCCTCAATGCGGCGTGGCATGGAAGCTATCAGCCTGTGGCACTGCTGAGGTGTTATGGAAGACCAGGATGCTTCAATAGCGGCCTTCAGCTCTTCTGCATTGTTCAGTCTCATGTCTCTCATCTTTCTCTTGGCAATGCCCCAAAGATTCTCTATGGGGTTCAGGTCAGGCGAGTTTGCTGGCCAATCAAGCACAGTAATCCCACGGCCATTGAACCAGGTTTTGGTGTTTTTGGCAGTGTGGGCAGGTGCCAAGTCCTAGTGGAAAATTAAGTAGGGCATCCCCATAGAGCTTGTCTGCGGAAGGAAACATTAAGTGCTCCAAAATCTCCTGGTAGACGGCTGCGTTGACCCTGAACTTAATGAAGCACAGTGGACCAACACCAGCAGATGACATGGCTCACCAAATCAACACAGACTGTGGAAACTTCACACTGGACTTCAAGCATCTTGCAGTGTGTGCCTCTCCATTCTTCCTCCATACTCTGGCTCCTTGGTTTCCAAATGAGATGCAAAATTTGCTCTCATCAGAAAAGAGGACTTTGGACCACTGAGCAACAGACCAGGTCTGTTTTTCTTTAGCCCAGGTAAGACGCTTCTGACGTTGTTTGTTGTTCAGGAGTGGCTTGACAAGAAGAATACGACATTTGAAGCCCATGTCCAGGATCCGTCTGTGTGTGGTGGCTCTTGATGCACTGACTCCAGCCTCAGTCCACTCCTTGTGAAAGTCCAACACTTTTGAATGGCCTTTTCCTGACAATCGTCTCCAGGCTGCGGTCATCCCTGCTGCTTGTGCACCTTTTTCTTCCACACTTTTCCCTTCCACATAACTTTCTATTAATGTGCTTTGATACAGCACTTTGGGAACATCCAACTTCTTTTGCAATTACATTTTGAGGCTTTCCCTTCTTATGGAGGGTGTCAATGATGGTTTTCTGCACAACTGTCAGGTCAGCAGTCTTTCCTATGATTATAAATCCTACTGAATCAGGCTGAGAGACCATTTAAAGGCTCAGGAACCCTTTGCAGGTGGTATGGCTTAATTAGCTGATTAGAGTGGGACACTTTGAGCCTAGAATATTGCACCTTTTCACAATATTAAAATTTTCTGAGATTGTGAGTTTTACCTGTAATAAACAGCATTGCTTTCTCAACACATTACTAGTTGATAAGTAGACCTCAGCTATTTTAACAAAGTTCTCCTTTGACACTGAAGTTTAGGTATGGCAATTGTTGTTACATTGGTCAAGTTTGGGCTAATGTAAGTACGTATGTGCCATACCTTTGGGAACTCTGTGGAAGCTGGAAATCGCTGCTTCTACAGCAATCTCCACTAGCTTCTGGGTCCTGTACCACATGACAGCCCTGCTGCATTGTGACCACTTGCTCTGCAAAGCATTCTCTGAAGTGGAGAGGCAGAGTGTTGATGTCAGAATCTCCACCTTGGCCAATAAAAGAGTACTTTGCCTTCATTGAGAAATTAAATGCAAAATAGAAATGCAAAAAGTTCTCTGAAGGCACCTGGGCCGAGTAAGCAAACTCCTGTGTTGAATAAGCAGCAGGGCAGTCGTTTAGCATGGGACCTAGAAGCTAGTGGCAATCACTGTAGTAGCAGAGTCAATTATAGTGATTTCCTGCTTCCACAGGGATCCCACTGGTATGGCACATACATACTTTTGTGCTGTATTTAAAGTGCCAAATAATATGGCAGAGCTTTATACCTGTGTTTCTACAAACATTAGATGTATTATACAATTATAGTTACCTGGTCTGTTAAACTCGTCCCTGAAAGGTCAATGGAAATAAGTGAACTCATATTCCCAATGAGTTCAATCCCAGAATCAGTCACATTCTCACAGTATCGAAGGCTTAGGAAGTTTAAATTGTGACACCTACAACAGAAATCAGATTCATATATACAAATCAGTACATAAAATAATCTATATATAATTTGGAAAATATGTATTAGACCAAATAAGTGTTTGGATAAATAAAAACACAATAAATTGTGCATTAAATTAACAACTACAGCAAAAGTACAAAATCGTCAGCAGTAAAACAAAACAATGCATACATGCGAGAAAGTATGTACACCACACGAAAACTGTTACTAGTTAAAAAAATATTTGAATGGGGAACCATTAGATCTTCAAACAGTGCCAACACATAAAGTTAATATACTTGAACAAACGACCCAAAGAATTGACATGGCATATTCATTTTCATAATCTAAGTCAGCGGTCTCTAAACTGTGGTCCAGCGGGCCCTTTGCTTGCCTTTATCCGGGACACTGTTCCACTCACTGATACAAGACATTATTCCTCCCACTGACCCCAACAATGGTGCACTATTCCTCCCACTGACACCAATAATGGGGTACTATTCCCCCCCACTACCAATAATTGGGTACTATTCCTCCCACTGACACCAATGATGGGGCGCTATTCCTCTCAGTCACACCAACATCCAGCCCCCCCTAAAGTCTGAAGAACAGTAAACTGGCCCTTTGTTTAGATAGTTTGGAGACCCCTGATCTAAATGAACAAAAATGCAGATTTGTCACATTGAAACAGTAAGTACACCCCTACATTTGTTGCACCCCTGTTCCAGATTCAATGCCAATATTTAGAACCTCTTTAGGGAGAATGTAAGTAGAATATAATTAATAAAATAGCAGATAATGAGGGGCACCCCTAACATCCTTTTAAAATTCTATTGGGCCACCACATTTAAATTGTCGAATAGGTACATGAATCTGTTGGTGTCCAGCAATGATTTCAGAGTGTTCATACTGGACACTTCTTTGTGAGTGAGCTCTCTCCGTGGTCACTGCATCGTCAGATAGACCAGCACATTGCCAATGAATATTGAAATGCAGTGGGTAGAGCCAGATGGGTAACTGAGAGACTAGTTCCCCATCAGGTCCACCTTGCTGTTGAGAGCGAATGGCAGTGGGTGGATCTATAGTCACTATTCGGTCCAATAAGTGGTATATAATTATGACACAATATTATAATGTGCATAGGATACTTGTACCTGTAGCAACAAGTTATGTAAAAAAAATGATGGGCATGATTTCCAAGCTCATTGTATTTCAAGCAAGAAAGACAACTTAGACATACATGAAATATCTAAAAAACAATAGTGTTCACTGATATACAGGCCTGGGAACGCTACTGATTTTGGCCAGTAACTCCAGCTAATCATTTTAATTACAGAGTCTCTGGGATACTGGGATTTCCTCTGATTCAGCTGCCAATTGGCTAACAGCTGTAGGGACATCTGTATCACTACTCAATTCAGCCATCATCTGGAGCTATGAGCCAGCTCTGAAGTAGAGGAGAGAGAGAGATGGGAGGAGGTGTGGGTTGTGCTCTCTCCTCCTCTAGCTACCCTCTCTAACTCCCCCTCTGGCCACTAATGACACATATTTCACCATGACAATATGTTTGTTGTCCAGGTATTGTCATGATTGTCAACTTATTTATAGTCAGTTTTTTGCCTATTGTCAACTTCAAGTCAACACTGTTTCCAAGACCGTGTTACTATAATTCAATGCTCTGTGTGTGTGTTCACTTCCCTATAAAAACTAAAAACAAACATTTTTCTTTCCCCCTAATTACTGTAGCGTACTGCTACTATCCCCACCAGTTTGCCATAGCATGTTGCACATACCACTATTAGCCCCGCAGTCACAGGCTCATGGAGTCCAAGAAGTTCCCAAGTTTGCTTATGTGCTAGCAGTCTCTGATAATCCCTTTAAACAGTTTATGAGAGGCTTATGTTACACGTGACCAGTCATTTGTAATGTGCACACAGTCTCTAACAATCTTTTAAAACATGTCAGCAGCCTCTGATAGTCTTTTCGAAATTGTAAACAGTCTCTTATATTTTTGTTGTTACATGTGCCGGCCTCTAACAGGCTTTTGTTATATGTGAGCTGTCTCTGATAGGCTTTTCCTACATGCGATCAGTCCCTGTTGGCCTTTTGTGAACAATAAGAAAGGATTGCAGGTAGCACTGGCTATACTGCTACCCAAAAAAATAAAGAAGTTTCCTCAAGCTACCTACCTTTCCATGCCTACTAACAATAAGCCACCACTAGGGATGAGCTTCGCATTTAAGTCGAATTCATGTTCGACTCGAACATTGGCTGTTCGCAATGTTCGCCGAATTTTGAACATTATGGGCCGTTCACGCCAAATTCGAGTAGCGCGTCACGGCCCATAATTCACTGCGGCATCGCAGGGCATTGCTGGTTGATGATTGGCCAAGCATGCACTATGACCCGCATGCTTTGGCCAATCACAGCATCGTCAGCACAGAGAGCCATAATTGGCCAAAGGATGGGTACCTTTGGCCAATCATGGCTCATGGGAGTAGGTACACGCATCACACTATATAAGGCCGCCTGCGTGCCGGCCTTGTGTAGTGTGTTTCGGCGGCGTTGAGAGACAGAGAGAGAGAGAGAGAGAGAGAGATTTTTGTTCTATTTCAGTTAGCAATAGCTAGATTGAGCAGGCAGTCGATTGAGCTAGTTAGATCCAGTATATTTAGTATATATATGCACTGCACGCTTTTTGTATATGGCAGACACACACAGGCCAATAAAAGAGGGCAAGCAGGCTCTGTGTCTAGAGGCAACAGTGCTGGTCGTGGACATGGTGCATCCTCATCTGCACGTGGTCATGGGGCACGCTTGTCCTTTTTTTCAGCAGCTAGCCGTGTTGAGCTGCAACATGCTAAAGAGTTGGTAGAGTGGATGACCAAGCCGTCCTCATCCTCCTCATCCTCTCTCACCCAGCCTCAGCGTACTTTGTCTGCCAAAGCAGCTGCCAAAGCGGCCTCTTCCATTGGCTCAATGGCATCAGTCACTCCTTCCCTAGCCCCACCATGTCCTGAGGAGTCCCCCGAACTGTTTGACCACAGTGTTGGGTACATCCAGCAGGAGGATGCGCAGCGTTTTGAAGGCTCCAATGATGGTACCCAGCTTGAGGAAGACAGTATTATGAGCCCAGAGAGAGGGGGTGCCCAAGAAGGACAGCAAACTGGCAGTCATGTTCCCCCAGCTGCAGCATACTGCCAGATTTGCTCCAGTGACGAGGAGGGAGAGGATGATGAGGTCACTGACTCGACATGGGTGCCTAATAGGAGAGAGGAGGAGGAGGCACATCTCCAAGGAGGCAGGATGCCCTCCAGGGGCCAGCTTATGGGCAGCACACCGACTGCATCACTCCGCAGAGCTCCGCATGTGCAGGGCGCTGCTGTCTCTGCGCGGTATTCCAAAAGTTCTTTGGTGTGGGCCTTTTTTCAGACGTGTGCAGCAGATCGCACCATTGCTATTTGCAACATATGTCTGAAGCGTATCTCGCATGGCCAAAAAATCAGCCCCTTGGGCACCACATGCTTGACCAGACATATGTTGACCTGCCATGCAGTCCATTAGCAAGCATACATAAAAGACCCACACCAAAGAACAAAGCGGACCTCTCCTTGCTCCTCATCAGCTGGGATCGCCAACCTCACTATACCTTCAGTCCTCTCAGAAACCTGCACTGAGAGGAATGAAGGTGTAGAATTAGGTGTGTCACTGTCGAGTACTTGCGGGCAATCTGCTATCGGTACACCAACGTCCGATTGTACCAGGCAAATTTCCCTGCTCCAGCTGCTGAAACTCGCTCCCAGCCATCCACATGCCCAGCGGTTGAATGCTAGCTCTAGCTAGCTAAATTGCTAGCACTTCAGTGCTGCCTTTTCAGTTGGTAGACTGTGCCCCCTTCCGTGAGTTTGTGGAATGTGCGGTACATCAGTGGCAGGTTCCCAAACGCCACTTTTTTTCACGGAAGGCGATTCCGGCTCTCTACCGGCATGTGGAAGGCAATGTCTTGGCCTCGCTGGACAGGGCAGTCAGCGGTAAGGTGCATATTACCGCTGACTTATGGTCCAGCAGGCATGGACAGGGATGTTACCCATCTTTCACGGCCCACTGGGTGACTCTGCTGGCAGCTGGGAAGGATGCAGGACAGGGTGCAGTAGTGTTTGAGGTTGTTCCGCCACCACGCCTCCAAAATGCTACTACTGGTTATTCTGACACACCTCTCTCCTCCACCGCCTCCTCTTCTTCCTCCATGGCCTCTTCCTGTGCTGATTTGTTCTTGGAACCAGCGGTGCTCCGTAGGCGTTCAAGGGGCTACGCAAGTACGCAGGCAAAAAGATGCCATGCGGTGCTTGAGCTGGTGTGCTTGGGGGACAGGAGCCACACTGGGGCAGAGATTCTGTCAACTCTGCAGGGGTAGGCTCAGAGGTGGTTGACACCACGCCAGCTTAAGCCAGGAATGGTGGTTTGCGACAATGGCACCAACCTCCTCTCCGCCCTCCGACAGGGACAGCTGACCCATGAGCCCTGTTTGGCTCACGTCCTTAAGTTGGTGGTGCAGCGGTTCTTGGGCAGGTACCCGGGCTTACAGGATGTCCTGAGGCAGGCCAGGAAATTCTGTGTGCATTTCCGCCGGTCATATAATGCCAGTGCTCTGCTGGCTGACCTCCAAAAGGAATACAACCTGCCCAAGAACCGCCTAATCTGTGACATGCCCACCAGGTGGAACTCAACGTTGGCCATGCTGCAGCAACTGCACACGCAGCAGAGGGCCATCAATGAGTATCTGTGCCTATATGGCACCAGGACAGTTTAGGGGAGCTAGGTTTTTTTTTGCCACGCCAGTGGGTCATGATCAGGGATGCATGCACAGTCCTGTCACCATTTGAGGAGGCCACAAGGATGGTGAGCAGTGACAGTGCATGCATCAGTGACACTGTCCCTCTTGCCCACCTGTTGGAGCACACACTGCGTGGAATAATGGACAGGGCACTTGAGGCAGAACAGAGGGAGGAAGAGGAGGACTTCCTTACCTCTCAAGGCCCCCTTTATTCACACAGGAAGAGGACGAGGAGGAGGAGGATTGTGTCAGCATGGAGGTGGAGCCTAGCACTCAGCATCAGCAGCAGTCTTCAAGGGATCATTTACAGTTCCAAGAAACCCATGGACTTGTACGTGGCTGTGAGGAAGTGACTGCGGATCATGTCGTCCTTAGTGACCCACAGGACTTCGGACCGAATGCCTCAGCAAACCTACGCTGCATGGCCTCCCTGATCCTGCAAAGCCTGCGAAAGGATCCTCGTATTCATGGTATCAAGGAGAGGAATCTGTCAAGTGTGTACTTACCGAGGCCGAGATGCCGAGAGCGGTTCACCCTTGCAACTTGACGCACTCCGCCCCCTGGAGGTGAGACAGGGAGAGGATGGGGCGAAGAGGCACTGGCTACCAGTAGGTGGGTTAGTCTTGCTAGACGATCTGGTAGAGCTGGGTTGATCGAGAACAGGCTGAGGTTCAAACACCAGGCGGGTGCGGGCTCTTCGCAGGATCTAGCTGAAGACACAAGTCCAGAGCAAACAGGGGTCAGAGCAAGTAGACAGGAGACTGAGTCCGGGTGCGGGCTGCTGGTGCTGGAAGTGCAGGCCGAGGGTCTAACACAGTAGACAAGCAACAAGTCCAGAGAGGTACAAGCAGCAGGTCAGGGCTGAAGATACGTAGCAAGTCCAGGATGCAGGCAGAAGGTCAGGGGCTGGAGACAAGTAGCAGGTCTGAGTCACAGGCCAGGGGTCAAGCACAGGCAGAAGGAGAGATCCGGGAAACAAGCCGAGGGTCAGGTCCAGGAGAGAGAAGCAGAGTAGTCAAGCCGATCCGGGTCACAACAGGAGTTCAAATGCAGGTACAGGAAACCAGGTACAACAGGAAGCTGACAACAAACCAGCAACCTGTCAGAGCAGCTAGGCCTCTTTATATAGGCCCGCCAGAGTAACGATTGGTGCACTAACGCGCATGCATTCGCGCCGTTCTACCGGCCAGCACATGCGCATGTGCTGAAGCGCCGTTCCGCTGCGCATGCACGCAGGGCGCCAGCTGGCATGGCTGAACTGAAGATTCCTTTGACAGTGCCCCCCCCCCCCCGAGGGGCGGACTCTGGACGCCCAAGCTGGACATCAACTCTGGATGTTCCTGGTGAAAAGCTTGAATTAAGCGTGGAGCATGCAGGTTTCTAGAGGGTTCCAGAGAATTGTCCTCAGGGGGATACCCCTTCCATTTAATCAAATACTGCAGTTGCCTGCCTCTTTTCCTGCACCCCAGAATAGATTCCACTTTGAATTCATTCTCACCATCTATCTCAACTGGTGGAGGAGGTGGCTCTTCTCTCCCAGGGAAGGATTTGGGGACAACAGGCTTCAGCAGGGATGCGTGGAAAACTGGGTGTATCCTATAGGAGTCGGGCAACGCCAATTCAAAGGCCACAGGGTTGATCGCCCATTTGATTTTAAAAGGTCCAATGAACCTTGGCCCCAACTTCCGTGAGGGGATTGGTAATTTGAGATTGGTAGCAGAAAGCCACACTTCCTCCCCAACTTTGAAGGCTGAATTTTCCTTTCTTCCTTTATCGTAGTATTTCTTGTAAACGTCCTGGGCGTTCTGCATCATTTCCTAAAGTTTCTGGAAGTTCCACTGGACAGAGGCTATCCGATCCTGTACAGCAGGGACGGGACTCTCAGGGATAGCGTCGGGGGAGGAAAGAAGGGTGGAAGCCAAAGTTGGCCCAAAAGGGGGTTTGACTGGTGGCAGAATGAATAGAGTTATTGTATGCAAATTCAGCATAAGATAGTAGGGAGGACCAGTCATCCTGGGAGGCAGAGCAGAAGCAACGGAGATATTGTTCCAGGGTCTGGTTTGTCCTCTCTGTCTGGCCATTGCTCTGAGGGTGGTAAGCAGATGAGAGACAGATCTTGATCTCCAAGGACTTGCAAAGTTCTTTCCAGAATTTAGACGTAAATTGGACGCCTCTGTCGGAGACGATGCTCTTAGGTACCCCATGGAGCCTGGTTATTTCCTTAAAGAAGATTTGGCTGTATCTGCTGCAGAGGGAGTACCCACCATGGGCAAGAAGTGTGCCATCTTAGACAATAAAATCCATGGAGATGTCTGCCCATGGACGTTCAGGGATGGGTAAGGGTTTGAGTAGGCCCCAGCTTTTGATGTTTAATCCCTTATTGCGTTGGCAACGGGTGCAGGAGGCGACATACGTTTTACAGTCCTGTCTCCAGCCCGGCCACCAGAAAGAGCGGGAGACTAGTTCTGTGGTCTTCCGAGTTCCAAAGTGGCCTGCTAACTTGTGGTCGTGAAAGGTTCCTAAGACTAGTTGTCTTGTTTCCAGTGGAACAAAGATTTTACCCCGGGACCAGAGCAGGTCATCATGTTTCTCTAGAGAAGAGATTTCCTGGTCAGAGCAGTGCCTGGATGCTGTCTTAATGGAGGTCAACAGATCAGCCTGGGAGATCAGAAGAAAATTCTGTGAGGACAAGATGGTGCTTGGTTCCACTGCTTGAGAAGTTTCGGGGAACATCCTGGAGAGCGCACCTGCCTTCCCATTTTTAATGCCGGGCCTGTAGGAGATGGGCTCTCTTCTTCACCAGAATTAATTTTCACAACGGGCTTGCCTGGGTCTTAAACATTTTGC
Source organism: Rana muscosa (assembly GCA_029206835.1). Classification (NCBI taxonomy): domain Eukaryota; kingdom Metazoa; phylum Chordata; class Amphibia; order Anura; family Ranidae; genus Rana; species Rana muscosa. The sequence continues at coordinate 666,398,003 of CM055118.1, forward strand.
TGTCCTTAAGTATTCCAAGTTTTTGTGGTCAGTGAAAATCATGACAGGGTGAGATGCACCCTCCAGTAGGTACCTCCATTCTTCCAGGGCAAATTTAATAGCCAATAACTCTGTCTCCAACGTCGTCATTTCTTTCCGGTGGGTTTAATTTCCGAGAAGCGAAAGCTACCGGGTGTAGAAGGGATTTGGGACCCTGCCTTTGGGAGAGGATGGCCCCAGTGGCTTTCTCCAAAGAGTCTACTTCCAATGTGAACGCTAGTGTTGGGTCTGGGCGCTGCAACACAGGTGCTGAGGTAAACACGGTTTTTAGCTTAATAAAAGCTTCCTGGGCTTCCTGCGACCAATGAGAACGATTGCCCTGGCGTGTCAGTTGGGCGATAGGTGCCGCAATAGAAGAGAACCCAACAATGAATCCCCTGTAAAAATTAGCAAAGCCAATGGACCGTTGTACCCCTTTTTTGTCTGTTGGAGCTGGCCATTGCGACCCCGTTGGTGGAAATGATAAATCCCAGAAATTGTACGGTAGTCTTTTCAAAGTCGCACTTTTCAGCTTTGAGATAAAGTCTGTGTTCTCTAAGGATAGTAAGGACCTATTTGACATGAACCCGGTGCAATTCAGTAGAGGCGGAGAAGATGAGGATATCGTCCAGATACACCATTAGGAAGTCATCGAGATGCTCTCGGAAGATGTTTACTAAATGCTGAAAAATGGCTGGGGCATTACAGAGCCCGAACGGCATGACTAGATATTCATAGTGTCCAAATCTGGATCTAAAAGCGGTCTTCCACTCATCTCCAGCCCTGATCCGGATGAGGTTGTAGGCCCTTCGAAAGTCCAGCTTGGAGAAGATTTGAGCAGATCGGAACCGTTAGAACAATTCTGGGATAAGAGGCAGCGGGTATCTGATCTTAATAGTAATTTTATTTAGTTCCCTGTAGTCGATGCAGGGCCTCAGAGAACCATCTTACTTTTCTACAAAAAAGATCCCTGCACCGGCTAGAGAAGAAGATGGACAGATGAATATATTTTCCAAATTTTCGTCTATGTAGGCCTTGAGGGCTTTTAACTCGGTCTCGGATAACTGAAAAATACAGCCAAAAGGCACTTCTGAGCTGGGCAGGAGGTCGATGGGACAGTCGTACGGCCGGTGAGGTGGTAGACGGTCGGCCTGTTTGTCAAAGATGTCCCTAAACTCCAAGTATACAGGGAGAATATGTTGCAGGATATCCGGTACGGTTGCTCTGGTAGCACAAGTGGTTGAGGCTGGGGTGAGGCAGTGCTGGAAACAGTACTGAGAAGTGAAATTTACCTCCTTCTTGGCCCAGTTTATGAGAGGCTTGTGTGCTTGTAGCCAGGGGAGGCCCAAAATGATGGGAAACATCGGAGAGGGAATGAGGTCAAGTCGCAGAAACTCTTGGTGGTCCGAGTCAGTGGTGGCAAGGATGGGTTTAGTTTTCTGAGTGATCAGCCCAGAGCGGGGCAGGGAGCCATCCGCCAGGTGTACCTGAAGGCAATGGTCCTTGGTTTGTAAGGGAAAGTGTAGTTTCAAGGCAAGCGTGGAGTCCAGGAAGCAGCTGCAGGCTCCGGAATCAATTATAGCCAGGAGGTGGGTTGCCCTTTCCGACAGCTGTAGGGAGATAAAGAGAATAACGTAAGTCTGTGGAATGCCAGAAACTTGATAGTTCAAAACATCTTGGGGAGCAGACTTACTGGGTCTCACCGGGCAGCTATGGAGCAAATGACCAGTACCCCCACAGTAAAGGCATAGGTTGGCTTGACGCCTGCGCTGCTTCTCCTCGGGATTGAGAGGAGGCCGGACCAGTCCCAGTTGCATAGGTTCGGGTTCAGGAAGAAAAGGTGCTGCAGAAGCTGGGACAGGTGGATGAACAGGAGCTGATCTGGGAGGAGTGCAACTAGGACGAGCAGTTTGAAAGCGCTCAGAGCGCCGCTCTCGAAAGCGCCTGTCAAGCTGGGTGGCAGACTGAACTAAACCTTCCAAGGAAGCAGGAGTTCCTATCCTGGCTAGCTCATCCTTAAGAGCTTCAGACAGTCCTTGGCGGTATTGGTATTTCAAAGCCGCCTCGTTCCAGCCAGTATCGGCTGACCACTTCCGAAATTCAGCCGTGTAGTCCTCAACCAGCCTTCTCCCCTGGGATATACTGTGTAGAATAGCCTCAGCCGTAGCCATGCACTGGGGGTCATCGTATAACTGTGCCATGCTCTCAAAGAAGGTGTCCACAGAATTCAATACAGGGCTCCTTTGTTCCATCAAACGGTGGGCCCAGGCTTGTGGTTCATCAGTTAGGAGGGAAATGATGAAACCCACCTTCACTACTTCTGAAGAGAAGGTCCTGGGCTGAAGAGCAAGGTAAAGAGAGAAAGCATTCTTGAAAGCCCGGTATTTCTTGCGAACGCCCGAGAATCACTCAGGTGTGGGAACCCTGGGTTCAGGGGAAGCCATCACCACGGTAGGGCTTGCCGGGGTTTGAGAGGTGGAGGCACTATTAGCGGATGCAGCAGCTTGGGCTGTAGGTCCAGATGATCCGGTGAGTTGCTGAAGGCGGCCATCCATTTGAGTGTATCCCTCCTACAGCTTTTGAACCGAGTTAGTTAGTGCGGTGACCTGCTGGCAGAGGGTGTCAAACGGGGAACGCGCTTTGTCGGCCTCTGACATCTGGCTGGTTTGTACTGTCACGTGTGTACTTACCGAGGCCGAGATGCCGAGAGCAGTTCACCCTTGCGACTTGACGCACTCCGCCCCCTGGAGGTGAGACAGGGAGAGGATGGCGCGAAGAGGCACTGGCTACCAGCAGGAGGGGTAGTCTTGCTAGACGATCTGGTAGAGCTGGGTTTACCGAGAACAGGCTGAGGGTCAAACACCAGGCGGGTACGGGCTCTTTGCAGGATCTAGCTGAAGACACAAGTCCAGAGCAAACAGGGGTCAGAGCAAGTAGACAGGAGACTAAGTCCGGGTGTGGGCTGCTGGTGCTGGAAGTGCAGGCCGAGGGTCTAACACAGTAGACAAGCAACAAGTCCAGAGAGGTACAAGCAGCAGGTCAGGGCTGAAGATACGTAGCAAGTCAGGGATGCAGGCAGAAGGTCAGGGGCTGGAGACAAGTAGAAGGTCTGAATCACAGGCCGGGGGTCAAACACAGGCAGAAGGAGAGATCCGGGAAACAAGCCGAAGGTCAGGTCCAGGAGAGAGGAGCAGAGTAGTCAAGCCGATCCTGGTCACAACAGGAGTTCAAATGCAGGTACAGGAAACCAGGTACAACAGGAAGCTGACAAACCAGCAACCTGTCAGAGCAGCTAGGCCTCTTTATATAGGCCCGCCAAAGTTCCGATTGGCGCACTAACGCGCATGCGCGCAAGCTGTTTCACCGGCCCGCGCATGCGCCGAAGTGCCGCGCCGTTCCGCTGCGCATTCGCGTAGGGCGCCGGCTGGCGCGGCTGAATTGAAGATTCCTCTGACAGGATCATTACTGGCTGGCAACCCTCCTTGATCCACGTTACAAGGGTAAGGTTGCGGACCTTATCCAGCCGTCGTAGAGGAAACAGGGGATGAAACATCTTCGGGAGGCCTTGAAGAAAGATTTGTGCAACGCATTTCCAGAGCTTGGGAGGTTACAAATTCCTGGTCCTGGACAACGTGTTGCTGAGGCTTCGGTCAGTCACAGAAGGAGCGGTGAAGAAGGTGGCCGTCTGACTGATGCGTTCAGACAATTTTTTAGTCCGCAGCCCCAAGGTATGATCGGTTACAGCAACCATCGCCAGCGTCTGATTCACATGGTGCAGGAATACCTAGGGGCAAGATCAGACTTGGACACCTTTCCCACCGAAAATCCTCTGGGTTACTGGGTCTTGAGGATGGATCACTGGCCATGCACAGTATGCAATTGAGCTACTGGCCTGTCCTGCATCCAGCGTTCTTTCGGAACGCACATTCAGTGCTGTTGGAGGCTTTGTAACCTATCACAGGGTGCGCCTGTCCACCGACTCGGTCGATCGTCTGACCTTTATAAAAATGAATCAGTCTTGGATCACCAGCTACCAAGCACCTGATGCTGATGTAACCGAAAAAAAAATTTTTGAATGCGAGATCCCTTCAAGACTGCCTATGCTGATGCTGAGTGACTATCCTGTTATGCTGAGTGACTATCCCTCTTCCTCCTGTTTATGTTGAAAGCTTGTAAGAACATTTTTGTTTCTGGGCACCGCCACCAGTGCCTAAGGCCCAATTTTTCAGCCCCTGTTTAACAGGGGCGTGTAATTATAATTTTTGCTGCAATAATTTGCAGCAGGGCTCATTCTTGCGCTCCAACTAGAGTATCTGTGAGGGGTTGCAGTGTTGTTGCACCAGTGCCTAAGGCCCAATTTTTCTGGCCCTGTTCAACAGGGGCATGTAATTACAATTCTTGATCTAATATTTCACAGCAGGGCTCATTCTTGCGTCCACCAAGAGTAACTGTGAGGGCTTACAGTGTTGTGGCAACACCACCACCACCACCAAAGGCCCAATTTTTCTGCCCCTGTTCAACAGGTGCATGTAATTACAATTCTTGATATAATTGTTCACAGCAGGGCGTTCCAGCGCCCACCAAGAGTAACTGTGAGGGCTTACAGTGTTGTGGCAACACCAACATCTAAGGCCCAAACTTCTGCAGAGTACATAGGGCAGGCCCCTACTTTCAAATATCCGAGTTTCAAACGACTCCTACTTACAAACGGAAGGAGACAACAGGAAGTGAGAGGAAATCTACTCCTAGGAAGGGAAATTCTCTCCTGTAAGAGTTAATATGGGAAAAAGGTGTCTCCTCTCCACTGCTTTATCACCAATCCTTGTTTCCCTAAAAACCCCAAATTTACAAAATCCAATTGTCATTGGGACAGAAAGTGAGCTGAAATCTTCTGAACAGGTGCACAGACAGCAAAACAAATGTTACAGGGGTGATAACCCTTCCCTATGTTTTCCAAAAAGCTTAAAAATAGATTTTTTGGCTGGAGCTACACTTTAAAAATGTACCAGTTCAAAATGACAAAGAGATTCTACTTAAGAACAAACCTAGAGTCCCTGTCTTGTTTGCACCGCCTGTATACTGCTGTTCAGAGTATATAGGGCCTGGGGGCCCCACGCCTTTCCTTTTTTTTATTTGGGTGTGGGTTTCCCCTTAAAGCGGAGGTTCCGCGGCAAATAATTTTTTTGTTTTTGGTTGCATTCAATGTATTTTTATATCACCAATTAGTACTCACGTGTTTGGTGACTTCAAACCTCTCCTGTCTGTTTTCGGGCAAAAGATGAACTTTTAAAATCAGCTATAGAAATTTTCCATTTTGCTTGTGGGCATTGTGAAGCCCACAAGCACTGACTTCCTGGAAGCGGTGGACGGTGTTCTGCAGAAAAAGTTCCCCGGCGGATAAGGTTCCCTCCCCTGTACTGCGCATGCGCGGCACGAACCTCAACGGAGTTTCCGAAAGTAGCCGAACATGTAGAGCTGCGAGTTAGCTCTACACGGCGCCTGCGCAATGCCTAAGAGCCGTGTAGAGCTGACTGCGCAGGCGCCGTGTAGAGCCGACTCACAGCTCTACATGTTCGGCTACTTTCGGAAACTCCGTTGAGGTTCGTGCCGCGCATGCGCAGTACAGGGGGGGGGGAACCTTATCCGCCGGGGAACTTTTTCTGCAGGACATGCGAACTCCCAGATTACATTGCGGGAGGATAGAAACGCCTACTCCCGCGGGAGTGAGTACCCGGAAGCCGAAATTGACATAGCCATAATACGGTATGTACAAAAGAAAAAAAAAAAAAGATGTGGCTACTGGACATGTTAGTAGTGTAAGGAGTGTGCTCGTATATAGATGTTATTTTGGGTGACACTCCGCTTTAATATCCATACAAGACCCAAAGGGGCTGGTAATGGGCTGGGGGAGGTACCCAATGCCGTTTTTCTCAATGATTTTCATCAATATTGCCGGGACCAGACATTACATTAAAGCCGCAAGCAGTTTTAAATTACTTTTATTCTTTTAGAAAAAGGGATTTTTATAACAGCTTACCTGTAAAATCCTTTTCTTGGAGTACATCACAGGACACAGAGCGACTTAGTCATTACTAATGGGTTATATAGATACCTTCAGGTGCTGGCACTGGCAACTTCCAAAACCGGAAGTACCCTCCCCTATATAAGCCCCTCCCATCCGGGAGCACCTCAGTTTTGTAGCAAAGCAATAAGTGTCCCAAAAAGAGGGGTGGGAGCTCTGTGTCCCGTGATGTACTCCAAGAAAAGGATTTTACAGGTAAGCTGTTATAAAAATCCTATTTTCTTTTTCGTACATCACGGGACACAGAGCGACTTAGTCATTACTAATGGGACGTCCCAAAGCAATGCCAAATGAGGGGAGGGATACACTATACATAAGCTGGGCGCCATCAGGCATGAGGATCTTTTGCGGCCTGCAACACACTGCGCCCAAAGGCGACATCCTCCTGACTTCTAACGTCTACCTGGTAGAATCTAGTAAACGTGTGTACTGAAGACCATGTTGCGGCCTTACAGACTTGAGCCAGGGAGGCCTGGTGATGCACTGCCCATGAAGTTCCAACTGCTCTTGTGGAGTGCGCCCTTACTTTGAACGGAGGCGGTCTCCTTCTCAAGCCATAGGCTTGTATTATGACCTGTCGAATCCACTTGGCTAAAGTAGATTTTGATGCTGCCTGACCCTTTCTGGGGCCTTCCGGCAGAACAAACAAAGTATCCGTTCTACGAATCTGAGCAGTGGCTTTTAGATAAGCTTTAACTGCTCTTACTACATCCAAAGAATGCAATAACTTTTCCTCTACCGAGGTAGGTTTGGGAAAAAAAAAAGAAGGAAGAACCACATCTTGGTTCAAATGAAACCTCGATACCACCTTAGGAAGAAAGGCTGGATGACGACGTAATACTACTCTGTCCCTATGGACAACCAGATATGGCTCCTTACAGGACAAGGCGGCTAATTCCGATACTCTTTTAGCCGAACAAATGGCTACTAAGAAAATCAATTTCCTGGTGAGAAGAACCAAGGAAATGTGCTGCAATGGTTCAAATGGTTGTTTCTGTAGAACCGACAGAACCAGGTTTAAGTCCCATGGACATATGGGAATACTAACCGGAGGGCTAATACGCATCACTCCTTGTATGAAAGCTTTGACTAGTGAATGCGAAGCCAAGGGCCTTTGAAAAAATATTGACAAGGCCGAAATCTGACCCTTGATAGTACTCAAGGCAAGCTTCCTATCTACAGCCCACTGTAGGAAGTCCAGAATCCTACCTATTACGTACTTACATGGATGCCATTTCTTGGCCTCACACCATGCGATGTACGCCTTCCAGATCTTATAATAGATCTGCCTGGATACCGGCTTCCTGGCATTGATCATGGTAGATACCACAGGATTAGAGAGACCTCTCTTTTTTAGAATGTGGGCTTCAATAGCCAGGCCGTCAAACCTAGGGCTTGTAAGGAAGGGTGGTATATCGGTCCCTGCGAAAGCAGGTCCGGACGATGTGGGAGGGTCCAAGGACTCCCCACTGACATCTTTACGATCTCCGCGTACCATGCTCTTCGGGGCCACGCTGGAGCCACCAGAATCACTGGTTTCTTTTCTACCCTGATTCTGCGGATTAATCGTGGTAACAATTGTGGCGGTGGGAATGCATATATCAGCTTGAACTGATCCCAAGGGAACACTAGGGCATCTGAGCCGCAAGCTAGGGGATCCCTTGCGCGAGACACAAATCTGTCCACCTTTGCGTTGAATCTGGATGCTAGCAGATCTACACCTGGTGTTCCCCACCGCTGGCATATTGCCTGGAAAACCTCGGGGTGAAGAGACCATTCCCCCGGGCATAATTGCTGGCGACTTAGAAAGTCCGCTCTCCAATTTTCCACTCCTGGGATGAAAACCGCGGATATGGCTGGGACATATCTTTCTGCCCATTCCAGGATGCAATTCGCTTCCCTCTGGGCTGCACGACTCCTGGTGCCACCCTGGTGATTGATATATGCCACTGCTGTGGCATTGTCTGATTGAATTCTGACAGGGGACCCTTGGAGTTTGGATGTCCATGCTACTAGGGCATACCGGGCTGCTCGTATCTCTAAGAGATTGATGGGCAGGGCCTTCTCTGCTTCTGACCACTTGCCCTGGAGAGACCATTGCTCCAGTACTGCCCCCCAGCCTATGAGGCTGGCATCTGTAGTGACCACCTTCCAAGAAACCGGACTGAAGGGTTTCCCTTTTTCCAGATTCTGGGGCACCAACCACCAATGGAGGCTCTTGCGAACGGAAGGGGACAGGGACATTGGTAAGTCTAAAGCCTGAACTTTTTTGTTCCAGGCTGACAGTATGGCCCTCTGCAAGTTCCTTGAATGGAATTGACCGTAGGGTACTGCTTCGAATGAAGCCACCATTTTTCCCAGCAGCCTCATGCACAGGCGTATGGATGGTTTTCTTTTTGTACCCACTAAGTGGGTCAAATCTTTCAAAGACGACACCTCTCTGGAGGTAAGAAAATCTTTCTCTGATTTGAATCCAGCCTTAGCCCCAAGTATTCCAGACTTTTTTACTGGTCTTAGAGCTGACTTGTCTCGGTTGATAATCCAACCGTGATATTCCAGATACTTGATTGTCTCGTGAATAGCTACTTCCAATTTTTCCACTGAGTGGTCTATTAGTAGCAGGTCATCTAAATATGCCATTATCGTTACACCCCGTGTTCTTAGATTGGCCAATAGTGGGGCCAGAATTTTTGTGAACACTCGTGGTGCTGTGGCCAGACCGAAAGGTAAGGCTCTGAACTGAAAATGGCGCCCTTCTACTACAAAGCGTAGAAATTTCTGGTGGGCCGGAAAGATGGGAATATGCAGATAAGCATCCTTTATGTCGATCGAGGCTAACCATTCCTGCCCTTGTAGGGCGGTGGCCACCGATCGGATCGACTCCATCCGAAAAGTCCTGATATGTAGGAATTTGTTTAGCCCTTTTAGATTTAATATGGGCCTCACGTCCCCATTTGGTTTGGGGACTGTGAAAAGGTTCGAGTAAAACCCGAACCCGCTTTCTTCCAAGGGAACCTTCATGATTACACCTTGGAGCAATAGTTGTTCTAGTGCCAGAAGGAGGGATCCTCTCTTCTGGGGATCGCTTGGCACGTTTGACCTCATAAAATGGGCAGGAGGAGTGTCTTAACTCCAGCTTGTATCCCAGACTTACTGCGGAGATCACCCATCTGTCTCTGATGGTGTCCCGCCAGGTCTCTGTGAACAACTGAAGTCTTCCCCCCACCCGATTGAGTGGGGGCAACCCTTCATGACTTGGGGGGAGGTTTCGTACCTCTCTTGACCCAGGGTTTCTTGTTACCCTGTGATTGTCCCTGATTTCTGCCCCCTGGATTTGACCGCGGAGGCCGTCGGAACTGTTTCACAGTCGATGTGCCAGGGACTGGAGAAGTAGGCCTCTTAAAAGAAGGACTTCTACCCTTGTTCTTAACCGGCAAGAGTGTACTTTTACCGGCAGAAATTTTCTGGATATACTTGTCCAGATCTTCTCCAAATAAGCGTTCTCCATGAAATGGGAAGCTAATCAGCAATTTCTACAGGGAGCTTCAGCAGACCAGTTTTTGAGCCATAGAAGCCTACGCATATGTACTACAGACAGCGTAAAGCGGGAGGCCTGTTGGATTGTATCCTTTATGGCGTCCACCGCAAAACACAAGGTTTTAGGTAGGTCAGCTAGGGCAAGAGCCTGCTGATCTGGTAAGTCCCTTAAGACTTGTTTTAACTGATCCTTCACTGCTTGGCAGACCCCAATCGCTGCTACTGCAGGTTGTGTCACCATGCTTGCTGTAGAGAAAGCAGATTTTAGTAAAGACTCCAATTTTTTATCTATTGGGTCTTTGAACATTGGAACATTATCTACTGGACATGTCAGTGATTTATTCACACAAGAGATGGCTGCGTCCACTGTAGGGACCCTCCATTTTTTTATGAACTTATCCTCCATGGGATAGATCACCGGAAATCTCTTGGGGGGAGTAAATATTTTATCAGGATGCTCTCAATCCTGGTAAATAAGCCCTTCCAATAAAGGGTGGATTGGGAAGGAACAGACAGTCTGGGGAGCTTTCAGCGACCCCAGCGAGGAGACAGTAGTGGTTGATGGCTCCGCAAGAGGCATTTTAAATGCTGATCGGACCATGTTAGTCAGAGACTGAACCCATAATCTTTCAGCCTGAGATGCTGAGAAAGGTTCTTCCACTGTTGATTCCTCTATAACCGAATCAACCTCATCCTGATCCCCTTCAGGCAGGTCGATCTCTGTGTGGGGCTGTTCCTCCACTAACAGGCACTCTGAAGGAGGAGACGGAGATTGGACGCGCTTTCCCTGTGACAGGGAAGCAGCGATCAATGCTGTTAATCTCTCTTCCAATCCTCCCAGAGTTGAGGAAAAAACCTCCTCTGTTATATATACAGGAGCAGGTGGACTGGGGACAGTCGCAGCACCAGGTACTCCTGCGGGGTTCCTACGGCTACTAACCTCTGAAATTTCAGGGGAGATTGGTGCAGTACAAGCATGCCCAAAATCCTCAGAGCCCGATGGAGACCCCTTTGGCTTCTTGGAAGACTTATTTCCAGAGCGTCTGGACGACATATCCTTCAAGCACAAAGCTGAGGTATTCCCGTCGTCATACACCAATTTTACTGGTAATAGTCTAACACAGTTGCTGCTATATACCAGCTGGTGTCCACTAAAGTGTCTTTCTATGGGGATGCCTGCATCAACCGCCTCTGTGTGCCACCGTTTTGTTGCTAGCTCTGCTTGCATCCAGCTGACACTTGTACTGTGTCTTTTATCCATGCTGGGACGCCTGCACATGCGCAGAAGCGCCGCGGCGCGCATCGAGCGTCATCCACCCGCCCCGCCCCTTTCCTTTCATAGGAGGCGCGTGCACGCGCCCGCGCGCGCGCCCGTGCGCCTTCGGCGCTCTTTTTTGAAAACAAGCAGGGACTAGGAGCCAGGGCCCTTTTTGCCGGAGGGCCTGTGTGGTGGATGAGCGCAGCAACAGGGCAGAGGAAGTGGATTCCCACAGAGAAACTTACCAACTGCCTGGATCTTTTGACTTAAAAAAGCCAAAGATCCACACGACAAGAAAAATGGACCACAGCAGCCTCTAGTGATTTAACACAGGTACCGCGTTTTTTTTTTTTTTTTTCCTTGACTACTATTAAAATTTTACATTTTCCAGTAGTTACAGGCATGCACAGATATTAGCGGGAATACCGTTAGGTAACAGACAGAAAGACAAATTAGGCTTGGGGGTCCCCCAATAGAACCAAGTTCCTGGGGGCCCCCACTTACCTGTTCCCCGCCGCAGGACTCTGTTTGGTCCACAGAAGCCCAAACTTCACCTCTCACGGCAGGCATTGTATTTAAACCTTCAGGGACCGGGTTCCCAAGGATTCCACTCCCCTGAACCTGTATAGCACCCTGCACAGACAACATCTTGGTCGTGGGTATGACCAGAGCTCTGGATCCCAGGGTCCAGCCCTCCTAAGAGAGGCATTACAGGCAAAACCTTGCTCTTCTGTTGCAAGGCCCGGGTACCGACCGTTTAGCTATAAAGCTTTTTTGGTCGGATCCGGAACAGCTTACTAAGGCCCATAAAAGAACCTGTACGCAAGCCCAGTGAAAACACATGTTACTCTTTGGCCAACACCTTAGACACTGGCAAAAAACTGAGGTGCTCCCGGATGGGAGGGGCTTATATAGGGGAGGGTACTTCCGGTTTTGGAAGTTGCCAGTGCCAGCACCTGAAGGTATCTATATAACCCATTAGTAATGACTAAGTCGCTCTGTGTCCCGTGATGTACGAAAAAGAAATGTAATTTTGTGCAGGGACAGTTATAAACACGGGAAACACACGCCACTTTACAGGCATACCATAGACACCCCCCAGGCACGATATTTAACCACTTATGGATCGCAACCTGTAGATATACGTCGGCAGAATGGCACGGACAGGAATATCAACATACCTGTACGTCCCCTTTAAATGCCTGTCCGTGTGGTCGCGGGCGGCACGCTCGCGACCCTGCCGCCATCCCCGCGAGTCAGACCACGGGCCTTTCCTTTTTTTTATTTGGGTGTGGGTTTCCCCTTAATATCCATACAAGACCCTAAGGGGCTGGTAATGGGCTGGGGGAGGTACCCAATGCCGTTTTTCTCAATGATTTTCATCAATATTGCCGGGACCAGACATTACATTAAAGCCGCAAGCAGTTTTAAATGACTTTTATTCCTTTAGAAATGTAATTTTGTGCAGGGACAGTTATAAACACGGGAAACACGCGCCACTTTACAGGCATACCATAAACACCCCCCCAGGCACGATATTTAACCACTTAAGGACCGCCACCTGTAGATATACGTCGGCAGAATGGCACGGACAGGAATATCAACATACCTGTACGTCCCCTTTAAATGCCTGTCCGTGTGGTCCCAACGATCGTCTCACAGAGCTATAGAGCGGGGAGATGCTTGTGTAAACAAGCATCTCCCTGCTCTGACTAGTGACAATTACACTGATCTCCGCTCCGTGTACTCGGAGCGAAGATCAGTGTCATGTGACACAGAGCCCATCCCCCCTACAGTAAGAAACACTATGCAGGGAACACCTAACCCCTACAGCGCCACCTAGTGGTTAACCCCTTCACTGCCAGTGTAATTTTCACAGTAATCAGTGCATTTTTATAGCACTGATCGCTGTGAAAATGACAATGGTCCCAAAAATGTGTCAAAAGTGTCCGATGTGTCCGCCATAATGTCGCAGTCATGAAAAAAATCACTGATCGCCACCATTACTAGTAAAAAAAAAAAAAATGGATAAAAATGCCATAAAACTATCCCCTATTTTGTAAACGCTATAACTTTTGCACAAACCAATCAATAAACGCTTATTGTGATTTTTTTTTACCAAAAATATGTGGAAGAATACGTATCGGCCTAAACTGAGGAAAAAAAAAATTTTTTAGATATTTTTTGGGGATATTTATTATAGCAAAAAGTAAAAAATATTGAATTTTTTTCAAAATTGTCGTTCTATTTTTGTTTATAGCGCAAAAAATAAAAACCGCAGAGGTAATCAAATACCACCAAAAGAAAGCTCTATTTGTGGGAAAAAAAGGACGTCAATTTTGTTTGGGAGCCACATTGCGCGACCGCGCAATTGTCAGTTAAAGCGACGCAATGCTAAATCACAAAAAGTGGCCTGGTCCTTTAGCTGCAAAATGGTCCGGGGAATAAGGAATATTTCACTTTTATTTTTTCACTTTAAGCACTTTAAGCATCGTTAAAATCACTGCTCCTGAAAAAACGGCTGTTTTTAAAACAGTTTTTTGCATTGATACATGTACCCTGGGGCAGGACCCATAACTTGCACATTAGCCTTTAAAATTCGCACTTTTGATTTCTCACATTCAAGTCCCATAGACTTTAACAGGGTTCGAAAGTTTGCGTAAACTATCGGTCCATTCGCATGTTCTGGATGCGAACCGAACCGGGGGGTGTTCGGCTCATCCCTAGCCACCACCCTTAAACCATGCCTATTTAACCACACCCACTCAAAGTACACCACACCCACTATTCCTAATGCTGAGTTCACTGCTATAAGCTGGACCCTTTCTCCAGTTTCCTCTGGTGGGCCTCACGTACCCTAATTACTATAAGCAGATGAAGGAGGCATAACAGCATTTAACTATGGACTGGGGGCCAAAGATGAGTCAGAGAAAAAGCTGATCATGGCAGGAATTAGAGGGAAGAAAGGGCTGATAGCTGACCAATGGTCAACGATTATAGGGAAGAAAGGCAGAGATGGATCTGAAACAGGCCTAGGGAGAAAAGCTCAAGGGGGCAGAACAATAGCTGATCAAGAACTGGAAAGAGGGAGGTGGTAGAGTGAGATCTGACTGTGGTAAGACGATGGGTATGGATTTATGAGGGGCATTTGAAAATTAGAAGCTGACCACGATCAGGGGGATGAGAGGGGAGAAAATGTTGTGGTTGGGGGGAAAGTAGACACAGTAGGAGCTAATTGTTACTGAATGGTAGTGATAAGAGAGGAACAGCAGCCAATTGGGTTCCACTGAGAAAAGATGTATGGCAGGAGTTATAAATCAGGGAGTGAAGAGAGAGATCATTGACTGTGGATTGGGGAAGAGTCAGATCAGGATATAACTCTATAACATGGATAGAGGAGGCAAGTTGAGAGCCAATCACTGCCAGAAGGGGCAATGATTAGTAATTGTTACTAGAATTTGACATTTTTATGAAAACCAGGAGATAGTGGGGACAGCATTCAGGGACAAAATACTGCAGAAAGGATAGCACTGGGAAAATGGTGATCGCTGACTGTCAAAATCACTGGAGCACACAAGCAGCAACAAGGCAGCAGTGAAGAGGGCTTGAAGGTAAGGTGCTATAAAAACAGAGGTGATTACATTGAATACAGCAGATGGTACTGCAGAAAGTGTTTGAGTTGGAGAGTGGTGCGAACACGTGAAATCTTGATCAAGCTGTATTGTGGACAGCAAGGGGAGCTGAGCAAGAGAGGCTTATACAGACCATGTAAAAAAGAGGTATGACAGAGGCCAGGGAGCCTTCCACTGATAACGGCAATCACAGGGATTGCTGTTACCGCCTGAAGGGCTGCACAGTTGGCTTCCTATTCCATACAATCCTAGGCATTGGTATACAGTTCTAGAGGTTCCTCCCATACTAGGAATATGCACAGTCTACTGTGGAGGGGGGTGAAGAAAATATGATATTAGCTCTCAGTCTTCTCTTCTTTTAAAAGGGATACCACGTAGACTCTTTGTGTGTGTTTACTTGGCCCTCCTCCCGAGGAACCTATAGTTGTGTTAATGCAATAAATTGTCACAGAACCTGAACAAGTAGGACATTTGGGACCCATGAAACACGTTGTGTTAAAGTCGTTGAAATCTCCCCACCAAAATCATCTAGAACTCACAAGTTATTCAGTCCTAACAATAACAAAGGAGACAAGTGGTATATAGTATGGTGTAAAGACAAACAACAAACTGTGAAACAAATTTGTAAAAAAAAAAAAATGTATGTGTTATATTTTTTGAATATATCAAACAAGCCATGTTGGGCTATGTCATGTTATAATATTAATGTTTTTATATGAAATTAAAAATAATGACAATAATAGATCAGTTTCTCTCCTTCCTCAGCACCCAGCCTGGAGGCAGAGCCCCCTCTGACCCAGGATCCCCTCCCAGGTTCCGCTACACATCCTCAGTACTCCATCTTCCACCTGACAACCACCCTCTGACAAGGCTTCACAATATTTAAGGGCTGACCCAACCACCTTGCCAGGCTTCCTGCCTGGGGATAGGCCGGATTCCCATGACTTTGCAGATATTAGCCTCTTTGCCTCCACCCACTAGCTTCTAGAAACTTCTAGCAGATTCTAGAACCAGGGGGAGGTACCAGGGGCCTGTCCTACAGTAACCCAGACCAATTATCTAGACTCACTTCGGCTACTGTGAGTCAAAATAAATTTACCTACAATAACAGTACACTAGAGGGTGCTACCCTTACTATGATGACAACAATTACAGCAAAGGTCACCCAGGGCATGTTCCGTGAGTTGTAGCACTCATGACAGATTGACAATTGCAAACATTGTGGGGTTTGACACAGACAAATGATCCTGTTAAACATATTTATTTGTGTTATATTTTATCTAATCAGGTTTTGGTACAATATACTGTGATGTATTTTGTTTTATTTTTGTGTTTTATTGTCTGTGTCAAATTTTACAATTGGCCATATAGAATGATTGTTGAAATATTGTACTGATTTTCAGCAAAATTGCACTTGCCTAGTATGTAAGTTAGTTCTGTTTTAAGTACTGCTATACATTATATACTAATGCTGTGCTTTATGCAATGCTCTGAGTTTCACACTGTCCAGTAATTAAACTGATCTGCATTATACTGATTATATTATACTGATCTGGGTGAGACTGCAGTCAGAGAACTTGGGAATCATGCAGAGAGTTCCACAATTCCACTCAGTATTGGACTCTTCCAAGTCCACTACCCTTGTGTTGTGTTCCCCACCAGGGCCTGTGTACCTTAGGAGTCGGGGCCCATATTAGTACTGTAAATGTTCAGCGCACTGTCAGAGTGGAGAGTGATAATGTCTGGCACCTCTCTCTATTGGCAGCCTGTAAGGACCAACTTTCTCATGCCAAAAGCTGAAGAGGGTTGACGTTGTCAGTTGATGTTTTATGTCTGAGCAGTCAATAGAGGTATCTGCAGCTCGGGTCAGATGCTGAGAGCTATTTTCTGTGCTCAGATGTTATGAGTCAAAACAAAACTGCTGCTGAGCCTCTCAACTGGAAGGTTTTCTTTTTAGAGTTGGCAAGGATTTATACTGGCCTTGCGAAGAGTTGAAAACATCCTAGTGGCAGTAATATAAAATACCGATGCTGCTAATTTGTATGTGTGTTCATATATACAGTATATTTCTCTCTTTTATTTTTAAAATTGCAGAAATTAGGCTTTGCTTGTTAACTTGTTTTTTTTAACCACATGCTGGTGTTAAGGATTCGACAACTAAAATGCCATATAAAGGACCAGGCTCACCATGTGAATGAAGAGACACTGTCACCTTGGTCATGTGGGGCAAAGTGACAATGTATGTGCAAATAGTCACCCTCCGAACCCCATGTATAATCACCTTGCCTGAGCTCCCTTGCCACTCCTTCTTCAGCCATCAACACTATCTGGCTGCTCTCATGTGACAGTGCCTGAGCCTAGAAGCCAACTGCCAGGTCTGAACACTGGCAAATGATGATTTGCCGATTTCAGCGCCAGCTGCGGTAGAGGAAAGAGCCGTGAGGGAGTGCAGGCAAGGTAGGAAACCCCTTGGCACAGATACTGTCAATTTTCCCTATGTGGGCAAGGTGACAGTATCTAAGATTTTACTGCCTTACGTTTAGAAGAACTCATTAGCAAGCACAATCTATTTATTTTAAGATAAAAACATACATATGACACATTCTTTATTTTCTTGCACCAATTGGGAATTACACAGAGTATGCCAACTCAAATTTATTAATGATTAAACTCAAGCCAGTAAAATCTTATACACATGCTGCTCACACCTCGCAATGTTGGTCATGTGTATAATTATTACAATACAAAAATATGTGTTTATAGTTTTAATTGCATTTTATGTGCAAAATTGTACTTTTGTAATATGGAAAATAATTAATGTGGCATTGACTGTGAACTATCTATAGAAGAACTTTTATGTACATGGGAGAACAATGGTATGGACTTAAATTCGAGCCATTGTTGACAGTCCTTTGTTACATGTGAGCCATCTTTTGTTTTATATAAACAGTCTTTAATTGTCTTTTGTTACATGCAATTGTTTTTTAACAGCCTTGTTACATGTTATGCCACGTACACACGATCGGACATTCCGACAACAAAACCGTGTTTTTTTTTCCAACGGATTTTCGCTCAAACTTGTCTTGCATACACACGGTCACACAAATGTTGTCGGAAATTCCGATCGCCAAGAACGCGGTGACGTACAACACTACAACGAGCCAATAAAAATTAAGTTCAATGATTCTGAGCATGCGTCAAATTGATTCCGAGCATGCGTAGGATTTTTGTGCGTCGGAATTGGATACACAGTTGGAATTTCCGACAAGAACTTTTGTTGTCGGAAAAATTGAGAACCAGCTCTCAATCATTTGTTGTCGGAAATCCCGACAGCAAATGTCCGATGGAGCCTATACACAGTCGGAATATCCGATCAAAAGCTCACATCGAACATTTGTTGTCGGAAATTCCGATCATGTGTACGCGGCATAACAGTCTTTGACAGTGTTTTGTAATGTAGCGGGGTCCTCAATTTAAGGGAAGTGTTTGGGTGGTAACTATGCCCAAACACCCTAATTTGTCAGGGTTTGCAACCATTTTATCCGCAGGGAGAGTATTGGTGTACAGTTCCCTGTGGCCTGCAGGTGGCGCTGCCATAGTAGGCTAGGGTTGAACCACTAGTACAGGGCTGTGCTTTTTGTATCCCCTCTCAGCAACCGTATGGTAGGGCAGGGTTAACCTGCTGTGCGTGCTGGGAGAGGTGATAAAGGGGACAGACTCTGCCTGTTCGGAGTTAGTCGGGGGTTAGTCGGTGGGGTCCTACCCCTGGTTCTGGTTCCAGTCCGCCCTGGGTGCCCTAGGCCCAGGGGCGGGTGTTCTCTGTTCCTGTTCCATCCTGGGCACCTTTAGTCCCAGGGTGAGGTACTACTCTGCTGTTGCTGTCCGTCCTGGAAGCGAGGACTCGGGAATTGCAGCAAAGGCCTGGGACCAGTACCTTTGGTTGGAGCCCATCGGGGATGGAGGAATCTCAGGGTGCCGCCTTGCGAGGGGACCCGTATCTGAGTAGAGGAGGCCGGGGGAGGAACCGTTCCGAAGGACTGATGCGGTAGTCACAGTGAAGGAAAGGGTCCCGGTAACTCTCCGGAGGGATGTCTTCTCCCTAGGCCAAGGTCAAGTTCACCAGGTCTGTGATAGAGGCCTCAAGTAAAGAGTGAGTGTCATTTGGCTGTTAGTCTTGTCCTAAGTAGACTATCCATTTGAGGCTGAGTCTGTTCGCGAAGCTGAACAGCGAAGTGACTGAGATTGTGCCTGGACCTCTCCCCACATCTTGTGCTGTCCTTTTTCTTGCTCCAACTTTTGTTCCTATTAAGAGACTGTTATTTGCTAAGAGAAGAAATAAACTCTCTGTTGGAGTTACAGCAAGTGTGGACATTCTATTCACTGGGGGAAACAAGTACTCAAATCTGTTATCCACAGAGGTGAGAAAACATTTTCTGGCTCGACTGTGAAACGACCCACCAACAACACCGCTCAACCTCTTAATACAGGAGGGTACGGGCTTGTGGCATGGTGTGCCCCTTCTTCCTGCCAAGAGCCGAAGAACAAGGCAGGTAAAAGGGGGTCTGTGTGCTACAGTACCATATGAGCATTCTTTAAAAGTTGTATGTAATATGTGAGCTGCCATCTAAACAGAATTAATAATAGAGAACAACAGGTGGGGTCAGCTATCCTGCTACAAAAAAAACTGGACTAAAAAACAAAACGAAAAAACTTTATGATCAAAGAACATGTTTTTCATAAGCTGGTCTCACATTCATATGATCACTAAAAATAAGTCATCCATTTTAGGCAATATTGGGGAAAAAAAATGGTGCCACAGAGATCCTCTTCTGTGTGACAATTTTTACATCAGTTGAGGTTGGGAATTTTTGTAATTTTACTTACCCCAAGCAACGCCTGCATCACTATGCCCATTATTATATTACCTTGTGAACATATTACATTCATAATATATGGAAAAACATTAGCACATTTTCATATTTGCTTCCAAACTGTGATTTTGGCACTGTGGCCCTTACACTGGTTTGAACGTTTCTGTAATTTTCATGCTGCAATGATGCCTATAGGCTGGGTAGGTTTTAGTCCATATTGTGGATGTGTGCAGAGAAAGTACTTTTTTTTTATTTTCTCCCCAAGAGCTATGCTGCCTACAAACCATCATTGAATAATGAACACAATTACAATCCTTCCCCGCTAGTTCAGGACACATAATGAGCAAAATACAAATATTTCCTATGAAAATTACTGAAAGCAATTCATTTTCTGGCTCTAACACATGGCTAGTTTCTGCAGAGCTGGCAGGAGTGAAAATGACATCAGAATCATATTAGTCCAAAAACATGAAATTCACAGGAATTTTACTCAAGAATAGATCACATTGAAGATGTTGTCATAATACAATGTAGCAAATTCTAAGAAGAAAATATAGTTAAAGCGGAGCTCCACCCTAAAGTGGAACTTCTGCTGATCGGAACCCTCCCCCCCTCCGGTGTCACAATTGACACCTTTCAGGGGGGAGGGGGGTGCAGATACCTGTCTAAGACAGGTATTTGCACCCACTTCCGGGAGTCCTCTCTTCGGGAAATCTGCGGGAAGTGCGTCACTTCCCGCAGAATACCCGTTGTGTTCTGGGAGACACTCGGCTCCCAGAACACAGGGGACAATTCAGAGCGGCGCAGCGCGACTCGCACATGCGCCGTAGGGAACCGGGCATGAAGCCTCAAGGCTTCACTTCCTGGTTCTCTCACCAAGGATAGCGGTGGGGGGCAGCAGAGTGAGGAGCGATTGCTCATCCTCTGCTGCGGACGTCGCTGGACTCCAGGACAGGTAAGTGTCCATATATTAAAAGTCAGCAGCTGCAGTATTTGTAGCTGCTGGCTTTTAAGATTTTTTTTTCCGTGGCACCTCCGCTTTAAAGTGATAGTAAAGTCAAAATTGCTTTTAGCTATTCCAAATGCTGATTATAACTCTTACAATCTGTTTGCTCTTTGATATATAGAAATTTCAGCTTCCTGGTGAATGAGCTGGTCCCTGAGGACTTTCCTCACCTTTTGAATTCAGGATGGCTTCTTTCCCCCTGTGGAGCCACCTGGCCAGCTGTGGGTGGTTGTCATCCTTTTGTATAGCTTGTTCACTGATATGGTGTGGGGACACATTGGATGCATTCAGCTGCCATTCTGCTCTTGCAGGGTGTCCAATGTGTCCCTGTGCCTTTAAGAAGGAGTGGGCTCCCTCCAGGCAAACCTGCCATTGATTTATCTACTGCTATATATGCTTCAACTTGGAGACTCTCAAAAATGTAGAGTTAGGACCGCAGTATACATAAGAGCCTTGACGTAGGCACTGCGGCATCCACATATATTTGCAAATGTGTTCTATGAAACCCTGTTTTTACTGTAATTTGTTAGACATTGACAATTAGTTTTTTTTGCACGCTAGATGGTAATGGTACTGGGAAATTTTTGATTGTTTGTGATCTGGCCAGCTGTGTGTTAAAATGCAGAATGTGTCAATGCTAACACACAATAAATATGTTTGCCAGCACACCACAGATCTTTACGTTAAAGTGGTAGTAAACCGCTGCAGAATAAAAAACAAAACAAAAAAACATCCGTAAGACAATGGCATAATGTACTAGCAGTACCGAGACAGGTTTGTCTAGCGCCCAGGGCAAGGATGCAGAACTGCACCCCCTGTTAATGCATGTCGTAGAATGGATTTACTGCCTGGGTCCATTCTTTGTCCCCTTGCTCTGCTGTGCCCAGGGCAGCTGCCCCTCCTGCCCACCCCTTGTCCCGGCCCTGTGTTCTAGTATGCATCACATACTAGCACATTATGAAATACTTACGAAGCCCTTCCAGCGGCAGAACGAAGCCCTTCCAGCGGCACCCGGTCACCGTTAAGAGGACTGACATCTTTCCCCGGCCTTTCTTCCGGGTTCGCAGGTTCCGGCGCTGTGAGTGGCCAGAGCCACAATGACATCACTCGTGTTTATGCACGTGGGAGCCCTTGGTTCTGGCAAGAAGTTCTGAAGGTCCAGCACGTTATGTCGGACCTTCAGAGCTCCATCAGCAGCTCCATGTATGGTGAATATCTCCTAAACGGTAGACGTTTAGGAGATACTCATTTTACCTACAGGTAAGCCTTATTATAGGCTTACCTGTAGGTAAACATAACAACGTGGGCTTTACTATCGCTTTGAGTCTACTCTCTTGTTTGTGATGTGATCATGCTTTAATAAAAAAACTTTGGACTCAACTTGGAGATCTGAGGTGTGCTGGCACATATATTCATTGTGGCTTTCATTAACCAGTCTCCAGCTGGTGGTTCCTAGAGCACCCAGTACCCTAGAGCTCTCTACAGGAATGTGTGCGATGGGAATATGGATTATTACATGCAAACACACAGCCCCCTGGCAAGTCACTCTCCTGCTCCCTCTTTGTCCTAGCTAATTGAAGGACAGTGTCTTGCACCTCAGTAAGTGTGGTTCCCAACAGGAAATTCAGCAAAGCTGCAACAAAGCTCCTGGAGCCAATGGCGGTAAATAGGATCCAAAGCAAGTGCTTGTATGCACATAGTGTATTCCCCAGTACATAATTTGCTCTATGTTCATTAGGTTGCTTACAATGTATTCTTTAAAAAAAAAAAAAAAAAAAAAAAGAAAAAAAACGTTTACCATTTAAAGTGGAGTTCCATCCAGAAATGGAACTTCCGCTGATCGGATTCCTCCCCCCCTCCAGTGCCACATTTGGCACCTTTCAGAGGGGGGAGCAGATACCTGTCAAATCCAGGTATCCGCTCTCACTTCCGGACATAGATCGCCGCACTTTGGGCGGGGAACTACGCAATGTCCGCCCCCTCCTCCACACACAGGTCCCAGAAGACAGCAGGGGCCATTCAGATTGCGCATCGCAACTTGCACATGCGCAGTAGGAAACAGGCTGTTTCCCTTAGTGAGGATGTCAGCACCGGCACCTGCACCCGGAGCCGAGGGACGGGTCAGCTTTGGGTGAGGACATCACGGGCGCCCTGGACAGGTAAGTGTCCTTATATTAAAAGTCAGCAGCTGCTGGAATGTACGTTTCTTTTACTAAATGTAGTACCTCTATATGTTCATGTAATTTTCATTGTGATCTCTAACATTATAATGCTAGATGGATATGAAGAAAATATTATGTACTCTGTTAGCCTTGACATGTTATAGTGACCTTTACTTTTGCCATATCCATGTGATGTCTGGCCTTATATTACTGTTGTCTCTATGAATAAATATACATTTGTTGGAAGTAGACATGTACTGTTTCAAAATGAATAAAACAGATTAATCGTAAAATAAGAAAATAGTACAAAAATTCGTGTAGCGCTTTTCCCATAGCCACCATTCTTTCCAAATAAAGATAAACTCCTAAAACTATGATCAAAAAAGAAAGTGTGTGTACTACTGTATGTTAACACCTACCTAATGTGAACTTAAAGGCTCCGTGCACACTAGTGTTTTTTTCTGCTCCTAGAAGCTAGTGTTATCCTATGTGTCCATGCACACTACTTTAGGCTATTAGCTTTTCTTGAGCTTCAGAGTCTAGGAGCAGAAAAAAAAAAAAATTGTAGGGTTTTTTGGAGTTTTTCCAGCAGAAAAAAACTCGAAATACTCTTAAATGCTACTAAATGCTTCAAAACACTACTTAAATGTTCCTAACAGCTTTTTTTTTTTTTTTTTTTTTTTTCATGTACTGTAAAAACGCTAATAAAACGCTACTAAATGCAGGAAAAAATTGCTATAATCTGCATTTTTCACCCAGCGTTTTTTTTCTAGCGTTTTGTGAGCTTATAAAAAATGCTAGTGTTCATGAAGCCTAAATAGGTTTAATGACCCATCTTAAGCTCTCTTATATATAAAAACAAAGTCATAAGATACAATACAACCATTAAATCCAGCAAAGTGAGAAGGACCTGTGTACAAAATACAATTGCTTCACTTACTAAATGTAACATCAAACTGCTATCTCCAAAAAAAAAAAAATCACACATATAGGGAGTCAAATAAATGGTGAGAAAAGTCATATGTACAAAGGAAAATTTTCCCAGTCCACCAGATAGTGAAAACTCAAATGTAATATAAATCTTCCATAAAATCCAAAAAACGTGAGCCACTTCCAGCCTTTATGAGTGGAGCTGTGATGTCACCACACCAATCGGAACTTTCTGTGGGGTTACGAGCTTTCCCTGACAGTGGCAGGAGCAATACTCTACATTGTAAAGATGATGTTTATTCATGTAAGTGGATCCTTTTATTTCTCTAATAAAGTTTGAGGCATATTACACTATGAGTGCTCTCTTCTGTCTGTAAGAGCAATAACTCTTGCTGATGAGAAGGAGGAGAAGAACCAAATACAGCTACTGTGGAATGTGCCTGGAGCCTTGGCTACATAAAGCTGCTTATGACCTTGTGTATGCTGTGAGGTCCACCCAAGAAAATAAGGGCACACCTGTAATTCATCACGATGGTGGAGTGAACACTTAAGCCCCATACACACGGTCAGACTTCCATCGGACTTTTCCCTGGATTTTTGTCCGAACGGAGTTGGCCGGGCACACCCAAAGCATACACACCACAGGACTTTTCTGCAAACTTTCCCAAAACTTTTTGCAACATCACATGGTTTTTCTGCTCTTTTCTGCTCTTTACCGCCACCCTTTGGTCAACTTCTGCTATTGTTGGTTGATTTTAACATTAGTTGTTTTGTCCATCGGACAAAAGTCCTATGGTTTTCTGTACACACGGTAGGACTTTGCTCCATCTGACTTTTGTTGGGCAAAAGTTTGTCCGTTTGCAGACCCAACTTTTGTCCGATGAAAACACAAAAAAAAACAAAAAAGTTTGTCCGATGGAGCATACACACGGTCGGATTGTTGGTCCAACTTGCTCAAAATGAAGTTTGTTGGACAAAAGTCCTACCGTGTGTATGGGGCTTAAGGCTCTATGTACACAGAAGCTCAAAAACTGTCGTTTTTAAAGCAGCAGAAAAAGCTAGCTTTTATCAGCGTTTTTTTACTAGCTTTTATTAGCGTTTTTAAGTGTAGCGTTTTGTCTTTTTTTTTTTTTTCAATGGACCAAAAACGCTAAAAAACGCTCGCGGCCAGCGTTTATGAGCGTTTATGAGCGTTTTTTCGGCGTTTTGCGTTTTTTTCTGCAGAAAAACTGCACTTTGAACGCAAATTTCTTGCGTTCAGAAAAAAGCCCATTAACGCCACTGCTCATTAAATCTAAAAAAAGTTATGTGTACATGAACACATAGGCTAACATGGAGTGCAGTTAATGGGCTTTTTAAAAAAACGCCAAAACGCCAATAAACTGCAGTTTATCAGCTTCTGTGTACATGGAGCCTTAGGGAAGCTGGAAGTGGCTCACGTTTTGTGGAACTTATTGAAGATTTATATTATCTTTGAATTTTCACTATCTGATGGACTGGAAAAAATTTCCTTTGTATACAGAACTTTATCACCATTTGTTTCTTCATATGTGCCATTTTTTTCTTTAATATTGCTTTGCGTTTACATCTAATGAGTGGAGTAAATGTAATTTGAACACTTTTCTGGATTTATTGGTATTATTCAATCTTTTGACTTGTTCTTATACAGTATATAAGAGAGTTGGGTCATGTAACCTGTAGGTGTTAACATAGTACACACACACTTCTTTTTTTAAACATAGTTTTGGGAGATTATCTTTACTTGGAAAGCATGGGGGTTATGGGAAAAGCATTACACTAATTTTCATAAAAGTGTTGAGTAGGTGATTAAACAGGGTGGGAGCAGCTATAGTGAATCAAGGGAATCAAAGTAACATGGCGATATAGATTTATATTTTATTAAATAAGAAAATATTGGAGTTGACAGATATAAAATGTCTGAACATCTATAAAGTTAGTTTGGGGGAAGAGATTAATGAACTGGGCATAAGGGAACAGTAAGACCGAACAAAACAGTAAAAGATAAATACAAATGAAATTGTAATGTTCAACATATGCCCTCACATCTGGTTGACTGCACATTCTATACATACAACAGCAACAAAAGTAACGCAATGGAGATTTTAAAAATAATAATTTCTCCCTATAGGAAATTCTCCTTACCTTCACTGCATCCTGCAATGAGATTTTTTGCTAAATTGGACAAAAATTTTAATTTTTCAGAATTCTGGACTGTACCACTGTGAGGACTTAAAATCAAACTTACTTTTGAGCAATTCTGAGAAGAGACAAGTCACTGACACGTAAACAGTTTGTTAAATTTAGTTCTTTTATCTTGATTCCTGATGGGCCTTCTAGTACTTGTCTCACTCCTGGGTCACTGACCCTGCAATGAAAACCACAGATGATTTAAGCTATGTAGAAATATGGCAAGGATTCAAAGGGGAATTTACAAACTATTTTCTGTACTTAATTTTAGAGTTATCAGGTAGGCAATCTACTTTTCAGAGTGCTTGATACTTGAAGTTTTGTACTTAAGGGGTCTTTTGCTAATTTGGAGCACAATACTTTACATATATTAAAGGTGATTGAAAAAACTACCTCTGTTAATAAGTTACAGATGCAACTAAAAGTGTCAACCCAAAATCTATCTACAATCATGCTCGAAATTGTTGGCACCCCAGAAATTTTTCCAGAAAATCAAGTATTTCTCACAGAAAAGTATTGCAGTAACACATGTTTTGCTATACACATGTTTATTCCCTTTGTGTGTATTGGAACAAATCAAAAAAAGGGAGGAAAAAAGCAAATTGGACATAATGTCACACAAAACTTCAAAAATGGGCTGTTAAAAATTCTTGGCACCCTTTAAAAATTGTGGATAAATAAGATTGTTTCAAGCATGTGATGCTCCTTTAAACTCACCTGGGGCAAGTAACAGGTGTGGGCAATATAAAAAAACACCTGAAAGCTGATAAAAAGGAGAGAAGTTCACTTAGTCTTTGCATTGTGTGTGTGTGTGTGCCACACTAAGCATGGACAACAGAAAGAGAAAAAGAGAACTGTCTGAGGACTTGAGAACCAAAATTGTGAAAAAATATCAACAATCTCAAGGTTACAAGTCCATCTCCAGAGTTATAGATTTGCCTTTGTCCACAGTGCACAACATTATCAAGAAGTTTGCAACCCATGGCACTGTAGCTAATCTCTCTGGGCGTGGACGGAAGAGAAAAAATTGATGAAAGGTTGCAACGCAGGATAGTCCGGATGGTGGATAAGCAGCCCCAAACAAGTTCCAAAGAAGTTCAAGCTGTCCTGCAGGCTCAGGGAACATCAGTGTCAGCACCAACTATCCGTCGACATTTAAATGAAATGAAACGCTATGGCAGGAGACCCAGGAGGACCCCACTACTGACACAGAGACATAAAAAAGCAAGACTACAGTTTGTCAAAATGTACTTGAGTAAGCCAAAATCCTTCTGGGAAAACGTCTTGGGGACAGATGAGACCAAGATAGAGCTTTTTGGTAAAGCACATCATTCTACTGTTTACCAAAAACGGAATAAGGCCTTCAAAGAAAAGAACACAGTACCTACAGTGAAATATGGTGGAAGTTCAATGATGTTTTGGGGTTATTTTGCTGACTCTGGCACTGGGTGCCTTGATTGTGTGCAAGGCATCATGAAATCTGAGGATTACCAAAGGATTTTGGGTCGCACTGTAGAGCCCAGTGTCAGAAAGCTGGGTTTGCGTCCGAGATCTTGGGTCTTCCAGCAGGACAATGACCCCAAACATACGTCGCAAAGCACCCAGAAATGGATGGCAACAAAGCGATGGAGTGCTCTAAAGTGGCTAGAAATGAGTCCAGATCTAAATCCCATTGAACACCTGTGGAGAGATCTTAAAATTGCTGTTGGGAAAAGGTGCCCTTCCAATAAGAGAGACCTGGAGCAGTTTGCAAAAGAAGAGTGGTCCAAAATTCCGGGTGAGAGGTGTAAGAAGCTTATTGATGGTTATAGGAAGTGACTGATTTCAGTTATTTTTTCCAAAGGGTGTGCAACCAAATATTAAGTTAAGGGTGCCAAGAATTTTGAGCAGCCAATTTTTGAAGTTTTGTGTGATATGTCCAATTTGCTTTTTTTCCCTCCCTTTTTTTGATTTGTTCCAATACACACAAAGGGAATAAACATGTGTATAGCAAAACATGTGTTACTGCAATACTTTTCTGTGAGAAATACTTGATTTTCTTGAAAAATTTCTGGGGTGCCAACAATTTCGAGCATGACTGTATCTATGTTACTGGCAAGATCTTCAAGTAATAACTTTCCAATTTCAGAAAAAAAAAAAAATTTGATTTTTGTACTCACCGTAAAATCCGTTTCTCTGACGTCCATGGACTGACACAGCTGGATACTACCGGACATTACCCTCCCACCCGCAGCCAGCAGCCTCAGCTCATAACAAAGCAGTACAAAACTTAAAGGAAGGGTGGGTGCTGTGTCAGTCCATGGACGTCAGAGAAACAGATTTTACGGTGAGTACAAATATCCTATTTTCCCTTATCGTCCATGGACAGACACAGCTGGATAGTGTAAACGTGTGGGACGTCCCAAAGTGGTATCAGAAGGGTGGGAGCAGTAGTAAAGGATCAACCAAAACTTCACTCCAAACAAGCAGAGCTCCTCAACGGAGGAGTTGCAACATTAAACAGCGGTCTGCAACACTTTGCGGCCGAAGGAAGCATCCGAAGATGCAGCCACATCAACCTTATAGAACTTAGAAAAGGTATGAACGGACGACCAGGTCGCCGCCTTGCACACTTGTGCAACCGACGCTTCATGTCGGAAAGCCCAGGAAGCACCAATTTCCCTAGTGGAATGCGCCATAACCGGAAAGGGAGGCGCCCGCCCCTTAATGGCATAGGCCTGTATAACGGTCTGTTTGATCCACCTAGAAATGGTGGCAGACGAAACCGCTTGACCCTGTTTTGGACCCGAGATGGACACAAACAGTGAGTCAGACTTCCGAATGGAAGCAGTAGCAGACAGGTACACCCGTAAGGCGCGTACCACATCCAAATTGTGAAGCGCAGCCTCTCTAGGATGCGATGGATGAGGGCACAAGGACTGATGGATAATGTCCTTCATTAAGGTGGAAGGAAAGATGGTTGCAGGCACAACACCGCCTTATCCTTATGGAGGACCAGGTAAGGCGACTTGCATGACAGAGCCGCCAACTCAGACACCCATCTAACAGAAGTGATGGCCACTAAGAAAGCCACCTTCTGAGACAAGGTTAAAAGAGGAATATCTCTGATATTTTCAAAAGGAGGTTCCTGAAGAACCGAGAGCACCAAGTTCAGATCCCAAGGAGGGAGTGGGGGCTTGGCAGGGGGAATCACATGGTGAACCCCCTGCGCAAAAGTGCTAACTAAAGAATGACCTGCTAGGGGTCATTGAAAGAAAATGGCCAAGGCCGAAATCTGACCCTTAATAGTGCTTAAAGCCAGCCTTTGGGCTACACCACGCTGCAAGAACCGCAGGATTCTGGGGACAGAGTACGTCCGTGGACGCCAGTCTAGCTCCTCGCACATAGCGATGTAAGCTCTCCAGGTACGGTGATAGATCTTTCTAGAAGAAGACTTCCGTGCCCTAAGCATGGTTGAAATCACCGAATCCGACAGGCCTCGGTCCTTCAGCACCTGGCTCTCAATAGCCATGCCGTTAAAACCAGAGACTGTAAAGCAGGATGAAAGATAGGACCTTGAGACAGAAGGTCCTCCCTCATGGGCAGTCGCCAAGGGACATCCACGGTAAAACGTACCAGATCGGCGTACCAATGACGCCGAGGCCAATCCGGGGCAATGAGGATCACCGGAATGCCCTCGGCCGCTACCCTGCGCAGCAGACGAGGAATTAACTGCAGAGGAGGGTAAGCGTATATCAAGCGATACTGACCCCACGGAGCCACCAACGCGTCCGAGGCATCCGCCAGGATGTCCTTGGATCTGGCCACAAACCTCGACACCTTGCAATTGAGGCGAGATGCCATCAGGTCCACATCTGGCGTGCCCCACCGCCGACAAAGGAGTTGAAACACCTCTGGATGCAAGGACCACTCCCCCTGGTCCAAGGACTGGTGACTCAGATAGTCCACCTGCCAATTTTCTACGCCCGGAATGTAGACGGCCGACAGCGCCGGCACGCTTCTTTCCGCCTACCTTAGGATGTGGGCAACCTCGGATGCCGCAGCCGAGCTCCAAGTGTCCCCCTGATGGTTGACATACGCCACAGCCGTGGCGTTGTCCGACTGAATTCTGATCAAGCGGCCCTGTAGTCTCTTCGACCACGCGGAGAGACAGTCTGATAGCTCGCAAATTCCAGAACGTTGATTGGGAGACGAGATTCGTCCGGAGTCCAAAGGCCTTGCGCTGACAGGACTCCCCAAACTCCTCCCCAGCCGTCAGGCTGGCTTCCGTCGTGGCCACCGTCCACTGAATGGGGAGAAACGACTTTCCCGGCCCGAAGAACCGGGGATCTCAGCCACCACATCAGGGATGCCTTGACTGAGTGACTCACTCGGATCTGAAGATCCAATGACAATGGGGACTTGTCCCAAACAGACAGAATTCCCTTCTGCAATGCCCAAATGTGAGTGATTGGGCGTACGGGACCGCCTCGAAGGAGGCCACTATTAGTCCCAGGACCCTCATGCAGAAACAGATAGACGACCATTTTCAGGCTGTCAGGACCCGAACCGCCGACTGAAGTGTCAGTAACTTCTCTGCGGGTAGAAACACCTTCGCTGCCGAAGTGTCCAGGATCAGGCCCAGATACTCCAAACGTTGAGTCGGGACCAGAACCGACTTCTGCATGTTCAGAAGCCACCCGAAGTCCCGGAGGGTCTGACTGACTATTGTCACATTTTCCTCCAATTTTGAGCCAGTGTCTGCTCTTAGAAGGAGGTCGCCCACGACAACAATTCCTCGCTGTCTCAGCAAAGCTAGAATCGGGGCAAGCACTTTGGTGAAAACCTGTGGTGCCGATGCTAGGCCGAAGGGAAGAGCCACGAACTGGTAGTGGACTTCGCCTATGGCAAAGCGCAGAAACCTCTGGTGACCTGCACAGATTGGGACGTGCAAGTAAGCGTCCTTGATATCCAAGGACGCCAGGAAATCCCCTTGGTGGAGGGTCGCAATGACCGTGCAAATGGATTCCATCCAGAATTTTTGTACCTTCACGTAGGCATTCAAAGCCTTGAGGTCCAGGATTGGCCGTACCCCGTCCTTCTTCGGGACAACAAACAGGTTTGAGTAAAACCCTGAAACCTCTCCTGTGACAGAACTGGCACAATCACTCCACACCCGAGCAAATCCTGTACGGCCCCCAAGAGGGCCGCCCGGCGGGCAGGAAGGAGATGGAGGTTTGAGGGGAAGAACCTGTTTGGGGGCCATGAGTGGAACTCTATCCTGTATCCGGAGGTGACCACCTCACACACCCACCGGTCGGAGATCTGTGAGGTCCGCCGAACCGTGAACCTGCGAAGACGTCCCCCCACCCCAGAGTCGGCAGGGGCAAGACTTCATGCAGTGGCGGGCTTGGGAGCTTGCTTGGTGGGTTTACGCACCCAGGGACGCCTGTGTCCCCCCGCCGCACTTTTTTCAGTCTGGGCGGGCTTACCCGTGGATTCTGACTGACGAAAAAACTTCTTCTTCGCCGGAAAGGAAGGGCCCGACCTGCGGAGGGGCTCCTTTCCCTTAACAGACTGAGGGAAGAAGGTGCTCTTACCCCCTGTGACAGCCTTAATGATGTCATCCAGGGTGGCCCCAAACAGTCTACCGCCCTTAAAGGGCAAGTCAGCCAGGAGCTTTTTGGAAGCTAGGTTGCCCACCCACATTTTAGCCAGATAAGGCGACGCAGCACCACAGCAGAGATAGAGGCCCCAGATATTAAGGGGGCCGCATCCAAAGTGGCATCGCACACATAGACCAGGCCCTGCACAAGTTGATGAGCCAGGGCAATGGTCTCAGGAGGAAGATTATGCTCCTGTACCGTCTGGTGCAAAATCTTTGCCCATCCCATGAGTGTCTGAGACACAAGTGTCGTCGCCACAATAGGGCGTAAGGCAGACCCCAATAAGGCAAACATAGTTCTACTCACCACCTCAGACCTCCTGTCAGTGGGATCCTTAAATGCAAGAGTCCCTTCCATTGGGAGCGTGGTAGCCTTATTCAAACGGGCGACCGGGGGGTCGACCACTGGGGGGTGAGCCCACTTCTTAACCAGGTCCTCCTCAAAGGGGTACCTTATGGCTAAGCACTGCGGGGCCGTCAAAGTCTTCTGCGGCTTATCCCAGATTTGGTCAATGAATGTATTAAAAAAAGGCACATATGGAAAGACCTTTTTTGAAGAGACGGTTTCAAAGGAACCAAAGGAGACAGTTTCCACCTGTGGTTCCTCAGTCTCAACATTCAGCTTGAGAGTGTCCCTCACAGCATCAATGAGTTCACTTACAAGCACCCTGTCAGTTACTGGTTCAGGACTGGAGTCTTCCTCACAAGGAATGTCCTGTCCAAACACATCAAAATCCTCAGAGCTAGGCCCATATCTGAGACAGAGCACTCCCCTACAGGAGAATGTGTGGGGAGGGGGCGCTTTACAGCTCCCTTGCGCTCACACACCGCTTCCATTCTGACAAGGAATGATTCCAGGACTGCCGACAACTGGTCCATAGGGACCGCAGGTGCAGGAGCACTGCCAGTTGCCTCAGGCAAGTGTGGAGAAGCAGGTGTACCAGACTCCATACTGCCACCCTCTGAGACCTTATACACTACAACAGTGAATATACAGTCCATCCACTGGCTACGCTGAGGCTGAGGAGGGGATACCCGGAGGACTCACCAACCCTTAAGGACCGCTCAGTTCTGCTGAAGAAACCGCTCTGTGAGCCTGAGGAGAGTGAAGAATCTGTGAGGAGATTGTGAGGAGATTCGCGCCGCAGCGCCGCCGCTAGAGGCTGAAACCAAAAGTAAATGCGCCGCGGCTACAAGAAAATGGCCGCCGGCCACAGCTATAACTGCGCCATTGAACCACGGCAAGATGGCCGCCGAGCGCGAAAGTCAAAAGGCAAACAGCGCTAATGCGCACGCTAATGGTGCACGCAATAAGTCCCCACCTCACACACCAGGAAAACTGCCCCTCTCCCCAGAGCCCACTACAGACATTAGAGCCCCCAGCCAGGCCAGAGTGACCCCCAAGCACCCCCACAGCACAGCACCAGTACAGGGTGCAGAGAGCAGCATAACAGGGGGGAGACAGGGAGAAACCCCCCATATAAAGAAACACAGCCAACATGTACTCACCTGCAGTAGGAGAGACTACTTACCCATCCCTTTCAGGGACCCACTGGCTTGTTTCAGACAGACCTATCACAGAGCAGTACTGCGTAGCTGTCGGCCCGGTCCACCGCGAAAGATACAGTCAGTCAGGTACTGTTCAATCTTGAGAGGACCGCGGGAGCTAAAAGCAACCCAGCCACCCCTGGAGTCATGGGGCATGTCGTGAACTGAGTCTCACGCACACAAGGCGAGGATCAGCACACTCGATGGTCGGCCAGGGAAGACTACGAGGATACCAGTGTACCCAACCTGTTGCCCAGCCGACAATTGATTGAAGGTCTCAAAAATAAAATAATACAATTCCCAAAGGAATAAAATTTAAAAGTAAAATCTTCCAGGAGACTGGCTCCTGAGAGAGCCACGTCTTCTCCTTCTGCTAGGCAGAAAAAAAACCTGAGGCTGCTGGCTGCAGGTGGGAGGGTAATGTCCGGAGGGACAGCCCCCTGGGCGGGGCTTTTCAGCTCTGGTTTGTTATAGAATGTATGTTTCTAACATCTAACATTCTGCCTAGATCTTCTCCTGCAAGCAGGGACATATACCCACACGTTTACAGTATCCAGCTGTGTCAGTCAATGGACGATAAGAGAAATATATATTTCCTTGAGAACAAAGTTGTACCAAACATTCTGATAATACAGCTTTGCTCCACATGGTTTCTAAAGGACAACATTTTGGCAATGAAGCATATCTGTATGCATGACATTTTACAGTGAACCAGATATTCGCCCCACTAACCTGATGGCCATGAAAACATTATTCTGCAATAAAGCCTTCCCTTTCTCTGGAACAGTTTTCAATACTTTGGAGTAACCATCTGCTTCCAATAAGTGGAGATTAGTAACCATACATGCAGCAGATTACACAGAGGATGATAAAATGCTGCATAGACTTCTATAAATAAACACCTTTTTTTTAATAAGAGCCAAAATAAAATTTTAGCGTTAACAAAAGATTTCTCAAGGAAAAAAAAAAAAAGATTTCTCACAAACTTTCTATTTCACATGTGTATCCAATTTTAACATATAAAAATAGTTAAAAAATCATATAGCTGCGCTAACCTAAATAGTGATATTAACAAACGAATATCATAAGTGGTACAAACTCATGAAAAACACAAACTAAATAAATGAAAAACATGGTCTGCGTAATCAATATAAACAGTACAGTGTACAAAACAATTTTAAGGTTGCAACATATAAAATTGAGTTCATAAAGTGCAAAAATTGAAAAAAACTGAAAAAAAGTTCGTAAGTGCATAAACTTAGTCCAGATTTCACTTCAGTGATTATAAACCACTCGTACAAAAGGTCCAATGACATACAACTCTTCAAATGAGGACACAAACCAAGTGATTTCCACCACCAAATGACAAGTAATTGTGCTTACCAGAGCACCGTGGTCCCCTATAACGGAGGACCAAAAAGTGCTTGTAGTAAACTCAGCTGGATCGTAATGACACCCTGTGTTCACAGCCTCGCTAGTCAGCACATTCCATGGTGATAAGCCAGTTGCAACTTTTTTTTGTTGTTTTTGTTTTCTTGAATGGGCGTCAGTCTCGTCTTGTCCGTTTCTCTTCCAAGGGGCTTGAGACATCATCACCTGAAAAGATTGGGCAACAACATCTAAAGCTTCCCTAATGTTTTGGATCCCTAAAAAGACAAGACTGACGCCCATTCAAGAAAACAAAAACAACAAAAAAAAGTTGCAACTGGCTTATCACCGTGGAATGTGCTGACTAGCGAGGCTGTGAACACAGGGTGTCATTAAGATCCAGCTGAGATTTACTACAAGCACTTTTTGGTCCTCCGTTATAGGGGACCACGGTGCTCTGGTAAGCACAATTACTTGTCATTTGGTGGTGGAAATCACTTGGTTTGTGTCCTCATTTGAAGAGTTGGATGTCATTGGACCTTTTGCACGTGTTTTATCATCACTGAAGTGGTTTATCATCACTGAAGTGAAATCTGGACTAAGTTTATGCACTTACGAACTTTTTTTCAATTTTTGCACTTTATGAACTCAATTTTATATGTTGCAACCTTAAAATTGTTTTGTACACTGTACTGTTTATATTGATTATGCAGACCATGTTTTTCATTTATTTAGTTTGTGTTTTCATGAGTTTGTACCACTTATGATATTTGTTTGTTAATATCACTATTTAGGTTAGCGCAACTATATGATTTTTTATTTTTGTTCACTGGTTGTTGTTTGCAGAATAGTTGCTGCTTCCATTTTTTGTTTTAGGCATCTTTTTGCGCACACAACAGATTGCCAACATCACATCTCAGCGCCGTTTTTTTCCCTTTTTTTCCATATAAAAATAGTTCCCACAACTTTTCACTTACCCAGACCCAACTCAAGCCAAAACATTTTTTGCCTCTAAAGCCTCGTACACACGGCCGAGAATCTCGTCGTTAAAAACACGTCGTTTTTTTCGACGAGATCCTTGGACAAGAAACTTGTCCCGGCCGAGTGTACACACGCTCATTTCAAAGAACCCGCGGTTCTTTGAATGGAGCGAACGCGGTGACGTAATCGAATACGACAAGCATGCGCTCGTCACATTCGATGCCGTCGCCGCCATCTTGGTACACCCTACCTATGCCTAGGAAGCTACCGCGCATGCGTCAAAGTCATTTCACGCATGCGCGGGCTTCCCAGAGGACAGGACAGGACAGTACACACACACACCATTTTCTCGTCAAGAAACAGGCTGACGAGAATCTCGACGAGAAAATAGAGAGCAGGTTCTCTATTTTCTCGTCGAGATTCTAGTCGGTTTTCTTGACGAGAAACCATACACACGAACGAATTTCTCGGCAAGAAATCTCTGCCAGCAAGTTTCTTGCTGGTTCTTGCCGAGAAACTCGGTCGTGTGTACAAGGCATCAGATGGAGTAGAGAAGAGTTGGAGCATTTGATCCTCCATATCCTT
Organism: Rana muscosa; assembly: GCA_029206835.1. Classification (NCBI taxonomy): domain Eukaryota; kingdom Metazoa; phylum Chordata; class Amphibia; order Anura; family Ranidae; genus Rana; species Rana muscosa. The sequence continues at coordinate 666,433,833 of CM055118.1, forward strand.
GCTGGGGAGATTTTCCCTGGCTTCCGGTATCAAAAATGGGTGTTATCAGGAAACAAGCAGCTCTAGAATCTGACTACTAACCCATCCCCACTTTCTTGAAAAAAAAAAAAGTTGGGCTTTAATGCCATATTATGCTTGTACAGTTGTTGAGTAGTTTGTCATCTTCTATATTTTTCCGTTATAGGAACATTTGGAGCATAAATATGCATAGCTGCAACAGGCCTTGTAAAAAGAAGCCTTTAGTTTGGCACCTGTCAGAAGCAACACTTTATTTTAAAGCTTCAACCATACTATATTATTATAGTATATTGCAGCTGAAATAAATTCTCTACGCCATCCAGCTGTTGTACAGAGATTTCATGCCCTAACATATGGGACACATTTACTTTTACAGTTAAAAGCGCTAAGGGTATCCCAGTTGCTGAAATTTATTGGTGCTATAAAATACACCTTTCTCCACCGAAAAACACGTGTACACACAATAAAACAGCATAGCATATTCCAATGTATAAACCATTGGTACATTTTATTTTACCCATGTAATAGAGCAGTGCAAAGAGTCTGACGGTAAGTAGTCTCTCATATAGCTGATCCTGCCATTTTGTCAGGATTCAGATTTAGAACACTTTACTGATCCCAAAAGGGAATGATTGCAACAAATGCCACACTCGACAAAGACAACACAAGATCACGACAATGAACAGAACAAGACAAAGGACAAAACAAAATTTCCAATAACAGCCATTAGCACCAAATAAAACAAATTAAAGCTACACTCTAATAAACATCCATACAATTAAAATACAACGTATAATAAATAACACAGATTAAAAAATAACAGAAAATCAAACTACCAAAATGCAAATAATATACCACTTTCTCTAGCATTACCCCAAATAATAATTAACATAATACCCTTATACTATAAAAACTACATACAAATCCTGATCAATTGCTTAGTCTCCCTTGTATGTTTAATGTCCAGTGTGTGTGGGGAGTTTGAAAGAGATCCAAGATGTCAGCACCCACACTGCTCATGGCCAGTGAGCTGCCAGGTCTGGAGAAGAAAGCCACACATGCACATGCAAAAAACTCTGAGGTCTAGAGTGGACTTCCTGCTGCCTTTCAGTCTACGCGTTTCAAGGAGAGTTCCTTCCTCTTTCTTAGGACTTGAGACACAGGAGCTTTCCGCTCTCTCTTCTATACTGGATAGCGGGGAGAGAGAGCTGAAAGCTTCTGACTTAAGAAAGCAGTTCTCCCTGAAACATCGCTGGTTTATTCCACCTCCATAATAGTTTTCAGATGTCCATTGTCACGTACCTGACGGTGACGAGCCCGGTTAGCAGAGGGAGGCCTCCCTTACGGCTCCCACCGGCGGCCCCTGGTGATATAACAGGAAGCACGGAGGTGGAAGGGGTACGAGTGCCTGACAGGATCAAGAACTACCGCAGGTGATCAGGAACCAGCAGGTGAGGAGGCAGGAACCAGGAACTACAGCAGGTGAGTGGACAGGAACCAGGAACTACAGCAGGTGAGTAGACAGGAACCAGGAACTCAGAAGATGACCCGGACCGGGAGGCACAGCAGGTAGACTGGAACCACTGGGCAGCAGCAGATGAACAGGAACCAGCAGATGAGCAGACAGGAACCAGCAGATGAGCAGACAGGAACCAGGAACTCAGCAGATGACCCGGACCGGGAGGCACAGCAGGTAGACTGGAACCACTGGGCAGCAGCAGGTGAACAGGAACCAGCAGATGAGCAGACAGGAACCAGCAGATGAGCAGACAGGAACCAGGAACTCAGCAGATGACCCGGACCGGGAGGCACAGCAGGTAAACTGGAACCACTAGGCAGCAGCAGGTGAACAAGAGCCAAGGTCAGGCAGGATCGTCAGACAAGCCGGGGTCGGGTAAACTGGCAGGCAGCGAGGCACAAAAGGATCAGGCAATACCGAAGTCAGAAAACAGGCCGATGGTCAGGTACAGGCAGATAGCAGGAGGGTCACAGGAAGCCGGGTCAGATACAGGTAAACAGGGCAGATCAGGTCACTTGGGATAAACGCTGTAGAGCAGACAGCAGGGACTGTCTGCAAGTGAGGAGTTTAAATAGCCCTTCGGGCGTCACCTGCGGGGGCGGGAACCAGGAAGTCCAGGGCGTCTGTTCCTGACAGGGTTTCCATGACATTGCCCCCCCCCCCAAGGGGCAGCCTCCGGATGCCCCTAGGAGCAAACTTCTCGGGGTGAGACCTCCTGAAGGCTTGTATCAGGTCTTTGGCGTGAATGTTCTCTTCGGGTTCCCAGGAGTTCTCCTCTGGTCCGTAACCCTTCCATTTTATTAAAAATTGACTCTGGCTATTTCTTCTTCGTGCATCTAAAATAGCTTCTACCTCGAATTCCTGTTCCCCGTCTATGATGACGGGATCAGGGCGAGTCGGGGTCCGACCTGGGAATGGGTTGGAGACTGACGGTTTCAATAAAGAAACATGAAAAACAGGGCGGACTTAATCGCCAAGAGTTCCCGGTCTCCCACGTCATAGTTCTTTTCTGCCGCAGATAATTTGCGAGAAAAGAAAGCCACCGGATGAAGCAAAGCCTTGGTTCCTTGCCTCTGTGACAATATTGCCCCTACTGCAACCTCAGAAGCATCTACCTCAAGTACAAATGGTAGGGAGGAATCTGGGTGTTTTAAGATGGATGCAGAGGTGAAGAGCCCTTTGAGATCCTCAAAGGCCTTTTGGGCCTCAGGGGACCAGTGGAAGTGGGTACCTTGCTTGGTTAGCTGAGTAATGGGTGCAATGATGGCGGAGAACCCCCGGATGAATTTACGATAAAAGTTGGCGAATCCAACGAACCGTTGGATTCCCTTCTTATCCACTGGCGCTGGCCAGTCCAAGATTGCGGTGATCTTCTGTGGGTCCATCCTGATGCCTTCGCCAGAGATGATTAATCCCAGAAATGCTATGCTCTCCCGCTCAAACTCGCATTTCTCAGCCTTCGCATATAGTTTATGCTGCCGAAGCCGGTCTAACACACTTCTGACATGCCTGCGATGAGAGTCAAGGGAGGGAGAGAAGATTAGTATGTCATCTAAATAAGCAATCACAAAGAGATCTAAAAAGTCCCGAAGAACATCATTAATTAAATACTGGAAGGTGGCAGGGGCATTGCACAGCCCGAAGGGCATCACTAAATATTCGAAATGTCCGAACCGGGAGCGGAAGGCGGTTTTCCACTCATCGCCCTCCTTGATTCGGACCAGGTTATAGGCTCCCCGGAGGTCAAGCTTAGTGAAAATAACGGCAGCTCCCAATCTTTGGAACAACTCTGGTACCAGAGGAAGAGGATAACGATTTTTAATGGTGACCTTATTTAGTTCACGGTAGTCCACACATGGCCTGAGGGTATGGTCCTTCTTTTCTACAAAGAAAATGCCTGCGCCTGCTGGCGACGTAGAGGGGCGAATGAACCCCTTTAAAAGGTTCTCATCGATGTAGTCCTTCAGGGCCCCCTGTTCCACCTCCGTTAAAGGGAAAATCCTACCGAAAGGAATAGCTGCTCCGGGAAGTAGATCAATGGGGCAGTCGTAGGCTCGGTGGGGTGGTAGTGTCTCTGCCCCCTGTTTACTAAACACATCGAGAAAGTCCAGGTAAGCGTCAGGGATGGCCTGACGTATTCCGGCCTCAGTGTCGGTACACATTAAGGTGGCAGGCCCAGGGGGTTTGTGTGAGCCACAGGACCGTTGGCAGTAGGAGGAAGGAAACGTGATCACCCCCGTGACCCAGTTAATGGTAGGATTATGGGCTTGTAGCCAGGGCATACCGAGAATTATGGGGAACAGTGGAGAGGAGATAATATCCAGCCGTAGATATTCTCGGTGCACCCCGGTAGAGGAGAAGACAGTGACAGGTAGGGGAGCCGTCTCTTCGACCACGGGCCCCGACTTGATAAGGGACCCATCAGCCAGGTGAACCCGTAGTCCATGGGTCTTGGGAAGTAGAGGAATAAGTTGAGTACGGGCAAAAGTTGAGTCCATGAAGCAACTACAAGCCCCAGAGTCAATAATTGCGACGACTTGCAGGGTCCTTCCTGGGAGCTGCAGGGAGATAGAAAGAGCGAAGTGAGAGGAGGATTTAGTCTGAGGGTTGATCACAGCAGGGAATACTGACAAGCCCTTACGGAACTTCAGGGGACAGTTCCTAACGAAGTGACCGGGCTCCCCGCAGTACAGGCACAGGTTGTGCGCGCGTCGGCGTTGGTGTTCCTCCGGAGTAAGGGAAGGGCGGAGGACCCCAAGCTGCATGGGTTCAGGAGCATCGTACGAGGGGGTCAAGGGTGCTGCAGAAGCTGGGTGCGGATGACTGGGGACCCAGGGAAGCATCCAGGTCGGCCGGGTGAAGCCCGTGGCCCTCTCAACCCTCCGTTCCCTCAGGCGTCGGTCGATCTGAATTGTCAGATCGATCAGTAGGTTCAGATTTTCTGGTATTCCTACCCTAGCCAGTTCGTCCTTCAATGGGTCAGAAAGGCCTATGCGAAACTGGTGACGGAGGGCAGCGTCATTCCAGCTGGTGTCTGCGCTCCAGCGCCTGAATTCAGCTACATAATCTTCCGCTGCTCTGCGTCCCTGCTGAAGGGTCCGCAGAGCGTTCTCTGCAGTGACCGAGAGCTGAGGGTCCTCGTACAATTGGGCAATGGCGTCAAAAAAAAGTGTAAGGCTGTCCAAGGACGCATCTTTGCGTTCTAGCAGGCGGTGGGCCCAGTTCTGTGGGTCTCCGGAAAGCAGCGAAATTACAAAGCCCACCTTGGTAGCTTCTAAGGAAAAGGTGCGGGGCTGTAAGGCAAAGTACAACTCACAAGAGTTCCGGAAAGCCCTGAACTTGCTCCGGTCCCCGGAGAATCTTTCGGGTGTAGGGACCCTGGGTTCAGGGGGAAGCATGACCACCGTGGGCGCAGCTCCTGCCCCGGCGGAAGAAGTGGAGGCACGTGGACCCCCTTGAGCTCCATCGGGGTTGGTGAGGGCCCGCACTTGTCCTTCCAGGTGAGTGTAGCCTTGCTGGAGGCTCTTAACGGCCTCGGTCAGTCCCGCCAGGTGTCGGCATAGTTCCTCCATAGGTGAGGCTCCCTGCTCGGGCTCAGACATGGCTGTCTGCTACTGTCACGTACCTGACGGTGACGAGCCCGGTTAGCAGAGGGAGGCCTCCCTTACGGCTCCCACCGGCGGCCCCTGGTGATATAACAGGAAGCACGGAGGTGGAAGGGGTATGAGTGCCTGGCAGGATCAAGAACTACCGCAGGTGATCAGGAACCAGCAGGTGAGGAGGCAGGAACCAGGAACTACAGCAGGTGAGTGGACAGGAACCAGGAACTACAGCAGGTGAGTAGACAGGAACCAGGAACTCAGAAGATGACCCGGACCGGGAGGCACAGCAGGTAGACTGGAACCACTGGGCAGCAGCAGATGAACAGGAACCAGCAGATGAGCAGACAGGAACCAGCAGATGAGCAGACAGGAACCAGGAACTCAGCAGATGACCCGGACCGGGAGGCACAGCAGGTAGACTGGAACCACTGGGCAGCAGCAGGTGAACAGGAACCAGCAGATGAGCAGACAGGAACCAGCAGATGAGCAGACAGGAACCAGGAACTCAGCAGATGACCCGGACCGGGAGGCACAGCAGGTAAACTGGAACCACTAGGCAGCAGCAGGTGAACAAGAGCCAAGGTCAGGCAGGATCGTCAGACAAGCCGGGGTCGGGTAAACTGGCAGGCAGCGAGGCACAAAAGGATCAGGCAATACCGAAGTCAGAAAACAGGCCGATGGTCAGGTACAGGCAGATAGCAGGAGGGTCACAGGAAGCCGGGTCAGATACAGGTAAACAGGGCAGATCAGGTCACTTGGGATAAACGCTGTAGAGCAGACAGCAGGGACTGTCTGCAAGTGAGGAGTTTAAATAGCCCTTCGGGCGTCACCTGCGGGGGCGGGAACCAGGAAGTCCAGGGCGTCTGTTCCTGACAGGGTTTCCATGACATCCATATACCAGTGAGCTACTTTATCTCTGGTAACTTTCTGCTATTATCTTTATGTACATTTGTTGATTTTTAGAATTTCACTATCCTGACACTGGATATCAAACCGTTGTATCATGTGTCAGGATTTGCTTCATTTAGTTTCATGGTTTTGCGGGTGAGTTCTGATTTGTGTATGCTGCTAACTGTATTATATAGCAGGGTAAACACAGACAGTTTTTGTCATTCAACCAGTGGGTTGAATAAAAAAAACTCACAGATCCCAGCATCCACACAAATGATGTGGATGCAGGGATCTTCCCCATCACACTATTGTATTCTGACAGCCGGGACTCCCCCTGTCAGAGTACACTGATCCGTGCTGAAGTCATTGGCTGCAAGAGCTGACCGAGAAATGGCTTTCCAGCAGGACAGTTTGACAAAAGCAAGTCTAATGTGTGGCTTCTGTAGAATAGACAAGGGTACACACGTACTGAAATTCAGCCAAAACCAACCAAATTTCAATACGTGTACACTTTGCTTAATTGTTTAACTGCTTCCCGCCCGCGCCATTTTAAAATGACGTTCAGGCGGGAACCCTATTGTTCTGGTAGGACATCACATGACATCCTCCCGAGAACGTGCCTCTCACGGCCCCTCTGGGCCATGTTCTGGCGTGATCGGTCATCGTTCACCAGACACCAGACACAGCGGATGACTATCAGTGTACCGTAAATAAATAGAAAACAGTGCAGCGCAACAAACATAAGTCTCTTGTACTGAATAAAACTCAAAGAAAAAGGATGGTGCTAAATCTCTGTGAAGGAACTAAGTAAATCAGTCACATATTAAAAACTATGTGATAATAAATTATGTGTCACTACTAAAAGATATGATAAAATGTAAAGAAAGGAAACACAAGCAATAAAAATATATAAATATATATATAACGCAAGCGATAAAACTATATAAACACATACTATATAAACAATAAAGTCACTTAAAGGGATTTCACAATAATTGATGATAAGTTCAATGTAGAAGTAGTGAAATTCCTAGGAACCAATTCAAATAGTGAAGTGCTGTGATCCAGTGATATTTGAAGTAATAATGCAATCAGGTGCACAATCCAAAACCAATCCACCACCATGTACAATGGACGCTCACCTTAAGGTAGAAAGTAATGCGCTTCAATGGGGTAGTAAATCAGAATAAATCAGAGCCAGAGGCTCTAATAGGCTGAGACCCGTTTCCCAATTGGCCCAAAAGAGAAGTGTTCTGATTGGCCGCCGAGGAGGAGGGAGGAAACTGAAGCAGGGGAAGGAGTAGCTGCTCGTGATGCCCGCTATGAAATAAGGTGATGCCCACGGAGGAGAGCCGGGGAAGTCGCCCGTGATTGCCCGCCATGGATGGGGTAAGTGCACCGACCGACCGTCCTACCCGACCCGACAGGGGCGTTTGCAAGTGCACTGCTTGCCGCCCACCCAAAAAATTACCACCAGCCCCACTGCTCATGGTGTAGTACAACGAATCGATTTATTAAAAACAAAGTAGTAACTTACATATAAAATAGCGCTAGTGCGCTAAACTGGCAGTAGCCGAGGGGTCACAGCGTACACAAAACCGAACTTCCCGTTTTGGCCGTACATCACCTGGCTCCTCCCGAGGTGTTGCATCACTGCCACGTGACTTTCTCAAGGGCTTTCTCAAGGGCTGGAGGCTGGCTGACGATAGCCGGGATATAAATGTATGCGGTAACCAAGGAAACCGCACAATTTTTCTTCAGCCTGGAAGTTCAAATTCAGTCTCCCATAACAATTAGTCCTTCTGTCTCCCCTAATCGTCTATATCCCGGCTATCGTCACCCAGCCTCCAGCCCTTGAGAAAATCATGTGACAGTGACGCAACATGTCGGAAGGAGCCAGGTGGCTTCACTTTCTGTCATGGCCGAGAGTGGAAGTTCTGTTTTGTGTACACTGTGCGGCTTTGTGGCCCCTCGGTTACTGCCAGTTTAGTGCACCAGCGCTATTTTATATGTAAGTTACTACTTTGTTTTCAATAAATCAATGTGTTGCACTACACCTTGAGATATGTATTTTTGTTTTTTATGCAATTTTATTGTTTATATATTGTGTGTTTATTGCTTGCGTTTCCTTTCTTCACATTTTACCACACATTTGATCATATCTTTTAGTAGTGACACATGATTTATGATTGCATAGTTTTTTTTATATGTGACTAAGAAGAGGAGCTTAAGGTGGGATATGATCAATATGTTCAAATACATAAGTGGTCCGTATAGTGAACTTGGTGTTGAGTTATTCACTTTAAAGTCATCACAGAGGACAAGCGGGCACTCTTTACATTTAGAGGAAAAAAGATCTCATCTCCAAATAAAAAAGGTTTCTTCACAGTAAGAGCTGTGAGAATGTGGAATAGACTCCCTCCAGAAGTGGTTCTGGCCAGCTCAGTAAATTGCTTTAAAAATGATTATTTCCTAGATGTACATAATATAACCGGGTACTAACATTTATAGGTAAAGTTGATCCAGGGAAAAACCGATTGCCTCTCTGGGGATCAGTAAGGATTTTTTTCCTCTGCTGTAGCAATTCGGAGCATGTTTTGCAGGGGTTTTTTCCGCCTTCCTCTGGATCAACTGTGGGTGAAGCATTGCGTATATGGAATTGTATTTATTTATTTTTTGGTGGATGGACTAGATGGGCTTTCTTTTTTTAACCTATGTAACTATGATTTACTTAGTACCTTCACAGAGATTCAGCGGCATCCTGTTTCTTTGAGTATTATTTGCATTATGTGTGGTGATAACAACATATATGATAGTTCACAATAGTGTCAATTAAAGTCCAATCAGTAAATGCAATCACCACTGTGATCCAAATGATACAAGTGCTTGGCGTGTTTTACTGCCATACAAACTGGCCACTCACCTCAAAGCCATGACCCCTGCATTACCAGAAGGTCAAATTAAGCATGTTCCCCTCAGGGATAATAGCTCTGACAGACTCTTGGCAGATCCTCACTACTCTTTACCCAAAGGAAGGGTACAGAGGTCCTCAGGCACTCAGGAACACCCAATGTATATGGGAATGTAGATGGGAAGAAAAGGGAAGCACTAAACATCGAATACTCTCCTTTTAAAAGGTTTAATAAATAAAAGAAGAATATTACACTTACAAAATAGAGCACTGCTAGTGCTAGATCAAATGCACGTATCAAACACATATGTTGAGCCTGGGCTGAATGGTAAGATGGCCGAGAGATGACGTGACACCCAAGGCGATCTAAAAATGAAATTAGGAGCCTTGGATGTCACATCATCTCGTGGCCATCTTACCCCTGAGCCGAGGGTTGGCATATGTGTTAGATACATGCATTTGAGCTAGCACTTGCTGCAGTGCTCTATTTATAAGTGCAATATTTGTATTTTTTAGAAGAGTGGCAACAATAACTTTTTGTACTACGTCTACATGTATGAAGGAGCAGCGTTGTCATCCTAGAACAGGAAGTGTATTAAGAGACTGCAGAACATCTCCCCCCCTACGCATCTCTATAACATAAGGAAGTGCTTTGTAGTCCATAGAGAGAACTGGGAACTTATAATAGTCAGCAGAGTCTATGGTTATGAGCCATTATGATGGGTTCTCACACTTACTGTATGTTGGAACATACAGAGGTAAGCAGAAATACACAAAATTATATGAGCAGAATATTAGGAGCTCATAGGATTTCTTGCAAGATCAACAGGTTTTAATAGTAGGATATAGCTACTAAAAGCAACACAGAAACTTTTCTTCAGACATTTCTTTCCTGTAGCTGTACATGGACCCAGGTGTTTACAATAAACGTATTGAATGTTCAGTCGTGTTGCATGTTTGGTTATTAACATACCTTATGCAGTCTGCTAGGTTCAGGACAGTAATGTTTTTCAATGATGAAATTGCCTTTAAGCTGATATCTGTAATTTTTTGGCAGTCAGCCAAATAAATGTGGTTCAAACTGGGGCAAGATCTGCTTATTGCTTTGATGCTAGCATCAGTGATCCGATTATTACCTGAAAAGAAACAAGAATGATACATGTTAAAGGGTCAGTCCACCTAAAACTGACATACAGAAAATGGTTGTGGTACATGAGGACAGTTTCTTTCCTGTCTCAAAGATTGTTTTGGTAAGATCAATTCTTGGGTCTGCACACCTGCTGTGGGGGTTCCTACAGCAGGTGTGCAGACCCAATAATGGATCTTACCAAAACACAAATGCATAATTTTTTACAATTATAATATGGAGCAGTGGTCTCCAAGCTGCGTCCCTTTGCTTGCCCCTATCCGGCACTTGGTGCACTATTGCTTCCACTGCTAAGAGGTCAATTCCTCTCACTGGACACCAAAAGTGGGGCATAATTCTTGCTACTGATACCAATCATGGGACACTATTCCTCCAACTAATACCAATGATAGGGCACTGTTCTTCCAACTAGAACCAATGATGGGGCACTATTCCTCAAACTAATACCAATGATAGGGCACTGTTCTTCCAACTAATACCAATGATGGGGCACTATTCCTCTGACTAATACATATGATAGGGCAATGTTCTTCCAAATAATACCAATGATAGGGCACTATTCCTCAAAACTAATACCAATGATAGAGCACTATACCTCCAACTAATACCAATGATCAGACACTATTACTCCTATTGAACACAAGTGCTATGTAATCATTTTACTCCTATTGATCACCAAGCTTGAAGCAATTGTTTATTTCCACTGATGCCAGGACCTTTTCTACTCCCACTGGCCACAATCCGACCCTATAACATCTGAAGAACAGTAAACTGGTTCTATGTTTAGAATGTTTTGAGATCCCTGGGCGAGAACACACAAAACATGGACAGGAGAAGTAACTATGGTGAGGGATCTGACTGTTAGAGTATCCAATGTTTAGGTGCATGACCCAGTCATTAAGGTCCACCTATTGCTTAAATATTACCTTTTGTGTAATTTGTTATGTTATAATATACAGTATATACAGGTGCATCTCATAAATTAGAATATCATCAAAGTTCAGTAATTCAATTCAAAAAGTGAAACTCATATATTATATAGATTCATTACACACAGAGTGATATATTTTAAGCATTTATTTTTTTAATTTTGATGATCATGACTTACAGCTAGTGAAAACCCAAAATTCAGTATTTTACAAAATGAGAATATTACATAAGACCATAAGCGGCGTGGTATGGAGGTGATCAGCCTGTGGCACTGCTGTGGTCTCATGGAAGCCAAGGTTAATTTGATAGCATCCTTCCGCTCATCTGCATTGTTGGGTCTGGTGTCTCGCATTTTTCACTTGACAATACCCCACAGATTCTCTATGAGGTTTAGGTCAGGCAAGTTTGCGTGCCAATCAAGCAAAGTGATACCATGATCAATAATCCAGGTATTGGTACTTCTGGCAGTGTGGGGAGGTGCCAAGTCCTGCTGGAAAATTAAACCAGCATCTCTATGAAGCTGATCAGCAGGGGGAAGCATGAAGTGCTCTAGAATTTCCTGGTAGAGGGCTATGCTGAATTTGGACTTGATAAAACACAGTGGTCCAACACCAGTAGATGACATGGCTCCCCAAATCATACTGAATTTGGGGTTTTCAATAGCTGTAAGTCATATTCATCAAAATTATAGAAAGAAATTTGAAATATATCACTCTGTGTGTAATGACTCTATATAATATATGAGTTTCGCTTTTTGAATTGAATTACTGAAATAGATTAACTTTTTGACGATATTCTAATTTTTTGAGATGCATCTGTATATTATGTTATGTGTTTAATAACATGTTATATTGTTATATTATATATTATGTTATGTGTGTACCCTTTGATAAGTACAAAGAATTGAAACAGATTTTTCAGTGTAGTATCTGACCTTCAATTCTGATTTTCACAAGCTTTTTTCCATGTGCCAGGACTTTGAAAGCAGCATCAGAGAGATGAGGGGATCCCAGCAGAGACACAGATCCAATGTTATGGCACTTCTCCAGCAAAGTCTATGATAGGCCGTGCAAGAAAGTGAATTAGCAAAAGTTATTTCAATAGCTCCTATATATGCAGACTTTCCTGTTATACAGTTTAATTAGCAGTACATGACATGCAACTTCTATCTAACCAAGCTATTTTTCCAAGTACAACCTCTGTTTTAGCTATGTATTTATATAGTCTGGTAAAGTTTATTTTCACTATGCACGGATATGACCTCGCTGCTGTGGGTTTCCAGAAAAAAACTTTGTGTTTCATTCCAGCGTAATGGAAATAAACAACTGAGCCCGAGAACAGTTATTTATTAAAAGTGTAAGTGGTGCATGCAGTCTCTGATTGATGCAGAACAGAAAACATCTCAATCTTCTATCAACTACTAGAAAATGGTCTATTATGAGTGATCTAAGGTTGTGTCCATTAGAAGAAGTCAGCAATTGCAGCCTTGGTGTTTCTTTCCTTAAAGTGGATGTAAACCCACACTCATCCTTTCTAAACTACTGCCATAGTGCTGATCTATAAGGATATACATGCCTCCTGCATGTATCCTTATCTGTCAAATGTCTCCCCTCTTTCTGTTATGAGAGCTCGGTGGGTGGGGCCGTGATGTCAGTAGACTCCCCGCCCACCTCTACACTCCCCTTGTCAACATGCATTTTCTCTTGTGTATTCCTTCTGCTATGATCACTAACATCCAGTCAAAATCCAAAAAAATAACCACATGACTTCAGAAAAGGAGTGGGGGTGGGAATTAAAAAATATTCTAATAGTCTAAAGCTAGTGCACGAGATATGTAAATAACCTGTCACTCAAAGCAAGGGGGCGGAACAGACAAAGATAACTCCGTTTGTCCGTTTTATCTTACTGAACAATAAAAGAGGATTGCTCAGAGCTGGATTAACTCTTTGTGGCAAGACCTGGCACAAACTATAGGAAATCTTATACACTACATTGTGACTGCAAAAAAAAAATTCAGGTTTACATCCACTTTAATAAGATGACCAGCAACTGAAGAAGTCACTATGGTTTAGCCTGGTGTTCCTTTCTTTACTGGACCCTATGGCTATTACACTATGCTGTATACACAATGATTTTATACTAAAGTAGCTTAATCAAATGTGTCCTATGAAATTAAGAACACAATAACAAACCAACACTCTTTAGTCTTTTGACATGTGAACTTGAATATTAAACCAGTTTTATCCAATACAGCCATGGGCGTCCGCAAGTAGGGGCAAGGGGGGGAAAATGTCCCCCCCTGGAATCAGGGATCAGCATGGTGTCCATCATAGGCGTGCGCATAGGTTGTACACGCCTGAATTCTGCACCCTGTACATAGCACACGCCTGAATTCTGCACCCTGTACATAGCACACACCTGGAATCTGTACCCTGTACATAGCACGCGCCTGGAATCTGCACCCTGTACATAGCACATGCCTAGAATAAAGTCTGCCGTTTCCCCTTTAAAAATAAATACTTGCGAGTTACGGCTAAGCCCCTCCCCTTCATGACATTGTCGAAAGGGGGTGGAGCGTGGGTGACCTTAAAATTATGCCCCCCCCCTTAAAAAAGTTCTGGGGGCGCCCATGAATACAGCATCTAACAATATATAAGAAGGATGGTAACTAAAAAGTCTTTCCATAAGAGGTTTCTGAATATATTCTGATTTGCAGGCACAATTCAACTGAAAATGTCTTTAGGTCTGGCTACAGGAATAAACAGTCCCTCGAGCAATTTTGACTAAAAAGAAAATGAAACTCAAGACACCTTGAGTTATTTGGGCAAAGAGCGAAAATTAAAAACATTAGAAATTCATTTACATTTACAGTTTAAGAGCCCTTACATTCGACTAAAAATAAATAATATAGGTGTAATATGTACGGGTGAAATATGATTAATACATTTAGCATCTTGCAGCATTACAAGGACCTACAGGTTGAAGACCGTATCTATTCTATAGAAGCTTTCATTAGGCTCTGCTTCAGAACAAATTTAATAGGCCATTAAACAAGTTGTATTAACATCAGGTTGGACTCTGCAATAAAGTTATCAGAATTGCAATATATGTAGAAGACTGGAACAAAGCTAAAGCCTTGCTTAAAATTAGAGTTTGTTTGACATTATCAGATCAGTTGCTGGGAAGCTGAAGCATGGAGACAATAGAGAATGTTGGCACAAAGAGAAAATGCCTTGGACATAACCACTGTGTACGGTTTCTATAGATGCAGTAGAAGTTATTCAATAAATAATTCCAGATATTCTTCCCCCAGCAAAAACTCCAGGATGAATGTAGCCTTTTGAAGCTCATAATCATTCTACTGTGCATTGAGACCCTCTCATAAGAGATTTGCAAGCTCTGCATAAAATCTATTGCCTCGCATAAGAGCGTCTGCCAGAAAACTTGCAATAATTCATCTCTCTTGCCTGTTCTGCTCCCTTCGTACCATTTCTGTTCATTCAGACTGTAAAAGTTAGTCGCTTAATAAGAATGGAATTATTTTCAGTACTCAGTGATTATAGTGTATATCTTTTATTTTTAAGGGTTTTTATTTATTTAAATTATTTTTTTTTATCTTCCCATCTATTAAATCCTCTGCCCTTGTTGTTTTAACTTTGGATAGTAAAACTTTTTTTTTTTCTGCAAGTAAATATTTTATACAGCCCACTTCCTATTTCTTGTCTGGTAAATAGCCTAGGCTTATGACATCATGCACAGCTCTCTCTCTCACTCTCGTGAGAGTTTGCCAGGAAGGGAGGGGGGTGAATGACTCAATGAGGAAGGTCAATGAGAGCTGCAGAGCTGGAGGTGTGCCTCTGTGTGTCTCTGTAAATACAGGAAGTGAACAGGCAGCAGATTCAGCTGCCCACAGTTAAAATGGTTGCAGCCAGACTGGAGATTTCTGCAGCATATTTGGCAAGAACAGAATCACAGTATATATAAAATATGTAAATTGCTTTTAGGGAAGCTTCAGAATGGCAAAGATGTTTTTATTACAAATTATGTAAGCAGACTGCAGTTCCTCTTTAATGCACTGGTTTTACACACGCTAATTCAAATTTGTTAAGAGACAGAGTAACTGATTCTAGGTTTCCATATTGTACATATGCAACTTTAAGGGTCCCAAAGTTCAGTGCTGGGACCTTTACTTTTTCGTATTCAAATATTTTATTAAATTTAGTATCAAAATAGCCATCACTTGAAACCTAACAGCCATCATAAATAGGGAATGCTTCAATGCAGGGAGTGGTACATTAAAAAGTGGCATTAACATGTCAAATGATGGCTTTTAGCAACCTAATAGTTAAACTAGAGGTTGATAAAGATAAAATGCTGACATTCATGTGGCCCACCACATCCATGGCCCAGGGGAAAACTAGGACCAAGTGAAGTCAGAAAAATATCCAGCAATGTACTGATAAATAAGAGAAAATGTAGATAAGTAGTGGGGGAGGGGGGGGGGGTAAAAGGAGAAGGATGATTCCGGGGATTGAACCGGCCATGGTTCCAAGAGTATAGTCAAATGACTAGTATAACAGGACAGCTAAGGCTCCATAAGGGAGGCATCAAAATTAGGGGCAAAAATCTATCAACTCAAGGTTGCCAAATTTTGGAGTATCGTCTCACCTTGTCCTGGAGTGTTGCCTCTATTTTGGCATGTATCATTGCCTGGGTGACTCTATTTTTCGTAGCGACCACACTAAGTACCAGCATCTTCCAGGCTTTGACTAGGGGGATGCACTGCTACCACTTTTTTAGCAACGAGTATGAGTACCAATACTTTTTTATGTACTCGCCGATACCAATTTCTGATACCTATTTCCAGCATTTAAGGAGATCAAAATGAGGAGGAGCAGAGAGAGGGGTCTCCATCATCTATCCGTGCGCTGTGTAATATTACCATCTGGATGAGACCAAGTGATGAAGAAACACAGCACTCCCAAAACTCAGCACTGTTGTCCCCACAGCTACGAGGTCCATGCTGTCATCCTACGTCCTCCTCCTCCTCCAGTCCCATTGCCTCCATCTTATGTCACCCTCCTCCTGCAGTCCATACAACATGTTTGAGTGCAGGAGTACGTTACATAAAATATAGGGTATTGGGTGTGGGTGTGGGGAAAGAGAGACAAAGGGGTAAGAGAGAGAGAGAAAGGGGGGGGGAGAATGTGGGGGGGGGGGCAAAGATAGAGAAAAGGAGGAAAAAGAAAGAGAGAGAGGGAGAGAAATAGAGGTTCTATATGGCATTACAAATCACAGCAGGGCAGAATCCCATTCCTCAGCTCACACAGCACAAGTAAATGTCCACCAAATGGGTCACTACAGCCTGTTAGCCTTCCCCCCCATATATATGTGTGTGTATATATATATATATATATATATATATATATATATATATATATATATAGGCAGTACAGGGTTAACAATGGGGTCCTGATTATAGTACAGCTATATCCTAGTCTACACTTACAGGGCAGCACAGGGTTAAACCATGTGGCTCTCTCTAGCCTAACAGATGGGCTGTATAGCACATAGGCAGTACAGGGTTAAACTGATTAGTCAATCAGGGGGCTCCTCTCTCATGCAGGCAACACAGGGGGTTAACACTGGGATCCTAATTAGTCAATGAGCTGTGTCTCCTCTCCCTGCAGGCAGCACAGGGTTAACACTGGGATCCTAATTATTACTCAGCCAGCTCTCAGGGCAGAACAGGGTTAAAAGTTGAGTTTTGAATTAACCAGTCAGACACGGGCTCTTCTCCCGGCAGGCAGCACAGGGAGTAATGATGGCTCCTGTGTACAGACTCCAAGCTCTAGTTAAAAAGAGTTTAGCCTGTTTGCACACACAGCAAAGGCGATTGAGGGGGAGGAGAGCTCTGAACTCTGAGACAGAAGGCATGGCCAGCGGCACACCTACCTCCCAGGTCCCATCCCAGTCAAATCTTCACCTTGAGGGCTGAGCAGTGGAAAGGCTGAGGAAGGAAGCATTTCTGCATAGCCACACTCTCCTGCAGTGGTACACCCAGGCTGTTTCTTCCTCCATGCATGGCAGATTCCACAAGTTCGGCTCCTCTACAGACACTGATGGCTAGTGGCAGCTGCCCCTGATTGTGTTTACATTCATCCGTTAGCGGGAACCCCCGCTCCTTAACAACTGATATATGCTGCATTCTTTTGTGTACGTTTCAGTTGAGCCAGAAGGTATCGGTGCATTTTCACAAGTACCAATACTTGTGTAAATGCCTAGTATTGGGCACCGATATCGGTATCGGTGCAACCCTAGCTTTGACAATTGTCTTCTTCGCAGCAGTCATGATGAAGAAGAGGGGGGACTTTACTTTTTAACATATTTATAAATTATATATACATTTTGGAATTAATAGTACCAATTCAGTGTTTGCAGATGACACCAAGCAATGTAGTGGAATAAAGTCCTTATAATATATCCTAACTTAGAAGCCAACCTAAGTGCACCATTTAATTGGGGAACTATGTGGCAAATGAGGTTTAATATTGATAAAAGTAAAGTTATAGGCTTGGGGACTAAAAACCTGAACGCATCATACAGTTCTAGTCGGACAACAACTGGGGGCTCAATAGTAGAGAAGGGCCTACGTTTTCCGGCAGATCATAGGGCAATCAAACTGATAAGAGGCATGGAGGAACTCAGCTATAAGTAAAGCCTAACTGAGCTGAATTTATTCTCTTTTCAGAAGGGGTGATTAAGGGGGGATATGATCACCATGAATGAATACATAGGTGGTCCATACAGTGAACTTGGTGTAGAATTATTAATTTTCCGGTCATTACAGAGGACAAAGGGGAATTCTTTGCATCTGGAGGAAAAGAGATTTAACCTCCACATATGGAAAGGCGTCTTTACATTAATAGCTGTGAAAATGTGGAATACACTCCCTAAAAAACTAGTTCTGGCCAGCTCAGTAGATTGTTTGATAAAAGAGCTGGATGCATTCCTGAATGCAAAAAAATAAATAACTGGATATTAATAATTAAAGGTAAGAACACCAGAGGTTGTTGTTCCAGGGAATATACGATTGCTTCCGAGGGGATCAGGAAGGATTTTTTCCCCACATTGGAGCTAATGGACCATAGGGTTTTTTTGCCTTCCTTTGGATCAAATGTAGGTATAGGATTGGAGGTTTTCTAATTATTTATTTTTTCTATTGGATGAACTAGATGGACTTGTTTCATTTTTGTGACCTGACCTACTATGTAACTGTTGGCAGAGAAGGCCCATATCAGACCATCTCTGCTATAGATAAGTAAGTGTACAAGGCTCCACTGATTTTCCCATAATCTATCTGGGTGAGAAGGATAATCCTGATATGAGCAGTTTCTATCACCTGGGACATGCATATCTGTCAAATTTGGCCATTACTATGAACAAATCTGTTGAAGATGAAACTGCAAAAAGATGGCAGCTTGAACCAAAGGAGTACAGGCAGCTTTACAACTGATCACAGTTTACATTCTAATATTTACGTGTTCAGATTTTTTCTATAAATTCCCCGATGTCTATTAATAAATTACTAATAAAATCTAAAAAAAATAGGATTTTTTACTCACCGTAAAATCCTTTTCTCTGAGTTCATGGACCGACACAGCTTCTCTATTGACATAGTGGGTATTATCCGTTAATTAGGAGTGACTAGGCAGAAAACTTGTAAAAAGTGTTGCATCACACCTTCTACAGTACCGCCCAGGGGGCGGACCCTCTGGGTATATCCCCTCACTCTGCATCTCGCAGATCAGTTCGTCAAAAAGCAGTACAAACTTAAAAGGAGGGGTGGGTGCTCTGTCAGTCCATGAACTCAGAGAAAAGGATTTTACGGTGAGTAAAAAATCCTATTCACTCTTTCGTTCATGGACCGACACAGCTTCTCTATTGACATAGTGGGACGTCCCAAAGCAGTGTCAGAGAAAAAAACGAGGGGTGGTAACAGCATTAAAACAACTTCACCCCAAAACAAAACAGAGCTCCTCAACAGAGGAGTTGAAACTCTAAACAGCCGTCTGCAATAGCTTGCGGCCGAAAGAAGCATCCGAAGATGCACACACATGAAATTGTAAAGTTAGTGAAAGGGTGAACGGACGAGCATGTCGCCGCCTTACACACCTGGTGAAAACAGACGCTTGATGCTCTCAGAGCTCGGACAGCGTCCAAGAAATACAACGTAGTTTCCTTAGGATTCTACGGATGAGGACACAAGGATGGCAGTACAATGTCTTCCTAGATGGAAGGTCGAACGACCCTAGGAAGAAGAAGGCTGCGAACGCAGCATCACCTATCCTTGTGGAAGATCAGATAAGGAGCCTTGCATGACAAGGCTGCCGGCTCAGAAAAACCGTCTAACTGACGTAAACCTCATGTCCTGGTCGAATGCGCCGGGAAAGGGAGGCGCCTGACCCTTCATGGCGTAAGCCTGATCACAATCTGTCGGATCCACCTAGAGATGGTAGCCAACGAAACCGCTGGGCCCTACTAGGGACGAGCCACTGAAACAAACAGTGAGCCTGGACTCCGGAACGGAGCAGTGCTGGACAAGCATTCTCTCAGAGTTTGAACAATGTCCAAACAATGCCACGTCGTCTCCTTAGGATTCGACAGATGGGGACACAAGGATGGCAGTACATGTCTTCCTTGGAGGAAGGTCGAAAGACCCTAGGAAGAAGAGAAGGCTGCGGACGCAGCACCACCTATCCTTGTGGAAGATCAGATAAGGAGTCTTGCCCTTATCCCTAGACAGAAAAAAACTGACCTGCGAGATGCAGAGTGAGGGGATATACCCAGAGGGTCCGCCCCATGGGCGGTACTGTAGAAGGTGTGATGCAACACTTTTTACAAGTTTTCTGCCTAGTCACTCCTAATTAACGGATAATACCCACTATGTCAATAGAGAAGCTGTGTCGGTCCATGAATGAAAGAGTAATATTTTTTTTGACAAAAACTGCCTTTTGTCTTTATTTATTTTTGACACTTTTTTTGGTGAATGAGTAGGGGTACAATGTACCCCTACTCATTCACATAAGGGGCTTTCAGATTTCGATAAGCCCCCTGCCCGCAGACCCCCACAACCGCCGCCCAGGGTTGTGGGGAAGAGACCATTGTCCCCATCAACATAGGACAAGGTGCTTTGGAGTGGGGAGGCCTTAAAGCAACCACCCATGTTGAGGGTATGTGGCCTGGTAGGGTTCAGGAGGGGGGGGGGGCTCACTGACCTGCCAGACTGCATACTTGTACAAGGGTCTGGTATGGATTTTGAGGGGGGATCCCACTCTGTTTTTTTTTTATTTTTATTTTGGCATGGGGTTTCCTTTAAAATCCATACAGGACCCAAAGGGCCCGGTATGGAATGGGGATGACCCCCACTGAGTTTTTTTTAACATTTTTGTATTGCCGGTAATTTAGATGTAATTTTTTTTTGTCTTTAAAAAATGTCAGTTTTGCTGCAGCAGGTTCTATACACGGTACAGATGTGCCACTTTACCAGCAGATTAAGGGGACCCCCCCCCCCAGGCACTATATTTAAAAGGGATTTTTTATTTTTATTGTTTCATTTTAAGCATCATTAAAATCCACTGCTCCTTAAAAACGTTATCAAATTTAAAACATTTTTTGCATCGATACATGTCCCCCAGCACAGTACCCAGGCCCCCATACCCTTTTTTGGCCAATAACTTTTGTTTAAGCCTTCAAAATGGCCACTATTGATTTTTCAAGTTCAGGTTCCAAAGACTTTAATAGGGTTTGCGGTTTGGTCAGAAATTTTGCGATGTTCGAGAGTTTTGGCGCAAACCGGGAGATGTTCGGCCCAACTCTAGTGAAGAGTAACCTGAGATCAGATATCAGTTTTCAGGCTAGTACATGTAAGGAAAACATATTTCTAAACTGGTAATGGTTCACATGACTGATTTTTGGTTTATATAGTAAACAAAGACAAGTATTGTAAACCAGCCCTCAAAATTTGCACTCTCCTGCTCGCATTTGGCGAGTGAATTTATGAGCAGTGCGAGTAAGGACAGGGCTGTGCTGCATAAGGTATGTATACAGTTCCCCTCCCGCTGCTCACACACTCGCAATGCGGCCAGTTCAATATGTATTATACAGCTGCCCTGGACCACACATCTCTGCTCCGCACAGGCTCGCAGTGCGAGCTTTGCAAAGAAGTAGTGTACCAGCCAGCGCCACCTCTCTCCACCTCCCACGCATCCCCGCACTGCACAGGCTAGCAGCAAAGCAGAGCTTTGCAAGGAACTGTACCAGCCAATGCCGCCCCTCTCCACCTCCCACACATCTCCGTCCCGCACAGGCTAGCAGAAGATTTGTGAAAAGAAATGTACCAGCCGGTGTTGTGACGAGAAATGCCACTTGGGACCGCCCCTCTCCACCTCCCACAGGCTAGCAGCTTTTCAACAAGTGTACCAGCCGTCTGGGACCGCCCCTCTCCACCTCCCACACATCCAAGGAGTGCAACAATGCCTGACCCCCGTGGCTGCAGGACAATGGTATGTGATAATGTGACAGTCTGTTGTGATGTTCATGAGGCATTGGGAGATTGAACAAGAAGTTTGCTGGGAGTAAGTGGGGGATTAAGAGAACATATGTGCTGGATTGGGGGGGGGGGTTAATTGGAGGCATAGGTCTGAATCATCCCCCCAATCCATTATACCTATCCCCCCAATTATGCCCCGCTCTCCCCATTCTATCATACCTATGCCTCCAATACCTCCCCCCATTCTATCATAAATATGCATCCAATTCTGCCCCCCTCAACCTATTCTATCATACCTATGCCTCCAATACCGCTCTCCTCCCCCCATTCTATCATACCTATGCCTCCATATCTGCCCCCCTCTACTTATTCTATCATACCTATGCCTCCAATTTCACCACCCTCCCCCCATTCTATCATACCTATGCCTCCAATTCTGCCCCCCTCTCCCCATTCTATCATACCTATGCCTCCAATTCCACCCCTCCCCCCATTCTATCATACCTATGCCTCCAATACCGCCCCCCTCCCCCCATTCTATCATACCTATGCCTTCAATTCTGCCCCCTCTACCTATTCTATCATACCTATGCCTCCAATTCCACCCCCTCCCCCCATTCTATCATACCTAGGCCTCCAATTCTTCCCCCCTCTCCCCATTCTATCATACCTATGCCTCCAATTCCACCCCTCCCCCCATTCTATCATTTCTATGCCTCCAATACCGCCCCCTCTCCCCATTCTACCATACCTATGCCTCCAATTCCGCCCCCTCCCCCCATTCTATCATACCTATGCCTCCAATACCGCCTCCCCTCCCCCCATTCTATCATACCTATGCCTTCAATTCTGCCCCCCATCTATCATACCATATGATAGATTGGGTGGGGGGGGGAGTGGAATTGGAGGCATAGCACGCGTTAAAAGCACAAAGCACAGGTTTGCTGGGGGGGCATTGGAGGCAGAGACATACTTGGAAAAGGGATTATAGGTATAGAGGTGTGCTAGGGGGAGAAGGGATTGGATACATAGGTGTGATGGAGAGGGGAGGCATTGGAGGAGGCGTTGAAGGTAGAGGGGTACTGTGTTGGAGGTAGAAGTGTACTGTGGGAGGCATTGGAGGTAGAGGTGTACTTGGGGGAGGCGTTGGAGGTAGAGGTGTACTGGGGAGGCGTTGGAGGTAGAGGTGTACTTGGGGGAGGCATTGAAGGTTGAGGTGTACTTGTGGGGAGGGGGAGGCGTTGGAGGTAGAGGTGTACTTAGGGAGGTGTTGAAGGTAAAGGTGTACTGCGTTGGAGGTAGAGGGGTACTGGGGGAGGCATTGGAGGTAGAGGTGTACTAGGGGAGGCGTTGGAGGTAGGGGTGTACTTAGGGAGCCGTGAAGGTAAAAGTGTACTGCGTTGGAGGTAGAGGTGTACTGGGGGAGGTGTTGGAGGTAGAGGTGTACTGGGGGAGGTGTTGGAGATAGAGGTGTACTGGGGGAGGCGTTGGAGGTTGAGGTGTACTGGGGTAGGCGTTGGAGGTTGAGGTGTACTGGGGGAGGCATTGGAGGTAGAGGTGTACTTAGGGAGGCGTTGAAGGTAAAGGTGTACTGCGTTGGAGGTGTACTGGGGGAGGTGTTGGAGGTAGAGGTGTACTGGGGGAGGCGTTGGAGATAGAGGTGTACTGGGGGAGGCGTTGGAGATAGAGGTGTACTGGGGGAGGCGTTGGAGATAGAGGTGTACTGGGGGAGGCGTTCGAGATAGAGGTGTACTGGGGGAGGCGTTGGAGATAGAGGTGTACTGGGGGAGGCGTTGGAGGTTGAGGTGTACTGGGGGAGGCGTTGGAGGTTGAGGTGTACTGAGGGAGGCGTTGGAGGTAGAGGTGTACTTAGGGAGGCGTTGAAGGTAAAGGTGTACTGCGTTGGAGGTAGAGGTGTACTGGGGGAGGCGTTGGAGGTAGAGGTGTACTGGGGGAGGCATTGGAGGTAGAGGCGTACTGGTTGTTGCTATTTATTTTTGTAACTTCTGAATAAAACATTTAACAGTGTTATTTCATAAGATCATTTACAAGGGCGTGTTTAGGGCTGGGGCAAGGTAGGGTTTGGGTGAGGAAACAGGTGGCAAGTAACTCTTAAGGCCTGGCTAGTAGCTCAGGACTTGAAATTTTGAGGCCTGTTCTAAACTATTACCAGTTTAGAAATCTTCTTACTTTTGAACATCATATGCACACGTAGAATGATTAGAGAACTGAATAAGTCAGTGCTTTCTAATTTATGGGTGGATTTTTACAATAATAATCAAAGCATGTTGGGATTGGTCTTACTTTCTTATATTCTTTTGTTTATATTCAAATCATTAGCAACTGAATTATACACCTTTAGCTTTACTGATAGATAAGAAAAAAACTTATATGCCAGAAGAAAAAAAAAATTGTATCTATGCAACACAAATCTACACACATACAAAACATATTGAAGCACTTCTGCCAGAATGTCTATTCTGATATGTACTGTGGGACATATTTTATCCAGATGCAAACATTCTGTATTGGATTAGCACAGGTCTACTAGATTACTTTATGACCTAGATCTTGGCCCATCATAAATAGTCAACATCTAAATAAGACTGAAATAGTATCTCATTTTTTTTCTGTGTTGTGTGTCTGGAAGAGAGTCAACATTCAGAGCTTTCCAGACAGTGTTCATATGTGTAAAATCTTCTGATTGACAGAAAGCCAATGGCATCCCTTCTGAACTGTCCCCAATTCTTATAAATAACTATATGCTCAACACACAAACCATCTGCTATACACTAAAATATTACTATGTTCCCTCCATTGTTATTTCTGCCAGCAAAATGTTGTGCATATTTAGCTTTACGTGTCTTTATCTTAAAGTTACTGTCGTTTTGATAAGCCCCTAAAAGCTTTATATTTTTTCCGGTTTGGTTATAAAAAAAAGTTTTATAAAATACCAGTTATAATTTATTTTCACCAGTCACATCATACAAACAACAACTTTATCTTCAGGGATGAGCCGAACACCCCCCTGTTCGGTTCGCACCAGAACCTGCGAACAGACAAAATGTTTGTGTGAACTTTAGAACCCTATTAAATACAATGGACTCGAACGTTCGAAATCTAAAGTGTTAATTATAAAGGCTAATATGCAAGTTATTGTCCTAAAAAGTGTTTGGGGACCTGGGTCCTGCCCCAGGGGACATGTATCAATGCAAAAAAAAAGTTTTAAAAACGGCCGTTTTTTCGGGAGCAGTGATTTTAATAATGCTTAAAATGAAAAAATAAAAGTGAAATATTCCTTTAAATTTCGTACCTGGGGGGTGTGTATGATATGCATGTAAAGTGGCGCATGTTTCCCGTGCTTAGAACTGTCCCTGCAAAAAAAGTCATTTCTGAAAGAAAAAAAGTCATTTAAAACTCACTCGCGGCTATTAATGAATTGTCGGCTCCCGGCAATACATTCAAAAGTCATTGATAAAAAAAAAAAAAAAACCGTGGGGGTTCCCCAGAATTCAATTACCAGGCCCTTCAGGTCTGGAATGGATATTAAGGGGAACCCCGCCGCAAATTAAAAAAAAATTGACGTGGGGTTCCCCCAAATATCCATTCCAGGCCCTTCAGATCTGGCATGGATTTTAAGGGGAACTCCACCCCAAATTTTAAAAAAAATGGCGCGGAGTCCCCCTAAAAATCCATACCAGACCCCTTATCCGAGCACGCAACCTGGCCGGCGGCAGGGGAAAAGGGGGGAACGAGAGAGCGGCCCCCCTCCCTCCTGAACCGTACCAGGCCACATGCCCTCAACATGGGGAGGATGTCCCCATGTTGATGGGGACAAGGGCCTCATCCCCACAACCCTTGTCCGGTGGTTGTGGGGGTCTGCGGGCGGGGGGCTTATCGGAATCTGGAAGACCCCTTTAACAAAGGGGACCCCCAGATCCCGGCCCACCCCCCTATGTGAATTGGTAAGGGGTACATTGTACCCCTACCATTTCACGAAGAAAGCGTAATAAAATGTTTAAAAAAAACACACAAACACCTTGAAAAAGTCCTTTATTTAAAAAAAAAAAAAACTATGTAAATTTAAATTACACAGTGAAGGAAGTTCCCCGCTCAAGCCAATGACGTAGGCGGGTCTGACATACCGAGGGGGCGGACCTGATGGGGAACTGCTCTCACTTTGGTAATACATGTATAGACCCGCCCCTTCTCATGTTCCGCATCTGGTCCGCTGAGCGGACCTAATGGGGAACTTTAGAAGGGGCGGGTCTATACATTTAAAATACTGAGAGGGAGTTCCCCATCAGGTCCGCTCAGGCACAACCAATGAAGGACAGCGCTGGACATCGGGATCGCCGCGGGACACTGGATTTCACCGCTGGAATGTTGTTGTTTTTTTTTTTTAAATAAAGGACTTTTTCCAAGGTGTTTGTGTGTTTTTTTAAACATTTTTTTACGCTTTCTTTGTGAAATGGTAGGGGTACAATGTACCCCTTACCAATTCACATGGGGGGGGCCGGGATCTGGGGGTCCCCTTTGTTAAAGGGGTCTTCCAGATTCCGATAAGCCCCCCACCCGCAGACCCCCACAGCCACCGGGCAAGGGTTGTGGGGATGAGGCCCTTGTCCCCATCAACATGGGGACATCCTCCCCATGTTGAGGGCATGTGGCCTGGTACGATTCAGGAGGGAGGGGGGCCGCTCTCTCGTCCCCCCCTTTTCCCCTGCGGCCGGCCAGGTTGCGTGCTCGGATAAGGGGTCTGGTATGGATTTTTAGGGGGATTCCACGCCATTTTTTTTTAAATTTGGGGTGGAGTTCCCCTTAAAATCCATGCCAGATCTGAAGGGCCTGGAATGGATATTTGGGGGAACCCCACGTCAATTATTTTTTTAATTTGCGGCGGGGTTCCCCTTAATATCTATTCCAGACCTGAAGGGCCTGGTAATTGAATTCTGGGGAACCCCCACGCTTTTTTTTCTTTTTTTATCAATGACTTTTGTATGTATTGCCGGGAGCCGACAATTCATTAATAGCCGCGAGTGAGTTTTAAATGACTTTTTTTCTTTCAAAAATGACATTTTTTGCAGGGACAGTTCTAAGCACAGGAAACATGCGCCACTTTACATGCATATCATACACACCCCCCAGGTACGAAATTTAAAGGAATATTTCACTTTTATTTTTTCATTTTAAGCATTATTAAAATCACTGCTCCCGAAAAAACGGCCGTTTTTAAAACTTCTTTTTGCATTGATACATGTCCCCTGGGGCAGGACCCGGGTCCCCAAACACTTTTTAGGACAATAACTTGCATATAAGCCTTTATAATTAGCACTTTAGATTTCTCCCATAGATTTTTCGAATTTGCCGCGAACACCCCAATTTGTTCGCTGTTTGGCGAACGGGCGAACAGGCAATGTTCGAGTCGAACATGAGTTCAACTCGAACTCGAAGCTCATCCCTATTTATATTAAATCTACTGATAATCCTCTAAAAGATTTATAATTTTCTAATTTGGTTTTAAAAAAAAGTTTTACATATACAAGTTATAATTTATTTTTACTGGTTTTGTATATAACTGTCGTGTATATTTAATGACTGTGCAAATAACCTGCTGTTTAAAATATCACTTTCAAATCTAAATAGTGTTAGACAGCATTAATACATTTTATATTGAAACATATGTTGACAATGTTTTTCAGCTTAATATACAGTATATGTTTCTGCAGTCTGGACTTACTACGAGGCAGGTGTCTGTGAGAGTAAACATGTCATTGATTTTTAGGTGCTGAAGAGATCCACACCCAGCCGCTATGTATCTGAACCCATCAATAGAGATCTAGGAGACAAAAAATATATTATTATTACACACATGTGTTATTAAACTGTAAGACACCATCCATAGAATTAAACTGTGGGTTTAGCTACACTTTCAAAGCAGAAATTCATGCTATGAGTAAGGCTGTAATAGCCGAAACATGTCAGCATTGATCCGGTGTATAAGTTATAGCCAAAGAAAGGATATTACTAACGGGTTATCGAGTTGCCGGCTTAAAGTGGTTGTAAAGTCAGAAGGTTTTTATCTTAATGCATTCTATGTGTAGCGGGGTCTCCTTTAAGGCCCCGGAACTACAGTACCCAGAGCCCCATTCAGCCTCAGGGCGGAGGTTCCGCCGCAGAGACTCATGGGAGAGGTTACTTAAGAGGGAGGCGGGGGGAAGCTCGCTCTCTTGGGACAACGCGCTTCAAGCATTAAGTCATCCTGCGCGGATCTGCTGCGGGGTAAGGCCTGAAGCCTAAGGCCTTACTCGAAGTCCGAAGAGCCTTTCACCGTCCTGCAGAGCCTGGGTGGATCCTGGACCATCAGTGTAGGACTCCAGTTGGATCGGGGACCCGATCGGTTGCAGACGCTGTGTGCGACGGACACACGCGGTGGAAGACCCAGGCTGGGATCGCGCCTGGAACGGTGAGCGGGCACCTGCCCATATCCATAGACTGAGTTATATTCAGGCCTATAGACTGCCTAGGCCCATGTTCGCTCACCAGTGTTCCTTGGGGGTCCGGTAGTTGGGACAGAGTTGAAGTGCCTACCCCCCCCCCCGTTTGCATACTGCTGCTACGAGTTCCCACCTTTTTGGATTATAATATGTTCATTTCTTCAAGTGCATCAACGAAAGCTGGCCGGTGAAGAAATCTTACTCCCTTAGGGAAAGGAGACTATTTCATACACTGTCAGGCCTGACATAGGTGGGGAAAGTTATAAAGTTTGTGTTGCTGTGTCATAGGGCGCGCACTCCATAATAGCTCCGCGTGGTGGATACTGTGCGGCGCCATATTATAGTGCTGCCTCTGTAGCATTGGTTGATACAGGGTTCTGCAGACCCATGTAAGTGTTGCATGCCATGTTTTATGCCACCCTTTTATAGTAAAGCTATTACTTATTCATATTCCTGCCTCAGAGTGTTGTTTGTCTATTTAGGAACTGTTAAGTATCATACACCTAAGAGTGATAGGAAGCTATCCCTAGACTAACTGTGCCAGAGTGGGTCGAGTCAGATTGCCGGGGGTTGGCGGTGCTGTATACAGGGCCCGAGAAAACAAACCAGCGGCTCTCTTAACTGGGGGTAGCGCTACTTGTGGGGGCTCTTGAGTCTGGGATCCTGTTGCAGCAAATAGCAGCCAAAAACGTACCAGCATGGACCCACTAGAAATAGCAAAGTGGTGCGCAGTAGTAAAAACAGATCCACATGAAGTAGTGATCATAGAACTTGCAGGGACCTGGCAAGATGATGCAGTGAAACAGTTAGTGGTGTCACTGTCCCCGCAACAAAAAGCATACATAGTGGATGTCAGATCAGAACCTCCCATGACATATGTACTGGTGAAGTGGAAGGATGGAGTCCCAGAAGACTTCAAGAAGCCGAGCATAGAAACAGCGGATAAACAAATCTTTAAGTTAATACGCACTCCACCCGACTTAAAAGATGTCAAGACAGAGATGAATCCTGGGTCGCCACAGGGCGCTCTCAGCACAGAATTATGCGCGGTCCTAGGGGAAATCATAGCACGCTGCAAGAAAGATCCTGCGGATTACCAAACGTCAGGATACCGGAAACTTAGAATGTTTTCAGGAAGGAAGCCTGTACCTTCAGGAGAGGAAGGATTTGAGGAGTGGTTAGATGGCGCTACTCAGGCCTTAGAGGAGTGGGAAGTCCCAGACCACAGAAAGAAGCAGAGAATTGCTGAGAGCTTAAAGGGGTCTGCCCTAGAGGCCATACGCAACCTTAAGATGAGCAAGAAAGACTGTGTTGCGCAAGACTATCTAGACATTCTGCAGAATGTGTTTGGAGGAACAGAAAAGATCACTGAGCTTACCTACCAACTAGAGCACTGCTACCAGAAGGCAGGGGAGAAGCTATCAGAGTTTATGATGCGCCTAGATAAAATACTACACAAGATGATCCTAAAGAAGGGGATTGACCCGAAGAAGGTGGATGAGGCCCGGGTCCAGCAGGTCATGAGAGGATCTCAACCCCTGGATCCCATCGCACTGGCGCTACGTACAAGACAGGACGGGAAGAGCCTGGAGTACCCTGACTTGATCCGAGTAGTCAGAGAAGAAGAAGCTATGCTGGAGGAGAAGAAAAGGAGCCAACCAGTTGAGCTGGTGCAGCCCCCTCCAGTGATGGTCAGGGCCGCCACGACCTTAGAAAGAGACGCAGAGGTGGATACCTTAAAGTCACAGATGTCCCAAGTGCTGGGAATGTTGACCTCCCTGATGGAAAAGGAGTCAAGGGTACCTGAGAGGAACAGCCCAAAGAAGGAGTTGTTTCCAAATACTTCAGCACCCGCATCCCTGGAAGATAGGGGGGATATGATCTGTTTCAACTGTGGAGGAGTTGGTCACGCGGCCAGAGTGTGTTCCAGTCCCAAAAAGAGGAAGATGAACAACCGCAAGCCGCCGGAAAACTTCAGCGGGCCCCGGTGAAGGAGTCAACCGGGTGCCCATCATCCTTACGGAACTCCATACTGAATAAGAAGCACATGAAAGAAGGAAGCAGGACCCCGTGGGAGAAACCAAGGGTTCCTCAGAAGGAACGCACTCCAAAGAAGCATAGTAATGTCCCTCAGCGGGTAGCTACACCCAGACAGAGGAGGGAGATCAGTACATACCAGGCCCAGGAGAGACTTAGGTCCAGGGACAAACGGAAGAAGGGAAGTCAGAAAGGGAAATGCAAAGATCAGAAGAAGAAGACCCCTTCGAAGCAGTACCCAGAGAAGCTGGTGGGCCCCTCTCCAATCGTATCCATTCAAGTGGAGGGAGTCTACACAAGAGCCCTGTTGGATACTGGAGCACAGGTGACTCTGTTGTACCGAGACTTCTACGACAGACACCTGAGTCACTTGCCCATCCGAAAGCTTGAAGACTTGGAGATATGGGAAATCGGAACGGAAAAGTTTCCTTATGACGGATATCTGCCTATCAAATTGACTTTTGACCCATCCATAGCTGGGAAGGGGGAAGTGTTTGACACTTTGGCTGTGGTGTGCCCCCGACCGCCTGGAGCCAACATGAGCTCCTTGATAATAGGGACCAACACGGATCTGGTCAGGAGACTTTTGGTCCCACTAACAAAAAGGGAGAACCCCACAGTCACTGAGATCCACCCAATGTTGAAAACCGCCTACCAACGGTTGATCTTAGAACAAAAGGCCCCGGAAGAGGGGGTAGGGAAGGTCTGGAGACTGGGAAGAAAAGGGATAGTACTGCAACCCGGTGAAGTAACCTGTTTGAAGGCCACAGTGAAACTCACTTGGGAGCAGCCGGGTCCCTTTGTGATGTTGGAACCCGATCCAAGGGAAGAACCCTCGGGCCTGGAAGTAATCCCAGAAGTGGTCCCGGTGAGGGTCCTGAAGAAGGCCCATTGCAGGGTGCCAGTGAGTGTCAGAAATACCATGGATGGTCCAATGGAAATCCCAGCCAGACTGTTGCTGGGTCGAGTGAGCTCAGCCACACCAGTTGCCTCCTCAGATGAATAGAAGACAGATGGAGAGGGTACTGTGTGGGAAAAGCACTCTATGGAGAATCCAAACCTGCCCAGGGCTTGGAGAGAGAGAGCCCGGAACCAGTTGACTCGGTGGAAGAGGATTTTCTCCCATGATGAGTTTGATGTGGGGTGTGCTAGGAGTGCCACCCATCGAATCCGCCTCCAGGAAGACAAGCCCTTCAGGGAAAGGGTGAGGCGGGTTCCATTGGCAGACCTCGAAGATTTAAGGGAACAGCTTGCCGAGCTCAAGCGAACAGGGGTAATCCAAGAATCCAGAAGTTGGTATGCCTCCCCCATAGTGGTGGTACGAAAGAAGAACGGGTCGCTAAGGTTGTGTATCGACTATAGGACCCTCAACAGGAGAACCACTCCGGATCAGTATACCACTCCAAGGATAGAAGACGCCTTGCAGAGCTTGTCCGGAGCCAAATGGTTCAGTGTTATGGACCTGAAGAGCGGGTATTATCAGATCCCGATGCACCCAGAGGACAAAGAGAAGACGGCTTTCATAACCCCAGTGGGGTTCTTTGAATTCAACCGGATGCCTCAAGGTCTGTCTGGAGCCCCAGCCACATTCCAAAGACTTATGGAGAAGACTGTGGGAGACATGAACCTCATTGAGGTCCTTGTATACTTGGATGACATCATAGTCTTCGGAAGAACTTTGGAGGAACATGAAGAGAGGCTGGAGAAGGTCTTGAAGAGACTGAGTGAGGAAGGACTCAAACTCTCCCCTGAAAAATGACAATTTTACCAATCCTCAGTCAACTATCTGGGACACATAGTGTCTGAAGATGGGGTGTCTACGGACCCTGAAAAACTGGAGGCTGTCACCTCCTGGCCAAGACCCACCACCGTAACAGAACTTAGGTCCTTCTTGGGGTTCTGTTCTTATTACAGAAGGTTCATGGAGGGGTTTGCTCGAATAGCAAGACCCCTGAATGAGTTGCTGAAGACAGAGGGGGGAGAGGATGACTCGGGCCCCAGGAGGCCGGGAGAGTCAGTCAAGGACCAGTGGAACGAGAAATGTGAAGATGCCTTCCAGATGCTGAAAAAGAGCTTGACCACTGCTCCTGTCCTGGCCTATGCGGATCCGAAGAAGCCTTACGAACTCCATGTGGATGCCAGCCATGATGGACTGGGAGGAGTACTCTACCAGGAGCATGAAGGACAGCAGAGACCTGTTGCATATGTGAGCAGAAGCCTGACCCCCTCCGAAAAGAACTATCCCACCCATAAGCTGGAGTTCCTGGCTCTCAAGTGGGCTGTAGTCGACAAACTTAGAGATTACTTGTATGGGGCAGACTTCACGGTCAAGACGGATAACAATCCTCTCACCTACCTGTTCACCACAGCCAAGCTGGACGCCACCGGACATAGATGGTTGGCGGCACTGTCTGCTTTCAATTTCAGCTTGAAATACAGACCTGGGGTGGGAAACCGAGATGCGGATGCCCTGTCCAGAAGGTCTCATGTCCCTACCTACAGTGTCAAAGACTGGACCCAAGTAGCACCTGACGGGGTACGGGCCCTCTGCCAAGGGGCTGAACTCCAGGCCAGGGGAGGCTCAAGAGCGGAAGAGATAGGGGTCACTATCGTAGGAGTCCCCAAGCAGTACTGCGAAGTAGCCCAACTGGGAGAAGACAACTTACCCAGACTAACGAAGAAGGAGTTGAGATCCGACCAATTGGAAGACCCTGTGGGGAGGTTGGTCCTAGAAGCATTGGAGAATCAGGATCCAAATGTACTCCTACGTCATCCCTCAAAGGAAGCTCGCCTACTTAAGAAAGAGTGGGACAGACTGCTGGTGCGTCAGGGGGTGGCCTACCGAAGGGGCCCCTCTGATGACCAAGAAGACAAGTGGCAGTTGTTCCTGCTGGAGAAACACAGAGAAACTGTCATGATTGCTCTGCACGACAACCATGGACACCTAGGAGTGGAAAGGACTTTCCAACTTGTTAGAGACCGTTTCTATTGGCTTTGCATGAGGGCTGAAGTTGAGGAATACTGCCATTCCTGTGCACGGTGCATACAGAGAAAGACACTGCCCCATCAAGCGGCCCCAATGGGCCATTTACAAAGTGAAGGTCCGCTTGACCTGGTATGTATTGATTTCCTCTGCCTCGAACCCGACCTGAGCGGACAAGGAAATGTTCTGGTGGTAACCGACCATTTCACCTGATATGCACAAGCTTTTCCTACCAAAGACCAGAAGGCCTCCACTGTGGCCAAAACACTCGTGGAGAAATACTTTATACATTACGGATTGCCAAAAAGGCTTCATTCAGATCAGGGAAGGGACTTTGAGAGTAAACTCATACGGAAGCTTCTGGATGCCTTGGGAATCAAGAAAACCAGGACTTCCCCTTATCACCCACAAGGTGATGCTCAACCGGAGAGGTTCAATCGAACCCTGCTCAACATGCTGGGAACTTTAAGTAGCGAGAGGAAGCAACATTGGAGTAATCACATAGCGGCCCTTGTGCATGCTTACAACAGCACTGTCAGCGATGCTACAGGGTATTCCCCTTACAGACTTATGTTCGGGAGGGAAGCTAGATTGCCAGTGGATCTGGCCTTCGGCACTTCCATAGACCATTGTTCTGCTGCTTCCCACAAGGGATATGTGGATAGACTTAGGCACAATCTGAAAATGGCCTATGAGCAAGCCCAGGCCGCCTTGGATCAACGGGGGGCTCGCAATAAGAGAAATTTTGACCTAAAAGTTAGGATCCAAGATTTGCAACCAGGAGACAGAGTATTGCTGCGGAACCTGGGAGTCCCTGGAAAACATAAGCTTACGGATAGATGGAGACCCGAACCTTATGTCATTTGCAAAAAACTACCGGGCCAACCCGTTTACAAACTTAAACCTGAGGGAAAGTTGGGGCCATTGAAGACTTGGCATCGGAACCACCTACTTCCTCTGGCTGAAGCGGTTCGGTTACCTCCTAGCATGGATTCCCCTGAACCCATGTCCATTCTAGACACCCCTAGACCCAACACTCGGTCTCAGACCCCTCGGATGGGGGATACAGAGGATTCAGAAATGAGTGAAGATGAGGGAGAGGAAATTGGCTGGCTTTGGCCTTCCCAGGGACCAACGACTTCTAATATTGATCTTCCGCCTGACGAAGACACAGAGGATCACACACTGAATGCAGAAGCAACAAAGTTTATCCCTTCCTGTCCTTGGTTGGATGCTTGGGAAAGTGCCAGTGGGCCATCTGTAAAGGAAGATCCAAGAGAAGCCATGTACCTTCCTGCTCCGGAGCCGGATGTTCCAGAGGAAGAGGGAAGTCCTGAGTTAGTAACAGAAGAAGAGTCTGCTCCAACAGAAAGCTCAAGAGGACAGAGGAAGCGGAGGGCAATAAAACCTCCCAGGAGACTAACCTACCCACAGATGGGTGAAAGTGTGGAAGACACTGTAGTCACTGCTAGAAGGAGTATGGAAGACCATGACCCTCCCGCTGTTTATTTGGTGGGAGACAGCCCCAGCTCACTCTTTGGCACAGTTAGACAGGATACTAATGTTAATGTGTCCTGTGGGCAGAGGAGTTCACTGCCTCGTTTTTGGTGGGAATTTCCACTGCCGACATCATATGAAGGATTGATGGTTGTTGTGAGATCTGTAGTTGGAGATTATGTTATCTTTGGGGACCAAAGAGTTCAAGTGGGGGGAGTGTGTAGCGGGGTCTCCTTTAAGGCCCCGGAACTACAGTACCAAGAGCCCCATTCGGCCTCAGGGCGGAGGTTCCGCCGCAGAGACTCATGGGAGAGGTTACTTAAGAGGGAGGCGGGGGGAAGCTCGCTCTCTTGGGACAACGCGCTTCAAGCAACAAGTCATCCTGCGCGGATCTGCTGCGGGGTAAGGCCTGAAGCATAAGGCCTTACTCGAAGTCCGAAGAGCCTTTCACTGTCCTGCAGAGCCTGGGTGGATCCTGGACCGTCAGTGTAGGACTCCAGTTGGATCGGGGACCCGATCGGTTGCAGACGCTGTGTGCGACGGACACACGCGGTGGAAGACCCAGGCTGGGATTGCGCCTGGAACGGTGAGCGGGCACCTGCCCATATCCAAAGACTGAGTTATATTCAGGCCTATAGACTGCCTAGGCCCATGTTCGCTCACCAGTGTTTCTTGGGGGTCCGGTAGTTGGGACAGAGTTGAAGTGCCTAACCCCCCCCCCCTGTTTGCATACTGCTGCTACGAGTTACCACCTTTTTGGATTACAATATGTTCATTTCTTCAAGTGCACCAACGAAAGCTGGCCGGTGAAGAAATCTTACTCCCTTAGGGAAAGGGGACTATTTCATACACTGTCAGGCCTGACATAGGTGGGGAAAGTTATAAAGTTTATGTTGCTGTGTCATAGGGCGCGCACGCCATAATAGCTCCGCGTGGTGGATACTGCGCGGCGCCATATTATAGTGCTGCCTCTGTAGCATTGGTTGATACAGGGTTCTGCAGACCCATGTAAGTGTTGCATGCCATGTTTTATGCCACCCTTTTATAGTAAAGCTATTACTTATTCATATTCCTGCCTCAGAGTGTTGTTTGTCTATTTAGGAACTGTTAAGTATCATACACCTGAGAGTGATAGGAAGCTATCCCTAGACTAACTGTGCCAGAGTGGGTCGAGTCAGATTGCCGGGGGTAGGCGGTGCTGTATACAGGGCCCGAGAAAACAAACCAGCGGCTCTCTTAACTGGGGGTAGCGCTACATATGCATTAGGATAAAAGACCTTCTGTGTGTAGCAGCCCCCCCTCAGCCCCCCTAATACTTATCTGAGCCCCATCTCTGTCGGCGATGTCAACGAGTGTCTTGGCAATCCTAGATGGCTCCTGCTACTGTCAATCAAAGTCAGTTAGCCAATCAGGAGGGAGAGGGGCGGGGCCAGGCCATGGCTCAGTGTCAGAATGGACACAGGGAGCTGTGACTCGGCTTGGGTGTTCCCTGCTTACTGCCTATGCACTCAACAGGAGGGGCGGGGGTAGGTGCACAGAAGAGGGACCCAAGAAGAGGAGGACCTGGGCTGCTCTGTGCAAATCCACTGCACAGAGCAGGTAAGTATAATATGTTTGTTATTTTAATAGAAAAAAACAATCACTTTAATTTCTGCTTTGGATGTTCAAACAGGGGAATGAGGATTCCCCAGCCTGAGCACCGAATCTCAGCAAGTATTTTTCCATTGTGTGGTTGAGCTTGGGTATCATCTGCTTGTTTTAGCTGCACTTTAGCTACACTTAGTAGCATCAGATTGACCCCTTCATGATGAAATGGATATTACTTGATTGCTATGCGATTTCAAATAACTGTATGTAAAATGTTCAGGTGTTTCATCCTTTTGAACACACTCAATTTGCTATGTATTTGTTTAGATTGTTGTCTATCTAAACCCAACTTACTTGCCATATTACCATTCTGCTTGTTTACTGTATTTTTGTATTCCATTCTTTAGTGTGATCTGCTATAACGTCAATTAAAACTCCTGAAGAAGCTCATCTGAGCTAAACTAGTCGAGTGACTTTACAGCAGTTTTTCATACGCATGGCTTTATAGTCCTAATCAGTATGGATGGTCTTTTTTATTCAAATGCTTGTTTGTTTTGTACTTTTTTCAATAAATATTTAAATAATTTTAACATTGTGTTGTCCTATGGAACACCACCTTAAAAGTCCCGGGTACATTTGTACTCTTTGTCCAAATCATTTCTCCCCTTCACGATGAAGGTAAAACAAATCTTAATGCCTGAACACAGTTTTGCAACTTTGCAATGTGTTGATAAAACTGTACATATCATTGTAACTACTTTGATTATCCTTTGATTATAATTTTTTTCATTATAAATTGGGCTTTTATTTATTAGTAAATGGTAATGGATATCTCCTGATTTATTTATTTATTTTTTCAAGAGAAAACTGGTGCAAAATAGTAACATGTTTTGCTATTACCATAACCTACCACCAAAGTACAACCCAACAAAAAAACCTTACACACAACCAGTGCCAGTGGGGTGACCTGGAGAGGCAGAAAAACAGGGAGATCCAGCTGGAGAGGATAAAACAAAAAGTGTGTTGGCAGTATGCCCTCTTGACTTTTTCTGCAGCCCCATATCAGACAAGTTAAATCCGGCCATGACCTGAATATGTATTATAAATAATGTATAATGTTGGCAATCCCTTCACATTCTATTTACCAATACAAGCACTTGGGAATAGAGTAATATAAGTCAGGACATCAGTCCACAGCTTTGGCAGCCAGGCAGTTCCACTATCACACCATATCCATCATTACTTCTGTCACATGACGTGGTTTCCAAGTAGGCCTTTTTTTATGTTCCCACCGGTGATGAGAATTGCTCCCCAGCAATATGTGGGAAGATGGATCAACAAGGTGATGGTCAGTAACTGAAGCAGAAATTCCTAAGTGAAAATTCCACTAGCTCTGGGTCTGGAGAAATCATGTACTCCTCCTACAATGAACTACATGCAAGAATCCAGCCATATGTAGGATTCATTTGTTAGAAAGTTATTCATACCAGATCCTTGTCCTGTATGCTGTCTAGTAAACCACAAAAAAAAAACATCTTAGTAAAATTAATTTGAAAAAAGTACATGTTACAATTGAAGTATTGCTCAATTTCCTTAATATATTTTGGACAGAATTTAGTTCAAATAAAGTTACATCATAATAAACGTGTTACATTCCACACTTGCTCTATTTCTGTGACGTTTTAGAATTTTCTTTCTTAGCCGATTTACTTTTACATTTAAAGTGGATGTACATTTTAACCAGATAATCTTTAATTTGTTGAACCATTGTTTGCCATAAACAATTGGCATGTTTGTTTTCACCTTTCTTTATCCTTACTACAGCTGATCTCCTGCAGTCTTTTTTGCAGCCACTTCCAGTCTACACATTTGAGAGATGACTGCATGGCATCTAATATTGTTGGTTTTCCGATGGTGAGAACAGTAGACCATGCCCATGTAATTGTATATTGTGTTGAAACAGCAACTTGTAGGTTTCTATCAGAAGCTGTGTACAATTAGTAGACACAGGGACAGAGTGGGTCGAGTCAGATTGCCGGGGGTAGGCGGTGCTGTATACAGGGCCCGAGAAAACAAACCAGCGGCTCTCTTAACTGGGGGTAGCGCTACATATGCATTAGGATAAAAGACCTTCTGTGTGTAGCAGCCCCCCCTCAGCCCCCCTAATACTTATCTGAGCCCCATCTCTGTCGGCGATGTCAACGAGTGTCTTGGCAATCCTAGATGGCTCCTGCTACTGTCAATCAAAGTCAGTTAGCCAATCAGGAGGGAGAGGGGCGGGGCCAGGCCATGGCTCAGTGTCAGAATGGACACAGGGAGCTGTGACTCGGCTTGGGTGTTCCCTGCTTACTGCCTATGCACTCAACAGGAGGGGCGGGGGTAGGTGCACAGAAGAGGGACCCAAGAAGAGGAGGACCTGGGCTGCTCTGTGCAAATCCACTGCACAGAGCAGGTAAGTATAATATGTTTGTTATTTTAATAGAAAAAAACAATCACTTTAATTTCTGCTTTGGATGTTCAAACAGGGGAATGAGGATTCCCCAGCCTGAGCACCGAATCTCAGCAAGTATTTTTCCATTGTGTGGTTGAGCTTGGGTATCATCTGCTTGTTTTAGCTGCACTTTAGCTACACTTAGTAGCATCAGATTGACCCCTTCATGATGAAATGGATATTACTTGATTGCTATGCGATTTCAAATAACTGTATGTAAAATGTTCAGGTGTTTCATCCTTTTGAACACACTCAATTTGCTATGTATTTGTTTAGATTGTTGTCTATCTAAACCCAACTTACTTGCCATATTACCATTCTGCTTGTTTACTGTATTTTTGTATTCCATTCTTTAGTGTGATCTGCTATAACGTCAATTAAAACTCCTGAAGAAGCTCATCTGAGCTAAACTAGTCGAGTGACTTTACAGCAGTTTTTCATACGCATGGCTTTATAGTCCTAATCAGTATGGATGGTCTTTTTTATTCAAATGCTTGTTTGTTTTGTACTTTTTTCAATAAATATTTAAATAATTTTAACATTGTGTTGTCCTATGGAACACCACCTTAAAAGTCCCGGGTACATTTGTACTCTTTGTCCAAATCATTTCTCCCCTTCACGATGAAGGTAAAACAAATCTTAATGCCTGAACACAGTTTTGCAACTTTGCAATGTGTTGATAAAACTGTACATATCATTGTAACTACTTTGATTATCCTTTGATTATAATTTTTTTCATTATAAATTGGGCTTTTATTTATTAGTAAATGGTAATGGATATCTCCTGATTTATTTATTTATTTTTTCAAGAGAAAACTGGTGCAAAATAGTAACATGTTTTGCTATTACCATAACCTACCACCAAAGTACAACCCAACAAAAAAACCTTACACACAACCAGTGCCAGTGGGGTGACCTGGAGAGGCAGAAAAACAGGGAGATCCAGCTGGAGAGGATAAAACAAAAAGTGTGTTGGCAGTATGCCCTCTTGACTTTTTCTGCAGCCCCATATCAGACAAGTTAAATCCGGCCATGACCTGAATATGTATTATAAATAATGTATAATGTTGGCAATCCCTTCACATTCTATTTACCAATACAAGCACTTGGGAATAGAGTAATATAAGTCAGGACATCAGTCCACAGCTTTGGCAGCCAGGCAGTTCCACTATCACACCATATCCATCATTACTTCTGTCACATGACGTGGTTTCCAAGTAGGCCTTTTTTTATGTTCCCACCGGTGATGAGAATTGCTCCCCAGCAATATGTGGGAAGATGGATCAACAAGGTGATGGTCAGTAACTGAAGCAGAAATTCCTAAGTGAAAATTCCACTAGCTCTGGGTCTGGAGAAATCATGTACTCCTCCTACAATGAACTACATGCAAGAATCCAGCCATATGTAGGATTCATTTGTTAGAAAGTTATTCATACCAGATCCTTGTCCTGTATGCTGTCTAGTAAACCACAAAAAAAAACATCTTAGTAAAATTAATTTGAAAAAAGTACATGTTACAATTGAAGTATTGCTCAATTTCCTTAATATATTTTGGACAGAATTTAGTTCAAATAAAGTTACATCATAATAAACGTGTTACATTCCACACTTGCTCTATTTCTGTGACGTTTTAGAATTTTCTTTCTTAGCCGATTTACTTTTACATTTAAAGTGGATGTACATTTTAACCAGATAATCTTTAATTTGTTGAACCATTGTTTGCCATAAACAATTGGCATGTTTGTTTTCACCTTTCTTTATCCTTACTACAGCTGATCTCCTGCAGTCTTTTTTGCAGCCACTTCCAGTCTACACATTTGAGAGATGACTGCATGGCATCTAATATTGTTGGTTTTCCGATGGTGAGAACAGTAGACCATGCCCATGTAATTGTATATTGTGTTGAAACAGCAACTTGTAGGTTTCTATCAGAAGCTGTGTACAATTAGTAGACACAGGGACAGAGAGCAGGGTCACCAAATTCTATTTTAATTAAGTTGCAGATTGTAACATATCAAAAAAAATGTTTAAAATTACACTAACATTAGGTATGAGCGTTCAGTTCAGCTTGACATTTAACTGTTCGGGTGTTCTTCTGAACGCTAGACTTTTTGCTTGTTTAGTGGGAGCTGAATGTCATATACTATATATTAGAGGTTTTTCTGCTCCTACTATATTAAAGCAGGGCAAATGGGTAAGCTGCCCTGGGCCCTGTCATTGTTGTGGGGCCCAAAGCAGTTGCCTCATACTTGCCAACTATCCCAGTTTAAATTCCCTTGTCCCTTGAAGTTTTAGTCCTTTGCTGTGTCCTGATATCTCAGTGTGAAGTGCTGCTACTAATGCTGCCCAGCTTTGCCCTATTGTTGTGTACAGGTGACTCACCTGCAGACCCTGTGTTTACATGTAAATAACCGTCATTCATATGTAAATAATGGGAGCATTCATATGTAAATAGTGATGGCATTCATATGTAAATAGCTGAGGCCGGCAGAAATTCATATGTAAATAAAGGCGGCATTCATATGTATATCATGTCCCTCTGCAGTGAAGAGATGATGTGCTGTAACCTCTAGCAACCAATCAGTGAGCAGTATTACTGTACAGTAATCTCTAGCAACGAATCAACAAGAAGAAATCATGTGCTGTAACCTCTAGCAACTAATCAGTGAGCAATCACTGTCTGATTTAATACAATAAACGGATTTTAAGTCTAGGGTCCAATCAACATTAAAGACAGCCCTGTATATATGCCTGCTTCCTGTCAATGGTTGTTAAGGAAACAGTAGGATGCCTACAACTGCCACATTCTTAGCAATCAGTGACATTACCCTCTGTAAATGTTTTTTAACCACTGGACTTCTGGGAGATTTACCCCCATTCATGACCAGGACATTTGTTTGCGATACGACACTGTGTTAGTTTAACTGACAATTGTGCTGTCATGCAACACTGTACCTAAATGAAACCTCTGTCATTATATCCCCCACAAATAGAGCTTTCTTCAATGATATTTGATCACCACTGGGCCTTTTTTTTTTGTGATTTAAAAAAAAAACAATTTTGAAAAAAAAAACTATATTTTTTATACTAGTAATGGTGTCAATCAGCAACTTAAAGCAGATCGTTGATATTGCAGCGGACAGTCTGACACTAACTGACACTTTGTGGGAACCAATGACACTAATACAGTGATCAGTGCTAAAAATATGCACTGTCACTGTACTAATGACACTGGCTCGGAAAGTGTTAAGCTAGGGCGATCGAAGGGTAAATGTGTGCCTAACCAGTGCTTGTGTTTACTACGTGTGCTGCTTTTACTAAGGGAAGTGATGGATTTTATTCCCTGCTTTGCAAACCAGGACACAATTGGTGAGCTAGAACAAAGGCAATATAGAGTTGATCAGAGAGGAGTATTATACAAAATAATTATGTATACTACAATTATTGTACCATACTGTTCTTTCAACTTTTTCCCCTGAATTCCAATTTCACAGGTTTATAACGATGCCCTCCCCTGCCCAAACACTCACACCCATTGGGTCCTAGGTTTCTAGTTAGGATTCCCTGATAGTATTCCATTTTTTAGGACAATACCAGAGTAATACATTTAGAGAAGGGAATATATATTTTTTTTACAGAAGCCATACCACTGTTCACATCTAATATATGCTGTATGGGGTACCAAGTCATATTTGTAGAATTCGGTTTTCGCCAAGCATCAGACTACAAACTCTAGTTGGCAGCGTAGTATGCTGCCATGAGTCAAATATGTCAAAAAGTCAGACTATTGCTGGCTCTTATTAACACTATGCTAACAACGTGGCTCCAGTGTTTGAAAAAGCCCCCTCTAATAAAATGGGAAAATCTCAGGCATTTGGAATGATTGCAGGAAAATGGGTTCTTGGTCTTGGCAGTATTGTTTCTCTCCTGCAGTGTGGACTATAGTGTATGCCTATTGCATACAAACAAGTGTATCTGGCAACAAAGGATAGATAGCATGTGCATGTGTGTATTTTTGTTGCACTATGTATGTCTCGTATTGTATCACTGTAACCATAAATAGTTTGTATATGCAGCATACTTGTTTAGTGTTAAAGACACATTATTATACTACGAGTCATTTCTTTGTGCTGTACAGCAAGAACTAAGCAAAACATTCCATGAAAAGCACAAAAAATAAAGTCAGGTTTTAGTAGTTTGTCATTCATGCCCCTTTAAATAAACTATTACCACAATCTGCAGTATCCGCCTACAGTAATTTCAGGCAGCAACTAACTTTTTCTGTGCAGTGGGTTGTTATGTACCAAACCCAGCACTTTTATCATCATCACCATCCTCCAGGCTCCCCACAACTCCTGAGATCAGCAGGAAAGGAGACGTGATTACAACCCAGGATACAGTGGCGTCACTAGGGTTGGTGTCACCTGGTGCGGTATAACATGGTGTCACCCCCCCCCCCCCCCAATAATTTTTTTCACCCTAATAACACTGCATATATTGGCAACAGTAGTGCCGTTAATAACTATCAATCAACTAGCAAATTTGAATAACAAAATCATATGAAAATAATAGAAATCAAAGCTTAAACTGTTAAAGAACTGTATTTATTTTAACTTTAAACTTTACTGAATTAATAAATAAATAACACAAAAACAGGAACAAATATGAAAGCATTTAGTTAACATCTAAATCAAAACTTTGCTTTTCTAGCCTTGACAGCTGCAAAATTGTGAACAACATCATCAAAATCAATACATTTCGCTAGTTCACTTTCAACTGATAATATTGCAAGATCAGAAAGCCTTGCCTGTCCCATCGTTGAACGCAAATAGTTTTTTATCAGCTTCAACTTTGAAAAGCTCCTCTCACATGAAGCCACAGACACACAGATTGTCAGAAATATTTTTAGACATAGTGAAAGGGTTGGAAGAGATTCAATGAAGTCCCATTCTGCTATGAAGGTCAAAACTTGTAAAGCCGACCAATCTTTGACTTCTTCTAGGTTGATCTTGGCTGCTTTGAGATGTCTCCTCAGTCTGGGTATTTCCATTAACAGCTCACTCTCAGATATTTCGTCATAAAAAGTGGTCAGTTTTGGAATGGACACCTTTAATGTTTCTTCAGTTTCATATATGAGACTCTTTGCTTGAACAGCCTCAAACATGGCTGCAACTTCCATGATGGCTCTTAATCTGATCTGGAGTTCAGAATGGAAGCGATCAATGCACTCAAGCATTGCCCTCTTG
This sequence comes from Rana muscosa, assembly GCA_029206835.1. Lineage (NCBI taxonomy): Eukaryota > Metazoa > Chordata > Amphibia > Anura > Ranidae > Rana > Rana muscosa. The sequence continues at coordinate 666,477,741 of CM055118.1, forward strand.
TTCTCGTCTTGTAGACTTATGCCTCCAGCATCACGTGCCTGTTCCCCTGCCATCCTCTTCTTAAACCTGGCTCTTCTCTCTACGGCAATTCCATATTCTTTAGATTTTAAATGTGCCTGCTTAATTGCATGTTCCACTAGGTGACTGCGCTCTTCAAACAGAAAAAGTCTTAGTGACTCTAGCTTTGTCACCACCTTGTCCAGACTTAAGCCTTTGGTCTGCAGGTACTGTTGTGTAACATCAACTTCTTGAAGTACATCACCCCAGAAGTATAGGTAGCACAAAAACGTAAAATCACAGACAGCAGGCAGTAGACATTCTGCTGCTCCTCTTGTGTCCATATTTTCAGAAGGATCACAAAGCGCTTCGATTGCAGACACAAACATATTCAATTTTTCTTTTACTGGCTTAACTGCAGCATGATGAGCACTCCAGCGTGTTGTTGATAATCTTTTCACTGACACTCCAGTGTGACACTACAGTGCAGTGTGATGATGTGACAGGCTGAGTCGCTCGCTGGCTCTGTAGGGTAGGGAGGAGGATTGGAATTTAGGAATAGGAAGAATAAGGAGCCGGAGGACACACACCAGGCGCGGCCGCGGCGCTGGAGGTGTTGTTCCAGGCTTCCAGCCCAGCGGGGTGAAATTAATCAATGAATGGGTCAGCTGTAAAAAAAAAAAAAAAAAAGGGAGGGTGTCACCCCTCTAGCGGGTGTCACCCGGGGGCGGACCGCACCCCCCGCACCCCCCTAGCAACGCCTCTGCCAGGATAATCTTGAAAACACACCTGACTCTTGTAGCAGACCCCACTGGGGAGATTTCCCTTCACCTTCTGAAAGAGGGAAATGGAAAATCTCTACAACATGGACACAGACAGCAAGAAAAACAATTTTCTTATCTTTTAGCAAAGTAGGAAAAATTTACAACCTGTGTGATGTTCTTATTATTTGTGCGTTTCTGTCCTGGTGTTCCCCCGTTTCCCATTATTTCTTATACTAGTATTACAGGTATAAATATAAGGGTAATTCTCTTTGAAGCCACAGACTGCAAATAAATGTATAAGCATTACACATTAACAAAACATTATGTAACACCATCCAAATTCATTCTGAAGCTTTGGCAGAGTTTTATCCTGCATGCCTGGACAGTCTAAAACTCTCACTGCTAGGATTGTGACAGCTGCACATACATTTGGCAAACATGTTCTGAATATAAAAAAACAACATTACTTGTCCTGGAATTGCTTTTCCTATATTTACACAAGAATAATTTCTCCCGGGTTCTTCACTATGCTAGGCTTGTATCACTCTTGTATCACTCTTCCTCCTACATCTCCTTTGCCCCGATCACTTTACACCCACTCCATCATTGCTCACAGTAACATTCATGGAATAGCTAATTTTGCTGCTTCTGTATCTCTCTTTATGGAAAGTGGTTAGTTAACACTGACTAGATTAGTGCATGACAATGTACATATCTTTTCTCCTATAACCTTACAGGATGGCACACCTGAGAGATAAGTTGCCCCTCCCTAGCAGGAAACACAAGCAATTGACAGCCATTATAAAGTTCCCTCCCTTCCCCTTGACCATCTGTTTGTAATAAAGCAACTCCTAAAACTGGTCCACAAGAGGAATAATTCCACATAGGTACTCACCACCTACTATTCAACACTTTTCCCTCCTCCAATGGGCGGGAAGTAGGCCTGCCGACCTGGAAGGTTCCTAGAAACACTGTTACCGGTAAGTCTAACCATTGGTTTTTAGTATGATCTGCTCCCATGTCAGGTCTCAAGCCCTGTACACACGATCGGATATCCTATGGATTCTAACCCAATGGTTTTTTCCATCGGAAATCCGATGAAACTGTCTTCCATCAGTCTTGCCTACACACCATCAGTCAAAAAAACAGACCGTTTCAAACGCGGTGACGTAAAACACTTTGATGAACCGAGAAAAATTAAGTTCAATGCTTCTGAGCATGCCTCGACTTGATTCTGAGCATGCGTGGGTTTTTTATCCGATGGATTTCCACACAGACGATCGGATTTTGCTATCGTTTTTTTTTTCCCATTGGATAAATTTAAAACATGTTCTATTTTTTCACACCGATGGAAAAAAGACAGATGGGGCCCATACACGATCGGTTCGTCCGATGAAAACAGTCCATCGGACTGTTTTCATCGGTAAAACCGATCGTGTGTACACAGCTTCAGTGTTTATGTTGCAACACTTACGAAAGAAGGGCAAGAGAGAAGGCAAACACTGTAGGGTTTTTGCTCCTTCACTGCATAACAGCAATTCCCACAAATAGGTAGTATGCATGTGTGCATGTATGCATATTTGTAGTCCTTGGTTGCCTTCTTACGAGGGGAGGCCAATAAGTTGTCACCCTCACCATGATTTAGATGTGCTTGGGATCTGAAATTTTGCAGGTTTATTGCAGTAGGGGTCATGCCGGACAAGGTTAAATACTGAGCCATGCTTCCAAAAACAGCAATGAGTGGAATGTGCACAAAGCATTTTGAACTTGTACCACAGAGATGAAGAGGACTTTTTAAATAGATTAGTGACCATGGATGAAAGCTGGGTATATCTATATGATCCTATGAAACTAAAGAAATGGGTATAACATGGAAACATGCTTCATTACCCACCCCCAAAAAGGCTAAGGTGCAACATTCATCCATTAAATATTAAACTTTGTCCGGCATTACACCTACTCCATTTCTCTTGGCTCTAACTATAATTCACCACGACCTGCAAAAAAAATTGGCATGTATATTACTAAGATATCCACCTATAAACCTGCAAAATTTCAGATCCCTAGCACATCTAGATCATGGCAAGGGTAAGAACTTATTGGCCTCCCCTCGTATTTCTTCCTGTACCTGTAAATAGTTTGTATGTGCAGAATGCACAAGGCGAGAGGTATGTGTGTAAGATGGACATCCTTTACCTGTGGTTAGGGACAGATGTTCAAGCCTGGACATAGCTGACTGCATCCAGGCTCAGATGTACATCCCTACCCACTTGGTGTGTGGCTCCATGAGAACAGCGGTAGTCACTGTCAGCCTGTCATTAGATTTTATAAGTTCCATAGCTGCCACTTTTTGCATGCGCCTGTCAATCTGGCCGTAAGAATCTTGCCACTGGTGGCCGCTGCTAAACAACCGTATTAAGGAGCCCTTAGGCAAAAATGATATGGTGTGTGCAGTATGTATGTTTATTGCAGTTTTTCTTTCTTATCAGGATTAATATATGAAAAAAAAAAAGATAATTATGAGATGCTTCATATTATTTTGTATTTTGTTAGACAGCATGTGGAGCTTGTGACTGCTTTTCAGATGCTTAGATGTAATCTTCCTACAGCCTATTCAAAAAAATAACAATCACTTGCAGATCAATCAATAGCTCATGCTTTCAAATTACACAGAGATAGGTGAATTATTCATTGCACTGTCTCTTTCCATATGGAACATTTTATTCTATATAAATTTAAATATAAATACATTTGTATGTAAATACAGTATATAAGTTAAATTGACTTCAAACCAATGTAGTTTACTTTAAACGTGCACCTCTTTAAAACAGGTATTAACTAGAGTTATGTATTTTTTTTAGGGAAGGCTCTTATAGTTGGAAATAGACAGCATCTGTTTGAAGCAGATGTCAGTCACTAAGCTAATGCTAAATAAGGAAAATAATTTTACATAGTGATTTTTTTTCAAGTAAATTTTGCCTAAGCGGTCTTCATGGTGAAATTTGAGGCCAGTTTTAGGCTTCCTTCACACAGGTAAAAACCATACGCCCATGGAGGGCCGTGTTTACCAGCAGAGAGATGCACAGGTATTCCATGCATCCTAATCTGCAGGGAGTCCCATTGCTGTCAATTAGGATGCAGCAGATGCATGGACGAAGCCACTGCACCCAATGTGACATCCATGTGGATGCCTGTCCCCAAATGCATCCTGAATGCGTTCAGGGGCAACTGAGAGCAATAGGACTGTCTGCAAGGAGATTCATGGAATACCTGTGTATCTCTGCGCAGGCAAACACAGCCTACCACGGCCCATACGGTTATGTACACATGTGAACAAGGCCTTAAAAAGTGTATAAATAGCCAGAATGTTTATGTTTTGAATTTAAACAGACAAACCATTCATGAACATAATGATGATTTCTGCACACATGTGGGGCATCATTTTTCTTAAAGAGAACTTCAAAACTACTCAGGAAAACAAAACTTTTGAACTATGAGCGATAATTCTATTTGACACAAAAGATGATGAACTTTTTTAAATCACCATCCACCACTTTTATGACCACCCTCACCTTTGTGACTTTTCCTCCCCCTTCCAGTCTATAGCCCTCTCCTTTTTTTATCTGACTAACTATCCAAGTTTAATGTGGAGAATAGGGCGCTCTGGATAACAAGGAGACTTTATCAAACAGTACATGACTGGCTCTTGAATTGTGATTAATGCACCACAGCAGCACTTCAGAAGAGGAAAGCAGAGAAGGCGCTTCTAATTGCAGTAATAAAACACTTTAGTGACAAGGAAGGGTTAAAAACACTTACAAGATGGAAGTGATAAACAGGCACATCAATGAATTAATAATGTCCAGTGCGATGCCTCCTGGGCTGGACGTTATGGATTCACTGATATGCCTGTTTATCACTTTCATCTTGAAAGTGTTTTTAACCCTTCCTTGTCACTAAATTGTTTTATTACTGCACTTACAAGCGCCTTCTTCTCTGCCAAGTTTAATTACTATTGCGGTGTATGTTTTTGTTGTTTTTTTTTTTTTTTCAATTTAGAGATTGTCTTAGGCAGGCCATACACAGTTCGAATCGATTCGAACCATGTATGGGCAGGCTGAATGTACCAAGTTGATTGATCGATCAACTTGGGTACAACCAGCATGCCGCGTTTTACCTGCGATTATCGTTAACGGCTGCTATAGCTGCTAGCAATAATCACTGTCTTCTCCTGGCGGCGACAGCATCTCCTGCCCTGCCCTCCCCTCCCCAGCCTGGAGAACACAATGGCCTGGCAGGAGGCAGCTCAAGCATGGAATTAACTCAGAAATACAATAGACATAACTGAGGCATTAATTCGGAATTGCAGTTTTTATAAACCAATTGGTCCAGCTGAGATCTGCACAGCTTATTGCACCCCTCATGTGTGTTAAAAAAGTGATATATTAACCTGTTTGTGTATGACCAATATTAATGTACATCACGCTGTGTGGTCTTTCAGCTCTAGTGGAATATGATCTATGGAAGGGTTTGTTCACACACGTGGTCAGGGGGAGGTAAAACTAGATAGTTGAGCTGGGTTTAACCGTCCCTGACCATCCACCTGAACACAGACATGCAACCACCCTGGGGTGTACACATGCCAAGGGCAGACGTTACATATGCAAGTCTATGGGGCAATCTCACAACCATGTGCAACATGTTTGATAACGGCACGGTGATGAGGCATTTACAGGGTTAAATCGGGCGGCATATTGCCTCCTTGCTACTTGTCAAGCAATTTACCATGGATTGGTGCACACAGTGAATGAGCCCTTAGAATTCTGCAGTGCTTGGTGTACACACAACAGTTGATTGCATCTGGAGTTATCACTACTTTCCTTATTTAGCATGTGTACTTGGTTTCCGCAGCTGTATCCAACTATGCCTCTGATACCGGCATAACTTAGCACTGAACAAAATTATATATTTAAAGAACTCTGTAACATTTTAATTAAAGATAATTGTATGAACCAGGGGAAATGTAAAGCCAACAACAGCAGACTAATGTGTGACATAGTTAAAACAGCAGAAATATTATGCCGGTGTCAAGCAGTCACTGTAGTTGCTTTCCAAAAACAATAATTTATGGTCTAGCAAATCAGAACTTATTCTTGGCTAGAAAAAAAATTCTTAACTTTATTGATGGTATCTTGTTTGGAAAAAAAAATTGCTGCATTATCTTGAAAACATTAGTATTAATAGTATAACATACATCCAATAGTAATATGCAGTATGCAGTAATATCCAGTATGCAGATAACACCATCAGTCACCAAGAAGGTAGTATTTTTACAAGCAGCAGTTTACTAATTTGATACAGTAATATGATTATGCCAAGCCTATTATAGTTCAAAATAAAGCCACAGAGTAATTTACTTTATTTGACAGAGTAATCAGACTACCACTGATCTGTTCCGTTCAGGTCAGAAAAAAAGAAAAGAAAAAAGGAAGCAGACCTTATTCTTTTTTATTTCTGAACTTGAATAGACTTAGAGGTAATCAGATGCATGCCCATTTACAGCCGCCTGCCCATTGATTTACATCTTCCAGCTACATCAGTGTGTGTCTGTCAATGCTCTGCCTGTTTGCCTCTGTATCAGATGTAACTACAGTTTAGCTCTCACCTGCAGAGTTGTAGATTGAGAAACACAGGGATTGTGGGATATATAGTTTCTTCACAGGAGGGGTCAGCTCTCGCACTACAGACAGAGGTAACACATGACCTGTGTAGTGTCAAGAGGCATTCCACATTTGAACACAAACAGAAACTGCTGACACAAGAATGTGACAATTTACTCTACTATATGATGTGCGTACTGGCCAACAAATGACACCATAAAACTACATGGTCAATGCACCTCTTATTCAGGTGAAAAACACAAGCCGTAGGTAGGAAGGTTTATAATGGCTTTAAAGTGGCAGTAAACCTCTGTTTTTTTTGTTTTTTTTTTAAACCCTGCAAGGCAATATAATGTACTAGTATGCATCGCATACTAGCACATTATGTGAAACTTTCCTTAGAACAAAGCCCTCCAGCGGCGCTCTGTGATCGCTGAAGGCGCTTCCATCTTCACTGGCCTTCCTTCCGGGTTCGCAGACTCTGGCTATGTGAGTGGCTAAAACCGCGATTATGTCACTCCAGCGCATGCTCGTGGGAGCCGTTTACGGCACAGGACTCTAAAGGGATTGCACAGTTATGCCGATCCTTCAGAGCGCATGCGCTGGTGATGTCACCGGCTGCATCTACAGTAAATATGCACATTTAGAAGATATTTGAAGTACCTATAGGTAAGCCTTATTATAGGCTTACCTATAGGTATGTAGCGGGGTCCCCAAATTTAACCCTGCTATACCGAAATTTAGGGGTGACCAGAGCAATAGTTAGCTCGGGTCTTTTGATTGTTTGGACTCTGCTTTACTGCTGTGTCACCTGGCGTGCAGTTCCCCTTTGGTCGTATAGGTGGTGTTGTCGCCTATACCCGGGGTTGAACCACAGGTGATGGAGTGGATATTGGATGTCCTCTCTCGGCTGCCGTTGGTGGGCGGTTCTGGCATGCTGTGCATGCCGGGAGGAGATATATAAGGGGCAGATGCCATTACACGGGGGCCAGACATTTTATGCGAGGAGGGAGCTACCCCTCAAGGGGGGGGTGCGCCCCATCTTAATAGGGGAGTCTTGGGCACCTTTAGCTCGAGACTACGGAGTTCCGGATGGGCTCAGTACCTTTGACTGAGTCCATAGAAGAAGCTGAGGAAACCCAGGGAACCTTGGAGGGGTGACCGCTCTGACTGAAGGGGAACCGGGGGAGGATCGATCCCATAACAAGAGGGTAGTGATAAAGATTGCTAACTCGGGAAAGGCCTGGTGACCTGTCAGAGGGAAGGATTCCTAGCTTCACGGACTGCCTTAGAGGAGCTGTTTGCTGAATAAAAAGGAGGGATCTCCTTGACTTGGTCCTTGGAGGGGACTGAGTCATTGTTCCAGCATCACGCCGGCTGCTAGTGCTATTGAGTGACTATCCGGGTGAGCTGTACCCACTCGGGATCGAGTGGCGACGAAGCCAAGAGTGTGCCTGAATCCACTTCTATCTGCTAACCTTTTTCTTCTCACTTCAAATCTCTGGTTCCTGGAAGCAAGATAAAATAAACTCACGTTGGAGTTGATATGTTGTGTGGACATTGACTTCATTGGGGAAAGATAGACACTCGCCTCTATGAACATAGAGGGGAGAACCAGAAGAAGGGGACCTATCAACTGCAGGACCCAAGTATATGACACCGCCTGACCTCTATAACCTAGAGGACACAGGCATGTGGCATGGTGTGTCTTCTCCCCTTGCTTGAGAGGGTAAGAGGGGGAAAAGGATCCGTGTGCTACAGTTAAAAATCATGAAATGGAGTTTACTCCCACTTTAAAGTTAACTTGTGACCAGGCTATGGACAGTCAAGATTTTAAATATACCTAACAAGCAGTAAATTAACTCTAAAGTCAAACTTGGGGATTGTTTAAAAATGACCCATGCAGTAAAGGTCCCTCCTCCACACTGTTTATTTAGTCTACCAGTAGAGAACTAAGCAGAAAAACTTACATTATTCCTATTGCCAAAATTATATATTTTTTCTTACAAAGCATCTGCTTAGTCTTCGTGCCTAACGCAAATGCTAATATGAGCCACCACTGTGCATTGTTTACTCCTTCTCTGCCAAATCTGTTAAAGAGGTGGTAAAAGTAGGCATACTGTACATGACTTTGTTTCCCACCAAAAATAAACTTGACACATGTAGCAAATGAAACAAGACATATGGAAAGGAGAAGACATCCCAAAAAATATCTACAACAGATAAGCTCTAGAGTTGATGGTAAAAAGATTGTACTTGTTCCCACACTTTCTGCAACTACAGTCCTTAAAGAGGAGTTCCAGTCTGTAAAAAAATAACTAAAAATCAGCAGTTACAAATGCTGTAGCTGCTGACTTTTAATATAAGGACACTTACCTGTCCAGGGATCCTGCAATGTCGGCACCCCTAGCCGATACGTCAATTGGCTTCGGGTGCAGGCGCTGGCATTTGTAGTAAGGGAAACAGAAAATTAAGCCTTGTGGCTTCAAAACCTGTTTCCTACTGCACATGTGCTAGTCACGCTGCACTTTCTGAACAGTCCTGCCGTCTTCTGGGACCTGTGTGTGTCCCAGAAGGCAGCAGAGAAAAGGAGGGGCCGGAAATGTTGTAGATCACAGTGGGGTAATCTTAACCGAAAGTGGGAGCGCGTATCTGTAAAAACAAGGTACCCGCCCCCCCCCAAAAAGTGCAAAATGTGGCAGAAGGTGTGAACAAAGCAGATCCTCCCCTTTTGGGTGGAGCACCACTTTAAAGTGGTTCTAAAGTCAAACATTTTTACCTTAATGCATTCCCTGCTGAGGGGGCACTCATAGAAGAGAAGGAGCGGAAAGTGTGGGCGGGGGACCCCAGAAAAGGAGGTAAGCAGCCTCTCTGTGCAATAACATTGGGGTTGCAAGGTAAAAGAGAAGGTCCGCATAAACAGAGTTTTTATAATGATCTTCATCTATCTGCAGTCCAGTTTTGTTTGGGTTGGCACGCACTTTAAATGGTTCTAGAGATATTATTAAAAAAGGGGGCATAAGGGGCATCTCCGCCGGGTTCCATTTGTAATAGTAAATTGGTCAGACAAGATACCATTTACTTTGACAGATGCTGATGGGATGAAATAAATGGAAGCGATCCACTTTAAAGAAATTGGTTTCAAGGCCAATATACTGTATGTTAGGACCACTGTCCTAAATTGCCAGTTGACCTGATCAAAAGTCTTTTCGACATCGATAAAAAAAAACATGGAGTCTTGATTAAGGAAGCCATGAGGATGAGATTAAGAACTTTTATCACATTATCACGGGCTTCTCGAGCCAGTAGGAACCCCACCTGATCTAGATTTATTAAGCCTCGCACATGTGAAAGAAGTCGGTTGGCTAAGATTTTCGCTAGAAGTTTGAGATCAGTAGCGTTAGCTTGCACAAGAGGTGGAGTCTCTTCCCTCCTCTGGCTTCCGTGAGATGTAGTGTTAAGTGGGGAAGAAGGATTTTGTTATATTGAGCGGTGAATCCATTTGGGCCAGGTGATTTACCCAGTTACATGGATTTTTGACAGCGGCCTGAATTGCTTCTTGCATTATACAAGGAGTCTAAGGCAGCACCTGCTGAGGTTGCCAGTTTGGGCAAGTGTAGACAAGGAGATATAGCCATCTATTTTGTTCCAACAGAGCTGAGGGAGTGGGTCCGAGGGTGGGGCCTGAAAATTATAGAGGGAAGAGTAAAAAGACCCAAAAACCACTCTAAATGTCCAAGGGTTGATTCACCCTGGTGCACTGGGGAGAAACGATAGAAGGGACATAAGGAAGGAGCTGCTGCATTTGTCACCATGCTCATAGTATAATCTACGGCATTGATCTAAGGATGCTTTTGCTTTGTGATAAAAAAGAGAACGGAGTTGGTGTTGGCACAAGAGGAGCTCCACCCTCAAATTCAAGTGGAGTGTAGTTTTGAGTTCCAAGCGATGGATGTCCTCTAGGAGTCGTCGCTCTTATTCTTTCCTTTCGCATTTGACCCTGGATCCATGTTTGATGCCTCTAATATAGAGTTTGTGAGCCTCCCATACAGTCATGGGATCAGAGTCACCTGTGGCATTGATATTGAAGTACATGCCCAATTCCCGAATGACGTCGGGCAAGATTAGGGGATCCTGAAGTAGGTTGTCATTCAGGCACGTTTGTTATTTTAAGGAAAAGAAGAGCCTCTACAACCAGATGTTCTGATGCTCCAACACTGGACTTTTGGGTCTCCAATACAACAGCTGCAGTCGCTGCAGCCACTCTGCCCACACCTCATCTCCTCTTACCCACTCATGGAAGGCTTTGTATTATGCAAGCCCTTACACAAAATATAAAGTAGTATTTGAATGCACAGCAGAGGGTGGGAGCAGCCAGAGCACATCTCGCCTGTCAGAGTACTGGAGGTATAGCAATAGTTGTACTCCTGGAGCTCAGTAAAAATATAAATAGTAACTAAAAGAGATTAGTCTACAAGATGGCATACACCTCATTGGACTTAACCTCTTATAAACCAGCATATTTTTAAAAGTGCTGCAAGTCCTAGAGTTCTGCATTAAGTGCAGTAGTAGAGTATAGAAACTAATCATCATTCACTGGTCTTTGGTGTATTATAATTAAAGACTGAATGTACAGATTCCTGCATAGGCTCAAACTCTCTAGGTGAAGTCATCATTAAAGTCCCAACAAGACCAAATTGACCTTCCACTTCCACATCTACAACTATTTGGCCAGAGTGAGCTCTGCTTTTGCAACTATCAATTCAGATCAGATATATAAATGATAACGCCCATAAAACTGTTATCACGTAATCTGTTAAATGCACTTATGTTGCTATCATGTGCAAAAATTGCAGAAATTAGTAACACCAGGCACACGACATCAATATTTGAACAATCAGTGACCCATCTCACACACTGCAAGTGACTCTGTTCAGAAGAATTCTTGGATGCTAACATAATATCAGAGAGAAACAAAGGCATCAGTTTGTAATATGAAATTAAACTAAGACCATCTACTATACCAAATATATTATGAATAAAATATTATTCAATATGTGAGATCAATTCTCTTCCAAAAACTGCAAAGCTCTACGGTAGTCATCTCTGATCTATTAAAACTCAATCAGAGCTTTGTGTTATTATCATCACTAATATAATTATGGCAATTGTTGCATTTTATTGATAGCATCACTGTTTTTCAACATGAATACAGGCGGTCCCCGGGTTACAAACAAGATAGGGACTGTAGGCTTGTTCTTAAGTTGAATCTGTTTGTAAGTTGGAACAGGTAAATTTTTTAAGTGTAGCTCCAGCCCAAAAAATCTATTTTTAAGCTTTTTGGATAGCATAGGGAGGGGTTATCACCCCTGTAACATTTATTTTGCTGCCTGTTCAGAAGATTTCACCTCACTTTCTGTCACAATGACAATTGGATTTTGAAAATTTTGGGTTATTAGGGAAACAAGGATTGGTGATAAAGCATCAGTGGAGACACTTTTTCCCATGTTAACTCTTACAGAAGAGAATTTCCCTTCTTAGGGGTAGATTTCCTCACACTTCCTGTTGTCTCCTTCCGTTTGGAAGTAGGATGTTTGTAAGTCGGATGTTTGTAAGTAGGGGACCGCCTGTAAGCTATTTTACCCTAGGGAAAACCATTAAGTAATTTTCAAATCTATGGAAGCCCCTGCTAAAATTGATTATATCTATTTGTCACGGTAGAGTGTTCAGGAAATTGTAGAAATTTAAAAAAATATAGGGATGAGAATTACCTGGAGTATTTAGCACACAGGGCAAATCATTTTTAACTCCCCATTTTCTATATGACATTATACTCCGTAAAAATCTTGAAATAAACAGAATATTAATGACAGAAAAGAAATACGCACAGTAAAAATTGTGGTGACCCCTTACATTAGAAATTACTGTAGAAGTGACCTCTTGCATCGATAAACCAGTTTGAGAGATTACTTCACCACCTGCTTACTGCTCAAGGAACTCCTAGTTAGGGAAAAGCCCTACAGTTTAACAGTATGCAGATTGAGAAAGGCTGTACTACATAACATGTCAAAACCCTCATTAACAATGTAACATTATCTAGAAATTTGGAAAATGTATTTGTGATGAGTCTAGCGAATAATGCCCTGTACACACGATAGGATTTTCCGTCAAAAAAAGTTGTATGTGAGCTTTTGGTCTGATATTCCTACCGTGTGTATGCTCCATCCAACATTTTCTGTCAGAATTTCCGCCAGCAAAAGATTGAGAGCAGGTTCTCTATTTTTCCGACGGAAAAAGTTCTTGTCGGAAATTCCGCTTGCCTGTATGCAATTCCGATGCGCAAAAAGACAGGCATGCTCAGAATCAAGCAGAAGAGCCGAACTGCCTATTGAACTTCATTGATCTTGGCTCGTCGTACGTCTTGTACGTCACTGCGTTCTTGACGGTCGGAATTTCAGACAAGATTTGTGTGACCGTGTGTATGCAACACAAGCCAACATTCCGTCAGAAAAAATTCACGGTTTTCTTGTCGGAATTTCCGATCGTGTGTACGGGGCATTAGGGTTGATTTGTTAAACTGGCTATATACACAGAGAGAATTTCAGATTGTTACTATTGAACCTGCTGAAATTTGCACCATGGGTGGCTCTTTTGGCAATTTCCCACCCAACATTCTGCAACGGAAAAATTCAAGGAGCCGAGTGATAAATTGTTGGATGAACAGCGCATGCATCTAAACAGATGCAGGTATTGTTTAGGCATTTTGACAGCCACTAGTGTGGTTGGATTGGTTTGTCTGTACACATTCTAGCAGTTCCTACTTTGTCTATTTCTGTGTTTAGAGCCAGAATTTTTGTGTTGTATAGTCTGATTTGACCTTGCAGTTGTCCAGCTAGGCAATCCTGTAGCTTGTATATTGAAAGTTGGTCTGCTGCACATTTCCATAGTTACATATAGTTACATAGTTGGTAAGGTTAAATAAAGACACCAGTCCATCCAGTTCAACCTGTGTGGGTGTGCGCGTGTGTTTATGTCAATAATAATTTCCATTTCCCTGTATATTGCTTCCGCTACGATGCCCCTCTTTATTTTTTAACTCTTACCTGTGTCCTGTTTAATCTGGTGCAATGACTGCTGCACCTGGTTCTCTGGTTCCCAGTGGCTCCTTTCTCTTGCAGCCAGCCTTGCATGGGACAAGAGTTGTGTCTCTCTACAATATGTGCACCAATGGAAACACAGCCCATAACATAAAATGGCAGGGCACTCCCTGCTCCTCCCTCCCTTCTTCAAATGACCAGACTGACTGGACACTGCATTGTACATTGTTAAAGCGGAGTTCCACCCATTAATGGAACTTCCACTTTAAGTGATGGTGACCCCCTGACATGCCACATTTGGCATGTAATTTTTTTGGGGGGGAGCGAATACCCTCTTTTTAGAGGCATCCAGCTCCCACTTCCTCCCGGGGCTCCGTGGCGCCATAAGGAAGTTCACCTCTACCCCCTCCCTTCTTGCAATCTTCTGGGACACGTCACAGGTCCTAGAAGATTGCCCGGTCATTCACAGCGCGCAGTGCGGCTCGTGCATGTGCAGTGCGTGCCTGGCTGTGAAGCCACAGCCGGGCGTCCACAGTAAGAATGCCAGCGCCATGGAGAGGAGGGGGAGAGGAGCGGGGCTTCGTACGCCCACATTGCTGGACCATGGGACCGGTGAGTGTCTGTTTATTAAAAGTCGGCGGAACTCCGCTTTAACTCTTTTCTGTAAAGACCAGATGTTCAGGGAAGCAGCATTGAAACAGCAGGAGTCAGCAGCAGTGAAAGTTGTAAACTGCAAATCCTGGAGTAAGAATTAAAAAAAAAATGTTTACTGGGAAATGTTTATTTAATTGTGCAAAATTTATTATACTAATGCACTGCGCAAACTCTTGCCACTATATAAATCCTGTATAATAATAACAATGAGCTAAATAAGAATCCTGTTAAACAAATCAATATATGACCCCTGTGCTACACACTAAAATATAAAAAATAATGTCACAAGAGCTGTTAAGGACGGCCTTAGACAAAGTAAATTTCTTTCCTGCAACCATGGGTTGACAGGGGAATACTTACCGATGAACCACTGTGTTCTCCTGGCAAGGGGCGTCCCTGCTGGGAAAACACAGTGATTATTGCTAGCGGCTATAACAGCTGCTAGTGATAATCACATGTAAATCCGGCAGGCTGAATGTACAGTACCTAAGTTGATTGATCGATCAACTTGGGTACATTCAGCCTGCCCATACACGGTTCGAATCTCAGCCGGTTCTAGATGAGATTCGAACTGTCTATGGCCAGCTTTACACTAAGGTATTATCACTCCACATAGAATAAAGAGAAGAACATATAATAGTGAAGCGCTCAAGATAAATCTCAAACACATAAAGTAAACAAATAGTGACCTTATCAGTGAGTAATAAGCACTCACTGTGTATTACTCACTGTTAAGGTCACTGATAGGGCCACCATTTGTTTTCTTTATGCGTTTGAGGCTTATCTTGAGCGTTTCACTATTTTATGTTCATCCTGTTAAAGCGGTAGTAAACCACAGTTGATGGGAAAAAAAATCCCCTGCAAGGCAATGTCATATTGTGCTAGTATGAATCACATACTTGCACAGTATGAGAGACTTACCTTAGAACGAAGCTCTCCAGCGCCGCGCTGTCACTGGTGAGAGGGCTGACATCTTCCTCCAGTCTTCCTTCCGGGTTCGCGTCCTTAGCCTACATGAGTGGCCAGAGTAATGATGACTTCACTCCCGCGCATGCGCACAGGAGCTGCCGTTTACAGCACAGGCTCTGAAGGTCCGGCTCTGTACGTCGAACCTTCAGAGCGCATGCACCGGTAACATCACCGGCTGCATGCACTCTAAATATCTCCTAAACTGTAAAAAGTTTAGGAGATATTTACAGTACCTACAGGTAAACCTTACTATAGGCTTGCCTGTAGGTACAAGTGGTAGAACAGAGTTTACTACCACTTTAAAACAGCTATATAGCAGGATGATCTCAGAGTCAATAGGCTGCAGCTACTATTGCTGGCAGGAGCAAGACTTCTACTTCTATAATGGTAATCCATCATATTGGCATTTTTCAGAGGCTGCTGGGACAAGGTCAAATGTAGAATTTAAAAAAAAAGTAATTAAACTTTAAGGACATACAAGAGAGCCGGAATAGAGGGGAAGGCAATATAATTTCTCTAGGGGGTTGTGCTGTGGTGGAGCAGTACTTTAGATGAAAAGGGTCTTTGATCCAACTGTTTAGAGAGATAGTATCTAGACTTTATGTGTTGTAACATATTAGGTGCTCTCATTTCTGCATTTGTCAGAAGGGAAAAAAATGTGCTTACATCTGCTGAAGCTATGGCAATGCCTTCCTAGT
Organism: Rana muscosa; assembly: GCA_029206835.1. Classification (NCBI taxonomy): domain Eukaryota; kingdom Metazoa; phylum Chordata; class Amphibia; order Anura; family Ranidae; genus Rana; species Rana muscosa. Next base: position 666,493,580 of record CM055118.1, read on the forward strand.
TTGAATACACTGTATATACAGTATATATATATATATATATATATATATATATATATATGTAGCGGGGTCCTCAAATTGATGGGATACACCTGGGGTGTGACCCAGGTGTATAATTGTGTTAGGGTTCAGACCCCTTTTTGTTTCGTGAAGGATTGGAGGATGTAGTATTCTCCTTTGCCTGTGGGTGGCGGGGTACCCACAGGCTTCAGGTAGAATCATCTCCTGCAGTGCTCCCTGTTTTGTCCCTTCCCGGAGATGGTATGGCTGGGGCGGGGAACCCGCCGGGCCGTTGATGGGAGGAGATAAAAGGGGGAAACGCCCTTACCACGAGGTCTTGCGGAGAAGGAGGTCCTCGGAGAAGAGGGTTGCGGTCCGCACCCAGGCCCCTCAGGCCTGGGTGCTGGAGATCCAGGAGTCTGGTCCAGGTGCCCATGGCCTGGTCCGGAGTCATGTTGGCGTCCATCCCAGGCACCTTTAGCCTGGGGTGAGGTACTATCGAGGAGGCCTGGGGCCCAGTACCTTCGACTGGGTCCCGCTAGGGTGGACTGTCCGAGGGTCCCTGAGCGGAGGGACTCGTATCTGAGGTGAGGAGGCCAGAGAGGTTACCCACTGGAGACCCGGAGCAGCACCAACCCGGTGACAGTGGGCCTCTGGGAACTCTCTTGGGAGGACACATCCCCCTGATAGGGGCCACAGCGCATCGAAGAGGGCTCCATTGCTGTTCATAGGGGTTGCTGGAAGAGACCCCATCTTTCCTGTTCTGTAACAGCCGGATTGGCTTAGGCGCCGCTGGTCATAGTACAGTGGCATAGAACTTAAACTTTAGGAAGTGCCTCGATCTGCTCGCCCCACCGTTGGCAAGGTTATAGGTCCCAACCAGTTTGCTGCAAAAGAACTGTTTATTGTGCTTTGCGTATTGGAGTGTCAAATAAACAAGTGTTGGACCTTTCTCCGGTGTGTGAACTCCAGTTACTGGAAGCAAAGGGGAGGCTGGTGAGCTTGCAATTACAGACTCAGTGCATTCACAGAACACACCGGCCCGAGGAAACATCAGTAAGTGGCCTTCACCTCCCTACTACAATGGGGAGGACATGGGCCGTGGCGCATCTCACTCTCACAACCCAGGAACCCCTAGACATGAGTTGGTGTGTAACCGATAAAGATGGAGAGAGAGTGAGGCCGCTACACGTGGGGGCTCGTGAGTCCGGGATAGAGTGTGTTCTAGAGATGGACTTGAGAATGTCTACATTTGAACTTTGCTGCCCAGGAGTTCCGAGCAGATCGGCCATATTACTGGCCAAAGTGCGTCCCTGCTCGGAGTTGTGGAAATGACCCTAACACGGGAAAGGCCCATGCGGAGGAGCGGAAAAAGGGAGAGGTCCAGCCGTGTGACGTACTGCACGTGGGGACTGTTAACGCACTGCGCCACGAGGCACCCCATGGCGACATCGTTCGTGGGCGGAGTCAAGAGGAAGCCCGCGAAAATGTACAGCTCATGGGAGGAGTCTGGCCAAGTGTGGGGATACACGTGGAGACTCCGGCGCGGGGTCAGTGCATGATGGAGCAGCAGATAGTCGGGATGACCTCAAGTGCCCCGTGGATTATGGTTCCTCACCCCACGAGAATGACTTCCTTTGCTGCCCCCATCACAGACACGGGGATAAGACTTAGGCCCCGAGGGCGGTTGGCTCTGTACACTTGCAGAGACACGGAGGCCCTCGGTGTGATCTGTCCCGGCTGCTCGGGACTGGTGGTCACCCTGAAGCCATTCGGGCGATGTGAGGAGTGCAGAGAATTCCTTTTTGAGGTCGAGTCGTCCACAGCAAGGCCCCGGGCCCTTCGCCTCAACTACCTCACGGGTACCGCTACTCCGGAAGGGGAGATCAAGGCCTTTGTCGAGGTTCCCGTGCGCGCTGCCCAGGGCGATGGACTGCCCAACAGAGAAAAATCAGAGGATGCTGCCTCGGTCGCCACAAGTTCTCTGCTCCCACCCCCGAAGAGGAAAGTTGGCCTAGTACAGGCATCCTATGGACGTGGTCGAGCATCACCCCGCTGCTTGCCTGGCCTGGATGGCGCCGGTCGAGAAGGAAGTCCTGGACATCCCAGTCCTCTACAAGGGTCAGGTGAGCCAGGGGCTGGGACTGTGGTGGTGGTTGGAGGTGTCGGGGGCCCATTGGAGGTGGAGCCCCCCAGGGAGGATGATTCTGTGTCCACGGGAAGATATCTGCCTGCGGAGATGTATGACACCTCCGACCTAGAGTCGCTGTCTGACTGCGGAGATGATGGCGAGATAGACGAACTGTTCAGCCGCAAGGGCTGGGATAGAATGCCACTTCTTGCTTCCCGTGCGGTACGGGATTCACCTATGTACACAGGAGACAGCACACCTCGGGTGGAAGACCCGCAGCTTACGAGGGAACCTACCCCTCCACCGGTGTCCTCACCTACTGTTACCTCACCTGCTTTGGTTGTGGGGACACCCCGCGCTTCTCTGAGAGCGCCGAAAGTCAGTTTCAGGGAGCTGGTAAAGGCACCTCGGCATCCGGAAGCTATTGTGCTGCCTGGAACTGGAGAGAAAGCCACTATGCCACCTTTGGCCCGCTTGCAGAGACTGTTTTGCCACAAAGTAGCTCGGGAATATGGGTGGGAGTACCCGTATCTGCCCCGGGACTTGCTGTTTGAGGTGGAAGTCTGGAGAGCAAGATGGTATGACGAGTTTGTGTGGGACAAGTTGAAGGTGCCTCATGCTCGCAGGTACCTGGAATGTGTGCCGGCAGTGTCTAAGAGGTTTGAGGACTGCAGAGCTGAATGGAAATTGGGGCGCCATATCCATGCTGACAAGATAGTCATTTGCAGAAGAGAAGGAGAAGATGTTGAGTATTCGATAGAGGCATTTGACAAACACCTGAAACCCCTGTATCTGCCGGATCCAAAGTTTTACTTATAGGAGAAAAGAACTCCTGTTTATTTCCTTTGTGCACTTGAACTTTCTGGAAGAGCCATTCCCAGACACCCAGGACTGTGCCCTGCTTTTGTTTTTATTTGGGCTTTTCTTTTTCTCATTGGAGACTTGGGGCTGTTGTGTTTTTTTGTGTTTCCCCTTTTCTTCATGTGCCAAAGGCAAGGACATTTGGGAATAGTGGCAGAGTAGGGAAAAGCTGGAAGAACGAAGATTCGTTGAGTGTCATGACCGCGGCGTTGTCACCAGGTGGCAGTGTTGCGCAACAAATGTTTGAAAATGTTTCACACACACATCACCTTGCTTGTTGGAGTGAGTGGGTCTCTCGGCTGACGGGCCCACTCATGCCAAATGACACAAAATTATGTTAGGATGTTGTTTTTTTCTTTCCCCTGCAGGAGGATCGTCAATCAAGATCATTGAGAGTGGGTGGCTCTTAGACAGTGTGGGAGAGGGGTTGTGATTATGCAGATGTTTAAAGTGTTTTATGACATAAGTTGTTTTATATGTTCCCCATTCCCTGAGCAGGTCTTGGCACTTGGGAAAAATTTAGAGGAACTGCCTCAGGGGTTTCACTCCATGTCACCACTTTATGGGAGGCATGGGTGTGCACCTGACGCTGGGGACCAGCGTCCAATCACAGGGGGGAATGTGTAGCGGGGTCCTCAAATTGATGGGATACACCTGGGGAATAGTGTGACCCAGGTGTATAATTGTGTTAGGGTTCAGACCCCTTTTTGTTTCGTGGAGGATTGGAGGATGTAGTATTCGCCTTTGCCTGTGGGTGGCGGGGTACCCACAGGCTTCAGGTAGAATCATCTCCTGCAGTGCTCCCTGTTTTGTCCCTTCCCGGAGATGGTATGGCTGGGGCGGGGAACCCGCCGGGCCGTTGATGGGAGGAGATAAAAGGGGGAGACGCCCTTACCACGAGGTCTTGCGGAGAAGGAGGTCCTCGGAGGAGGAGGGTTGCGGTCCGCACCCAGGCCCCTCAGGCCTGGGTGCTGGAGATCCAGGAGTCTGGTCCAGGTGCCCATGGCCTGGTCCGGAGTCATGTTGGCGTCCATCCCAGGCACCTTTAGCCTGGGGTGAGGTACTATCGAGGAGGCCTGGGGCCCAGTACCTTCGACTGGGTCCCGCTAGGGTGGACTGTCCGAGGGTCCCTGAGCGGAGGGACTCGTATCTGAGGTGAGGAGGCCAGAGAGGTTACCCACTGGAGACCCGGAGCAGCACCAACCCGGTGACAGTGGGCCTCTGGGAACTCTCTTGGGAGGACACATCCCCCTGATAGGGGCCACAGCGCATCGAAGAGGGCTCCATTGCTGTTCATAGGGGTTGCTGGAAGAGACCCCATCTTTCCTGTTCTGTAACAGCCGGATTGGCTTAGGCGCCGCTGGTCATAGTACAGTGGCATAGAACTTAAACTTTAGGAAGTGCCTCGATCTGCTCGCCCCACCGTTGGCAAGGTTATAGGTCCCAACCAGTTTGCTGCAAAAGAACTGTTTATTGTGCTTTGCGTATTGGAGTGTCAAATAAACAAGTGTTGGACCTTTCTCCGGTGTGTGAACTCCAGTTACTGGAAGCAAAGGGGAGGCTGGTGAGCTTGCAATTACAGACTCAGTGCATTCACAGAACACACCGGCCCGAGGAAACATCAGTAAGTGGCCTTCACCTCCCTACTACAATGGGGAGGACATGGGCCGTGGCGCATCTCACTCTCACAACCCAGGAACCCCTAGACATGAGTTGGTGTGTAACCGATAAAGATGGAGAGAGAGTGAGGCCGCTACATATATATATATATATATCAAACTACTGAGTTAGTTTAGTTTATTAATGTCACATGGCTACTTTTAATGAGCTAAATTGCTTTCGCAATTTGCAGTATAGCAAAATGACTTAATGCAGAAGTATAAAACAAAAAACACATTAAAGAGACACACCAGATTTGTAGAGGCAGAAACCACAACATAAAAAAAGCATGGCTTTAAATTAAGCTTAGCCAAGCAAAATTATCATTCAGGGAACAAGCAATTGTTCCAGATCCTCCCTCCCTTCTTTAGTGATACATGATTGAAATATTTACCACAATGATGACCTCATGTTTCGGTTACCTCCAGCAGCTGTGATCCCACACAAGATATCCCAAAAAGTTAGGGCTTCTCCAGCTCATGCAAACTCATACAGCCTTGGAACCACATATCATGTAAACCTAAACACTAGTTTTTCAAGGTATTTAATTTGCAGAAATGTATCTACAATTTTAATAAACCAGTTTCATGTGACTGTAGAAGCGTGACAACAGTATTTGAAACCTGCAGAGCTGAAAAACTGGATGCTGGGATTTAAAAATTAAAGTAGAAAAATATAGCAAAACCTTTTTTCATTTTGGATAGAGTAATGCCGCGTACACACGGTCGGAATTTCCGATAGAAAGTCCGATGGGATCTTTTCGTCGGATATTCCGACCGTGTGTATGTGTATTTTCTGTCTGAATTTCTGACGGACTTAGATAGAGAGCAGGTTCTCAATTTTTCAGACGGAAAAAATTCCTATGGGAAAATCTGTTTGTCTGTATGCATGCTCGGAAAAAAAATTGACGCATGCTCGGAAGCATTGAACTTATTTTTCTTGCCTCGTCGTAGTGTTGTACGTCATCGCATTCTGAACGCTCGAAAGTTCAGAGAACTTTTGTGTGGCCGTGTGTATGCAAGCCAAGCTTGAGCGGAATTCTGTCAGAAAAACCATCCAACTTTTTTTCTTGTGTACAGGGCATTAGGCAGGGTTTACAATCCTTGACAGTTTGTTTTTTTTGCCTTCTTTGTCCCATTGGGGAGGTTTCTCTTTACTTCCTGCCACATAGCCAAATCAGGAAGCAAGAGGAAATTCCTCCGAAGTGAGGTTGTCACCAGGTTTACCAGAACTAGTGTCCCCTTTGGAAGATTTCCACTCCATTACTGTTCTGGGGACAACCCAAAATATGAGATTTTCTTTTACTGCCACTTGATAATGATAAACAGGACAAATAGATAGGGCGAATTTCCCCAACGGAGGTACAGGCAGCATTAGAGACCTGACAGGTCTGCAGAACCGGCTGAGATTCAAACCATCTATAGCTGGCTTAGGAGAATACCTGGTCAAGACTGTTCCAGTGCTTTACAGCACACATATGGGTTGATTTACAAAATACTGTTCACTTTGCAAGGGAGATCTCCCTTAACTTACTGAATGTTGCTGTGCAAAGGATACACGATCATGTGCAAGAAAAAAAAAAAAGTATTTTTGCTGGCACATGATTTAATGATGGAAATCAGGAGAGCTTCACCTAATTCACTAAGCTAAGGAAACATTCCCTTGCAACCCCTTTGCCTTTACATTTTGGCCAATTCTCTATTATTAATCTCCTGCTGCTGCCCAGTTTTACATTTCTATATCATCTAGTCTACAATTATTAATGAGAGCTTGATAAAAACTAGTCAGCGACAGGGCAGTTTTGCATCAGAAAGAACAGAGAAAGCCTCAGCGAACTTATGGCAAATTTAAATCTGCAAGTCTAAAGCCTCATACACATGATCGGACTTCAAACAAACTTTTCCGTGGATTTTTGTCCGAAGGGAGTTGGCCGGGAACACCCATAGCATACACACGGCAGGACTTTTCTGCAAACTTTCCCAACATCACGTGGTTTTTCTGCTCTTTTCTGCTCTTTACCTCCACCCTTTGGTCAACTTCTGCTATTGTTGGTTGATTTTAACATTGGTTCTGGGCATGCGTGTTTGTACTTCGGACAAAAGTCCGATGGATTTCTGTACACATGATAGGACTTTGCACCGTAGACTTTTGTTGCCGAAAAGTTTGTCCGTTTGCAGAGCGAACTTTTGTCCGATGAAAACCAAAAAAGTTTGTCCGATGGAGCGTACACACGGTAGGATTGTTTTGAAAACTTGCTCATTTTGAAGTTTGTTGTCAAAAAGTCCTACCGTGTGTATGGGGCTTAAGCGGGACTATTATTGTTCCCATTCCCTTGTAAAGTGAGAAATCCCTTGCTGCGGTTCACTGCCCAGAATTGCGTCACACTTACAAGACCAGAGCTCCTACGCGTTTCAACCTGATTGAAAGCTCATTGAAGATGACCAATCAGGTTTAAACGCGTAGAAGCTTTGGTCACATAAGCATGATGCAACTTCCTCTGACGTCAATTCTGGGCGGTGAACCGCAGTCAACTTCCGGCAATCGAGCGAGGGGCGGTCATCATCCCTATACACACACAATGTTGTTTACACCTACTGCCAGGTTATAGGGCATAACAGCAAGTGAGTGCGATACTGTACACATCTTTTTCCAATAAATACAGTTTACGGCTTTTCCTATTACTCTTTCTTTCCAAGCATGGTGGTCGAGTAGAGCATACAAGCCATTGGAGACACACAGGAGTCACAAATTTATCAGGGGATTGCCCCACAAGTGTTCATTGACCATACTAGAGATAGAGTTTACATCCATGTGGGGCACAAGAAAGCACTTTGTATGTCCATAAGGAGCACCGCACTTTACGCTATCACGGAAGGTCCATGGAAGCAATGTCACTTTATCTGAAATGTAAGTCTGCATATTGGGACTCACTTATTGATTCACTGCACTTGTAATAGATGGTCTATTTAGAGAGTTTTATGTCGTGTGTTAGCATGTATGAGACTGCAGCACTCATATACCATTAGCACTGGTACAGATTTATTTATCGAAATGCGCAGAGCATTTTTTTTATATTATGTTTCTTTAGTAAATCATCTCCATAGTGTTGTAGCATTGCTGGATTGATGGTTCTTCTGGTAACACTAAATAAAGCAGAAGTGCATCCTCACATTTATTTTCACATCCATTGACAGACTTTTCCTCTGTGCAGCATTAGCCAACAAAGAATTACCCTTCTACTGCCATGGACAGTAAAATGGTCGATAACTCTAACAAGATATGTTGTTTATAGGATTTCCGTTTAACAGCAGGCAGGAGGCGGTTTTATGTCCACTGATGACTCCAAACTCGTTTCACACCTAATTTGTCAAAATCTGTAGACAGCTGCATAGTTTATTAATCCCTTTGTCACATAACCCACTAAGTCACTGATGCCGTAAAATTGTAAATAACTAAAAATGGTTACTAGGCTCTATGTGGGGTTTAATAGTTTTCTTCATTAGAGAACGCTTCTTAAAGTCTTCTATATTCTCCATCGCAGAGAGTTGACTTCAGAGCAAAAGAAAAGATTTGCAGAAAGCATTAAGCCTCCCTTTCACTATCCAGTAAGCCTGGGCTGTTTATAAGCATGACACTGCCTTGGAATGTAGCCAGTGCCTATAGTGCTGTGCCTAAGGAGAGTGTAAGCAGCTGCAAACTTGTAATTTAAAACCGCTCAAATTTCCTGAAGGTCCAGCACTAGTTGGATGCACAATGAGAGCAAGACATAGCTTCTCCCTCCAAGGATTCCCTTTCTGTCTGCATGAAAAAAGAAAGGCAAAGGACTAACCTGAGTGCAGCCAGAGAGATCTAAGTAGATGACCTTGTGACATCCCTTTCCAGAGCCCAGGTACTGTAAGCCTTTGTCTGTAAATTTTCGGCTGTAGGCTAAGCTTAGATACTGGAGATTGAGCAGGTATCTAGAGGGAAGAATACAGAATTGAGATAAATGTATTAGTATAGTACAAAGACAACATTTCGAGAAAAGGGGAGTGAGAACATCAATCTGCACGGAGGAACCATTTTATTACTGCATATTCGGCAACTTTCCTGAAGCCAATTTAAGATGTATTTAAATAATTCAACTTGACTTTAAAATTCAACACAGATTTGGGGAAAGCTAATTCTTTCTTTTTGAAATGTTAATTTACAGTTAAACTTTTCATTGTAAATTAGGTAAGCAGGAGGCAACATTCAGATGTATGCATTATTTTTTACAGTTTGCTTGGGAAAAGCATAATAACTCATAACTTGCCTAAACCTCAACTTAACCCACCAAGACCTTTCTTTACAAGCTCCTTCTGTGCCAGGGGAGCCAGCCCATGGTGAGCCAAACACAAAGCCCCACCAGCACACCTCAATTCCCAATTCATGACTCAACCTATACAGGCTCTGCATGGTTTTTAAGGAACAGCAACACAATTAAACAATCGAGTACCCAACAATTCCTAAAAAACTGCTAATCTCTGCATTTTATAGCATGCTGGTTTATGTATTTGTGTATTTTATGTCAGCTCTGGGTTCCTGTAACAACCCACAATGTGATTTACATATGTGCTACTTACTATTGCATGCTTGCAACATATTGATATTTTATATTGTATTTCACTTCTATATTGTTTCTTTGAGCATGCTGGAGTAACTTGCAAATCGCTTGCTGTATGAGCTGACATGACTGAAGTACATATAGGATAATACAACACTGCCACCAAATGGAATTATGTGCAGTATTGTAATACAGAGTAGTTGGATAAGCAGCTAAGGAGGATCATACATGGGAACAACTAATGTATTCATACAGGAAAGCTATGGAGAACTTTAATGAGAGAGCACTTCATAAAAACGTTCAGCCAGCAGTGCCATAACAACACCCATAGGCTAGACATTTCAATGAAACTTTGAAATGACTTGCCTATTTCATTAACATGAGCTACATATCCTGTTCAGTAGACTTTACTGCTATTTTTGGCATACTATTCCTTTTGAAATGGTAGTGCTCCTGCTGCACATTGGAACCTTTTGATATTTATATAGTCTACATCAGCTGGTGGGCAGGACTTGTTACAATGTAGCCAATTATTAAGAAGTCTCAGACTACACTGGACCACACTGGAAGCTAGTCAATTTGGACTAACTCTATAACTACAGATAAATAAGCCATTTTATAATACACATTGGATAAATAATTATTCAATATAGTTATTCAATTCAGTGATTTAATGAGCCACAGTATCCTTAAAAAAATAAGATAACAAACAGAAGCTCTGTGGAAGACTGGATAACGCCAAACTAACTTTGCATCACTAAATTATTATAACAGGAGTCCCTAAACTTTTTAAACAAATAGTCAGTTCAGCCTTCATCAGACTTTTGGGGGCCAGGCTGTGGCCAACAGGGGTAAGAAGTGTCCCAGCTTCAAAGGTCAGTAGAAGTAAGGGCTCACGTACATGGCAGCATCTAGCAGTATATCATAAATTCCAGTGTATTTCCCTGCCAGGGAGCCCACAGGTGTGAAGTCAATGACTGTACCCAGCTATATCCTATAGCTGTATACAGAAGTTCTTAGGTAAATGTGTATTTTCGTACAGACGTATACCTTTGGATGCAAATTTTGCCCCTAGAGTTGTACGCCCATATGAAAAATGTATCTTTATGCAGGTGTAGCACCCTCCCCAAAAGGCTGGGACGCTATTTGAAATTTAGAGGGATGTCTGAGCCAGTAGTTGGGCTCAGACGGTTCAATTACATTGAAATTTACCTCTGTTCTAGCTGTGGTTTGCCCGATAGCATTTTTCCTTTTTGCTTGTGGGTGGCGTTACCACCTCAGGCACTTGTTGGAACACGGGCAAACCATGGTACATTGAGCGGCCCTTCTCGGCAGCGGTACGGTGGGAGTGGTCGCCCTGCTGTGCCTGCTGGGAGGGGATACTTAAGTGGCAAACGCCATTGATCGGGGTTCGTTTTCGCCTCGTGGCCCCCCGGGCTCGAGGTGTATGTGTGTGATCCTGGTCTCGGGGCCACGTTGGCTCGAGGCTGCATCGCTATCTAGTAGGCCCAGCTAGTCTGGCTGGGGCCTACATCCAGAGAGGAGATCCCAAGCTGTCCATCCAAATGGGGAGGAAGCTATCTTAATGAAGGAGACCAGGGGAGGACCGGCCCTGGAGGAGACTGGCAAAGAGCTGCTTTCTCGGGTGAGGCCTGGCAACTTTATTAAGGAGGGATCCACTATACTACAAGCCCTGCAGTTCGCCGGACTAGCTTAAAGGCTCTTTCACTGCACGGCTGGAAGTTTGGGACTTTGAAATCCTGTGGCAGAGGATTCCTGGACTATCCATTCTCTCAACTTTAAAAGGTCTGTGGCAGAGACTTTGTTCACTTTAAAAGGTCTGTGGCAGAGACCCCATTCACCTAGGGCAGTCTGTGGCAGAGACTGTCCCGTTGCTGATTCGTGTGTCATCCCGGCTGCTAGGCCATGTGAGAGGGAACTATCCGGGTGACCAATACCCACTCTAACATTGAGAGTGGTGAATGACTTTGAACTGACACCTGTGTATTTTTGTGGCGAGATCCTGAACCTTTCCCTACTTTTCTATACCTTCTACTTTCTCAAAGTTTACTGCATGAGAAAATAAAGCCTGACTGTTTAAGGTTTTACATCTGTGTGGACATTGCATTACTACAGACATTCCTACCCAGACAACAAAGCTGAAGAGGTAACGTGCAAAACCCAAAACTAACCAGCAGCTCCTACGGGGGTAGTGCTACACGTGGGGGCTCGTCCAGGATATTTGCCGTTGCCTCTGACAACTGGATTACTGTTCTTTTGCTATTTGGAAAGTCTGCCACTGAGAAAGTGTTGGACTGTGCTTTTAATGAGAGAAGAAGGAGTTAAGGGGCACAGATCGCATTGTTAGCTGCGTAGTTCGTGAGCGGGGCCGAAAACAAGAAAGCCAGCAAGCTACGTGCAAAAAAAACTAAACTGGGAGGAGTTCCCACCACCTACGTGCTACACGTGAGTGTGTTTGTTTGCGCCAAAGGGCAGAGATTGTTGGATTGAGCAAGAAAAACAGCATGTCTTCGGTTTTATGGGCCCCAGCCATGTCGGAACCCAGGATGCTCCATATGCCTACTACTATGGACATTGCTCAGATGATTGGAGCCCCGCTTACAGATACGGGGATCCGACTCAAGTCCCGGGCCGCTACACGCTATACACAAGTCGGGATGTGGAGGCCCTGGGCATGCTCTGCCCTGGATGCAGTGGACTGGCTGTGCAGTTGCGCCCTTTTGGACGATTACTATTCTGCAGGGAATTTCTCTTTGAGGTGGAACAACCCACCGCACCACCTTGCGCTTATGGGGTGGACTGGATTACAGGCACCAACACTCTTGGGGAGGCTGCCTCAGCCCCTGCGGTTCAGCCCGTGCACACTGCAGTTGCTACAGCAAGTGAGTCCGGAGTGGATATCGCCACCATTACGGAGCCACCAGTGGACCTCGCAGCGGACGCTGCCACCGCCACAACTCGTGTCTCCATTCTGCCATGTTGGAAATTGAAGCTCGCCGCGAGCAATGGTATGGGGAAGCCATCTGGGACTATCTTAAAGTACCCAAGCCGTTCAGGAACTTTGAACACTCAATTACCATGGCCAATTGATTTAAGGGTTGCCGTTTGGACTGGGGCTATGGTCGGCACATTCACGCCGACCGGGTTGTTCTCTGCTGTCCAGGAAGGGATGACGCAGTATACTTTATCACCACCCTGGACAAACAGTGGAAGTCTGTGACCCTGCCGGATCCTAGTTTCTACCTATGACGTTTTAGAAAAGAAACTTGACTTTGTTGTTTGCCTCCTGTTTCCCTTCAAGTGGAGAATGCTCTGGATAAAGATGACTTTGTTCTCCACTGTGAGAGATTTATTGCTCTAGAAGAAAAAAAAAAAAAACACAGAGAACGTTTCTTGGATATCTCTGAAGAACAATTTTTTTTCTCTCCCTCTAACTGAACTTTGGGGATTAGTTAGATAGAGTAGGGTTGCTGAAACACCGTGTTCAACAATGGTTCTTTGTATGTTTATTTTTCAGTCCCTGCGTAGAAAGGACATTTTGATGCCTCTGACACTAGGTGGCAGTAGTCTGCCAAATTTAGGGAAAGACTTTTTCTGCTGACACAGCAGCTTAAAACTTTAGGAAGGAAAACTGCATTCTCGCGGGGATACAGTTCTGATTCTGTGTACATATGTCTGATATTTTAGGATTATGTGTTTGCTATGCATGCTCTTTGTGTTTTCTCTTAGGTACCGGATCTGCTGTCAAGACCATCGGAGAATGGGGTGGGATAAGACAGATATTGATGGGTGGTAGTGTACATACATAATGTGTAATATATCTAAATGTCATATATGGAGAGTTATACCATTCCTTTTATTATATTCTGTGTATCTTTCTCCTTTTCTCTCCCCTTTCCCAGTTTTTTTTTTTTGGTTCAGGCACCAAAACCTCAGGCTTGAGGTTTTGTTTTTTTTCAGCCACTGGGGACAGTGTCTTTTCCTGGTGCCTCCATGGCAGCATACCTGTGATAGAGCTCCGCCTCGACTCCTCCTTCAGGACTAGTGAATAGCATAAATTAAAGGCATAGTCCCTCCCCCAACATTCTCCTTTTTTTCCTCATACCTTCTTGTGCTGGTGAAGAGTAGCAGTATGTCCATACCTCTGCAGTCGGCAGCGTCCGCCGGGTTTAGCCTTTCCCGTGTGCAGTCCCTGTTCTTGGGCCGCTCACAGCGCTGATAAGACTGGGAACCCCTCTGTGGATCTGTTGGGGTCATTCGCAGAGTTTCCTCACAGGAACGCAGTCTGCTATCACATCCATGATGAATGCAGTGGAAGTCGCAAAAGGATCAGCTCCATCTTCCCAGGCTGGTGGTTTCCATTTTTTATTACAGGCATTTGTGTTTTTCCCCTTTCTTTTCCTCTCTTCCCCTCCCCTCCCCTTTCCTTTGCTTGTTAGGCTCCTTCAAAATGATTGTTGTCTTACTTTTTTGTTCCTTTAAAACTGTGCAACTGGATAGGGCAGGTGTCTCTCTGTGCAACAATATTGTGGTGCTTATTTCCGGGTTCGGGGGGGCTACAGGTGCTCTGTACGTCCCGCCAGGCAGGAGAGTGTCACGGCACGGCGGCCTCGCCACCGTCTGCGCATGCGCGATTCGGGAGTGATACAGAGCCGTAGTTTCTCGGCTCTCTGTACTGGGCGACGCTGGATCTTCTGCGCATGCACGGTCGCTTGGTTCAGTGGCGGCCATCTTGGATTCTGGAAAGAAGGCTAGATTTGCCCTTTTTTTCAATCAATTCCAAATGGTGGTTAATGGGATTAGCTCACGCACCTTGAGCCTATTTAGGTTCAGATTCACGGATGGCTGTCAGAGTCTCCTCAGCTGTGCCCTGCTAGGTCTCTCTGATGCTGCTTTGTGGTAGGTACTTTTTATTTTCTCAAAAAAAAAAAAATGTTGCCGATCAAAAATGTTTATGTTTTTAAAAAAATAAAATAAAAATGATGACGATATAAAAATGTTTATGTTTAAAAAATAAAATAAAAAATAAAAAAAGATGACGATATAAAAATGTTTAAAAAAAAAAAAAAAAAGTGACGCCAAAAACTCCTGATTCTTTTCCCTTTCTTACTATATTTCCGGAGGTGATCCTTGTGCCCAACTCCGCAATGAGTCATTCATCTCGCAGCAAAGATCCTCACACTTCTATTAGGTATGTGACCAACTATACGTTCACCACGGCATATGCCTTTCCTCCCAGGCCATTAATATTAAAATTCCTCTTGAGGCTCCTCAGGGAGCCAGTCCAGGTGGTGGCAGTACTTCCGTATTGCGCCTCAGTGTGGGCTCTCCAATCAAGATCCCTCCTTTCCCTCAACCTCTGTCGCAGGGCAGTCTAGTTCATCCAAACCCTCAGAAGTTGAATCTTCGAATCTGGAGGTTGAGAGGCGAAGGTTTGAGTCCCTAGGGTGTTCTCCAGGAGTCATATCAACCCTTCTAAAAGCTAGGAAGCCAGCAACTAATGCCATATTTTCAAGAATATGGGACAAGTTCTTGTCATTTGTTTCCGGAAATGGATTTGATCCAATCCTTCCTTCTACATCTCATGTTCTAGGATTCCTTCAGACAGGACTTGATCTAGAACTTGGTCTGAGCTCTCTCAAAGTGCAGGTAGCAGCAATCTCTGCTGCAACAAATAAGAGATGGGCGGAGGATCCTTCAGTAGTCACTTTCCTCAGAGGTATATTGAAGATTCGCCCTCCTGTCAGACGATCATTTCCTAAGTGGGATCTGTCCCTAGTCCTGGAAGTTCTATCTGACCATCCCTTTGCTCCAGTGGAACAAGTAACAATATGGAACCTGACACTAAAGACGGCTTTCCTGCTAGCCATTACATCTGGCAGAAGAATCTCGGAACTTCACTCTTTAGGGATAGGTTACGACCACATCTTCTTCTTCCCAGACAGAGTGGAACTTCGTCCCCTTTGGGGGTTCACACCAAAGGTTGCTACTCCAAGCCACCTGTTGAAACCCTGGGCACTACCAGTGTTTACAGACACGGATTCAGAGTCTTGTCACAAACTATCCAGAGTGCTCAGGGCCTACCTAGAAGCCACCGGCCCCTTCAGAAATTTTGAGACTTTTCATCGTACCGTTCGGTAAATACAGGGGCAAAGAAGCTTCCATCAGAACTCTGGAATCTTGGGTTGTAAAGTTAATCCAGAAGGTCTACACGGTGAAGAATATGGAGCCTCCATCCCGAGTGAATGCTCATTCTACAAGGGCAGTCTCAGCTTCCTGGGCAGCAAGGGCTAATGTTTTGTTGGAGACGGTGTGCAGGGCCGCCACCTGGTCTTCTCACTATACGTTTCTCAGACACTACCATATTGATCCAGGAGCGCTCACGACTGTTGAGTTTGGAAGGAGGGCAGTTCAGGCTGCTATGTCCTCTTCTAATTAAACATTTATTGTTAAGCAATTATCCCACCCATGTCAGCTAGTTATTTATCACAGGTATGCTGCCATGGAGGCACCAGGAAAACGGAAATTTGTATCATACTTACCAGTAATTTTCCTTTCCTGGTGCCTATCCATGGCAGCATACGCTCCCACCCTCGGTATTCTATATTACAGAGAATGTTGGGGGAGGGACTATGCCTTTAATTTATGCTATTCACTAGTCCTGAAGGAGGAGTCGAGGCGGAGCTCTATCACAGGTATGCTGCCATGGATAGGCACCAGGAAAGGAAAATTACTGGTAAGTATGATACAATTTTCCGTTTTGTGGAGGGGTGTGTATGTAGTGCCCTCCCCAAAAGGTTGGGATGCTATTTGAAATTTAGAGGGATGTCTGAGCCAGTAGTTGGGCTCAAACGGTTGAATTACATTGAAATCTACCTCTGTTCTAGCTGTGGTTTGCCCGACAGCATTTTTCCTTTTTGCCTGTGGGTGGCGTTACCACCTCAGGCACTTGTTGGAACACGGGCAAACCATGGTACATTGAGTGGCCCTTCTCGGCAGCGGTACGGTGGGAGTGGTCGCCCCGCTGTGCCTGCTGGGAGGGGATACTTAAGGGGCAGACGCCATTGATCGGGGTTCGTTTTCGCCTCGTGGCCCTCCGGGCTCGAGGTGTGTGTGTGTGATCCTGGTCTCGGGGCTACGTTCGCCCGAGGCTGCATCGCTATCTAGTAGGCCCAGCTAGTCTGGCTCGGGCCTACTTCCGGAGAGGAGATCCCAAGCTGTCCATCCAAATGGGGAGGAAGCTTCTTCATCTTAATGAAGGAGACCAGGGGAGAACCTGCCCTGGAAGAGACAGGCAAAGTGCTGCTGTCTCGGGTGAGGCCTGGCAACTTTATTAAGGAGGGTTCCACTACACTACAAGCCCTACAGTTCGTGGGATTGGCTTAAAGGCTCTTTCACTGCACGGCTGGAAGTTTGGGACTTTGAAATCCTGTGGCAGAGGATTCCTGGACTATCCATTCGCTCAACTTTAAAAGGTCTGTGGCAGAGACTTTGTTCACTTTAAAAGGTCTGTGGCAGAGACCCCATTCACCTAGGGCAGTCTGTGGCAGAGACTGTCCCGTTGCTGATTCGTGTGTCATCCCGGCTGCTAGGCCATGTGAGAGGGAACTATCCGGGTGACCAATACCTACTCTAACATTGAGAGTGGTGCGTGACTTTGAACTGACACCTGTGTATTTTTGTGGCGAGATCCTGAACCTTTCCCAACTCTTCTATACCTTCTACTTTCTCAAAGTTTACTGCATAAGAAAATAAAGCCTGACTGTTTAAGGTTTTACATCTGTGTGGACATTGCATTACTACAGACTTTCCTACCCGGACAACGAAGCTGAAGAGGTAACGTGCAAAACCCAAAACTAACCAGCAGCTCCTACAGGGGTAGTGCTACACAGGTATATGTGTATACACATGTATAGCTGGGTACAGCAAGGTATGCAGTACCTGTGGGCTCCCTGGCTGGGAGATGCAGCAGAATTTATGCTATACAGCCAGAAATGCCCATGTGCATGAGCCCTAAAAAAATAGACCTGAGTCAGTGGGAGTAAAAAAATGTCCTTTGCCACATATTATGCAAATTCCCAGGCACTGTTATCATCAAAGGACCGCATGCTAGCACTTCTAAATAAACGCTGTCCTCACAATACTGAGACACAATTTAAACTTTTATTACATTTCACAGGAGCTACTAAGAAAACTATAACTAAGGCCTGGAAAACTGCTAGATTTTGTCTTAAGCCCCACACATGGGCTGAATATCAGGCGATATCGACCGGTTCAATAGAAACCGTCTGCCATTCGGCCCGTGTGTACGGCAGCCAGTCCGACAGAAACCGGCTGAACGTCCAGCTTCTGTGGAAGGGGCATGACCGAAAATAGTCTGCCAATCAGCATCTGGCAACCAGTGTGTTCTGGCGGTTGGGCATCCCCCTGTCAGAACACAATAGCTCAGAGGGGAGATTGATGTACATCGGATTGTTAGTACAGGAACTCCTCCCGAGCTCTTAAGTTTTTTTTTTTTGTTTTGTTCAGCCGGCTGGGTTGAACGAAATAAACTGATAGCGTATACTAAGCTTTACTGAAACCAAAAATCTAATAATTTAAGCCATGATGCATGAAAAAATCAAGGCCACGAGGCAGGTTCCCATATACTGTATACAAAAGTATGGCAGCTCAGGATATATACATATCTCCCACCAGGCTTTGACTCCTCTCTTCTAGAACCATCACAAATAACTAACTAACACTAGCCTCATCAGTATCCAACCACTACACCACAGTGGCAGTGGGGGGTTCATTTGAAAAGCAGTGGTATAGCCATACTGCAGCATCACAACAGCATTAAAATAAAACTATAGGCAAAACTTTTTTTTCATTTTGGATAGAGTGAGGGAGGATTATAACCCCTGTCAGATTTGTTTCCTGACATCTGTGTCCCATTGCAGAGATTTCCTGTCACTTCCTGTCCCACAGCCAAACAGGAAGTGAGAGGAAATCCCTGCAAATTGAGGGAATTCCTTGGGGACCCCCAGGTCTCCAGAATTAGTGTCACCATTGGAAGATTTCCCTTCTATTACTTTTCTGGGGACAATTTGGGGATTTTCTTTTACTTTCACTTTTAAAGTGGTTGTAAACCCCGATTTAAAAAACAAACAAAAAAAAACCTGCAAGACAAAGCCATAATGAGCTAGTATGACTAGCATACTAGCTCATTATGCATTACTTACCTTAGATCAAAGCCGTCCTCGTCTCCCCCTCTGGCCGCAGACATCGCTCTGGAAGGTTACTTCCGGGCATCGCCGCTCCGGCGTTGTGATTGTCCGGAGCGGCGAAAACGTCACTCCGCGCATGCACGGTTTTATGAATGGGATTCTCAGTGCGCCTGCGCCGTTGTCTACGGCGTGCATTCGCCGTAGACAACGGTGTATTCCTTTTGGCAAATATCTCCTAAACCGTGTAGGTTTAGGAGATATTGCAAACACCTACAGGTAAGCCTTAATCTAGGCTTACCTGTAGGTGTAACTTCCCCGGAAGGGTTTACAACCACTTTAATGATAATGGTGACAAATAGTTCCTCTCCACGCGATGCAAAACAAAACAACACATGTCCGTTGACACCCGCTGCCCCATAGAGAAGACTGGAGTAGAGATTGGGTACACCTAAAAAACTGATAGGTGGACCCTATCGGTCTGCCCCTGTGAAAGGGGACCAAGACAATAAGCTCCTCTTATTCTTCCGTCCAAGGGCTGATTAAATAAGCAGCTGGTGGTGCCCGTAAAACTGTCACTGCTGCTGTCATCCTGTATCTTGTGTGTGCTCTTGTGTAGAACATTTATTTTTTAAAGTTTTTGCAAAAGGTTTTCCTTAAGCCTGGGTTCACACTATAGCGATGCGGGAACCAGCGCGATTCCAGCGCCTGTTCCCGCATCACATCCCTCCCGCAGGCAGTTCAAACTGCCGTCTGCGAACTGCTGCGGGTGTCAATACAATGTTAATGACACCCCCAGATCGGACAAGAATTGGATCGCATGGGTGAGAACACCCATGCCATCTAAATCCAGTGTGGGGGAAAAAAAAAGTCACTGCACCTTTTTTGTGCAAATCCAATACGAGTTCAGCCATACAAACTGTATGGCTGAACTCGCATTGCACAGACATTGCATGTGATCGGCACCGCACTGCGGGTGCAAATCAGATGCAATGTCTGTGTTCGGTACAGTGTGAACCTGGTCTAAATAGTGTAGCAAGGTGGGGTTGGGCTCAAATAATACACTGCAAAGAACAGGAGCATGTGCAAGAAGCTGGAGTTTTGGGATACATGCTTAGTTCATCCAAAGCACTTAAGCCTAGTACACACTGATAGTTTTTATTTGTTCAACCCAGCAGGGCTGAACGAAAAAAAAAAACTGACAGCTCAGAAGAAGCTGCTGTACTAACTCTCCGACATTAGTACAGCGATCTCCCCTGCTGTTCTATTGAGTTCTGACAGGGGGACTAGCAAAGGGCCACATCTGGACCTCGGGTTGCAGTTTGTAGACCTCTGCTATAGACCAAAAGGACAGGTCAAGAAGGTCACCTCGATAGGATGCTAGTTGGCATTACTGCTATGGAAGAATTTGTTACCAAACCTACCTGGACATGACTCGTAAAGTAGTATTTGTTATTTCAGTATGTGATAAGTTGAGATAAAGTAAAGCAGGGCATCCTTCAATGATGACTTTCATTGCTTCATCCTGGACAACAAAAAGCAAATTGTGTTTATAGAATATTAGTATCAACATGGGTGTTTCAGACTATTTGGTGCTCATTGGTCTTAAACTGGGATATTTGGCACACGTTTCTACTGCTTATCAAGCATCCTGTAATATCTGTGGAACCTAAGGGTGCATTGTGAAGAAAGGTCTAGTACGATTAAATGGGTTGTAAAGGTTAAAAAATAAATTTTTTAAATTACAAACATACCATACTTACCTCCACTGTGCAGTTCGTTTTGCACAGAGTGGCCCCGATCCTCGTCTTCTGGGGTCCCTCGGCGGCTGTCTCGGCTCCTTCCTGCAAGAGCTAACCCCCTTCTGGGAAGCGCTCTCCTAAGGGGGTTAGCTTGCGGGCACGCTCCCATGTGATACAGTGGCGGCCATAGCGGCCAAGTGTATCACTCGACCCCGCCCCCCGGCGCGCTGCATCATTAATTTGATTGGCAGCAGCGGGAGCCAATGGCTGTGCTGCTATCAATCATCCATTGACGAGGCCAAAAGAGCTGGGGAAAACCAATGCGGGATCGCACCCACGGAGATTCGGGCCTCAGGTAAGTAAAACGGGGGCTCGGGGGGGCCTGTAAACTATCAGATGTTTTTTCACCTTAATGCATAGGATGCATTAAGGTGAAAAAACCTTAAGGTTTACAACCCCTTTAAGAAAACTAGTACTAGTAGGTCTAGTACGAAAAGAAAACTTTGTTTGTATTAAGTATTTACAAAGTTGGCACCGGATAAATAGGCATTTAGCAGAAATGTAAAAATTGCTCTGGTCCAGGTGTGAGAGCTGAAGCGATTAGGGTTGTAAGCAACTAGAGTGGTCATATACAAACTTTAGAAGAGATTATATATTCCCAGTCATTTTTTAGGGATGAGCTCAGCTGGGTTCAGACATGAGTCTGAACTTGCCTGAGCTATCCCACCTGAAAGCTGTCAAAGCTGAGAGCCAATCATAGGCAGCGGCGGCATTCTCTCCCCCGCAGCTGCATGTATGCATGTGGTGTATATACGTGCGGCTATAGGGCAGGGAATGCATCCGCCACCTATGATTGGCTGTTGGCTTTGTCAGCTTCACGGCAGAACTCGATTGAGCTTATCACTGGTCATTTTCACCCAAAGTAAGTAGGGATTGGGGGTAGGTATACATTGGTGCATTTACAACAATGATGGAGGGTGGGTATTGTTACAAGTATCAACAAACCTATCTGGCGCAGCATGCAATATTCAGTCAGGTTTACAAAGATTCTGCATTGCAAAATGTTCACTGTCAGATGCAAATGAAAAAGGGAAGCAAATGATTACTATAAACCCCAATCTAAACGATTCCTTCATTAAGAACTAGTGGTATCACAGAGGCATCACACAGTAAAATCTCTACACCACAGCAATCTGTTTTTCACTATGAATATCTATGCTTCAAGTACAATTCTAAAATAAAATACAATAATTTATTTAACAAGACTATTTTATCCTGCAAGAAGGGAGGGTCAGTGGTTTTATAACAGAAATAAATGAATCCACATGGCTCTGGCTGCAGTTTAGATGTTACATCTGAATTCGATTACTTCATCTTGAATCTGCAAGCTTCTTTAAATAGTACCGATATAAAAGTTACTTACATTTAAATTTGGGCACTCCGACAAATTTAGATCTTGCAGGTTTTTACATTCCCCTGGAAAAGAATTATACATTTTATTTTAGCAAATGTATGTTTATATCCTATTCTTAAAATAACTCTCATACTTATGTACACTATATTGTCAAAAGTATTGGGACACCTGCCTTTACACGCTCATGAAGTTTAATGGCATCCCATTCTTAGTTCGTAGGGTTCAATATTGAGTTGGCCCACCCTTTGCAGCTATAACAGCTTGGAAAGGCTGTCCACAATAAAGGCCTGGCTCGCAGTCTCCATAATTCATCCCAAAGGTGTTCTATCGGGTTGAGGTTAGGACTCTGTGCAGGCCAGTCAAGTTCCTCCACCCCAAACTCACTTATCCATGTTTTTAAGGACCTCCACCCCAAACTCTGTGCAGGCCAGTCGAGTTCCTGCACCCCAAACTCACTTATCCATGTCTTTATGGACCTTGCTTTGTGCACTGGTCCAAATCATACCAATTGCCCCCTATTGTTATGTTTAAAGGGATGGATCACTTTTACAAAAATAAAACTGCCTATGCAGGTATGGTTTATACAAATAAACTGTGCAGCTTTGATCAAAGTTGGAAAATGCCTTTGTTATACTGTAGGTGTGGACCATTGATATACCTCCCAAGGCCTAGCCAAAAATCTCCCAGGGATGGCATTGTCCTTTTCTACCTTGTTGCTAGGATGTTTCTAAGACACTCCCAGCCAATACTGCTACCCCCATCAGAGGGCAAGCTTTCAAACCTCTGCACATGTGTGGTCCTCCATCTCCTCCTTTGCAAAGCTACTGTGACATGGGAAAGAGAGTGCGAGCGGTCTTGAATCGGCTGATAATATCTTAGCAACATCCTAGCAAAAAAAGCAGAATGGGGTGATGCCATCTTTATGCCTCGTACACACGATCGCGATTTCCGACACGAAAACCGCATTTCTTTTTCAGCAAGAAAACGGCTCAAAATTGTCTTGCATACACACGGTCAAACAAATCTTGGCTGAAATTCCGACCTTCGAGAACGCGGTGACGTACAACACGTACGACGAGTCGAGATCAATGAAGTTCAATAGGCAGTTCGGCTCTTCTGCTTGATTCTGAGAGAGCGTGTTTTTTTGCGCGTCATAATTGCATATAGACGAACGCGATTCACAATAGGAATTTTTCCTGTCACGAAAATAGAGAACCTGCTATCAATCTTTTCTTGTTGGAAATTCTGACAAAAAAAGTGCGATTGAGCATACACACGGTCAGAAATCGCGACAAAAAGCTCACATCGCACTTTTCTCTTCGGAAATCCCGATCGTGTGTACGAGGCATTAGAGTTGCTTAGCTAGGCTTCGGAGGTACATAAATGGCCTACCCCATTCATCTAGGGCATTATTTAACTTTGATCAAAGATGCACAGTTTGTTTTTATCAACAGCCCATCCTTACCTGCATAGGCAGTTTTTATACCACTGTAAGCATTTTGCTAAATCTGTTTGATAAGTGAAAAACAACGGTTGATAATGTCAGAAATTCAAAGCTGTCCTGTGTACTGTTTAAACTTCTTGCTTTATCTTAAAAATATCTCCTAGTTGTTATTTTGGACTATAAAATAATTGGCTTTTATGTCAAATAGATCTGAGAATTGGAGTGGTTTAGCATAAGACAAGGGGCTGTCCGAAAACACTCACAAAAATACAATGTGTTGTCAGCTCAGAACAGGACTTAGAAGCTGAATGCACTTCTGGCAAATTATTAGGTATTTTTCTGTACTTAAGGTGAGAAATGTGCACATATTGCAGAGATGCCTGATTTTTTTAATTGTATTTTACCTTGACATATGCTTTAAGGGATCTGGATCCTGCTCCCTCGCAAATGCTACGCTCACCCTCTGATTCTGTTCTTCACTATCTAACTCACATTTTCAATCTCTCCCTCTCTTCTGGCATCTTCCCCAACTCTCTAAAACACCCGCTAGTCACCCCTCTTCTTAAAAAGCCCTCACTGGACCCCACCAATCTTAACAACCTATGCCCCATCTACTTACTCTCCTTCTCCTCCAAACTCCTTGAAAGACTGGTCTACAACCGACTGAACGACCATCTGACTATGAACAAACTTCCCCATAAGTCCGGATTTCGCCCTCAACACTCCATGCAAACTGCTCTCCTTAAACTCACCAATGACCTACTAACAGCTAAAACCAACGGACACTATTCTGAACTACCGTACTTCTCCTGGACCTCTCTGCTCCTTTGATACAGTGAACCACCCCCTCCTCAAAAAAAAAACTTCACCCCTTTGGTCTCCGTGACTGTACTCTCCACTGGTTATCATCCTACCTATCCCACTGCTCCTTCAGTGTCATTTACAGATCTACTCCCTCCTCTCCTCTTCCTTTCTCTGTTGGGGTCCCCCAATGTTCTGTTCTTGGACCTCTCCTTTTCTCAATCTACACCTCCTTCCTGGGTCAGTTCATAGCCTCCCATGGCTTTCAATACCATCTCTATGCGGACAACACCCAAATCTACCTCTCCACCCCTCAACTCACTCCATCTGTCTCCTCACGCATCACCACCTTATTAATAGACATATCAGCCTGGATGTCACATCACTTCCTCAAACTCAACCTATTCAAAACCGAACTCATGATATTTTCTCCCCCACATGCCACTTCCCCTGATTTCTTTGTCAAAATCAATGGCTCAACTATCAATCCTCCTCCCATACCAGGGTCCTAGGTGTAATCCTGGACTCGGAACTATCTTTTTGGCCCCACATCCAATCGCTGTTCAAAGCTTGCCGTCTCAACCTTCGCAACATCTCCAAGATACACCCCTTCTTAACTAATGTCACCACAAAGCTTCTCCACTCTGGTCACCTATCGCCTTGCCTACTGCAACTCCCTCCTCATTGGCTTACCTCTAAATAGGCTATTCTCCCTTCAGTCCATCATGAATGCTGCTGCCAAGCTCATCCACCTTACAAACCGCTCAGCGTCTGCTACCCCTCTCTGCCAATTGCTCCATTGGCTGCCACTCAACCAACAAATTAAATTCAAGATACTAACAGTAACTTACAAAGCCATCCATAACCTGGCCCCCAGCTACATCACTAACCTAATCTCAAAATATCAACCAAATCGTCCTCTTTGCTCCTCACAAGACCTCTAGCGCCCTTGCCACCTCATACCATGCTCGCCTCCAGGACTTCTTCTGAGCCTCTTCCATCCTCTGGAATGCTCTACCCCAATCTGTTCGACTATCTCCTACTTTGTCTACTTTCAGACAATCCCTGAAAACTCATCTCTTCAGAGAAGCCTATCCGGCCCCCACCTAACAACTGTACATTTATTTTCTCCATCAGCACATCCCCCACAGTTATTACCACTTGTTTCTCTTGACCCTCCCTCTTAGATTGTAAGCTCTAATGAACAGGGCCCTCTGATTCCTATTGTATTAGGCCGGATTCACACCTATGCGAATTGGTTGCGGCTTACACGCATCCAATTCGCATAACATTTTAAAATACATTGATTTCAATGAGGCTGGTTCACATATGTGCGATGCATTCGCACTGCGCATTGCCAAAAAAAGTGTGCGTTTTCTAGGCATTGCGGTGCGGCTCAGGTGCGAATTCAGGTCCATTATCTTCTATGGGCATGCATCTGATTCGCAGATGTGTTTAGTTCTCATCAGGATTTCTCTCCTTCACTTCACTACACTTCCCCCCTCCCCCTCCTCTCTTCCAGGTCACCAAATTCGCAGCTTAAATGGAGATGATCTGCTGAACAGCTCTCTTAACTTTTTGCAGAGATAAGAGAGCACAAGTGTGAACCCATCCTTAAAGTGTATTGTATTTGTACTGTCTACCCTCAAGCTGCGTAAACTGTTGGCGCTATATAAATCCTGTTTAATAATAATAATAATAATAGTAATAATAATGTGAACCTGACCTGGCCTAGAAAGTGCCTAAGTGCCAACACAGCAGAAGGTAATAACCCTGTGGTGCCTGCAAGCATGTGCTAGACTTCAAATCAACCCCTATGGATCGTCATAGTCCCATAGATTCCTAGACCCAGGCTCCTAACACAGACATTATATTGGAGTTAAGGTGCTTGCACTTCAGCTGTGTTGGCTCACCTTTCCCCCATGCCTCCATTCCACCCATTCATGTAGCAGCACAGAATGGTCCCACATTGCCCTTCCACAGCCATATGTTTTCATCCTTTAATATATTATTTCACATAACAAGGATTCCAAATACAAAACTGGTAGTCCATAAACACATAAAAATATACTCTTTAAAATTCTAATTTATTATTTATTTATTTATTTTTTTAAATCAGGTGCACATCTGTACCATTCATAAAGCCCTCTTATACAAAAAAGTGTACATATACTATATCTCCTAAAATGTTGTACTATCCGGCCTCCAAGTCTACTCATTGGTCCAGTAACCCTCATATTTATCCTTGTTACCATCCACACTCTAAATTCGAGAGTCACCATTTGAGGGGGGGGGGAGAGGAGAATACTCCTACACGTTTCTTAGACCAACTACTTACTTTATCAGGAGGAATAAAAAGAGGTGAATACATATAAATACATAATTATTCAATGCATGTTACATTCTTACATACATCAAAAATAGACAGATTAATCACTTACTAACTTACTAGAACAGCATTTTACAGTAAGCCAATGTGTAATGTACATTGCATTACTGTACTATGCTATTCTAGTAAGTAATCAGTCTGACTAGTTTGGTCATTGGGGGCTGGACATAGAGGCAGGCTACTATAAAATATTAGGAAATATAGTATAAGAACTTTTTTTATGTACAAGAATATTTTACAAATTTGTGTTTATGGAGTGCCTATTGGGATAAGGGTATAGAATAACAGTAAAAATCCAACCATACAAATATATTCTGTTAACCACTTAGCGACCGGCTCATGTACATATACGTCGGCACTTTAAGGATGGATATCTCGGTAACGGCAGCAGCTGCTGCCACAACAGAGATATCCATCTTTTCAGCGGCCGGTCCTGTAAATGATAATGGTGGTCTCTGCGGCGGATTTACCGCAAGATCACCGTTATCGGCGGCAGGAGAGGGCCCGCTCTCCCGCGCCCTTCCGACGCTTACCGGAGCCGTCGGTAGCGGCGGAGGCGATCGGGACCTGTCAGTGGCTGGGTATGGATACGAGTGAGGGCAATATGGCCCCCACCCGTTTCCATACCATAGCAGGGTGGAAACTACGTCAAAACGTCCATACGTCAATCCGCCCATACGTCTTAAAGGCACATTTTTTTGTTGTAATTTTTTCAAATGACAAATTTTTTTAATTTTTACTGCATTTAAGTCCAAATATGAGATCTGAGGTCTTTTTGACCCCAGATCTCATTATTAAGAGGACCTGTCATGCTTTTTTCTATTACAAGGGATGTTTACATTCCTTGTAATAGGAATAAAAGTGACCCAATTTATTTTATTTTTTTTAAAACAGTTTTAAAATCAATAAAATAAAGTAAAATAAATAAGAAAAATATATATATATTTTTTAAAGCTCCCCGTCCCGACGAGCTCACGCGCAGAAGCAAACGCATACGTGAGCAGCTCCCGCATATGAAAATGGTGTTTAAACCACACATGTGAGGTATCGCCGCGATCGTCAGAGCGAGAGCAATAATTCTAGCCCTAGACCTCCTCTGTAACTCAAAACATGCAACCTGTAGAATTTTTGAAACGTCGCCTATGGAGATTTTCAATAATAAAAGTTTGACGCCATTCCACGAGCGGGTGCAATTTTGAAGCATGACGTGTTGGATATCAATTTACTCGGCGTAACATTATCTTTCACAATATGAAAAGAAATTGGGCTAACTTTACTGATGTCTTATTTTTTTATTAAAAAAAGTGAATTTTTTTCCCAAAAAAGTGCGCTTGTAAAACCGCTGTGACAAAAAGTATTGAAATGACTGTCATTTTATTCTCTAGGGTGTTAGTTTTTTTTTTTTATAATGTTTGGGGGTTCTAAGTAATTTTCTAGCAAAAAAACTTGTTTTTAACTTGTAAACACCGAGTCTGAAAAACAGGCTCGGTCCTTAAGTAGTTAATATTATTTCATATAATGAGATCTACAATATATTGAAGGCTGGGACTATTATTAGCATAAAAATAGTGGTATAACAATCTGGTTGTTGTTCGAAATGTAGGAAACAGGACTGAGTTGGTGTTTCCTTAGGTATTATAACATGGTAAGTACAAAAGCAGGGTCAAAAGTCTTTTTGGAAAAGGGACAGCAGTAAATATTCACATGATTTATATACTTATCTACCGTAATTTAAGAAACCATTTAAAAGCTGAATGTCACACTTAGCCTTGCACAGCTCAGTCACTGTGAAGCTTCACTTTTTTTTAGACAAGTTGGATGACACTCTTATCAGAAACTCACCAAGGATTTCCACATTAATCACCTTTCAGCTGTATCCAGCTGGTACTCATCCAGTATAGTTAGGCTAAACATTCTTTAATGTCTGATGCAAGACCTCAAGATAAATAATTCCCCTCTTCTAGGATTCATAGTTAATTGTGTTACCTAAAAAAATATACAAAGGATTCTATTTCCCCTTGCCACTTAATACTGCTATTTTAATTCATGCATTACCCAAAATATTATATATCACAATTTTAAAGTGTAGTTTCAGTTCTTTTTCATTGAAGTTTATACTTGGCTGTCATGTACACTGGTAGGTTAGCCCCGGGGCATGAAATCCCAGTATTTTGGTCCCTGCAGAAGAAGACCAAGCCCCACTTCCGGCTGGCTGTAAATTTCTATGAAAGGCTGAAAGTTGCTACAGCTGCATGATGCACCTAGTAGTAGTAATGCTCAGGCTGGGTTCACACTGGTACGACACGACAGTCATACAACTTTCATCCTACTTTGCTCTGCGACATCAGTCCTACATTGGTCCTACATTGGTCCGACATCCATCCGACTTTCATGAACAGGATACTACTTTGATCCAACTTTGTGATAGTCTGACTTGTCCTTTGACCAATCAAAACAATCCCAGGGTGAGATAAATTCCTTTTACTGCTGCTGTAATCACCATGTCGGATGTCAAATGCCGGATGGTTAGGACAAGGATCCTACTTTGATCCGACTTCAATGATATTCAATGGGCTGAAGTCGGATCAAAGTCGGACCAAAGTAGTACAGGGAGCAATTTCAAAGTCGGACCGGCTTGTGTCGGACCAGTTAAGACGACTCCCATAAGGAAACATTGATTTTCACACGTCATGCGACATGATCTCCCAATGTCGGAGCGTTTGTCGGACCAGTGTGAACCCAGCCTTAGGGTAGTATGAACCCCAGAGTCAAATGCCTGGAATGCAAGGAGTCTGCTTTTATGGCATTCATCCCTGGCTGCATACTGCCCTAAACATACGGTAAGTAGCATTCGTGCAATGTTCAGCCACAGCAGCTATCAGCCTCTCGTAGAGTTTGGGCTGCTGGCAACAGGGCTGGATGGTGCACCAATGCTGTGCATCTGTGCCTTCCACCCACACAAAAAATCCAAATCTCATACATTGGGGCAAAACACCCAGGCCTTACCCTTTTCATGCTCCAGCGCTGTCCCCAGCTTCCTTATATAGCAGTCCTCTTCAGGCAGAATAACAGTTATTCAATTTGCCAGTTTACTGTGAACTGTTTACACTGACTCTGCCTAGGCGGCACATCATCACATAGGCTGGGCTCCCATTACTCCAGGACTGAGCAGGGCCCACGTCCTTACATGAGCGCCACTCAGTCCAGCGAGAATACCCATCCCCTACTGTTGCCAGAGGAAGCTGCCTTGATCAAAACATATTCGCCAGCACACCAATCTTCAATTGCAGTCCAAAACTTTTTTTGTAGAGAGATCACATCACAAAAGAACAAGTGTAACATTTTACAGCTGCGCAGGCTCCTTTGTCAGGCATGTGTACAGCCCTATCCAACTATTTTGTTAAATCTCCAGTGGGTGGCAAAACTGCAGCTCTGCCACCTATCTTTACTATTCCATGAATAGCCATCTGAAAGAGCCCTAATTTTCACTTTAAATGAACTGACAACCCTAGAGATTCACATACTTTTGCCAAACGCTAAATTTGTAACTTTGGATAATTTTCCTAAACAATAAATGAACAAGTACACTGAACAAGTACAATGTTTTGACTATTTTCTTTAAATATTTTCTCCTTATCTAATTATAGTATCAAGACCACTTTTTAGGTCACATATTTGCAGAAATATTGAAATTCAATAAAACAAGTCAATTACAAAAACTTTAGAGCACCACTGCAGGGTAATGCATGTTAAAAATAAAGGACATTGTGTATTTTTTGATGTATGAAATTAGCAAAAACAAGCATATAAAAATAAAACTAAAAAAGTGCATAAATGAATGCTTTATTGCATACATATGTGTAAAAGTGCGCTATGACATTTACTTAGCTAGTGTGACAGATTTCACACAGTACTCAATTTAGTGAAAGTGGAGTTCCACCCTGGGAAAAAAAATTACACCAAAATGCAGCAAAAAAATTGAAAAAAAAACAATTGAAAAAAAGAAAAAAAAAATTTACTCACCCGAAATAGCGGTTGCTATGCGGAAGTCCCTAATCTGCCTCTTCCTCATCTCTACGGTGGGTCTCCTTCCGCATCCTCTTTTAGCGAATGGGGTGCGCTGCCTTCTGGGAACTGTGTGTAATCCCAGAGAGCAGCCGCCCATTCACAAATCGGTGCGAGACTCGCGCATGTGCAGTAGGAAACGGGCAGTGAAGCCGTAAGGCTTCACTGCCTGTTTCCCTTAGTGAGGATGGCGGCGCGGGACCTGCAGTGATCGAGGGATCGGCATCGGGGGGGCCATCAGCCAGGCAAGTAGGACAGGTAAGTATCCTTATTAAAAGTCAGCAGCTACAGTGTTTGTAGCTACTGACTACATGAAACCAAAATCAAGAACACAGGGACATGACCTCAAACTGGAGGAAAGTTCAAAACTAATCTTGGAAAGTATTATTTTACCGAAAGTGTAGTTGATCCCTGGAATAAATGACCAATAGAAGTAGTGAGACAGTCAACAGTAAATGGCTTCAAACATGATTGGGACAACCATAGATCTATACTCAGACAATAAAGTTAACAATAAAAACAAAAAAAAACACAAAAACAAAACCAAAACAAATGGGAAGACTCGATGGACTACTCAGTCTTTTTCTGCCATCACTTTTCTGTTTCTATGAACTCAGACGCCTATTGATGTAACAGTTGCTCAGTTCTGCTCCAAGTAATCACACAGGTCATTTACTTCTGGACCTCTAGGCCTCATGCACACTGAACGTTTTAGCTATCTCTTCCGGACGCCTTTCCTCCTGGCAGCAATGTTTTGTTAGAAAAAATTATTGAAGCTTGTAAACGCAATTAGGTGCATCAAGCACATGGGCAGTAATTAATTTTATTGACTAGAATAATAGTTTATTCTGGCCTTTGAAATACAGTAAATTAACGCTCAAGCGCTAAACGCACCTAGTGTTAAAGTGCGTTACCATGCGTCAATATTTTTTCTGCCAAAATGCCGCTGATCCTGACAGTGTTTTTTTTTTTCTACCTCTAAATGGCCCTGCCACTAAACTCTTCTAGACGCCTATGTGTGCATGGACACATAGGCTAACATGCAGAGGTGTTTGGAGGCAAAAAAACAAAAAAAACACCAGACGCTCCTACGAGCAACATCAAAAATGTCCAATGTTCACGAGGCTTAACGCTTTAAGCTCGCCATATGAATTGGTAATACTTTTTTCCTATGCTATATTTGAATATAGTGAAGTATAACTAAAGGCAAAACTTTTTTTTTTAGTTTAGGGATTAGAACACTTGTCAGTTTTAATTGCTGTCTGTGCCCATTAGGAGATTCATCCTCTGTATTTGTCCTGTTTACCATTATCATTGAAAGTCAAAGTAAATGGGTTGTCCCCAGAAAAGTAATAGAGGGGAGATCTTACAATGGGCACACTAGTTCTGGTGACCTGGAGGTCCTCAAGGAATTCCCTTATTTGCAGGGATTTTTATCTCACTTCCTGTTTGGCTTTGCGACAGGAAGTGAAGGGTAATCTCTCCAATGGGACACAGATAACGAAAAAAAAATCGGACATAGGTTATATAACACTCCCTTGCTCTATCCAAAAATGGGAAAAAAAATTGCCTTTAGTTCTACTTTAACCATAGTTTTCAGTGTCTATTTTTTTAAACAACTTACTGTAAATGTAATAATAATGTTAACAATGCATTATCAGTCCATAGAACAGCCACTCCTGGGTCTTGTTCATTATCATCAGTGTCCTGCGGAAATGTGCAGTTCACATACAACCAAAATAAATATTGCAGTCTTCCCTTTCAGAACATTTTATTATCACACATCCTTTGTGCCCTCCCCTGTTCAGCTGTGAGAGAAAACAGATCCTAAAGCAGGAAGAAAGTCTTAGTTCATATATAGTACATAGCATATGATCTTTGGTGCACTGCACCCTGAACAGCCAGTATGGAAAATTACTAGGTTTAGGGCCGCTAATACTAAACAACACAAGATAAAGCAAATTAAACATAAAAAAGCATTGCAATTCTGTTGGTTACAAATGCATATAAATTCTTAAAGTGAAAGTCACAATTTTTTTGTGTTTTGCTTTGGATAGAGTAGAGAAGGGTTTGAGCCCCTGTTTCTTTTTTTAGTGCTATACACAGCTCCATTGAAGAGATTTCCAGTCACAGTGACAACAGTTTCCCTAGACAGAGAAATTCGGAAATAGAGCGAAAAACCACGACAGGAGTTATAATCTTTCCCCAATGTATCCAAAACTGCACATATGCTTTAGGTGGTGTGTGTGAGGAAGGGACAAAAGGGCAATTTTCTCTATTTTATTATGGATATTTTTATAGCACCAACAATTTACGTAGCACTTTACATATATTGTACAGTCACATCAGTCCCTGCCCTCAAGGAGCTTACAAGGTCCCCACCTCATGTGCATGCATAAACATACTAAGATCCTTTAGACAGGAGCCAATTACCTACCAGCAGGTCTTTGGAGTGTGAGGGTAAATTCCTGCAGTTGTGAAAGAATCCGCCACCGCCGGATGAAGAGCATAGAGATTTCCGGTGACCAGATGGTCACCAGTCATCTCTATGACCGTCGGAGGTCCAGGCGTGACGTTATCAGTTTTTTTGTTTTTTTTAAACGCGTTAGCAAAAATTTGCGCAAATATTGTGTGATATAAAAAGTTGTAACGACCACCATTTAATTCCTTAGGGTGTCTGCTAAAAAACATATAATGTTTGGGGGTTCTGAGTAATTTTCTAGCAAACAAATTATGATTTTTACATGTAGGAGATAAGTGTCAGAATAGGCCCGGTATGGAAATGGTTAATGGAGTGTTTCTGTGGAATGCAATCCTGCTCCCAAATAATTGAAACCAATAGTTTGTCAGTGTTTGACATCCTTCCAGGTTATATTTCTACACAGAAACATTAAAAACAGACACATTTAAAGTAATTTGTGTATTATGTCATGCTCTGTGGAAGGGCACACCAGTTAAACAAAAGGTGATTGGCTGCCCCCTGAAGCTTTTCTAAATGCGCCATTACATCGCCGAACACCGGACCCGAACATGCACGCAATTGTTCGGGTTCGGGTCCGGTACCCAAAAACTCAAATGTTCGGTACGGACCCGAACTTTACAGTTCGGGTTCGCTCAACCCTAATTATGAACTCTTCTCATTCATATTTATCTTCTCATACTCACAGACAGTTTATTTCCTAACTGCTACCGTTCAGTACAAGCTGTCAGCAAACTTAGCTCTTTGCAATGTCAGATTGATCAGTTTTAGGATATGTTAGGGACTGACTTTAGAGTTGAGCAGCAAAACGGGAGCTACAGGAATAGAATTATAAGATTGATAGCAGACATCCAATTTCAGTGCAGGTTTTTTGCCTTTTCCAAGACAAAAGCACATTTCCATTCCATATGCATATGTTTTTACTTTTATGTTGCAGCAATCACATCAGCAGCAACTTCAAAGAGAGGCAGCTTTTTAGAAATTTGTCGCAAAGCAACCGTAGGTTGATTTATCCATGCCCAAGAGCTGACAATGACAAACGTTGAAGTGGATGTAAACCCCAGACATGAAATATGAACAAAGCAAGTTATAGTGTGTACTTGTCTTAATCCAGAACACTTAAGCCCTGTACACACGATCGGACTTCCATCAGTCTTGCCTACACACTATCAGTCGAAAATCCGCCCGTCCCAAACGCTGTGACGTAAAACACTCAGACGAGTCGAGAAAAATTAAGTTCAATGCTTCTGAGCATGCGTCGACTTGATTCTGGGCATGCGTGGGTTTTTTCTCCGATGGAGTTCCACACAGACGATCGGAATTTGCTATCGTTTTTTTTTCCATCGGATAAATTTAAAACATGTTCTATTTTTAATCACCGATTGAAAAAAGACAGATGGGGCCCATACACGATCTGTTTGTCCGATGAAAAAAGTCCATCGGACTGTTTTCATCTGTAAAACCGATCATGTGTACAGGGCTTAAGTGTAATTTCTGTCTGCTGCTTCATTCCTCTGCTATCTGCATGAATCACTTCTGGCAAGCTTTCCTGACACCAAGAGAAAAAAGTGACAGGGGAGGCATTTCCAGCACACAGCTTATGATTAACAGCATCCACTCTGCAGGGTGTAAATTCAGCTCTCCATACCCTTTTTCTGACAGCTCAGACAAGCTTTCTGGACTTTGAACGGCTGTAGAGAAAAGACGACTGCAGGTAAACAGGTACAACTTATGTAGGAGGATCTGTTTAATCTCTGTGTATTACCTGAGGTCAATCACTGCACTGGGTATATGTACAACCACTTAAGGGGTTGGGTATAAGTGCAACCACCTAAGGGGCTGAGTATAAGTACAACCACATAAGGGGTTGGGTATAAGTACAATCACCTAAGGGGTTGGGTATAAGTACAACCACTTAAGGGGTTGGGTATAAGTACAACCACTTATGGGGTTGGGTATAATTACAACCACTTATGGGGTTGGGTATAAGTACAACCACTTATGGGGTTGGGTATAAGTACAACCACTTATGGGGTTGGGTATAAGTACAATCACTTATGGGGTTGGGTATACGTACAGCCACCTAAGGGGTTGGGTATAAGTACAACCACCTAAGGGGCTGGGTATAAGTACAATCACCTAAGGGGTTGGGTATAAGTACAACCACCTAAG
The DNA here is from genome assembly GCA_029206835.1 of Rana muscosa. Lineage (NCBI taxonomy): Eukaryota > Metazoa > Chordata > Amphibia > Anura > Ranidae > Rana > Rana muscosa. The sequence continues at coordinate 666,528,546 of CM055118.1, forward strand.
GGGTTGAATATAAGTGCAACCACTTATGGGGTTGGGTATAAGTACAACCACTTATGGGGTTGGGTATAAGTACAACCACCTAAGGGGCTGGGTATAAGTACAATCACCTAAGGGGTTGGGTATAAGTACAACCACCTAAGGGGCTGGGTATAAGTACAATCACCTAAGGGGTTGGGTATAAGTACAACCACCTAGGGGGCTGGGTATAAGTACAATCACCTAAGGGGTTGGGTATAAGTACAACCACCTAAGGGGTTGAATATAAGTGCAACCACTTATGGGGTTGGGTATAAGTACAACCACTTATGGGGTTGGGTATAAGTACAACCACTTATGGGGTTGGGTATAAGTACAACCACTTATGGGGTTGGGTATAAGTACAACCACCTAAGGGGTTGGGTATAAGTACAACCACCTAAGGGGTTGGGTATAAGTACAATCACCTAAGGGGTTGGGTATAAGTGCAATCACCTAAGGGGTTGGGTATAAGTACAACCACCTAAGGGGTTGAATATAAGTGCAACCACCTAAGGGGTTGGGTATAAATACAACCACTTAAGGGGTTAGGTATAAGTACAACCACCTAAGGGGTTGGGTATAAGTACAATCACCTAAGGGGTTGGGTATAAGTACAACCACTTAAGGGGTTAGGTATAAGTACAACCACCTAAGGGGTTGGGTATAAGTACAACCACCTAAGGGGTTGGGTATAAGTACAACCACCTAAGGGGTTGGGTATAAGTACAACCACCTAAGGGGTTGGGTATAAGTACAACCACTTAAGGGGTTGGGTATAAGTACAACCACCTAAGGGGTTGGGTATAAGTACAACCACCTAAGGGGTTGGGTATAAGTACAATCACCTAAGGGGTTGGGTATAAGTACAACCACCTAAGGGGTTGGGTATAAGTACAATCACCTAAGGGGTTGGGTATAAGTACAATCACCTAAGGGGTTGAATATAAGTACAACCACTTAAGGTTGTTGACCCTTCACAAGAGATTATTTTTTGTCGTTAAAGTGAGTCACTCAGCCTGGCTCTAGACTTTTATTCAGATTTAGATTCAATGGGAAAGGTTTGGACTCTTAATATGTAATAAAACAGAAATATGACCCTAACAGATGTTCCTCATTCTGCTCGAAAATTCATTTTTATAGCCGCCTGCAACCCACTGGGGGATTCCCCCCATTTGCTTTTCTGCCTGACACTTGTAAAATAGACAAGAAGTCCTAGTTTATTGTCTGATCTTGCACTGTGCTGCTGTTGGGGGCCATTATTAGTTAAACATGGCACAAAAAGGGCAAAGTTGCTGCCACTGGCAAAAAACACCATCTCCATCAGAATCAGCAACATACGTTTTAAAGTGACACAATAAACTATCCGTAGTCTCAAAACAAAAACAAAAAAACCATACACATCCACTATTTAAAGTATATGTGAACCCTCACCTTGTAAAACAACCCATTCAGTTTATAATATAAATGCAAAACATTTGTGTACACATGTAAAAAAAATTATAAATACTTTTTTCCCCCTTTTTTTTTTATAAGTCATATACACGCTTTTCTCAGCTATCTAAAGAACTCATGGAGCTTTGGGAAGGAGAAATAGCAGCACATTGGTCTTCCCAGTGAATGGCTGTGCCAGAGGGGTGTGTCACCATGCTGCATTGAAACACCCAACCTTATAACACCATCTTTCCACACGTGTTCTGAACACGAATTGGCCGCATGAGGAAATCAACTGTTTATCTTCATGCCATAAATCGAATGGCAGGGAAAATCATGTGAAATGGTGCAGCAAATTATAAAACAATGTGTTCATCTCTAAACAGTAGGTAAATATGATGATTTAGCTTTAACAGACAAAAATATATATATTTTATTTTTTTCACTGCAGTTGTAAACTGTGGGAGTAATTTCAGTTTCAGCTTTAATAGGAGTCCCAGGATAAGAAAGTTTGGGATTCTGGGATCTGATAAAGCAAACCCCTGAGTGACTTTTTAATTTTTTTTGTTTGACGTACCCCCCACCCACTGCCATTCTCACCTAAACGAGAGTGACCTGTCCTTTCTCCTCTTGGTATATCCCCATCACATATTCCAGGAGGCTGCAGATGAAAGGACCGACAGCAGCCATAGGTGGAGATGGCCCTTGTCATCGTGGGCTGTCTAAATTCAGAAGAGGCAGCAAGCTCACAATCCCTGAGGAGGACCAAGATGGCGGCACTTGACATAACTTTAACAGAATAGCAAATTACAGCAAGACAACGCTGGAACCGCTGATCAGGTAAGTACAGTATGTGAAGTAAAGACAAGCCATCATAATAGGTATGGAGGGTTAAAAAGAAAACATGGGGGGACGGGACTGAAGTTCCTCTTTAAAAGTAGAACTACACTACAAACCAAAAATACAATTTAATTCACTTTATTATTCAAAGCAAACTCACCCATTCATCTATGTCTCCATGCTTTATTTTGCTGAGAAATCACTTTGGAAAAACACCCCCCTATAGCATTTCTGGCCATGGCCATCTTGAGTATGGGCAGATGATTCATGTAGCATTTCCTGGATTTCATCTGCCCTTAACTCAGGCATACATGCAGGAGGGTGTGCTTAGCTGAGAAAACCTCTCCTCCCCTCCTTAATACACGTGGGATGTATGACATCATTTGCCTATTCCTGGAAACCAGCAAGTAACTAATGAATTGTAAATAAAATAGGTTAAAACAAGTAAATATGTTTTACCTTCTTACCGTGCCTTAAAAAAGTATTCACATCCCTTGAAATTTTCCACATTTTGCCATGTTACAACCAAAAACGTAAATGTATTTTATTGGGATTTTATGTGATAGACCAACACAAAGTGGCACATAATTGTGAAGTGGAAGGAAAATGATGAATGGTTTTCAATTTTTTTTACAAATAAATATGTAAAAGGTGTGGTGTGCATTTGTATTCAGCCCCCTTTACTCTGATACCTCTAACTAAAATCTAGTGGAACTAATTGCCTCCAGAAGTCACCTAAATAGTAAATAGAGTTCACCTGTGTGTAATTTAATCTCAGTATAAATACAGCTGTTCTGTGAAGCCCTCAGAGGTTTGTTAGAAAACCTTAGTGAACAAACATATCATAAAAGCCAAGGAACACACCAGACAGGTCAGGGATAAAGTTGTGGAGAAGTTTAAAGCAGGGTTAGGTTATAAAAAAATATCCTAAGCTTTGAACATCTCATGGAGCACTGTTCGATCCATCATCCGAAAATGCACAACTGCACACTTACCAAGACATGGCCAACCACCTATTCTAACAGGCCAGGCAAGGAGAGCATTATTTAGAGAAGCAGGGTAACTCTAGAGGAGCTGTAGAGATCCACAGCTCAGGTGGCAGAATCTGTCCACAGGACAACTATTAGTTGTACACTTCACAAATCTGGCCTTTATGGAAGAGTGGAAAGAAGAAAGCCATTGTTGAAAGAAAGCCATAAGAAGTCCCGTTTGCAGTTTGCGGAAAGCCATGTGGGGAGCACAGCAAACATGTGGAAGAATGTGCTCTGGTCAGATGAGACCAAAATGTAACATTTTGGCCTAAAAGCAAAATGCTATTTGTGGCGGAAAACTAACACTGCACATCACCCTGAACACACCACACTTTTCTTCAGCAGGGACAGGGAAGCTGGTCAGAGTTAATGGGAAGATGGATGGAGCCAAATACAGGGCAATCTTATAAGAAAACCTGTTAGAGTCTGAAAAAGACTTGAGACTGGGGTGGAGGTTCACCTTCCAGCAGGACAATGACCTTAAACATACAGCCAGAGCTACAATGGAATGGTTTAGATCAAAACTTATTCATGTGTTAGAATGGCCCAGTCAAAGTCCAGACCTAAATCCAATTGAGAATCTGTGGCAAGACTTGAAAATTGCTGTTCACAGACGCTCTCCATCCAATCTGACAGAGCTTGGGTTATTTTGCAAAGAAGAATGGGCAAAAATGTCACTCTCTAGATGTGCAAATCTGGTAGAGACATCCCCCAAAAAGACCTGCAGCTGTAACTTCAGAAAAAGGTGGTTCTACAAAGTATTGACACTTTTCACATATTTATTTGTAAAAAAAAACTTGAAAACCATTTATCATTTTCCTTCCACTTCACAATTATGTGCCACTTTGTGTTGGTCCATCACATAAAATCCAAATAACATGACAAAATGTGGAAAATTTCAAGGGGTATGAATACTTTTTCAAGGCACTGTACCTATTTACTAATGCTTGCAGCATGAGGATTAAAAATAGTCAATGTTGATTGTGAGAGTGAAGATCCACTTAGAGCATGTGGGAAAATTTGTGAATGAAACTGGGATTCTTTTGAACATATTGCAGCTGCATTGAGATGTGTCCAGAAAACATGGGTTACACTAAAGATCATTCATCTCTGTGGTGAATGTGGGTGTTTGTTCACATTACAGTGTTTAATGAAACTGTTACATTGATCACAAATTAGACAGTGCAGTGTGTACAGGTAGACCACAGCCGCCAGCCACATATCACCAACCACTTTACTTTGTTTGCTTCCTTCTAGATATACAGTAGTTAAAAAGTCATTACATTACAGTAGGTTGAAAGTGATATTTTTTTTCAACCTCGCTTTGTATTGTATTTTGTATCCCACTCATAAGTTTGTGCACTCAGCATAAATTATAGCTACCGTTGGTTATTTTGGTTTTCAGGTTTTCATGCTTTCTGTCTGGTAGCTTTTAATCGCGAGTTAACCGCTTGCCATCTGGGGCAATTTTGTGAATTTTCACATAGTCATATATATAAAAATCTTCATTTTTTTGCTAGATAATTATTAATAACCCCCAAACATTATATATTTGCTAAAAGAAGAGGCCCTGGAGAATAAAATGGTGGTTGTTGCAATTTTTTATGTTGTACAATATTTGCAAAGCCATTTTGAAATTTTCTGATAAAATTTAATTAAAGTGATTGTAAAGTCTTGTTTTTTGTTCTATAAAAATAACAAACATGTTATACTTACCTGCTCAGTTGCAGTGGATTTGCACAGAGCACCCCAGATCCTCCTCTTAATCGGGTGCTTTTCTGTGCCCCTGGCCCCTCCCTCTTGTTGAGTGCCCCCACAGCAAGCAGCTTGCTATGGGGCCACCCAAGCCAAGCTGCAGCTCCGTTTGTCCATTCAGACATGGAGCTGCGGTTTGGCCCTGCCCCCTTTCTCTCCTGATTAGCTAACTGACTTTGATTGACAGCAGCGGGAGCCAATGGTACCGCTGCTGTGTCTCAGCCAATCAGGAAGGAGTGTTCCAGGCGGCCGAGACACTCATGGACATCACTGGACAGAGATAGGGCTCAGGTAAGTATTAGGGGGGCTGAGGGAGGCTGCTACACACAGAAGGATTTTTATCTTAATGCATATACAAGAATATAATAATAATTATTATTATTATTATTAGTATTAGTATTATTATTATTTACTTAGCACTTTTCCTCCTGGGCATCCAAAGTACAGAATCTGAGCCTATTGATTAAACCAGTGATTCTCAAACCGAGCAGACCGACTATTAGGGCACTCCAGCACTTCCAGCACTGAGCTCTGGTAACAGGGGGGCGCGCTAGTGTCAGGCATTCAGGACACCTTTCCGGCGTCTCTTATGATGTGCCCAGGCTCCCTCACGCAGTGATCGCCCTCTGTAGCATAACTACCTGTCTGTTTGGCAGGGGGCACTGCATCACAAGACTAGATAAATAAAACTGCCTATACTTTGGCGGTTTAAACTGTTCCCACATATGTATTTAAACTACATTTGTAGCAATACAATCTTTAGATATAACCTATTGACTAATCCATTCTAAGCTTCTATTATGAAAATCAGCCGATATTCTAAAGCAGGCACAGTGTAAGTTTGTGGGAGCCATGACATTGAGGGAGAGATTTACTAAAGCTGGCGCACACAGAATGTGGTGCAGGTGTGCAAAGTAACCAATCATCTTCCAGGTTTTATTGTCGAAATTTAATTGAACAAGCTGAAGTTAGAAGCTGATTGGTTACTAGGCACAGCTGTACCACATTCTGTGTGCACCAGTTTTAGTAAATCTACCCCTAACATTGATGATATACCAAAAGGCTAAGTTCACCTTTTTTTTCTAAATTCCAGCACCCCTATGTACCAATATAACATTTATGTACTTATTTTGCAAAAATAAAACAGCTTTTCATCAATTCCACACAAGCTTATCTCACTCTCTTCATAGCTGTTTAAACACACTGCTCGATTACTTCCACCTTACTTCCTGGTCAGACTTTAGGTCATGACACAGGAAGGAGTTGACCAGCTGATCTCATTAGCATACAACCTGCATCATCCACCCTCAGCTGGTCAACTCCTTCCTGTGTCATGACCTAAAGCAGGGATCCTCAATCTACGGCCCTCCAGCTGTTGCGGAACTACAAATCCCATGAGGCATTGCAAAACTCTGACATTCACAGACATGACTAGGCATGATGGGAATTGTAGTTCCTGAACACCTGGAGGGCCATAGTTTGAAGACCCCTGACCTAAAGTCTGTCCAGGAAGTAAGGCAGAAGTAATTGAGCAGTGTGTTTAAACAACTATGAAGAGAGTTAGGTAAGCCGGTGTAGAACTAATGGAAAGCTGTTTTATTTTTGGAAAATAAGCACATTAATCTCCCTGGCGGTAATCCTGAGTGTGGCTCGGGGTTAAATTTCAGTACCATTAGCGGTAACCTCGAGCCACACTCGGGATTGCATCTCAGGATCCTGGTACAGCTTACTTACCTTGTCACTAGGATCACGCGATGTCCCCTCGCTGTGTCTGTGGGCTGTGTCCTCTGCCCGAAGCTCTGTGTGCCGAGCTCCGTTCCCTGCGAGCATTGCGACGCATGGGTGAAGAGCCGGGCAGCAAATTAAAAAAATACACAATACATAACACATACAGTACACTGTAATCTTACAGATTACATTACTGTATCAAATCATTTCACCTCCCTTTTGTCCCTAGTGCTTTGTCCAGTGCCCTGCATGCAGTTTTATATTATATATACTGTTCTTTCTGCCTGGAAACTTGAGATTGTCCTTGACAGCCAAAAAGTGTCCCTTTACGTCAAAAGTGGTTTTAGACCAGCTAGAAAACAGCGATAGCGAATTAGAACACTTGCAGAATTGAGCGATAGTGAATCGTGAGGAAATTCATTTTATTATTATTATATTATTATTTGTTATAATTATTTATAGTTATTTATTATATTATAATTGATGATTTTGTGTTTCAAACTTTATCATACCCGGGATGTCTACTAGACTCTTGTTTGGACAGATTTAAGTGTGTTATTACTAAGAATTACAGGCCTACAATATAAAATGCCAAATTTCTATGCAAAAAAAATTGTATCGCTTTGAGACACAAAAATCTGACATAATCATACTGCCAGGGTGGCTACTGCTATATTGGTACATAGGGGAGCTGGAATTTAGCAAAAGAAAAAAAAAAGGTGAAAAAGGTGAAATTAGCCTTTAAAAGTGGGATCTAATTTTTTTTCAATTCTTCCACATGGGTATGATAGTATGAGGCATGTAAAACAGTGCTTCTTGCACAGAAAGGATAGCTGCTTTTGTACAACGGCATTAGGGTTATATTATGCAGTCAGCAGTGTAAAGTACAGTGGAACCTTGGATTACGAGCATAATCAGTTCCAGGAGAATGCTCGTAATCCAAAACACCCGCATATCAAAGCGAGTTTCCCCATAGAAGTCAATGGAAACGAAAATAATTTGTTCCGCATTGACTTCTATGGCATGCAATACCACATGTGGCCAGAGGTGGGGGGCGCTGGAGGGCCTCAGAAATACTCAGAAAGGCTTCGGGGACAGCTCGGCTGAACTTGTAAAACCTTGGAAAGGCTCGGGAATATTTCTGAGTTTTTCTGAGTATTTCCAAAAGGCTCAGATCGGCTCCAGCGCCCTCGCACCTCTGGCCAAATGCGGTACTGCACACCGCTGTGGCTTGAATCCTGCTCGTTTTGCGAGACAACACTCGCAAACCGAGTTACGATTTTTAAAAATACAGTGCTCATATTGCGAAACGCTCGTTAACCGCGTTACTCGCAATCGGAGGTTTCACTGTATTTTGAATCATCCTGAAAGATGTTTTCCTATCACAAAATGAAAGCAAAAGATTAAACGGTGGTGTCACAACATCAGTCGTTTGCCTTCATTTGCAAATAGTATGCAAGAAAGCCAGAATCCAGGAGGATGCCTTTGGGAACATCTCCCTTTTTACAGTTTTATTTACAAAGGCGGTGCATAGTGGAAAATGTGTTTCAGCTTGTAACAAGTTACTCCAAAGTGTGCAGACACATGCCTGCCAACATCATTTGGAAGCAAATTGAAGAGGAGTAAAAAAAAAAAAAAAATCTTTATTTAATCTTGTTAAAACCAGAGCGTGAAAGTGAGCTTGTATTTCAAGCAAAATTCTTCACTGTAGTAAATGCAGTTTCAAAATTTTTGTGTATATTTATAACACCTCCACACATATATGTTATGTGCAAGTCATTTGTTTTAATTTTTTTCATGCTCAATAGTAGCCAAGTACTGAAGTCAATTATTTCAGCTAGGAGGTGCAGATGTTAAAGCTAACCAGGACAAAACATCAAGAATGATCATTATAAACTTTCATATCACCGTGTATTAGGGACTGTTCATTAGCTACAATAATGTGTGCCTTACCGAAAAGCACAGTAACGCACAGTGTAGCAATGCTGTGCCATTTATTAAGCGTAGCATCCCAATGCACCATTTCAAGGTGCTTGCATGATTACAGTGCAGCAAAACATGCAGGTTGTGGTGCACTGGCAAAAATTCTATATGCACCATTTATGGTGCATTTTGGTATGTTAGACACGACACCCCATTCAAATGAAAGTGTTGCCTTAATGAAAGATATGTTAACATGTGGCATTACGCGGGTTAATGTGCATGCGCAAATGAAGCGCAACAGTATGAATGGGTCCTTAATGCTTTAAGAACTTTGTTTCTGTGTTTAATTTGTTTCTGTGTTTAATTTGTAATTATTTATGTTCCTGGAGGACATTCTTTTTTTTCTTTACACTCCGGTCTACTTTCTGCTTTGCACTGCTACACAGTGGGAGTGCTTTACTGCTACTTCTCACAATGCAAGTCAGTCAGCTGACTCATGGAAAACAAAGAGAAATGCATTCTCTTTGTTGTCTCATATCTTTTCCAATATAGGATCCTACTAATGTTAGGCCTTAATTCCAGTGTTGGTCATCTTACTTTAAAAAAGTAATTAGTTAGTTACAAATTACTTCTCCCAAAAAGTAATTGCGTTAGTAACTCAGTTACTGCATTGAAAAAGTAATTAGTTACTCAGTAAAGTAACTGACTTTTTTTTTTGAGGGCGCATAGCACATCGGGGCGTACAGCACATCGGGGCGCACAGCACATCGGGGCACATGATAGCACATAGCACATCAGGGCATGGGGCACATGGCACATCAGGGCATGGGGCACATGGCACATCAGGGCATGGGGCACAGGGCACATCAGGGCATGGGGCACAGGGCACATAGCACAAGAGGGCACATCAGGGCATGGGGCACATAGCACATCAGGGCGGGGCACATAGCACATTGTTTACCATCCATGCAGAGTAGCGCAGGAAGCGTGTGTAATAAGTTCTCTCTCATGTCACGGCACTGACGGCAGTCACGCTACTCCTCGGCGGCCCTCCTCTCTTCTCGTCCATCCCAGATGATGTCACAAACAAATGGGAATGGACGAGAAGAGAGGAGGGGCCGCGGGGAGCAGCGTGACTGCCGTCAGTGCCGTGACATGAGAGAGACCCGGTCATAGAGGAGAGGAGGAATTACACTACTGCCATCTAGTGGCAGTAGTTGTAATTGGGGTAATGCCGCCCAAGTAATGGTAACTGCATTACCATGAGGGGAAGAGTAATCAGTTAGATTACTCGTTACCCTCTAAAGTAACTGTGTTACGTAACTCTGTTTATTCTAACTCAGTTACTTACATCACTGCTTAATTCACACATGGGCATACTGATCCGTACACTTTTGCGAAGGGCCCGCTTCATCTGCGAGGGATACACAGGTCTGCAGGCAGCCTGTTCACATCAATGATAGGTGTGTGGTTACACAGATTGTGTTCTGATCTGTGCATCTGGGATGAGCATAGAGATTCTGTTCAGGTCCATGCAGCCGCACACCCGTAATTTGTTTGAAAAAGCTGGCTGCATGTGACTTCCCGCAACACCGCACACCCGTAATTTGTTTGAAAAAGCTGTCTGCATGCGACTTCCCGCAACACCTGTGCATCCCATGTGTGTGAAGGGGGCCCTTCGCATGAGTGTACGGAATGGTACGCCCATCTGAATGAGGCCTATATTACATATATTTAATTTATCTAGTAATTTGTGTTTATTTTGTTTGCTATCTAAGTATATTTCATTGTTTTGTTTTGCAGCTCAGGAGTTCCACCTTCTAAAACTTGAGAACTGTATTTCAAGAGAAATATTTCATTGTTGTACAGGAAAATAAGAGCCAGCTGGATGTCAGAATGCAAGTTGTTACCCTCATCTTGTTACTTCTTTTTTGCAAAGCATCCGAATTTAGGAAAACTAGAAGGAACAACCGAGGAAACAATGACAAACCTCACAGCTCCAAGACACTTTCAAGCACTGTGAAACGCTATGCTCCAGGATCACCTTGTGATATATATACATATTCTAATGAAAAATATTTGGACTGTCAGGAGAGGAAGCAGACATCTGTCCTCGAGGACTGGCCAGAAGACCTGATCCACATACTGCTGGCCAGAAACCAGATCCGCATACTAAAGAACAATGCCTTTTCTAAGTTTCAGAATCTTAAGAGTCTTGATTTACAGCAAAATGAACTCAGAAAAATTGAGAAACAGGCCTTTTTTGGTTTGAAAAAACTATCAACTCTTTTATTACAACACAACCGCATTAAAATCTTGTCTGAAGAAGTGTTCATACATATGCCTCGGCTCACTTATCTAAGACTCTATGATAATCCCTGGGACTGTAACTGTGAGCTGGAATCTCTGGTGACTCTGCTACAAGTTCCTCGGAACAGGAACTTTGGAAATTATGCCAAGTGTGAGTCACCAGTTGAGTTAAAAAATCAGAAGCTAAAGGAGATCACACCCCAAGTCATTTGCCAAGAAGAAGATGAAAAACCTCTTCCATTAGAAGGGACTAAGCCTTCTAGACCATCTGTGGACTCAACACTCTGTTATACATATCTTTATCCAATAACAACACTGGACTGCAGAAGAAAAGGTACCGTATATACTCGAGTAATAAGCCGACCCGAATATAAGCAGAGGCACCTAATTTTACCACAAAAAAACTGGGAAAGCGTATTGACTCGAGTATAAGCCTAGGGTGTCCATCTGCATGCCTCACTGTGCCTCACTTTGCCTCACCTTGTCCATGTGCATGCCTCACTGTGCCCATGCCTCACTGTGCCCATGCCTCACTGTGTCCATGACTAGACTGACGTTTAACATGGGAGTCTATGGAAGGGGTGCCCGGCTTTGAAAAATTAGTGCTCCCCGGCTGTAGGATCCCCAGACAGCAAACTTTGCACACTTGTAGAGGAGAAATAGGGCTACATGTGTGCCAAGTTTCGGGTCCAGGGGACCTACGACCGGCCGGTACCAGGTCCCCAAAATCACTGAAGAAATTAGCGTTTAACATGGGAGTCTATGGAAGGGGTGCCCGGCTTTGAAAAATCGGTGCTCCCCGGCCGTAGGTCCCCCGGACAACAAACAGATCAGGCGCAAAAAGGTGACTCGAGTGTAAGCTGAGGGGGGCATTTTCAGCACAAAAAAAATGTGCTGAAAAACTCGGCTTATACTCAAGTATATACGGTATGTGTATATATATTTACTTCATGTATTACTTTGTACTTACACTACACTGTATACATGCAGCCCTATCAATGTATTACATAATACACAGGTAACTTAGCAAGATTAAGCCCAAAATACTCCAGAACCATATCAACTAAGTATTCATACAGTGCCTTAAAAAAGTATTCATATCCCCTGAAATTTTCCTAATTTTGTCATATTACTACCAAAAACGTAAATGTATTTTATTGGGATTTTATGTGATAGAACAACACAAAGTGGCACATAATTGTGAAGTGAAAGGAAAATAATAAATGGTTTTCAATTTTTTTTACAAATAATTATGTGAAAAGTGTGGCGTGCATTTGTATTCAGTCAGTATTTTGTGGAACCACCTTTAGCTGCAAGTCTTTTTGGGTATGTCTCTACCAGCTTTATACATATAGAGAGTGACATTTTTTCCCATTCATCTTTGCAAAATAGCTCAAGCTCTGTCAGACTGGATGGAGAGCGTCTGTGAACAGCAATTTTCAAGTCTTGCCACAGATTTTCAATTGGATTTAGGTCTAGACTTTGACTGGGCCATTCTAACACATGAGTATGCTTTGATATAAACCAGGGGTGCCCAACCGCGCCCTCTGATGTGGCCCGCCACGTCTTGCTCCGAGATAGCGGGTCGGCAAGCCCAGATCGCGGGTTCCCGACCCGCCATCTCCAAGCATCAGTGCAAAGAACGGAGCCGCCGCTAGAGGAAGCAGAGCCGATGCTTCCTGCATAGCGCCGGCTCCTTCACAGGCGGAGTGATACCAAATGCACTCCGCATGTAACAGGAAGCATCGGCTCTGCTCGCTACTGCAGCTGCATGCTTCTTTCTGTCACACATCTGATGCACGGGAGCCCGGGATCTGGGACAGCAGCCAGCAGTGCCAGTACCAGTCCCAACCACCAGTACCCACCACCAGTACCAGTGCCAACCAGCAGTACCCGCCAGCAGTACTAGTAGCCACCAGCAATACCAGCCAGCAGTACCAGTACCCACCAGCAATACCAGCCAGCAGTACCAGTACCCGCCAGCAGTACCAGTACCCACCAGCAGTACCCGCCAGCAGTACCAGTACCCACCAGCAGTACCAGACAGCAGTACCCGCCAGCAGTACCAGTACCCACCATCAGTACCAGTACCCACCAGCAGTACCAGCCAGCCGTACCAGTACCATCCAGCAGTACCGGTACCCACCAGCAGTACCCGCTAGCAGTACCCGTACCCACCAGCAGTACCAGCCAGCAGTACCAGTACCCACCAGCAGTACCCACCAGTACCCGCCAGCAGGCAGTACCCAACAGCAGTTCCAGCCAGCAGTACCAGCCCTGGAGGACAGCCAGCAGCAGCCACCAGCCATAACCACCTGGGGGACAGCAGCAACCAGCTGCAGGAATCCTGAGGAAGAAGTGAAGATTGAGGTCAGTTGAGATGCAGGTAAACCGCTGTGCATCAGTGTGAAAGCGGCCTTAGGCCCCTTTCACACGATCGGGTCTGCCTGTCTGTTTTTCAGGCGGACCCAATCGGACCCTCTATTCACCTCTATAGAGCGGCAGATGTAAACATCACTTGTGTCCATTTACACCTGCCTATCTGCAATCCGATCTGCTTAAAAAACAGAAGGGGATCTGTCCCCTTCTGTCTGGGTGGATTGGAGGGCCCTTAGGGTAGAGCGGACTGCGTCTGTCTGCTGTACATGTGCAGAGTGGACACATACCTGCCATTTGCTTGCTATGCTCATTGTGGCCCGCGACCGGTTACCAAGTCGCTAAAGTGGCCCTCGCTCCTCAAAAGGTTGGGCACCCCTGATCTAAACCATTCCATTGTAGCTCTCTGGCTGTATGTTTAGGGTCGTTGTCCTGCTGGAAGGTGAACCTCTGCCCCAGTCTCAAGTCAAGACTAAGGTTTTCTTCTAAGATTGCCCTGTATTTGTCTCCATTCATCTACCCATCAACTCTTACCAGCTTCCCTGCCCTGCTGAAGAAAAGCATCCCCAAAACATGATGCTGCCACCACCATGTTTCACTCTTACCAGCTTCCCTGCCCTGCTGAAGAAAAGCATCCCCAAAACATGATGCTGCCACCACCATGTTTCACAGTGGGGATGGTGTGTTCAGGGTGATGTGCAGTGCTGGTTTTCCGCCACCCATAGCGTTTTGCTTTTAAGCCAAAAGGTTAAATTTTGGTCTCATCTGACCAGAGCACCTTCTTCCACATGTTTGCTGTGTCCCCCACATGGTTTTTCGCAAACCGCGAACCAGACTTCGTTTGGCTTTCTTTCAACAAAGGCTTTCTTCTTGCCACTCTTCCATAAAGGCCAGATTTGTGGAGTGCACGACTAATAGTTGTCCTGTGGACAGATTCTCTCACCTGAGCTGTGGATCTCTGCAGCTCCTCCAGCATTACCATGGTGCCTCTTAGGTGCTTCTCTGATTAATGCTTTCCTTGCCCGGCCTGTCAGTTTATGTGGTTGATGGCCATGTCTTGGTAGGTTTGTAGTCTTTCCATTTTCAGATGATGGATTAAACAGTGCTCCATTAATTGTTTATAGCTTGGAATACTTTTGCATAACCTAACCCTGCTTTAAACTTCTCCACAACTTTATCCCTGACCTGTCTGGTGTGTTCCTTGGACTTCATGATGCTGTTTGTTCACTAAGGTTCTCTAACAAACCTCTGAGGGCTTCACAGAACAGCTGTATTTATACTGCAATTAAATTACACACAAGTGGACTCTATTTACTAATTAGGTGACTTCTGAAGGCAATGGGTTCCACTAGATTTTAGTTAGAGGTATCAGAGTAAAGGGGGCTAAAAACAAATGCACACCACACTTTTCAGATATTCATTTGTAAAAAAAATTGAAAAACATTTATTATTTTCCTTACACTTCACAATTATGTGCCACTTTGTGTTGGTCTATCACATAAAATCCCAACAAAATACATTTATGTTTTTGGTTGTAACATGGCAAAATTTGGAAAATTTCAAGGGAAATTCCACCACCTGCTGAGACATGTCTGATTCCCATCGCTAACCCTTGTGGATAATGACATCTCTGAGTCCTACAGTAAACAAAAAAGTGGGGTCACCCGGTTGTTAAAGGGGGCTTTCAGATTCCAAAAAGCCTTGCGCCTGGCGTTGGGAGTTCCTTAAAAATTAGACCAGACCCAAAGGGCCTGGTATGGATTGTGGGGAAACCCTCACATCAATTGTCCTGGACCCTTGGTTTACATTCACCTGTCAGCCAGGGATCCCCCGCTGACAGCTAAATTAACAGGGCAGGGATGAGTCACTGGTTGTTAGGACACTGGTGGGTGCTGACTCCCTAACAACCAGCATCTTTGAGCTGAAACTGTCACATTTAACAGTGGTAGATGTTTCACTTTCTGCTGCAGCCAAAGGTCCAAATAAGGTGAAAAAAGATAAATACCGCTAAATAAAAATTTTATGCATGCAGTTGTTAACGCGTGTTGTTTAGTGGATGGCCTGCTCCTGAAATAATACTGCATGAGTTATTTTCAAGCAAAAATTCAAGCGGTATTTATTTCTTATTTAAATGAGCCCACTACCCTTTAATAACTCTAAATATATTTGTTTATGCCATTGAATATCTCCATTCTAATTTTACCTTCTATTCCACGCTCACAATGAATACCACTGTACTTCACTGGAATTCTCCAAGAATTTGGTTCGAATGTACCTCAGAACAGGGGTCAGCCATATGGGGGCCTCAACCAAAGTAAACAGAATTACATTTTGAAAAGATTGTAAATGCAAGGGAAAATGACTTGTTCATTGTACAATATCCAAACTTCTAGGTTGATTTCAGCTTTACAGAATAATGCCCAATGTATTGCTGAGCTGCAGTGAGGGCACTGAGTGATCAAACAGCATGTTGTCCAAAAGACTCATCATCCCCTTCCTTCAGATGACAGATGGAAGCTGAAGATACTACATAAATACGCAATGATTTTTCACAAAGCAGCCGGGATCCTCCTCTTCTCGGGTCCCACACCAGTGCTCCTGGCCACTCCCTCCTCCTAGGTGCCCCCAGAGCAAGTGGCTTACTCTGGGGGCACCCAAGCAGTCGCAAATCTCAATCTCTGTTTGTCTATTCACATACGGAGCCGCAGCTTGGCTCTCCCCCTCTGTCTCCTGATTGGGTCACTGGCCGTGATTGACAGCAGCAGGAGCCAATGGCTCCTGCTGCAGCCAAAAGCCAATCAGGAGTGCGAGTCTCCAGAGAGTCATGGTTCTCTAGGACATTACTGGTTTGAGAGGGGGCTCAGGTAAGTTATAGGGGGGCTGGGAGCTTCTGCACACAGAAGGCTTTTTACCTTCATGCATAGAATGCATGAAGGTAAAAAAAAACTTGTGATTTTACAACCACCATAACTTTCTGTTCTCAGAGAACCCCTGCTAGTAATTACTATATCTACAGCTCACAGTACATAAGTGATGATGGTCACTTAAAAAAATTGTCCTTACATTTGTGTTTCTTAGGAAGAATGCCCCCTTTCAGATAGCTAAAACGATCATTGGTGTCGTTGATTTCTATCTGAAAGTCAGATGATGCTTATTGTTCAAGGAATAACTAGCAAGCTCAGGAGGAACCCTAGGGTTCTACAGAATCCTGGTTGACAAACAGTGCCATAGAGGAAAGGTAATAATCTTTCCACTAATGCAGAAATTTTGCAGAAATGTTGCAAAATCCACAAAAGCTATAATAAACTATGCTGTCTGCTAAATATCACAATAAAATAAGGTAAAAGAAATGTTTATTGTGTACTTTAGAGGGGAGGAGAGTGAGCTAAGGCTGGTATATTAATACTAAACGTTTGGGTGAAAAATACTTCCTTCTTTTAAAAAGAGCTCAAAAAGGTATAGAGGGCAAAGATGCAAGGAATGTAATACACTGGCTTCATCTTACTCCATCAACTGAAACATTTCCAAAAGGTTGCTTTTTTTAATTAACAGAACAGTCATATCAAATTGTCCATAGTCAATACACATAAAATGCTAAAAAAGTGATAAAAAGATGATCATTTAAAGCTCTGTAATATTCATTGCTAATCCACATCCACATTTATCAGTCACAGATCCCGTTTATACAAGAGAACATCAATCATTTCTATTCTGAGAAAACACAGGAAGGACTTATTCTAATTGCCGGTTCACACTACCGCGACTTGGGATCCGACTTGTGTCGCCCCAAGTCGCG
Source organism: Rana muscosa (assembly GCA_029206835.1). Classification (NCBI taxonomy): domain Eukaryota; kingdom Metazoa; phylum Chordata; class Amphibia; order Anura; family Ranidae; genus Rana; species Rana muscosa. The sequence goes on from CM055118.1 coordinate 666,545,754, forward strand.
CGACATGACAAATTACATTCAAGTGAATGAGAGCCGTCTTAATGTACACTACTGAAGTCGCTCCGACTTCAGAAAAGGTTCCTGTACTACTTTAAGGCGACTTCTAGGCAAATTGTACCCATTGATTTCAATGGAAGTCGCCTCCAAGTCGGATCCCCTGTCTTAACTGAAGCAACTTTACAGGAAGAGAAGCTAGTTTTCTCAGGCAAACCCCTCCCTCCCTGAAGTCGCCTTGCAAGTCGCGCTGAAGTCTCATCGCAAAGTCGTGCTGCCCCTGTGTGAACCGGCACTTATAGCCAAATTACATTCAAAAAGTAACAGCTGTATCAAAGCAACAATAATAAAACCACAAGCAATGATGCTTTTCATTCTTTCAGAATTACAGCAAGTCCCAGATGACATTTCTTCAGACATCATAAAGCTAGATCTTTCCAGCAATAAAATCAAACGACTACAATCAAAAGAGTTTGTAGATGTTCCAAACCTGGAGATATTAAACCTAAGCAATAATGGAATGGAATCCATAGATGCAGGTAAGAATATCTGTAACCTAAATCATTGCGAGATGAAGCAAAACTCAAAAATGTTGCAATCAGTTCATACAAAAGAAAGTTATATATGTCATACCACAGATTTAGATTATGGCTACACTGGTAATAAACTCTCTTTTTAGCCCAGGTTCACACTGGGCTGCGGGAGTGAAGCTGTGCGAGTTCAGCTCAGCTGAACTCGCACGATTTCACTCTCGCTGGCAGTCCCGATTTCAGCCGCGATTACAAAGACATCTGACACAGATGTCAATGTAAATTGCGGCCGAAATCGCAAAAAGTAGTACAGAAACTACTTTTTGAAATCGGTGAAGCGCCACAGATGCGGCGTCGCACCGATTAGGACAGTGCCATTGCCGGCAATTTGCGGCAAATAGCTGCGTTTTGACATGCGATTTGACATGCCAAATCGCATGTCAAAACGCACCAGTGTGAACCTGGGCAAACTACTTTTTGAAATCGGTGAAGCACCACAGATGCGGCGTCGCACCGATTAGGACAGTGCCATTGCCGGCAATTTGCGGCAAATAGCTGCGTTTTGACATGCGATTTGACATGTCAAATCGCATGTCAAAACGCACCAGTGTGAACCTGGGCAAACTACTTTTTGAAATCGGTGCAGCGCCGCAGATGCGGCGTTGCACCGATTAGGACGGTGCCATTGCTGGCAATTTGCGGCAAATATCGCCGATTTGACATGTCAAATCGCACCAGTGTGAACCAGGGCTTACACTGAGAAATTTCAAGAGACATTTAGGCAAGGTATTATACTTACCTTTTTAGCACTCCCCCACTGCTGCTTCCTCCATTGCAGCCACCATTAAAATCCCCAGTGTCAGCTGCTGCCAGAGAGTAGGAGGAGCAGTGACACGACTTCCTCAGTCATGTGACAGTGTTCAGGCCTAGACCTAAGCACAGTCACATGGAAGAAGGTGACATGCTTCTCGATACTTAGAAGTACTGCAATTTTTTTTTGCTAGCTGAAGCAGCAGCTGGAGTGATGGGGGAGTGCGGGCGAGTGCTGGCAAGCTAATGCCGTATACACACGATCGATTTTCTTGACGGTGAAAACACCGTCGAGAAAATCAACGGGAAAAAAGAGGAACGGCTTGTTCCCCTACACACGGACGGTTTTCCTGACATTTTTTCTCTTGGTCAAGAAAAACGACCGTGTGTGGGCTCCCCGGCAGTGTTTCCCTATGGGAAGACTGCCGTGGAAAAAAATGCCGTGAATCACGACGAGAAAAATTAGAGCATGTTCTAATTTTTTCTCGTCGTGATTAATGCCGTTTTTCTCGTCGGGAAAAATGATGAAAAGCCAACACACGGTCGTTTTTCTCGTCAAAGAGAAAAAATTGAATTTTTCCCGACGAGAAAAATTGTCGTGTGTACGCGGCATAAGTATCGGTGGGTCATGGGAGCCACCTTGCACGGACATTTTTCCCTGAATTCGCAAGGTGACAGTGTCTCTATCACTGCTTCTTAGCATCAGTTCATCTGAAGCACACTAAAATGAAAGTGATGCCAATAAGATAATGTTCAACTAGTAGTTAAATCTCTCAGCATCAAATAGCTTTTATCATCAGTGCACCCCTGCATCCTCCAGGTAGGTTCTCCTCAAAGTGAAGATTCTGGAAATGCCTGGCATTCAGTAAAGCACCCAATATTGTGGCTGGGTTTGCAGGTCAGCTCCCAAACGGCAGCCTTAATGATTGCTTCACTGGCCACAGCTGACAGGCTGGATCAGGTTGAGTATTAAATCAATGGCCAAAGTAATAGTCAAGTTTAAGCCAGGTTTACAACCTTCTTTGTAGAATGTAACATGTCAAATGTAACATTCGATGGATTGCAATTTATAATTATACTGCTCTGTGCTTATATTTTGGCAGCTGCATTTTCTGGCCTCATGAATCTCCAAGAATTGGATCTATCAGAAAATAACCTTTCTAACTTCCAGTATGGAGTCCTGGAAGATCTGTATTTTTTGAAAAAGATGTGGCTTAGCGACAACCCCTGGAAGTGTGACTACCACATTCATTACTTGTTCTATTGGTTAAGGCATCACCACAATGTTAACTACAATGGTTTGGAATGCAAGGCCCCAGAAGAGTACAAAGGATGGTTTGTTGGGAAGTATGTCAGGAGTTATTATGAAGAATGCCCTAATGATAGATTCCAAGTACATATTGGAGTTGATGATGATGAACGGGAGCAAACTGAAGGTGCTAAAATGAACTCAAAACAAAGTGATTCTTCATCAAAACGGGGTGTCCTACTAACAGTGCTTAATTAAATCACTGGCTACATTTATGTTAAGAACCATTCCTTTTTTTTTTTACAAAATGATTTTTATACAATGTCATTAAAATATTGGAGATATTTTTATTCGTACAGAGTCCAGTGTTGTACAGAATTCCTTTATTGGCATCTAATACAGATTTATAGATTTACACACATTTGAACTGTCTGGAATTGGTCAGAAAAACTAGGAAGACTCGAAAATGGAAATTGCCCAAATGGGGCATGGTTGGATAAAACTGGATGATTCTTAAATCGTTCTCATATAACATTTAGGTTTGAATTTAAACACAGGGGTTCGTTTATAAAGATGTTGCAAACTGGACCAGGTTTGCAACTTCTTGCTTCAATTTACAATGATCTACAGACTGGCAAATGAAGAGTGTGATTGGGTGATGAAAACAAAAATGGCAGGCTGGAAAGAAATGGCAACATTATACAAAAGGAAAAAAAGAGATGGATGTATTACAAGCTATTTAGAACACTGCAGTTATAATCTTGTAAAAAAAATTGCTGAATTGTTCATCTAGTTGTAACAAAATATGTCAAGAACAGTAAAAAATATAGTGTAATCTAAGTGATGAACCAGTGGATGAAAAAGTTGAACTAGCTCTTCAAGCTTTTATAAATAGATCAAACAGTGAAATTGAATTTTTTGGGGGGAAAAACAGTGATTTGTCCTTTTCAATCCATCATAAATAGGAAATAATTAGATATGCTATCTTAAAAAAATGAAATATTATGGAACTGGGCTTGAGTTTCTGATATGATGAAGCAAGCAGGCTTTTTTGAACATAACTAATTCTGAGTTCCTATATTTTCAATGAAAATGGATTAGTGCATCACATATAAAACAGAATACCTAAATGTATAACTCTTACTCCAATCTTCAGAGTTTGGTTTTTTATGTAGTTATAAATAGTAAGTAAAACTTCTATTGTGATGTAAGTACATACAACAAAATGCCCAGTGTACTGCAGAGGTTGCACCAAATTGTGTACAAGATGTTACACATGTCATGAAGTATTTTGCTATAATCATATGGATATGATATTGTGAACAATTTTAAATACAGAGACGTCTGTTCTAAGAGTATAGTGATTTTTCTTCTGGCATCCATAACAGTATTTAAAATTGGCCATTGATTTACATTATAAGCTATGTACTGTTTGCTTATATTAGAGCAGTGTTTCTCAACTCCAGTCCTCAAGGCGCCCCAACAGGTCATGTTTTCAGGTTTTCCATTATTTTGCACAGGTTATTTGATCAGTTTAACTGCTTTAGTAATTACCACAGCTGTTTCATCTGAGGGAAATCCTGAAAACATGACCTGTTGGGGCGCCTTGAGGACTGGAGTTGAGAAACACTGTATTAGAGTACAGACTCTGTTTGTAACTAGTGATGGGCACATTTTCCCAGGGTTTGGCAAATCCTGCTCAAAATGTGTTGAATTCAAATCTTTGAAGTCCAAAGGGGGAAATCTTGTTAACTTTTGTCCATTTTTATTAAGTGTCCTACCATCTGCAGGATACTTTTAATAAGGAAGAATTGGCTGAAATGTACTAGAGACAAAGAGTATAGGTAGGGGTTTTCCTACAAGAGTTATGAGACAGCAGATTATATATCAGTAGAAAAAAATGTCCAGAAGCAGGACAAATTTAATTAGCAAGGCTAGGCCTGAATTTATTTGCGACAAGGAACAGCAGGCTGGGTCTTTACTACAAAAATTAGGATACTGCAGGGGATACAACAATGTGACATTGACCACTAGCAGGACAGTTTTAATTAGGGATAATAGGCCTAACTGGTGTATACCTAACTTCTATATTATCTATAGCGATAGAGGGGTGAATGAGACTGATGTAATGTGAGGTTGTTAGGGTGCACACTGATTTTACACTTTTGTTTTTACATGATGCAGCAGTGCACTGCTCCAAGTACAGGTGGTCAAGAGCAAGTGAATGTTCCACTTTAGGCACCCCAAACTTAAAAAAGGTCGGTTCAACATACAAAAAAAATAAAAATAAAATAAAAAATCCCACAAAAGAAATGAAAACCTCAAAGAAAAAATCCTAAAAGAAAAGCCCACTATGGATAGGACAGATTTTTTTTTATAGTGGGGATGCTGGCTTAAGCAGGTTTATTGGCCCTTCTAAGTCTGCTGGCAATGGTTCAAAAGCCATACCGTGCATTATGGTTAAAAAAAAAAGTGAATCTGCACATACATTTGCTAGGAATCTTTGCCTTGACCCCATGGTAATAATGAACCCTAATGTCATTCCTATTTGTAACTAGATCAACAAAGTAAATAAATCTACACAAGCCAAAAGTGGAAGTACAGGAGGACTGGACTGGGGGCATCTCCCTTCATGCCTGTAATAATATATTTTGTGCTGGTGTCCACGAATGGTGATATTCCCCCTCAGACGTCTATCAAAGCAGGATCCAGAGTGGGTGACAGATGCTGGGATTATATACAGTATCTCTCTACTCCCTGATTATACCTGCGATCTTCCAGCATCTACATCATTTGCAGCTCTGAGAAGTTCTATGACCTAATGCAGAGAGTTGCAAAGAAAGTATATGCTAGCAGGATGCAAAATTGTGAAATGTGTTGCGCTTATTTGTATAAAGCGGAGCTCCACCCTAAAGTGGAACTTCCGCTCATCGGATTCCTCCCCCCCTCCGGTGCCACAATTGCCACCTTTCAGGGGGGAGGGGGGTGCAGATACCTGTCTAAGACAGGTATTTGCACCCACGTTCGGGCATAGACTCTGCGGGGACCTGCGGGCAGTACGTCAGTTCCCACCCCCCCCCCCTGTTGTGTTCTGGGAAAAACACGGCTCCCAGAACACAGCGGGGAACAGTGAGGACGGCGCAGCATGACTCGCGCTTGCGCAGTAGGGAACCGGGCAGTGAAGCCGCAACGCTTCACTTCCTGATTCCTTCACCGATGATGGCGGTGGGGGCAGCCGAGAGGTGAGCGATTGCTCGTCTTCTGCTGCCGACGTCGCTGGACTCCAGGACAGGTAAGTGTCAATTTATTAAAAGTCACCAGCTGCAGTATTTGTAGCTGCTGGCTTTTAATATTTTTTTTTTATGGCGGAGCTCCGCTTTAAAAAAGCTGAATGATAAGGGTTATTTTTTATTTTTTATTTAGGCGAGTTCATAGAAATGTACACAGAACAGCAGTTATCTTGTTTACCTTATAAAGTACTTCCTTGTTTACAATTCAGCCCATACACCCAACTTTTTTAATACATATATTGAAAAGGTGTGTTTGAAAAAAACATGTTCTTTAAGACAACACCCACCTTTTACTACATCCTCCAATCACTGCCGCACACTTTGGGATGTATTTTTTTTTTAAATTGCAGAGCTATTTGTATTTGGGGAAAAAAATTGCATAGTAAAAATTGATTTTGCCGACATTCACACAGAACTAATGTATATGTAGTTTTGCAGGAGGAATAAGCTCTGCAAATCTTTTATAAATACACTCTATTGTGTATTGAACTTTCTTTAACACACATACATGAAAGGGCAAGTTGGTTGTATTTGCCTCATAGGCCAAAACTTCTCAATCCACTGCTGAGTGAAAGTAAAACATTATATATACTTTATTTTAGGTTTCCATCAACATTTACAGTATTTTATTATTATTTAAGGAACAAACCCTTTCCTGCACTGAATAAACCAATCAAGACTAAGAAAGAGTTAGAACTCATTTACACTTGTGAATGGGGGTGGTAAAAAGGCGTGGTTGAACTGCAATTTTAACACCACACACTGCTCCCCTTAAGATGCAAAGGCAGCGGTGGGGTGGTGTTCATTTGCAGCGACCATGATGCTTTGTATCCGAAATGATTTCCATTGTCTCATTTGGCGGGCAGTATGTAACTCACTTGCAAGGGTTCAGGGTTAATATAGGTGGTGAGAAGACGACATAGCGCTTCCCCACCGCCTGTCAAATAACCTCTGAAGAGCAATCCGAATGATCTTCAGAGGGCAACGTGAGTGTCACAGTAGCTCTATGTGTTTAGAAGTCAATGCATGAATAGTAACATCATCAAGTTTATTTGGAAATCGTGCCTGGCTATAGCCCATATAAATAATGGCAGCAAAAGATGGGCCGATGTCTCCCCAGGAACAGTGATCCTCTATTGTGCCAGGATCCACCACTGTTTCTTCCTGAATGTATCAGACACAGGTGCTGCAGTCAACAATTTCCTTCTCTCCTCTCACAGAGAGAAGGAAGAATCTGTTTTATTGCACAAAGATTTCACATGTTTGAAAATCTCCATGAGCAACACTGAGTAGAAATACTCCTTATCACTTAGCCCTTAATGTCCCAGTCCTTACCCATGCATTATATTGGGCATTCGATTGGGGCAGAAACAAGTCCTTTATAGCCACCCTTAGGTGAGTATGCAGGTAATTGAGTAATGCAATTTATCTTCAGGAGTAGGAATTACCTGGGTTTAGTCTAAACTTGTTTCAAACCCAGTTTGGCAGAACCTATGGGAAGCTCTCACACGTTTTGAGTCTCCACTGGCCCAATCAGTTGTGACTGGAGCATTCCTCCCCCTGCAGCTGCAAGAACACAAAGAGGTAGGGATGCCCATGACGTTATTGACCTATCATAGTCACCTGGCCAGTGGGCTAGTGAGGATGCAGTGACTGGGCTAGTGAGGATGCAGTGACTGGGCTAGTGAGGATGCAGTGACTGGGCTAGTGAGGATGCAGTGACTGGGCTAGTGAGGATGCTGACTGGGCTAGTGAGGATGCAGTGACTGGGCTAGTGAGGATGCAGTGACTGGGCTAGTGAGGATGCAGTAACTGGGCTAGTGAGGATGCTGACTGGGCTAGTGAGGATGCAGTGACTGGGCTAGTGAGGATGCAGTGACTGGGCTAGTGAGGATGCAGTGACTGGGCTAGTGAGGATGCTGACTGGGCTAGTGAGGATGCAGTGACTGGGCTAGTGAGGATGCTGACTGGGCTAGTGAGGATGCAGTGACTGGGCTAGTGAGGATGCTGACTGGGCTAGTGAGGATTCAGTGACTGGGCTAGTGAGGATGCAGTGACTGGGCTAGTGAGGATGCTGACTGGGCTAGTGAGGATGCAGTGACTGGGCTAGTGAGGATGCAGTGACTGGGCTAGTGAGGATGCAGTGACTGGGCTAGTGAGGATGCTGACTGGGCTAGTGAGGATGCTGACTGGGCTAGTGAGGATGCTGACTGGGCTAGTGAGGATGCAGTGACTGGGCTAGTGAGGATGCAGTGACTGGGCTAGTGAGGATGCAGTGACTGGGCTAGTGAGGATGCAGTGACTGGGCTAGTGAGGATGCTGACTGGGCTAGTGAGGATGCAGTGACTGGGCTAGTGAGGATGCTGACTGGGCTAGTGAGGATGCAGTGACTGGGCTAGTGAGGATGCTGACTGGGCTAGTGAGGATGCAGTGACTGGGCTAGTGAGGATGCAGTGACTGGGCTAGTGAGGATGCAGTGACTGGGCTAGTGAGGATTCAGTGACTGAACTAGTGAGGATTCAGTGACTGGGCTAGTGAGGATGCAGTGACTGGGCTAGTGAGGATGCTGACTGGGCTAGTGAGGATGCAGTGACTGGGCTAGTGAGGATGCAGTGACTGGGCTAGTGAGGATGCAGTGACTGGGCTAGTGAGGATGCAGTGACTGGGCTAGTGAGGATGCAGTGACTGGGCTAGTGAGGATGCAGTGACTGGGCTAGTGAGGATGCAGTGACTGGGCTAGTGAGGATGCAGTGACTGGGCTAGTGAGGATGCAACCATGTGACAGTTCTCCATGAGTTCTACCAAACTGGGTTGAGAGGCAAAATTTGTTCAGAAAGTGATATTGGAAAACCATTGGTCTGTCAAAGCCATAAAACATAGGCATAAACTGTGCACCTATATAGATATCATCTTAATGATCAGTGCTGATCACTAACATTGTGAACATGTCAATGTCCATTTTTTTTTCAGGGTAATTTTCAAAAGATACCAAATCTTTATCAAGATGAGAATGCATAAAAATCCATAGAAAGGTTAAGTGTTAGCCAGTCTAATAAGTACAATCAAGAAAAAGGACTCAAGTCACATCTCCTACTATTAACAGTTCCTGACAATCAAACACTGCTTTGTGTACCATGTGTAATTTTTGATGCTCTTCTTTATAGATGTTTGCAATATGATTTCCACAAATCAAAATTGTGACATTTTCCAAAGGCCTTTAAGTGAAGCACAATAATTCAACACTGTTCACATTATTTGAAAGAAGGTAAAATTCAAACCTAGTATTATTTAAAGAAAATGTACTTCATTATAATGAATGTATATATGGCATTGAGATATGCATAAAGGATTCTGTGCTTTGTAACATATTTTGTAATCACGCAATAAATCATCCACAATAAAGTATAAAAGTTTCCTGCTAATTGAGGCACACTTTGCTAATTAAGTATTAAGGCACACTTTGAGATATATAGTGCTTGACTTTAAAATGATCTTTATAAATTATTAGCATAGTCACCCATATTGCAATTTTACGTAATAAATATACTTTTTTTTACTTGTTCAATCATTTTTTTTATAGGAGTTTTAAGGAATGGTTGACAAAAGCATAAGAGAGATGCAATGAGTTTCGTATACATGGCAATTGGTAACATAAGGAAGATTTAAATGACAAATCAGTTTGCATCAAAACAATTTAACAACTGAGCAATGGCAAAGTGCAACTAGCAAGAAACACAGTCAGAGCATCACCCATCATAGTTATAGTATAAGGGCAGTAGGCAGCAGTAAGGTTGAACAGTAACCAGAAGTGCCAGACCTTTGCGATTTCAGATTCTGGCCTCCATACACCTGCACTTTATAGCTTCAGCAGTTAACTTTTTGGTTTAGTAACAAAGTCAGGTTAATTTCTTCTGTGTGGAAAATATTTGCTTGCCTTGAAATAGAGATTATGGTGCAAGAGCTACCTGCATGTGTCTCACCTGCTCATAAAGCCCACCGGGCCCTAAAACGTAACTTTTATTATAACGATATTAAAAAAAAAATACAAAAAATTGGTGACATAAATTATTGTGTAGTAACTCCTATAGGTGTATGCAGGAAAATTCGAAGTTGCCACTGGACTGTAAAGTATTTCCTAAAGGGGTAACTACCTCCAACTAATCTTGACTCATCTTAAGGGTCCAAACTGTGACTCTGTACTCAAACTCTGCCGCAAAAAAACTTTCTAATATCAAATCCCAGTACACCCCAACAAAACACAAACAAAGCACTAAATAAATGAAAAACCCCAAAACTCAACATGTTTCACCCTAAAAAAAACGCTTAGCTTTTCCTCAGGTCAAATGATGTTTAGTGAATAAACACATGTAATAATAGTGGCCGCCATTTTCTGGCCTTTATTTATAATTGCTCTTAGACTAGCTCAATTACATCATAATGCATGTTATGTTCTTGTGTCCGCATCATCGTGCATGCGCACACTCCGGCATAATGACGTCATCACGCCACACGTGTGCATTGCAGTTTCATTTCCTTATACAGTAGTGAAATACTGGGTTGTGCATTACCACAACTTACCACTAGGAGGGAACTTATATATCATTTCACCTCTATCAAAGGTGCCATCTTGTGGATATTATGTACACCGCTTTTAATCCCTGCATTTCCACAATACACGCATAAAATACATTTTTTGTTCTTTATGCCACCATCTTTTCACATAAATATTAAAAACCTCTCCGGATTGACGAGTAGGTACCAGTCAGCTGTACCAAATCTCCATCATTTTTCTTTTTGTTTCCTAATAAAGAGCATCCTTGGCCCTGCAGAATGATTGCGATACGTCCTTTTTGGCCTAGCCATGATCCAAATAATTTCTGAAGAGAGTCCTGCTCTTATTCAGAAAATTATAATATGATGAGCAGTTATGGCTTGCATGCAAAAATTGTCCAGTTGGGATACCTCTTTTAGGGGATTTGGGGGTATGGCTGGTCCAATGCAATAAATTGTTAGTAGATGTTGGTTTTCAGTATATTGCAATTTCAATTTTCCCTCCCCTGCTGATCTTTTCTTTGAAGCACTTTGGATTTCTCTAGTGAAGTACATAGTATTGGAGTTAAGTACTTCCACAAACTTTTTAAATGCCGGAATGCTGCCAGTCCACAGTATGAACAAGTCATGTATCCCTAGACGAGGTTGCATATTGCTATAAAGTACTTCTACATCTAGACTGGCAAAATGTGTGTCTTGAGTGATGGTTAAAAACATAACATTCGTGATGATGTTGTAGTGACAATCTCAGCCCAATTATGAATGAAGGTCAGAAAATGGTGTCCGCCTTTATTACATGTGTTTGATCACATTTTATTACTTCACAACACTTTTTCAGTCCTAATGACGCCCTTTATTTAGGGCAAAACACGTTAAGTTTTAGGGTTTGGGGTTTTTCATGTATTTAGTGCTTTGTTTGTGATTTATCGGGGTGTGCTGGGATTTGAATTAAGAATTGTTCTTCAGGTAGAGAGTGAGTACAGAGTCACAGTTTGGACCCTTAAGATGAGTCAAGATTGGCTAGAGGTAGTTACCTCTTTGGGAAATACTTTATAGTCTGCTCTCAATGTCATATTTTCCAGCATACACCTGTTATGCCGCGTACACACGCTCGGAATTTCCGACAACAAATGTTCGATGGGAGCTTGTTGTCGGAAATTCCGACCGTGTGTAGGCTCCATCGGACATTTGCTGTTGGAATTTCCGACAACAAAAATTTGAGAGCTGGTTCTCAAATTTTCCGACAACCAAACTTGTTGTCGGAAATTCCGACCGTGTGTACACAATTCCCACGCACAAAATTCCACGCATGCTCGGAATCAAGCAGAAGAGCCGCACTGGCTATTGAACTTCATTTTTCTTGGCTCATCGTACGTGTTGTACGTCACTGAGTTCTTGAAGTTCGGAATTTCCGACAACATTTGTGTGACCGTGTGTATGCAAGACAAGTTTGAGCCAACATCCGTCGGAAAAAAATCCACGGTTTTGTTGTCGGAATGTCCGATCGTGTGTACGCGGCATAAGAGTTACTACACATTCATTTATTTCACTAATGTTTGTGTTTTAATTTTAATTTTGTAATAATAAAAGTGACGTTTTAGGGTCCAGTGAGCTTTATGTGTGGTTAGACACCATCTATCTTTATTATTATTTTGACGATTTAGGCACATATAGTTATAGTTTTTGCTTCTTACCTATGCCTTTAAATGTAGACCAGAGAAGAGAAGAACATCTGCGGAGATTTAAACGTATAACATAAGGGCGACACTTGCGTAAGATATTCACCACAAATCGGTCTTTAATACGGTGCCTCACTGAGGAAAAATCAATCTAGATAAAGGGAAAGACAACAAACTAATGTGAAAAAGGATTTTGCAAGTAAAAACGCAACTAAATAAAGACAGTAAAAGGAAGTACCGTATATACTCGAGTATAAGCCGACCCGAATATAAGCCGAGGCACTTAATTTTACCACGAAAAACTGGGAAAACGTATTGACTCGAGTATAAGCCTAGGGTGTCCATCTGCATGCCTCACTGTGCCTCACTTTGCCTCATTGTGACCATGTGCATGCCTCACTGTGTCCATGCCTCACTGTGTCCATGCCTCACTGTGTCCATGCCTCACTGTGTCCATGCCTCACTGTGTCCATGCCTCACTGTGTCCATGCCTCACTTTGCCCATGCCTCACTGTGTCCATGACTAGACTGACATTTAACATGGGAGTCTATGGAAGGGGTGGCCGGTTTTGAAAAATCGGTACTTCCCGGCTGTAGGTCACCCAGACAAAAAACTTTGCACACTTATAGAGGAGAAATGGGGCTACATGTGTGCCAAGTTTGGGGTCCAGGGGACCTAAGACCGGCCGGTACTCGGCCCCCAAAATCATCAGAAAAATTACCGTTTAACATGGGAGTCTATGGAAGGGGTGCCCGGTTTTGAAAAATCGGTGCTCTCCGGCCGTAGGTCCTCCGGACAACAAACTTTGCACACTTGTAGAGAAAGAGTGGGGCTATATGTGTGCCAAGTTTGGGGTCCAGGGTACCTACGGCCAGCCAGTAACGGGTCCCCAAAGTCCGGGAGATCAGGCGCAAATAGGTGACTCGAGTATAAGCCGAGGGGGCATTTTCAGCACAAAAAATGTGCTTAAAAACTCGGCTTATACTTGAGTATATACGGTAGATAAAAGTATTGCCATTCACATTACTTTGGGGCATCCACATCCATTACAATGCCCACCAGCCTTTACTATGAATAGAGTCTTTCCCATAACCAATTGGTCAGTATTTATCCTTAAAACATCATAATATCTGCTCTAACCCACTCATATTTGGTCTTATGGACAATTTTATTACGGTATTCAGTTTCTCAGGTTACCTTACCAAGTTTGAATTAAAGGGTACACCTTAAGGTCCCTGACCCTAAAACTTTACCTGCCCTAACAATTAATTCTACATTCACCAGAACCATATGTTTTAACCACTCAAATTACCCCTTAACACTTAAAGCGGTAATAAACCCAAAAACAAAAATGCAATATATTGCAGCTTGCCAATCCCTAAGCCCCATATACACGGTAGGACTTTTTGACAACAAACTTCAAAATGAGCAAGTTTTAAAAAAAAAAAAACTCCAGTGTGTACGCTCCATCGGACAAACTTTTTCGGTTTTCATCGGACAAAAGTTTTCGGCAACAAAAGTCCTATGGTGAAAAGTCCTATTGTGTGTACAGAAATCCATCGGAATTTTGTCCGAAGTACAAATACGCATTGCCCAGAACCAATGTTAAAATCAACCAACAATAGCAGAAGTTGACCAAAGGGTGGCGGTAAAGAGCAGAAAAACCATGTGATGTTGGGAAAGTTTTGGGAAAGTTTGCAGAAAAGTCCTGCCGTGTGTATGCTATGGGTGTGCCCGGCCAACTGCCTTCGGACAAAAATCCACGGAAAAGTTTGTTTGAAGTCCGACCGTGTGTACGAGGCTTAAGATGCAGTGGCTGCATTTGTTTTTATTTTTATTTTTCCTTCATTTAACCTTATGATCCGACCCTTAACACACTTCCTTTCTTAGAATGTCTGCATTCTGGATGAAGTAGTAAAGCAGAATCCTCTGGACAGCAGCCTTGTCATTCTGGGGGAGGGTAGTGTTGGGCTAGCAGATTTAGTTGGCCTTGACTAACAAGTTGAAGCTGAACAATTTTTTTCCCTTTTGGGATAAAGGTTTTACATAAATGAATAAACGCTAACTATTGTAAGCACCCCTGTCATTGTCAACCACTTCCCATCTGGGCCAAATCTGAAACTTCACTCCTACATGTAAAAATCGACTTTTCTAGAAAATGACTTGGAACTCCCAAACATTATATATATATATATATATATTTAATTTTTTCTTAGCAAAGACCCTTTAGAATAAAAGGGTGGTCATTGCAATTATTTATGTCACACAGTATTTGCTCAGCGGTTTTTCAAACGCAATTTTTTTGAAAACAAATATTTTCATGAATTAAAAAAAAAAAAAAACACTAAAGTTAGCCCAATTGTTTTGTATAATGTGAAAGATGATGTTACGCGGAGTAAAAATATACCTAACACGCTTCAAAATTGTGTCTGCCCATAGAATGGTGGCAAACTATGGTGCTTAAAATTCTCCATAGGCGATGCTTTAAATGCCTTTACAGGTTACCAGTTTAGAGTTGCACAGGAGGTCTGGTTCTAGAATTATTGCTCTCACTCTGACGTTCGTGACAATACCTCACATGTGTGGTGCGATCACTGTTTACACATGCGTGTGGGACTAACATATGCGTTCGCATTTCCGCGTAATCATGGTGGGATGGGGGCGCTTAAAAATTATTTTTTTATACCAATTTTTTTTTATTACACTTTTTTTTTTGTACTAACTTTATTGCTATCACAAGGGATGAACAACATCCCTTGTGACAGCATGGGCCGTGACAGGTCCTCTTTGTTGAGAGATTTGGGGTCTATTAGACCCCAAATCTCTCCACAAGCCTCCCATGCAGCCGATCAGACACAGATCAGTCTGATCGGCTGCTTTCCTGGCTGCTAACGACCAGGTAAACAAAGGGGCAGAACCTGAAGTGACAAACTACTCATCGCTCCCGGTTTCCAGGGTTACAGAGAGAGAGGAACAATGTCAGTTCCTCTCTCTCTGTACAGGGCAGCCATCGCCGTATCGCTCCTGGACTTTGTGATAGGACCAGAGAGCCCAGGAGAGGCGGCGGTCATGGGATGGAGGGTGGTTCCCCTTTCTGCCACCCGTAGAAGTGATCAAGTGGCTAATCAGCCACTCGGATCACTTCTGCATTACTCAGAGTCGCCGGCTGAAAAGACTGATACCGGGATGATGCCTGTAGGTGCAGGCATCATCCCAGTATAACCACTGAAGCCTGAGGAAGTCCATAAGGGCAGGAAGTGGTTAAATGGTTTGTTTCAACCCTCTAACTGCTACTTTCTATGGACAGGTTAATCTGCTAAAAAAAAAAAAAAGTTAAAAAAATAACAGACTTACTGACTGGATCTCCAGATGAAAATAAAGGGAAAAAAAGCCTAAAAAGGAGAAAACGAATGCAGCCGCTACATCTTAGAACCGGTAAGCCGCAATTTATTACATTTAAATTTTTGGGTTTAACCTCCCTGGTGGTATGATTCTGTCTGGAATTATGTACCAAAAGCGGTACAATTATTTTGCGTGGAAATTTGATGTTATGTATTGTAGGCCTGCGATTCTTAGTAATTACTTACTTAAACCTGACCAAACAAGAGTCTAGTAGACATCCCAGGTATAATAAAGTTTGAAACACAAAATAATAAATTATAATATAATAAATAACTATAAATAATTATAAAATTTCTTGTGAAAAAAATAAATAAATAATTATAACAAATAATAATATAATAATAAAAATTATTCACTAATGTAATCAAATCAAAAACACTGAAATTTACTCAGTTGCAGAATTGTCGCTGTCATTAGATTCAGTGTTTGATGACGAATTTCCCCACAAATCGCTATCACTCAATTCTGCGAGTGATTCTAATTTATTATCGCTGTTTTCTAGCTGGTCTAAAACCACTTTTGACATAAAGGGACACTTTTTGGTTGCTATGGACAATCTCCAGTTTGCAGGCAGAAAGAACAGTTTTTATAATATAAAACTACATGCAGGGCACTGGACAAACCACTAGGGACAAAGGGGATGTGTAATTTTTTTATACAGTACTGTGTTTTTACTTTTTTGAATTTGCCGCCGAACTCCGCCCCCGTGTGTCCGCCGCTCACAAATGGAACTCGGCGGCATTTGGGAGTCACCAGTGTGTGAATCGAGCAAGGAGACAGCTCGCACACACAGCGGGACAAATTGCAGGATCCAGGGACAAGGTAAGTAACTTCCCCTGTATCCTGCAATGTGATCCCAAGTCTGGCTCGGGGTTACCGCTTTGGACATGAAAAATCCACCCCGAGCCAGACTCGGGATAACCGCCAAGGAGGTTAATACTGTTTAACATAACTCTTACTCTAACCATTAAAATTACCTCTTAAAATTATATTAATGTCTTGTTTTTTAGTTTAAAAATAGCAAACAAGTCATACTTACCTGCTCTGTGCAAAACCACTGCACAGAGCAGGTAAGTATGACTTTTTTGTTATTTTTAAACTTTAAAAAAATACTTTAATATCACTTTAAGAGGTAATTGTAATGGTTAGAGTAAGAGTTATGCCCATATCCTCCTCTTCTCGGGTCCCTCGCCAGAGCTCCTGGCCCCTCCCTCCGGCTGAGTGCCCCTACAGCAAGCAGCTTGCTATGGGGGCACCCAAGCCGAGCCACTGCTCTGTGTGTCCATTCAGACACAGAGCTGCGGCTTGACCCCGCCCCCTCTCTCTCCTCATTGGCTCACTGGCTTTGAGTGACAGCAGCTGGAGCCAACGGTGCCCACTGCTATGTCTCAGCCAATCAGGAGAGAGAATCCTGGCCAGCCGAGTCTCTCGTGCAACATAGCTGGATAAAGATGGGCTCAGGTAAGAATTAGGGGGCACTGCAGCACACAGGTTTTTTATCTTAATGTATAGAATGCATGAAGATAAAAAACCTTCTGCCTTTACAACCACTTTAATCCTTATCCTACAATAAATCAGGTGCAGGATTTGCCGAGTACAGAATGAAGGACAAGATATAGCCACCTACAGAATGTGGCAGCACATGACAAGATGGCAAGGCCTACAACTAAAATTTTGGGCATATGGTGGTTGTGGGTGAATGCATTGCTTTTATTGTTAGTGAACGAACAATCATGAGACTTAAAGCTAGTAAATAAGTTAACAAAGAAGAAGCACACTGCTCCAGGCAGAATCAGGTGCAAGGTAGATCACAGGTGCAGACCTCGGCTCACCACCGTGGAAGACGAATAAAACAAGAAATTGGTCGCACACTGGAACTCCAACTTATCTTGATGTCATCTTTATTGTCAAAAGGATCAGACAGATACAGGCAATAGTAGACGCGTTTCACAAGCGATAGCTTGCTTGTTGTGAACAAGCAAGCTATTGCTTGTGAAACGCGTCTACTATTGCCTGTATCTGTCTGACCCTGTTGACAATAAAGATGACATCAAGATAATTTGGAGTTCCAGTGTGCGACCAATTTCTTGTTTTATTAGTAAATAAGTTACTTGGACATGTTTCTTGATAAACAGAATGTTCGCCATTTATCTAAATGGCTTCCTCATGTCAAATGATGTTGAGCGATTGAACGTCTTCGGCATTACAGAGCAAGTCTAGTTAAATATGACTAACTAGTACCAGCTTTACCGCAACCTGGATAAACTAAAACCTTGACAGCCTTATGTGGTGTATACATTTTGGGAATTGTGAACAAAACAATGTAGCGGTACTTACACTATTCCAAAGAGAACTATTTTGTGTTATTATCTTCCAAGATCGACACACTTGAGCACTTCTTGCAAGATCTATCAAATCCATGAAAGCAAATATCTGTAGAAAAAAATAAAAAATAATAAAGCACATTGTGGAAGCATATGGAATAAATTAAAAAGATGAAAGGTGGGAAAAACAAAACTGGGACTGGGTCTCTAACCACAATGTAAATGTGCACTATATTACAGCAATATGTTCTGCTGTGCAGTTGCCAGGGTTCCAATGCTAATGCAATGCACACAAACTTGGAACTTACTCGTTTATGCTTCCAAATGCATAATTTAATACTATGTTTTCTATTTGTACGGTTGCTGTTATTTCCTTTTTATTAATGAATGTAAGCATTTGATATGTGAAGCAACAGTATGTGAAGGGAACAAGCAAAGGAAAAATGTAGTTAGAATTTATAATGAAGATCTGCTTGCACAGTACTGATAGAGTTAGTTATGGCAAACACAGTTGCTCAGCCCCCTCATAAACAAAGAGAACCAAGTAGGATTTTTCCTTTTGGTTGGTCCAAAATAGAGCATCTAAAAAAGCTGCAATTTTATTTCTTTTTTTGGTATGCTATTTGAATGGGGACATGAAACAAATATAAAGTAGGTTTTATCTAAATTTGGCTGCAAACTTGGAAATACACTTGACAATTAATTATTAATTAAGTTATAATACACTTTGTAACGGCACCCCAAGTATGAAAGAGGTTAACGCCGTTTAGGATATTCCCTCTCTGGACACACATCCACTGCCGATCCTCCACAGTCAGGCGACCGCTTCCCATAGGATTAATCCTTCCAAACATACGAGACAAAACGCTCTGTATCTTTCCAACTAGACTGACAATCTTTAATGACAAACTCCCAGTTTTATACACACAGAGAGGAGGTTCTTACATTCTCTTCAGACAATACACCTTTGACCAGACCTAATTTACATGAGCTAATTAACTACAGTGATGACTCAGACACATGACCTTTAGGCTAGCCTCACTGTCTCCCAATACACATCTGACATCTTAGCAGACACAGGTGGGGGCTGGATGTGGTGACATTAGCATCTAACAGTATGTGTCCCAACATCATGAAGGAGTCACTTTTCAGTTAACCTGTTGAGTTCATAATCAAACAGTAAATAATTCTTTACAGATATCCTGGGGAATATTGTGGAAAAATATCACTGTCCCATTTTAAAGCAATCCAAGACATATTCTTAATGTCCATTATTTTCTTGCTCACCCTGTGCCTAAAGTGACCCCTGTCACACACTTCTTCCTGTTTGACTAGTAAAACAGTCGTTTCCAAACAGCTAGTTTTATAATTGAAAGTTTGGCGATTCTGTAATATTGTTTTCTGTTGAAGGTAATAAAAAAAAAAAAGATGACATTTTCTACATACTCTTGTTTCAAACAATCAGTGCCAGCAAATTGAGACCTATATATCAAATGACAGATCCTGCAGCCTCACCTTTGGGTGTTTGTTACAACCTACAGTAGGTCCTGCACAGAAAAATATATTTTTTATAGGTTTTATTATTTTTTAGTCTTTTTTTGTATATATTGAAAAATTAAATAACTCTTCAAGGACAAGACCATCAAAACAAAGCTTTGTTTGTCCCACAAATAAACATACATTTCACCTCCGTAGCATAAGTAATAATGTGAGCAAATTAATAGACCCATAGCGGAAATATGAAAACAATGACACCAATTCACTTTTATGGAAGACACAACAGTCTTATCATAATTAACTTCTGATCTCTTAAAAAACATATGTGTTAGGTCATAAGTATTGTGAGTTGAATCACTTTCAAATTAAATCAGATTTATGATGTGCTCTGAACAATAAAAAAGAAACCGTCTACTGCCAAATGAAGCATGCCTTATACAATGACTCACCCATACCAAACTTAACATACGTTCTTTATCAAAACAATAAAGAAATGTACAAAACATATTCAAAGAACTTTGCAAGAGGAAATGCATGGAATAAGTAGATTTAGGTATCCAGATGTGAACTGGCATATATAAACTGCGTGTATTGTACACAAACACTAACATCAGTGCAAATATAGATAGACTTTTACCTTCAGAATAGCTTTCTGTGGCAACTGTGACACGGTATCTTCGCCTTCTCTCACTGTAGATGAATCAAAGTTTCCTAAATCATCCATATCGCCTCTTTCCAATCGCTAGATAAAATAATGTAAGATATAGTATAAAGTTGAAATCAACACAAATGTTAAAGGATATGTAAACCCAATCAATAAAATATAAGCTTTAACATGTTTATGAAAATTTGATTCTTTTATATTTTTATTCTTTTTGCAAAGAAAATACAAATCAGAGCCTCTGGGCATAAATTTAGATTATTTTTAAATCTGTATCTTTCATTCAAATAATATCTACTGATCCTGCCATGAAGATTCTTGTTCAAGCATTTCCTATAACAGAGTAATGCCTTGTACACACGGTCGGATTTTCCGTCGGAATAAACTCCGACGGGTTTTTCCGACGGAATTCCGGTCGAGCTGTCTTGCATACACACTGTCACACCAAATTCCGACTGTCAAGAACGCGATGACGTACAACAATACGACGAGCCAAGAAAAATTAAGTTCAATGCTTCCGAGCATGCATCGACTTGATTCTGAGCATGCGTGTTTTTTTCTCCGTCGGAGTTCTATACAGACGAACGGATATTCTCTTTCTAAGTCCGTCGGAATTTCCGACGGAAAAAGTCAGATGGGGCATACACCCGTTCGGAATATCCGATAAAAGAAAAAGTCTGACTTTTTTCCTTGGAAATTCCAACCGTGTGTATGCGGCATAAGGCTTCAAGTACATTGGCCAACATTTACAGTGGTCCCAGGAAAACACAAAATGTGGCACGATTTTGCCGCAATTTTGCTGCGTTTTTTCCAATCAAAGTGTTCCTATCCTGAACTTGATTCTTCTGCGTTCAGGAGAGGGAGGTTGAAGCTCACCTAAACTCGACAGCTTCTAAACTCTGCTAAAAGCCTGTAGTATGTGTACATAGACACATAGGAGTTGATTTACTAAAGGCAAATAGACTGCAGTTGTCCTCTACAAGAGCAGTTGCTCCAGAGTTTAATAAATGAGCAGAAGCTCTGCTGACTTCCATCATCCAATCATGTGCAAGAAAAAATGCTTTTTTTTTTCCTTATACGTGATTGGGTATTCTTTGCAAAGGGAATCGTTACCTCATTTTCTAAGCTCTGAAGCAACTACTTTGCAAAGTGCACAGTCTAGTTGCCTTTAGTAAATCAACCCCATAGGCTTTTATGTAATTGTGTTTAGAAACTTTGCCCAAAAAAAAAAAAGAAGAGCTGCCAGTGTAGGCTAGTGTACAAGAAGCCTAACAAAGCTGTGTCCCTGCCTCCCTGTCAAAGTAATGCTTCTGCATTCTCACCCTGTTACAGGGGCTCTTCTTGGAAGCCATTTCAGGACAACATTACCCAGGCATTGTCCACTTTTGTCACCATCAGGAAACTCGCCCTGAGTAATGCCACATAGTCATCACTTGAGTGCATGCATGTAGTTTGGACATGGCTGTAAAGAGGTTTCAGAAGATAAGCAGCACTGAGATGAAACAAAAGAGGACAACCCGGTAAAATAGTATTTTATTTAAAAGAAATTGGCACTTGTTTATGATACACAATGTTTAAGTAGACTAAGTACTTAAGTGTACTTATCCAATATCTAGCTTGGCGGATCACGCATACTGGATAACGTAGAGAAAGTTACATGATGCTAGTAAAGAAAGGTAGACACCTTTACTAACAGCTGTGTAACAGATGTAAAGCAACAAATGTCTACTTACAGTGATATATACTGTCTAAACACAATAAAATAGACCTTGGAATACTTCTTGTTTAACCCTTTCCATACAGGGCTTTTTATACCACTTCCATACCGGGCCTATTCTGGCACTTCTCTCCTACATGTACAAATCATCATTCTTTTGCTAGAAAATTACTCAGAACCCCGAAACATTATATATATGTTTTTTTTAGCAGACACCCTAGGGAATAAAATGACGGTCGTTGCAACTTTTTATCTTGCACGGTATTTGCGCAATAATTTTTCAAACGCCTTTTTTGCGGGAAAAAGATGGTTTCATGAATTAAAAAATAACAAAACAGTAAAGTTAGCCCAATTTTTTTGTAAAATATGAAAGCTTATGTTACGCCGAGTAAAAAGATACCTAACATGTCACGCTTTAAAATTGCGCACACTCATGGAATGGCGCCAAACTTCGGTACTTAAAAATCTCCATAGGCGACACTTTGAAAATGTTTACAGGTTACCAGGTTAGAATTACAGAGGAGGTCTAGTGCTAGAATTGTTGCGCACGCTCTAACGCACGCGGCGATACCTCACATGTGTGTTTTGAACGGCATATGCGGGCGGGATTTACGTGTGTGTTCGCTTCTAAGCGCGAGCTATTGGGGACGGGCGTTTTAAAAAATATATATATTTTTTTTTTACTTATTTTTTTTTACACTTTTTTTTTTTGATCACTTTTATTCCTATTACAAGGAATGTAAACATCCCTTGTAATAGGAATGTGTGTGACAGGTCCTCTTTATGGAGAGATGCGGGGTCAATAAGGCCCCACATCTCTCCTCCAGGCTGGAAAGCATGAGATCAGTGAAAAATATTTCACTGATCTCATACTTACAGCCACAATGGCGGCTTTGTTTACATTTGAGGACCCGGGCTTGACGTCATCACATGGCGCCCGGGCCTCCGACGATCATAGAGATGACTGGTGACCATCTGGTCACCAGTCATCTCTATGCTCGTCACGTGACCCACCACCGGCGCCGACGATTCTCTCCGGGTCCCCAATGGCATGGGAGAGCCCGGAGAAGCACCGGATGGCGGCGGGAGGGGGGATGTCCCCTCCCGCCGCCTATAAGAACGATCAAGCAGTGGAACCGCTGCTATGATCATTCTTATGGTGCGCAGGATCGCCGGCTGAAGACAAGGATATCTGAATGATGCCTCTAGCTGCAGGCATCATTCAGATATCCCCCCTCAAGCCCAGGACGTCATATGGCGTCCACCCGGAGGGAGAGAGGGTTCCTGCCGGCGTCATTTTCCAATGGCCCGGTATGGAAGGGGTTAAAGTTGAATGCAATGTTACCACACTGCCTTCTTTCTATTTGATTAATTCTGACATTATCTATTATTTAAAAAATTAGCATACATGGTACAAGGCACTCACATTCTTTTGGTGAAACATTACTTCTTAAAGGGGTTGTAAAGGTTCGTTTTTTATTTTCCAAATGGGTTCCTTTAAGCTAGTGCATTGTTGGTTCACTTACCTTTTCCTTAGATTTACCTTCTAAATGTTTTTTTTCTTTGTCTGAATTTCTCACTTCCTGTTTCTCCTCACTAAACTTCACACCATCATCCGAGTGGAGTGGAGTCAGCCAGAACAGCTTACTGAACAGCTTACTGAGGAGGAGGAACAGGAAGTGAGAAATTCAGACAAAGAAAACAAAGAAAAAAAACATTTAGAAGGTAAATCAAATGAAAAGGTAAGTGAACCAACAATGCACTAGCTTAAAGGAACCTATTTAGAAAATAAAAAACGAACCTTTACAACCCCTTTAAGGGCTTATCTAAAGCCCCATACACACTATCAGTTTTTCTGCAGGTTTTTGTCTTCAGGTTTACCAAAACCATGTAGTGCAAGGGCCTGCCTGATTGCATACGAATTGAAACTCTTAAGGTTTGACCTCCTATTACATGGTTTTGGTAAATCTGAAGACAAAAACCTGCAGAAAAACTGATAGTGTGTATGGGGCTTTACACACCAAGCAGATTTGTGTCAACAATTTAGGGAATTAACCACTTAACGACCGCCCACCGCTGATTTACGTCGGCAGAATGGCACCGACAGGCAGAATCACGTAGATCTACGTGATCGCCTTTGTGCAGTTGGGGGGTCCATCCGGACCCCCCTTCACTGCAGTGAGCGGCCGTTAAGTGTTCGGGAGCGATCAAGCATGAGGGGGCGGCCGCTCGATTCCACCCCCCCCCTCGCGATCGCTCCCGGCCAATGAAAATGCTTCCTCCGCCATGTGATGTAAACACAGGCAGGAGGAAGTGATGTCATCTCCCTCGCCGCGGTCTTTTCGTTCCCGGCGCCGAGCAGAGAAGAAGCAGGTTAGTGCACCAACAGTCCACTGACACGTAGGTACACATAGGCACACAAATCACCCCCCAGTCACCCCCAGATTACCCCCCAGGTCACCCCAAAGCCCCCAATCACAGTGTCACTGATTGCAGTGATCATTTATTTTACTGATCACTGCATTTAGTGTCATCTGTGATTGTAAAAAGTTGCAGGGCAGTTAGGATTAGGCCCCTTTAGGTCCAGGGTAGCCCCCTAACCCCCCTAATAAAGGTTTAACCCCTTGATCACCCCCCAGGTAACCCTTTCACCCCCTAACTTCAGCGTCACTAAGCGATTGTTTTTCCGATCGCTGTATTCGTGTCGCTGGTGTTTTAGATAGGCAGTTGTTTTTTTTTAGGTTCGCCGCAGGTTTTTATTAGTGTCAGGTACCCCCATATATTATTTTAACCCCCTGATTGCCCCTAGAGTTAACCCTTTCACCAGTGATCGCCGTATAAGCGTCACTGGTGTCACTGGTTAGCCAGTAAGTTATTTAGTTATTTAGGTTACCCGTCAGGTTTTTATATAGTGTCAGGTACCCCCATATTTAACCTAATAAAGGTTTTAACCCCCTGATTGCCCCTAGTTAACCCTTTCACCAGTGATCACCATATAAAGGTTACGGGTGACGCTGGTTGATTAGTTTGCTTTTTATAGCATCAGGGCACCCGCCGTATATAACCCAATAAAGGTTTAACCCCCCTGATCGCCCGGCGGGTGAGATCAATTAGGTTTTAGCGCCAGAGAGGGTCTGCGTTGCCCCAGGCAGTGTTAGGTTAGTGACAGTAACGCTAACACCCACGCGCAAAGCATACACCCCCCTTAGTGGTATAGTATCTGATCAGATCTGATCAGATCTATACTAGCATCCCCAGCGGTTTAGGGTTCCCAAAAACGCAGTGTTAGCGGGATCAGCCCAGATACCTGCTAGCGCCTGCGTTTAGCCCCTCCGCCCAGCCCAGCCCAGCCCAGCCCACCCAAGTGCAGTATCGATCGATCACTGTCACTTACCAAACACAACACACATAACTGCAGCGTTCGCAGTGCTTGGTTTTTGGGGCCCTGTACGCGGCTAGGCTCCCAAAAAGTCCCACACATGTGGTATCCCCGTACTCAGGAAAAGCAGCAGAATGTATTTTGGGGTGCAATTCCACATATAACCATGGCATGTGTGAGCAATATATCATTTAGTGACAACTTTTTGTACATTTTTTTTTTCTTTTTGTCATTATTCAATCATTTGGGACAAAAAAAAAAAATATTCAATGGGGTCAACATGCCTCTCAGCAAATAGCTTGGGGTGTCTACTTTCCAAAATGGGGTCATTTGGGGGGGTTTTGTGCCATCTTGGCATTTTATGGCCTTCAAAACTGTGATAGGTAGTGAGGAGTGAAATCAAAAATTTATGCCCTTAGAAACCTTGAAGGCGGTGCTTGGTTTTTGGGGTCCCGTACGCGGCTAGGCTCCCAAAAAGTCCCACACATGTGGTATCCCCGTACTCAGGAGAAGCAGCAGAATGTATTTTGGGGTGTAATTTCACATATGCCCATGGCATGTGTGAGCAATATATCATTTAGTGACAACTTTGTGCAAAAAAAAAAAGTTTGTCATATTCCCGCAACTTGTGGCAAAATATAAAATATTCCATGGACTGAACATGCCTCTCAGTAAATAGCTTGGGGTGTCTACTTTCCAAAATGGGGTCATTTGGGGGGGTTTTGTGCTATTTTGGCATTTTATGGCCTTCGAAACTGTGATAGGTAGTGAGGAGTGAAATCAAAAATTTGCGCCCTTAGAAATCCTGAAGGCGGTGCTTGGTTTCCGGGGTCCCGTACGTGGCTAGGCTCCTAAAAAGTCCCACACATGTGGTATCCCCGTACTCAGGAGAAGCAGCAGAATGTATTTTGGGGTGCAATTCCACATATAACCATGGCATGTGTGAGCAATATATCATTTAGTGACAACTTTTTGTAATTTTCTTTTTTTTTTTTTGTCATTATTCAATCACTTGGGACAAAAAAAAAAAATATTCAATGGGCTCAACATGCCTCTCAGCAATTTCCTTGGGGTGTCTACTTTCCAAAATGAGGTCATTTGGGGGGGTTTTGTACTGCCCTGCCATTTTAGCACCTCAAGAAATGAGATAACATAAATTTAAAGCTGTGTAAATTTCTGAAAATGTACCCTAGTTTGTAAACGCTATAACTTTTGCGCAAACCAATAAATATACGCTTATTGACATTTTTTTTACTAAAGACATGTGGCTGAATACATTTTGGCCTAAATGTATGACTAAAATTGAGTTTATTCGATTTTTCTTATAACAAAAAGTAGAAAATATCATTTTTTTTCAAAATTTTCGGTCTTTTTCTGTTTATATCGCAAAAAATAAAAATCGCAGAGGCAATCAAATACCATTAAAAGAAAGCTCTATTTGTGGGAAGAAAAGGACGCAAATTTCATTTGGGTACAACATTGCATGTCCGCACAATTTACAGTTAAAGCAGTGCAGTGCCGAATCCCAAAAACAGGCCTGGTCCTAATGGCCCGAAATGGTCCGGGGCTTAAGTGGTTAAACATATTTTCCATTTGGCACACCATTTTTTTGACAAGTTCTCCTATGTTTTTAAATAACACTTAGCTTTCAAAACTGACTTTCTGTATTATTTTTAAGAGTTGACAATGAAAATGATCTCTAAGGACAACAGTGTTCTTAATTATTCGAAGCCTTATATGTCAAACATGATGAAATATCCTTCCTTGCCCTGCCATAGATGCAGCAGCTGCCTTGAGGCCTATGTCCAAGCTACTCACCAAACCCAGCCAAAAATGTGACGTGACTGTTTTCAGACTAGAGGACTATAGCTGCTGACATATTCAGTACATACAGAAATCATCAGCAGTATTGTATGTTATCACAGTGTCAGTCTATAAATTAAATGTTTGAAGTTGTGTAACAAAGTTTGTTTCTCTAAAAATCCAACTTTAGTTATGTGCTTGGAATTTTCTTACCAATTAAAATGTTATTATGAATACATGAAAAACTAGTTCAGCTAGTAAAACATTCATCAGCAAGGGATTCTTGAATGACCACTGCTCAAAGTTGGCAGCTTTGAATTTTATACAGTTTAATAAACCATAGATTATGGCACATTGGGGAACAATGCTATGGAACACTTACCGTATTTATCAGCGTATAACAAGCACCCTAAGTTTAAGAGGGAAGTTTCAGGAAAAAAACTTTACACAGCCCCCTTCGTATAACACGCAGGCACAGTTTAACCTCTATTTTCAGGGTAAAAAAGTGAGTGTTATACGCCAATAAATACAGTAACTGCTATTTCAAAGTTTAAAATAAATCTTGCAACGTCTGTACTAACCCACTGGTTAGGTTAATTAAATTGTGTTGCTGTTTGGTTTTCTGGGCTAGAAGTAAAGAATCTTAACTTAGTAGTAATTTCGCTTATAAGGAACAAAATACATTGGTTGATTTACTAAATCAAACAGGCTTTTCACTCTGTGAGGGAATTTTCCCTTAGCTTAGTAAATGAGGTAATGCTATGCTGACTTCCATCATCCAATCATGTGAAAGCAAGTTGAAACCTTTGCTGTCCACAATGTGTTTCTATAAGCATGTAAATGATGTGTAGCAGCTGATAATGTCATAACTAACACTTGGTACTTTGGTTCTATGAAAACATTCTTACCAGCAGAACATCATGTGAACTAATGAACACTTTATTTTTTCCCTTTCAGGAACTCAATACACAAACTTGCTTCTATTAGTATATGAATTTAATGAGATTTCTAGCCAGCAGATGGACCCAGCATACCTGGACTCTAAACAACTCCTTATTAGTTGACAATTTTTCCGGCTTTCCTATTCAGACATATCTTCCAGACCAATCTACCCTCAACAAAATGAAACCGTAAATTACAAGAAAAAGCCTTAACCTCTTGTTAACTGAACATGCCAAGGAAGCAGGAGGCTAGGACAGCCCATTCTATCTGAAAGGCAATACATTTGGTACTTATACTCGCAAAGCCACCAAAATTCATGACATTTTCCAACAATAACTGTCAAATCTATATGCTTCCCCCAAATAATTTCCAAAGGGCATGGCACACCATCTCTTTGCCTATCTAAACCTTCACACATTGTCAGAGTATTTAAGGGCAATCAAGAAACAAAAATAAAATTCCCAGTTCACTTACCAGCCAGCCTGCAACAAACCAAATTTAACCTGTCTAACAGTTCACATTAAAAACAAGAGGTTTAGTTTGCACACATTTGTAAATACATGCGTAAGCTGCAGATGCCACATCACGGCACCCCAGTGTACTGCAGTCCTAACTCTATAATTTGAGAGTCTCTAAAGCTGGAGCACATATATGATAATTGATAGATTAAGGGCAGGTATGCCTGGAGGGAGCCCACCCCTCCTTAAAAAGGTACAAGGATGCATTTTGACACCCAGCAACCGCACAATGGCAGCGAAGGTATCCACTGTGGCCCCGCACCAATTCACTAACTATACAAACAAATGGCAACCATCTCAACCTCTACCTGGTGTTTACAGCAAGGAGAAAATGAAAGGGCAATGCATGCAGGGCCGCTTATAACCAGTACAACTGGCCCAGTTGTACCGGGCCCGGCCACCAGGGGGGCCCGGGCAATCTGAACAGAGTGCAGAAAAAAAAAGTATTTCTCCAACTCCCCCTTCCTCCAGCAGCTGTTCAGCCGCTCTCAATGAGCACTCACTCCGGGTTAAACATCTCAGAGGCAGAGAGACGGAGCCTGACTGGTAGATCCTGTAGTTTGAGTGGGCGGGAGGGGGTGTGGCCGGCTTCGAGGATGATTATTATATTATTATTATACACGATTTGTATAGCACCAACAGTTTACAAAGAGCTTTAAAATTAAGAAGGGGGGACTGCACAATTACAGTACAGTTCAATACAGAAGGTACAGGAGGGCCCTACTCGTAGAGCTTACATTCTAAAGGAGGGGGTGGTGGTACAAAAGGTAATAGTTGCGGAGAATGATTTGATTGGGGTGGTTCAGAGACAGTTGTTAGTTGGGTGTGGGATAGGCTTCCATGAATAAATGAGTTTTCAGGGATCTTCTAAAGGTGGAGAGGTTAGGGGCTGATTGGACATACTGGGGCAGGGAGTTCCAGAGGATGGGAGAGGCTCTGGAGAAGTCCTGGAGGCGAGCATGAGAGGAGGTATCAAGGGAGCCAGAGAGCAGGAGGTCCTGGGAGGAGCGGAGGGGACGATTTGAGAGATATCTGCAGATGAGGTTGGTGATGTAGATGAGGCGATGTTGTGAATGGCCTTGTATATTGTGGCTAGCATTTTGAATTTTATACGTTGGGGTAGGGGATGCCAGGGTAGGGATTGGCAGAGAGGAGCAGCAGTCACGGATCGGTTAGTGAGGTGTATTAGTCTAGCAGCAGAATTCATAATAGACTGAAGGGGGATAGCCTGTGTAAGGGTAGGCCATTAAGGAGAGAGTTGCAGTAGTCAAGGCGGGAAATAATCAAGGAAAGAATAAGTTGCTTTGTGGTGTCATTAGTCAGGAAGGGTCAAATTCTGGAGATGTTGCAGAGGTTAAGACGGCAGGATTTAGCCAGTGACTGGATGTGGGGGCTGAAGGAGAGGTCAGAGCCAAGGATTACACCCAGCACCCTGGCATGTGTGGAGGGACCAATGGTTGTGTTGTTGATCTTAATGGTAAAGTCATGGGGGGGGAATGGGGAAGGAGGAAATATAACAAGCTCAGTTTTACAAAGATTGAGTTTGAGGAAGTGGTGTGACATCCATACTGATATGTCATTCAGTAAGTTTGAGATCCGTGAGGAGGTCGAGGGGGTGAGTTGAGGAGTGGAGAGATAGATCTGGGTGTCGTCGGCATAGACGTGGTATTGGAAGCCATGGGAGTTTATCAACTGGCCCAGGGAAGAGGTATAGAGCAAGAATAGGAGGGGCCCAAGACGGAGCCTTGGGGTACCCCAACAGAAAGAGGAAGAGAAGCGAAGGAGATGGAGTTGTAAGTGACACTGAAAGTGTGCTGAGATAGGTAGGTGGAGAACCAGGATAAAACAGAATCACGGAGGCCAAGGGAGTGTAGTTTGCTGAGGAGGAGCAGGTGGTCAACTGTGTCGAAGGCAGCAGAGAGGTCTAAGTGTATGTGTATTGGTGAGTTTTAGTAGGGCAGTTTTAGTAGAATGTTGTGGATGGAAGCCGGACTGTAGGGGGTCCAGAAGGTTGTTGTCCTTGAGGTAGCTACTCATTCGGTCATGGATGGTCATGATGATCGTTCCTGGCTTCTTCTGGTGTGCACAGTCACATGAGCTGCATTAACAATATGGTGGCAGTGGATCAGGGTTCTCAGGGGATTGCAGGTTAGCCCAGTCACATTACCTGCAATATAAAGTCTAATGTCTGCTTTTTGATGTAGCACAGCTGTCCTGACTGTGAGAAATTGGGTTTTAAACTGCACTGCCCAATTTCTTACAGAAGTGCTACATGAAAAAGGAGATGCCATCAATGTCAGCAAACCCCACTTTTTATTACTTCTATCTAAATTTTTAGATCACTGGTTCACACCATGCCTGGAACTGAATCACACAGGAACAAACTGTGCGTTCCTGTGCAATTCACACGTGGGTCTGTGCAGTGCAATTTCAAGCTCATTCATTTTGAATGGGCTAAAATTGCAATGCACCAAAAGTAGAGTATGCACTACTTTTTAAAATGCACTGCAACCAGATCAAATGGCGATCCAGGGCTGGCAGGTGCAGGGCAAACACACTACGTTTGCGACCTGCGTTTGAGGTGTCATTAACTTTTTATTGACACCTGCTGCAGAACGCAAAAGCAGTGTGTTTTGCATGCAGGTTGAATTGTACAGGAATCCACGGCACATTCCTTCACAATTCAGATGCAGGCATGGCATGAAATGGCCCTTAGACATAATATTACTTCTCATTAAAAGTTTAGAATTTTTATTTTATTTTTTAAAAGTGGGCTTAGCTGACATAATCACTCATCTCTCGGCTGCCCCCGCTGCCATCCTCGGCGAGGGAATCAGGAAGTGAAGCGTTGCGGCTTTACTGCCCTGTTCTCTACTGCGCATGCGTGAGTAGCACGGCGCGTTCCCAGTGGTCCCTGCTGTCTCCTGGGATCAGTGTGTTTCCCAGAAGACAGCGGGGGGGGGGGAGTCGAGTGACTCCTGTGGGAGTCTCTCCCCGGAAGTGGGTGCAAATACCTGTATTATACAGGTATCTGCACCCCCTCCCCCCTGAAAGGTGCCAAATGTGACACCGGAGGGGGGGGGAGGGTTCCGGAAAGCGGAAGTTCCATTTCTAGGTGGAACTCCGCTTTAAACCATGTCAGATTTTCAGCTCTGTGTGGCGCATATTTTTAAATTAGCCAAGTCCAATTTAGCCTCTCTGTATAGGGTCAGGACCAGGGGTGGGGCTGAAGGGGGCCCCATCATGTAGGCTGTACGGGCCCCATGATTTTTATCATGTAAAAAAACAAACCAAAATTCCCATATCACTTACCAGACAGCCTGCAACAAACCAAATTAACCTGTGTAACAGTTTATCTAAAAAAGTATTAAAGGGTAATCAAAAACCCAATCACACGCCTGGAAATCCAACAGGCCATTAGGGTGCTTAAGCCAAATTAGAAAACAGGATCAGATGGTTTTGCAGCATCCTGATATAAGAAATTCTCGGACCTATTAACATCTCTTCTAGATCCCCAAAGGAATCATGATCCCTAAACCCAACACAGTTACCACTTACTGGTTTAATTTTAGACCAATCCCTCTAATAAATATAAAAAGGTAACTGCCAGCAAAGATCCTTACAACAAAATTAAACATAATAATTGGTGGCCTTATTGGAAAAAGATTAGGTGGACTTCAATCCTATGCGTCACGTCATCATTGTTTAAAGAGTCGCATTACTGACTCAAGATTGTCTGACAGCAAGGAATCACTAAAATGCTCCCCTTTATAGACACTGGAAAGGCTTTTGACTTCATATTATAGCCTTATTTGCTTTACACCCTCCACAAAGATGGCTTTGTCCTACACTTTATTAATGTTGTGTCCTCCTTACTAGGAAACAAAAAGTGTAGCGCTAATCAAAAAAATGAACAAGAATGCATGACGCACTCAAATGAGTATATAAAAATGGTGCAATATAAAAAAAAGACACTCAAATATTAAGTAAGAACAGTAAGAAGTCCTCATATATACAAAATCTCTATAAGCGAAATACAAGTGAAAACTTGTGCAACTGAGTGTCCTAAAGTAATTCAAAACCGAAGGCAATGGTGAAATTCAAAAGTGGGTGAAGACTTTGAAGGAAAAGTGATGGTGAGAAGATGAAGGATGAAGAGAACCACCACCAATAGGTAAGGAGCTTACCAGATAGTTTGAACCCAGAGGAACATATGTTCAGTGGGTCAAACGGGCTTGGTGTGGTGGAACCACAATGGAACCTGGACAATCTGTATGCTGCAAATTGCTGTGCTGGAAATGGCCAAACATCAACCGGGAGAGAGAAACCGCAGAAGAAAGATGACCTCTTAGCAGATAACCTCATATGCAATAGTGAGCAGGTAAGTATCATGTAATAGAGAAAAGAAATAGCCACATAGCGTAACTCTGTATATAAATCAAAATTTAATGTAGTGGAAACACTTACATTTAAGTTGATATAAAAGCGCTTTGCAAAGAATGTGGCAACAATGCACTCCATGTTGATGTTTGGCCATTTCCAGCACAGCAATTTGCAGCATACAGATTGTCCAGGTTCCATCGTGGTTCCACCACACCAAGCCTGTTTGACCCACTGAACATATGTTCCTCTGGGTTCAAACTATCTGGTAAGCTCCTTACCTATTGGTGGTGGTTCTCTTCATCTTCTCACCGTCACTTTTCCTTCAAAGTCTTCACCCACTTTTGAATTTCACCATTGCCTTCAGTTTTGAATTACTTTAGGACACTCAGTTGCACAAGTTTTCACTTGTATTTCGCATATATACATTTTGTATACATGAGGACTTCTTACTGTTCTTACTTAATATTTGAGTGTCTTTTTTTATATTGCACCAATTTTATATACTCATTTGAGTGCGTCATGCATTCTTGTTCATTTTTTTGATTAGCGCTACACTTTTTGTTTCCACGCTTTTTACTATTTGTCTACTTGTTGTGTTAGCAGCTTATCCAGAGGGCAGCGCGGAATTATTTTGTATGCTACTTGTGTCCTCCTTACTACCCTACAGTCTTTTGTTACAAGTTTGGGATTTAAAGCCAGGTACACACTGACAGTTTTTTTTTTTTTGAACCAGCAAATGTCCCCTGACATTCTGCCCATGTGTATGTCTGCTCACTTTCCCATACAGAGGGGTATGAGTTAGGGCTGTTCCCTATTCCCCCTTCTTTTTGTTCTCACGACAGAGCCCCTTGCCCAAATAACACACCAATCTTAATATATTTGGCATAGAATTGCTGGGCGGGATACACAAACTATGCCTATTTGTGAATCAAACCCTGTTCTTCATTCCTAATACTAACTCCACACTTCCCATCCTCATGCACAACCTTCATAAGTTTTCCCACTCTCTCATTGTTCAATAAACAATGCAAAATCCAAGCCCCATAAAAAATTTCTGCCATCTCCTACCATATTCCTACTTCGGCAAAGTTTCAATGATCTTCCCATACTTATCTTGGCATTCAATTAACAAACTCCTATATACTATACGCTATACATAGCCAACTACTGCGTCATTTTATCTTAACTGAAGGCTCTTTTGGTGGGTTAGGCCATATATAATATTTCCTGGTTTGGTAGAATAGCTGGTTTAAAAATGTCCCTTCTGTGTAAAACACTGTATGTCTTTAGAGTTTTCCCAATACAAGTCCCACCATATGTTCTTACTAGGGTTGTCCCGATACCGATACTAGTATCGGTATCGGGACCGATACCGAACATTTGTGCGAGTACTTGTACTCACACAAATGCTCCCGATGCCTGACCCGATACTTGGGCGGGCGGAGTCAGTAGGTGGATCGGGCAGCCTCGGTGGGCGGAGCGGGAGAGAGGATAAGCGGATTCAGTGAGCGGGGAGGGCGGCTGGCGTCAGTGGGCGGTGAGGGCGGGCCGAGTCAGTAGGCGGATCGGGCCGCCTCGTTGGGCGGAGCGAGAGAGAGGATGAGCGGATTCAGTGGGCGGGGAGGGCGGCCGGCGTCAGTGGGCGGGCGGAGTCAGTAGGCGGATCGAGCTGCCTCGGTGGGCGGAGCGGGAGAGAGGATGAGTGGATTCAGTGGGTGGGGAGTGCGGCCGACGTCAGTAGGCGGATTGGGCAGAGAGCCCTCAGTGGGCAGAGCGCTCGGTGTCAGCTTGGACATCCCGACGCCCATCTTGGCACACCCTGCACTTGGCCACAGTAAGCCAGCAGCTGACATCTTGTTACACCCAGCCCATATATTTCGAGCTGGGTGTAACAAGATGTCTGCTGATACTTACTGATGCCGAGTGCAGGGTGTACCAAGATGGGCGCTGCAGCATAGCATTTCCTCATGTTGTTAATTGCTGCATTTCAGTGCCAGCCACCTGTCAGTGCCATCAGTGCCCATAACTGCCGCCAATCAGTGCCATCTAACCGTGCCAGCCACCTATCAGTGCCCATAACTGCCACCTATCAGTGCCAGCCACCTGTCAGTGCCATCAGTGCCCATAACTGCCGCCTATCAGTGCCACCTGTCAGTGCCGCCCATCAGTGCCAGCCACCTGTCAGTGCCCATAGGTGCCACTTATCAGTGCCATCAGTCAGTCCCCATCAGTCAGTCCCCATCAGTCAAACTGTCACATGGCATTAAAAAAAAGTATCGGTAATCGGTATCGGCGAGTACATGAAAATAAGTATCGGTACTTGTACTCAGTCCTAAAAAAGTGGTATCGGGACAACCCTAGTTCTTACAGGCCTATAGTCTCAAGCCAAGTAGTTTATCTGACGTAACCAAAAGCCCAGGATTCCATGTTTCTTTACAAACTCCAGGGCGGCTTGTGAGTTTCTAACTTTTCTAAATATTACCTAGCAGCTCAATGATGCTAACTCACTAAGTATCATGCACTAACTGAAATTCTCTTGTGGGTTACGATAGAAGTTTGGGAAATCTGTCCAAAATAGACATCTTGTGGCTCCCTCATAGAGACAGTCCCAAGGTGCGCAAACCAATTATATCACATTCCTTTACATCAGGGGTGTCCAACCTTTTGATATTCCTGGCCCACATTGGAAGATGAGAAATTGGGCCACATATAAAAAAAACTAACAATAGGGATAGCTGATGAGCACAAAAAAGTCGGGCAGATCACACATTAACGATCACCGATTTAAATAATGTACCTATCTAAGTAATAAAACTTCATTGTTTTGTAATATTTTTTACTATAAAAGTAAAAGAGAGAAACATGCACTGGGCAGGGCATCAGAAAAAGTCCTGCTAGCAGCTTCTTTGGAGCGCATTAGGAGTGGTGAACTCACCACTCCTAATGCGCTCCTGCCCATTGACAGCGGCGCATTGCGGGTGGTTTTAACCCTTTCTCTGCCGCTAGCGGGAGTTAAAAGTGCCCCGCTAGAGGCCAAAATGCACCGCAAATCCGACAGTAAAGTGCCGCTAAAAATAGCGGCGTTTTACCGCCGCCGCTATGGGCGGCACAGTGTGAAAGGGGTCTTAGTGTAAACAAGTTTATACAAAAACTCCCCCCAAAAATGACAATTTTTAGCTAAGTTTACCGTTTTGCGTTCATAGCCATCTTGGGCCGCAGGTTGGACACCCCTGCTTTAGACTTTGGGACTCTATCAAACACTCCAGAGGTATAATTTAACCTAACCTGCCTTTGCAATAATATTTAAACAACCCCGCATATATTGAATCCCTGGATTCACTCACCCTTTGATCCCAGTTGCTTCTGCAACTTTCAAATCACAGACGACCTTAAAAACTTTCAATATTTCAGAGAGATATAACATTCCTTCTAGTGGGCTATTTTGCTATTCTCAAATCATGGATTAAATCTGGAAATTATCTAGGCCATCCCTGTCTTGATCATGATGATCTGCATAGTCCTGGCTTCACTTCTCCTCTCTAATGGTCCCTGCCAATTCCCTCTTCTAATCTTCCTCCCTTGTATATGGGGAGATGGGAACAAGATCTTGACATCTCCCTGGGTGAAGGTGTATGGAAACTGAAAGTGAAGGTGTCTGTAGCCTCGTACACACGACAGGTGTAGCAAGATGGCGGCGACGGCATCGAATGTGACGAGCGCACGCTCGTAGTAGTCGATTACATCACCGCGTTCGCTCCATTCAAAGAACCGCGGGTTCTTTGAATCGAGTGTGTGTACACTCGGCCGGGACAAGTTTCTTGTCCAAGAATCTCGTCAAGAAAAACGACAAGTTTTTTCCTGACGAGATTCTCGTCCGTGTGTACGAGGTTTGTGGCTGATTACTAAATAGGCCCCTACAATTTCTGTATTCTAAACATGGGTGTCCCTTCTATATGGCTAAGCACCTGATCACCTCCAGATATGACCATCTATTTCATCCTTGGACAGTGTCAAGTTGAATCACGGCACCAACGCCGCTCCATGCTTGGATACCTTTCTGTTACCAACTAACAGCACGGACTCTCTGCAGATCAATTGGTTTGAACAGACCAGCGCCAATGCACGCTACTATTCTCTGCATGGACCTGAACATACTTGTCCACACGGAATCTGCGAGTGCTGCCTCTCCCGATGGGACTGCTCCAGTGATTGAGGGTGCATGATTAAAGGGCTGTTCGGCTCGTGAAAACTACAGGCGGTGAGCTACAATAATCTTACCTGCTGTTACTTCCATGCTGTTAATAGCGGGCTACTTGCTCTGAACGCCGGGCTTCTCTCATAGCTACAATAACCCCAATTAGTGTGTGCGTGATACAGCAATTGAATTTATAAAGCGTGCCTGATATGGCCACCCCAGTATGACTAGCATCTTGATGTCCCTATCCGTACAATCCAGTACAAACAGTGACTGAGCGTGCAGCAAATCCTTTATCTTTTTCTCATCACTGGGCTAGCTGCTCACATTATATGAGGATTTCATAGCCCAAACTGTCACTTGATTTGAGATCGACATTGGATGGAAGAGTCATGGAGTGAATGATTGTGGTGTGTGTGGCTGATCGGGTGGCCACCCATGTTTACAGTTTAGACAAGCCTTATTTTAATTAATTGGTGGAGGGAGAAGTGATGTTTTTTCTATGATGTAATTTGTATAAGTAATTTATTGCGGTTTACTAATTAAAGTCTATAATCTCTAGTAGTTCATCGTTGAAGGATTGTTTTTGGGAGGATCTGTCGGTTCTCCATCTCCTCTTTTTTGTATATGCTTAATTAATTCAGAGGAACTATTTATGGGATCATTCTGCTAACACAGAAAATTCCCCATTCCTTACTGTTTGTGTTGCTAGGATAGAGGGAGACTTAAAGCAGAGTTCCACCCGCAATTTTTTTATTTTTTTTAAAGTCAGCCGCTACTAACACTGTAGCTGCTGACTTTTAATAAGGACACTTACCTGTCCTAGGCGCCTGCGATGATGGGCCCCTGACGGCAATCGCTCGGTCCTGGCGCCTCCATCCTGACTAAGGGAAACAGGCAGTGAAGCCTTACAGCTTCACTGCCCGTTTCCTACTACGTATGTGCGACTCGCACGGCGCTTTGTGAATGGGCGGCTGCCTCCTGGGATACACACAGTTCCCAGAAGGCAGCGCGCCCCATTCACCAGAAGACACCGCGACGGAGGACAAGAAAGAAGACCACCGCAGTGGATGAAGAGAAAGAACAGCTACTTCCGCATAGCAACCGCCTTTTCTGGTGAGTATAAAAAAAATAAAAAATATTTCAATAAATTTTTTTACATTTTTTTTATGATTTTTAGGAAAAATAAATAAAAAATCAGGGTGGAACTCCACTTTAAATGCACGATTGCAGTGCATCCATCCCTTGCAACAGTATAGTGGATGAGCTTGCTTTTTATACCTATCTTTTTTGTTTTTCGTATGTCCCTGGGTGAAGGTGTATGGAAACTATAAGTGAAGGTATCTGTGGCTGACTACTAAATATGGTTCTGCAAACATCAGTGCAATCTAAATGAACTCCCTGCCTGTATTGGTACTTATGTGCCAAACGTTTCCCCAATGTGTAAGGTGGCAGTAGTGTGGCAGTGCCCTACCATCTTCAAGCTCTGGAATTTTTCAGTGAGATAGATTTCTATAACAATATAAACAAATAGTCAAAGATAAAAACATGGCAAAACTGAGCCAACACAATGGAGAAATTTGACATCATATGGGTCCCATGGGTGAATCCTTTCTTATCACTTAGGCCTCATGCAAACTGGACGTTAAAATAACGTTATAAAAAAGCGAGTAGATTTGCAGTGAGTTTTTCAACTTTTTTCAACGTTTTTGCAATAGCGTTTTTTAGCGTTTTTCCGCATTAGCGTTTTTTAGCGGGTTTTTTTGAAGAAATTTTGTTTTTTTCAATGGATCAAAAACGTTAACAAATGCTGGTGAGTGACATTTTTGAGCGTTTATCTACGTTTATCAGTGTTACAGCGTTTTTACAGCTGAAAAACGTCTCTCAGAACCCACTAGTTTTGGGGGTTTTTTACTGCTCAAAAACGCCACTGCCCAAAACTGCTGATAACAGCCTATGTGTGCATGGACACATAGGATACCATGATGGAGAGTTTAATGACTGTAGAAAAAAATGTCTACTGCCAAAAACAGCTGCTGTAAAAACGTCAAAAAACGTCCAGTGTGCATGAGGCCTTAATATTGATCAATGGCTCCTTCACTTAAAAGAACTCGGCAATTATCCATTGGGTTCAATCTTTCCAGGCTGTGAACTGTAAGTAACCACCACTGCCGATCCCTAAACCCACTGTGTGGTCTGTTATTTCACACCTCCAAGCAGTTCATACTCTATATCTCTGCATCAACAGATATCTAAATTATCGCTCCACTTGTGTAGGAAAAACAAAACCAACATAATTATTTGTACCTTATGTAAGCTACTGTAGTAACCCTCTGTACTTATATAGGGCAATATGCCTTGGCTGATTGTTATTGTTGTTACTGCATACATGTAAACATTTTAAAAATCTCAATAAAACTTTCTGGATCCATTGACATTATTCCTGCCCTTAAACCACCTACCGTGTGCCCTAAACAAACATTCAAAGAAAAAGAATAGAAGCATTATCTTCAACAAAACACTCATATGCAATATTATTATATTTTTTGAAGAAGCCCGAATCAGGGGCGAAACATGTCGGGACCTCATACCATCTAAACTGTCCATCTGAATTGTATTGTTTGTAACATCACCTTCCATTCCACTTTTTATTGTCCTTAATTTTTGTTTTGGTGTCAAAATAAAACTATTTTACTATAATTCACTTGATACAATTGTCATTTATGCACCGCTATAGAATCCCATCTTGCTTACTCTTGTCCATTTACTATTTTGGGGATTTGGTGCTATAATTATTAGTTGGCTATCCACAATCATAAAAAAACGAATTATGCAATATTAAAGTGGAACTTCACTTTCCCAATCAACATTGATTATTTGTAATCCTCATGCTGATAGCATTAGTAAATAGATAGGAAAGTATATTGTATTTACTTGTTTTAAATGTCTCCTGCATGCATGCTTAAACTAAGGACAGATGGATTCCAGGAAGCAAATGCTACATAAATAATTTGCCCTTACTCAAGGTGGCCATGGCAAAATGCCAGGGGGGGGCTGTTTTTCAATGGGATTTCTCAAAAAAATAAAGCATAAAGACGTGGATGGATGGGGGAGTTTGCTTTGAATAATAAAAATGAACTACATTGTATTTTTGGTTTGTGGTGCTCAGATGCAGTGAAGATCTGCGTTAATGGGGTTCACATTTAAATGGTTAAAGACACATTATGGATGCAAAATGAACAATTAGAGCATGTAGTAGTAACAATGCCAAAACAATTTTATAACTAATGACTTTTCAGGAAATGTTATATTAAACCAAGATGTTGAATTGGAAAAATTGAAATTTATACTGCAGCAGAGCCCAGATTATAAGGCAGCATTTCAAAGATCATTGACTTGTTCTTAGTCCAACAGGCCCACACTGTTTGCCTCATATCCCCAGAAGAATAAGAAGTTCTAACACTGAAAAATGATGCAACGGCACCTGGTTGAAATTATCACAACAGTCCTTTGAAATGCTCACTTGAAATTTCTGATCCATTAATCTCCAGTGGTACACAGTGGTACTTAAACACTGCAATGTGTGCTAGCTGGTAATGTGTCACAACATGACATACTGGAACAAAAGAAGTGATAACTGAGGACATTACACATTTTCAAAATGTTCATCTAAAAACAGCACATACAGCTGGTTTTGTGTCTGCTAAATCATTTTTCTTTTCCGCTTTTTATTTACGGAACCTATAAATATTTGTATTAAGCGTGATCTCCTAATCCAGAAATAATGTTTTGATGAATAAAAAAACAAATGATAAAATGCTGTGCTTAAAAATAAACTATAGCATCACTGACCCAATAGGAGAGAAGTGCTGTTAGAAAGGCAAAAGGTCTTATTACTGTTAAATCATCCATTTATACAAAAAAAAAAAAGCATATGAAGAAGTAGAAGTCCTAACTCGTGTCCGGACAGAGGTGGCCCTGCAACACTGAACAACATCAAACACACTATGAGCTATGATAGCTTTGCTCATATACGATGTTCCAAATTTCAGCTTTTCACCGATCACACTTCATAACTATATAAAACATGAACAAACAACACAAACAAGTAGTGTTGTGTACACATTGAGACTTCATACAGCATGACCTTTTCCAGTATAATTTTTAGCCACTACTTATTTGAGGGATGAAGGAGCTGGCTTAACTTCAAACATAACTCCTAAGCAAAACCTAATTTCAAATCGCCCTTCTTTTTATTGTTCTTTTTATGGATTTTGTGGTTACACAGCTGTGAACACCATCAATGCCATAAAAAAGTAACATAACAATAAGCATTTTCTGCCATTGGAAAATAGAGGCTGCACCCCAATGATGTCACTTCCTTCAGAAAATTGTGTTAAAATAATGCAATTCCCCACCTAAAGACTACCCCTCCAATGCATTTCACCAATCAAGGCCTAGCCATAAAGAACACAAATTAACCTTTTGAAAATTATCTATCCGTCTACATTTTTATATTTTTTTAGAAACACTCCTGTCTGTATACCTAAACCATTTTTCCGTAAACTGGATGGCATTGTTAGGTCATTCATTTGGGCTGACAAGGCCGCCCGATTGCAAAAATCCACACTGACTCTCTCTCCCTCCCAAGGGGAAAGGAGAGAGGGAGCAGCGCCTTCTAAGCGTATCAGTCAGTAAACTTACTTACTGCTACACTTAGAAGGTGCTGCTCTCTCTCCCTTGCCCTACAGAGTTTTCTTTTAGCTCGTTCAGGAGCAGCAGCCACTGAGCCAAGCCCTTCTCTGCCTTTGGACACGGAAACTTAACCCAAGTGTATTTCAGCCTTACTGACTTTTTGGGTTACCCCTACCTAATAGTGCGCCGGAGCATTCCTCTCCTTAATTGATGTCTCTCCCGAGGGGGCCTTTCCCTTGTTTCCACTCCATGCAAACACCATAGAACAGAGACTGCACACCCTAGGGATGTCACTTCCTTCAAAAACTTGTATTCAAATGATGAATGCTGCAAATCCCCATAAAGGATCATAGGTGGTTAAATCTATTTGATGTTGCTGTTTTTATCATTACAAAGCCTATACCTGCTTTGCAATTTTTTTTTTTTAAAAATGGTTATTCAAGGCATTCTAACTGTTACTGACAATTTCTGTCTATGGTAATTTTAGCGGATACAAATATGAAAGTAAGGAAACGTTTCTGATTTTTCGAGGCTTCCTCCACCTTGCATTCTAGCAGAGCATGTTTTGGAGACTTGGTCAGATTAAGTTGGGTGAGGGTATAATTGAAATGATAGACTCTGATCCAAAATCGCCTCACCTTAGGGCACTGTCACCAAATTTGGTACGCCGTCCCTTCCTGACTGCAGCATTGAGTTTCTCTTTACTATTGTAGGATCCAATGTCCAGTTTACAAACCACCTTATCAGTATACTGTACATTCATATATTTTATAGCACTTCCCATACCATAATAGACTGTCCCCATCATTCAGCCCTAGTTGTCCAAACCACAATTTCACACATTCCAAGCTCAATAATATAAAAAAAAAACTATTGGGAAGGTGGGATGATATGACAGCATTAGAAGAAATTTCCAACAGATTCTGCAGGACATGGCAAAGCTCTTTAAAAATGATATTCCATTCTCGTTATTTTTCGGCTTACAATTACTATGACATTAGTTGTGCTACATTTAATGATATTGTACAGCAATAAAAAGGCCACGCCGGCCTTACCAAAGAAAGCTTTGTTGATGGAAAAGTTTTAGCCATGTTTACATTTTCAAGTAACAGTAAAAACATGTGGTGTATTTTTAGATCTCAGATAAGAATTACAAGTCCACTATTTCACTTCTCTAAATTAATTTCAGACGCTGTCAACATTACAAGGGCTTGGCTCACACATACCTCAAAGTACTCCCTCTTCTTTTTAGAGTCCTGAGTTTCAGCGTTCCAGGCTTTCAAGATCTTTTTCAGGAAGGAATCGTCAAACACTTTCTGGATCCTGGTGGCAGCCTCTAGGGAAAATGTTTGTAATAATCTTTTACATTTACACTGGCTTATAGGTTTTCTATCTTTGGTGATTAAAATTTTTATAAAATACATTCCCTTTAAAAAGTTTGTAACAAATTAAATGAGAACATATATACTGTATATGCTTTGAGAATCAACGTGCATTGCTAATGACCTGTGTACGCAGCTAAACCTCTGTGTAAATAGTACAACTCTTATAAAAGTCTTGTGCTATCTGGCCATTACTCATGAGTTCTCCCCATATCCTGTATTCTCATGTTATATCTGAAGTAGAAGTAAAGCCACACGGGAGTAAAACATTTCCAATCAGGCCTGGCTTCATTGCTCTTCAATGAGAGATTGAGACATCTGGGGCTACCGGGTCAATACAAACAGAAAGTACAGCATGCTTTTTTTTCAAAGTGTAATTGTAGGCAGATAAAAAAGATCTTGATTCAATCCAGTTACAGATTAATACAAACATGCTTAAAGTGATACTAAACAATATCCTTATTCTCCAAAAACAATCCATACACATCCATTGCTTAAAGTGGATCTTCAACCAACCCCTGCTTACCTGGTTGTGGGTCCTGCACAGTTAAGACACTCACCCGTCCAGAGGATCCAGCCTTGTCCTGCTGAGATCCTCTTATCTTCAACCCCCCCCCCCCCCGATCGGTCCTGTGCTGCTATCTTTTAGTGCAGAGGTCTCCAAAATTTCTAAACAAAGGGCCAGTTTACTGTCGTTCAAACTTTAGTTGGGCCAGACTGTGGCTATTGGGAGTAGAAAATGTCCCGACATCCGTGGGAGAAAATAATGCCCCATCTTTGGTGTCATTGGC
This sequence comes from Rana muscosa, assembly GCA_029206835.1. Lineage (NCBI taxonomy): Eukaryota > Metazoa > Chordata > Amphibia > Anura > Ranidae > Rana > Rana muscosa. The sequence goes on from CM055118.1 coordinate 666,589,547, forward strand.
AGAAATTGTGCCCCATCATTGGTGTCATTGGGAGGAATTGTGCCCCCAGCATTGATGTCATTGGGAGGAATTGTGCCCCATTGTTAGTATCCGTAGATGAAATAGTGCCCAAAGGGCCACATAAAAGCAAGCAAGGGGGCTGCATCTGGCCTTCGGGTCGCAGTTTGGAGACCACTGTTCTAGTGTGACGTCATGGGGTAGCTGCTGGCTCTTCTAAGTACAACCGGCACCTCTCCCCATGATAAGCCACTAGGCCCGTCCCCCTCCTCCTTTCTCTTTTTTTTGTATTCTTTATTTTATCTAAATTTATCATACACAAAGAAGTAAAAACATTTTGCCTACTCAATAGGGACATACATTAACAAATTTTATTTCCAAACTTTTGTCTACCCTTACCCTTCCTCCCCCCCCCCCTCCACCCCATTCTTAGACCCTTTCTTCTCCTCTTCTCTAAATAATCTTAAGCTCACTATATTTGTTTGTTAATTTAAACTTTTTCCACTTTTCCCATCTCTTAATGAATCCCTCTCTAGTATCCTCATGGCTATGTCTTAGATATTCCATGTTATATATCTCTTCTATTTTATCAAACCACTCTCTAATTTTTGGGCTCTCTACTTCCTTCCATTTCCTCGGTATCAAGCTTTTTGCAGCGTTCATCATATGTACAATCATTGAGTTTCTATATTCTTTTGTCGGAATATCTACCCCATGAAATAGACATGTCAATGGTTCCTCAGGTATATCTATATTAGTGATTTCCTTGATATAACTCAGTATTTCCTTCCAGTACTTTTTAATTTTGGGGCACCCCCACCATATATGGGCCATAGTTCCCGTTTGTCTACAGCCCTGCCAACACTCCCTTGTTTGTCCTATTTGATATTTCCCTAGTGTTTCTGGAGTTCTATACCACCGGGTTACGCACTTATAGTTCATTTCCACCATCCAATTGTTTACTGATGATCCATGTACTAGTTTCAGGATTTTTCCTACTTCTTGGTTCCTTCCTCGTTTCCCCAATTCCCTCTCCCAATTTTTTATAAATGTCGGAACTTCCAGCTCTTCCACTTCTATCAAAGTTTTATTTATCCTAGATATATTCCCACTTGTTTTTTCGATGGTACATAATCTCTCTATCAGTGTATGTGCTTCTCCTTCTATTATTGGGTGAGGAAGTGCTGCTATGAAGTGTTTGAGCTGAAAATATCTCCATTCATTAATCTCCAGCACATCTTTTTTTTTTTTATTCTTGTAAAGTGCAAATTTTTTCCCCTTGTGTTATATCCCGTAGTTGTGCGTATTCTTTTTTAATCCAATTCCCCCCTATCAAACTTTTCCCCGGTGCAAATAAATTATTTTCCTTTAGTGCGATCAATGGTGAATTATTTTTCCATTTATTTTTGTTGTGTAGTGCATCCCAAGTTTTCAATACTATCCGTGTCAATGTGTGTGTATTTCCTCCCAATGTCCTATAATGTGGTGGTATCCATATATTCCCTCCTAATTGCGTATTAGACATTATGTGTTCTATATTAACCCACCTTTTCTCATTATTTGATTTATCCCATTCCACTACGCGTGTTAACAAAACCGACTCGTAATATTTTTGAAAGTCAGGTACATTTAATCCCCCTTGACTTTTTACTTTCTTCAGAGTTACCAGAGAAATTCTAGGTTCCTTATTGTGCCATATTAATTTAGTGATTAAAATTCTTAAAGTTCTAAAATATGCTGGAGTATGCAGTGGGTCAAAAAAGTATTTAGGCAGCCACCAATTGTGCCAGTTCTCCCACTTAAAAAGATGAGAGAGGTCTGTAATTGTCATCATAGGTATACCTCAACAATGAGAGACAAAATGTGGAAACAAATCCAGACAATCACATTGTCTGATTTGGAAAGAATTTATTTGCAAATTATGGTGGAAAATAAGTATTTTTTCAATATCAAAAGTTCATCTCAATACTTTGTTATACAGTCAGGTCCATAAATATTGAGACATCTACACAATTCTAATCTTTTTGGCTTTATACACCACCACAATGGATTTGAAATGAAACAAAGATGTGCTTTAACTGCAGACTTTGAGCTTTAATTTGAGGGTATTTACATCCAAATCAGGTGAACGGTGTAGGAATTACAACAGTTTGTATATGTGCCTCACACTTTTTAAGGGACCAAAAGTAATGGGACAGATTACCAATCATAAATCAAACTTTCACTTTTTAATACTTGGTTGGAAATCCTTTGCAGTCAATTACAGCCTGAAGTCTGGAACACAAACATCACCAGAAGCTGAGTTTCATCCCTGGTGATGCTCTGCCAGGCCTCTACTGCAACTTTCTTCAGTTCCTGCTTCAGTTTTGTCTTCAGCAAGTGAAATGCATGCTCAATCGGATTCAGGTCAGGTGATTGACTTGGCCATTGCATAACATTCCACTTCTTTCCCCTAAAAAACTCTTTGGTTGCTTTCGCAGTATGCTTCGGGTCATTGTCCATCTGCACTGTGAAGCGCCGTCCAATGAGTTCTGAAGCATTTGGCTGAATATGAGCAGATAATATTGCCCGAAACACTTCAGAATTCATCCTGCTGCTTTTGTCAGCAGTCACATCATCAATAAATACAAGAGAACCAGTTCCATTGGCAGCCATACATGCCCACGCCATGACACTACCACCACCATGCTTCACTGATGAGGTGGTATGCTTTGGATCATGAGCAGTTCCTTTCCTTCTCCATACTCTTCCCTTCCCATCACTCTGGTACAAGTTGATCTTGGTCTCATCTGTCCATAGGATGTTGTTCCAGAACTGTGAAGGCTTTTTTAGATGTTGTTTGGCAAACTCTAATCTGGCCTTCCTGTTTTTGAGGCTCACCAATGGTTTACATCTTGTGGTGAACCCTCTGTATTCACTCTGCTGAAGTCTTCTCTTGATTGTTGACTTTGACACACATACACCTACCTCCTGGAGAGTGTTCTTGATCTGGCCAACTGTTGTGAAGGGTGTTTTCTTCACTAGGGAAAGAATTCTTCAGTCATCCACCACAGTTGTTTTCCATGGTCTTCCGGGGTCTTTTGGTGTTGCTGAGCTCACCGGTGTGTTCTTTCTTGTTTAGGATGTTCCAAACAGTTGATTTGGCCACATCTAATGTTTTTGCTATCTCTCTGATGGGTTTGTTTTGTTTTTTCAGCCTAATGATGGCTTGCTTCACTGATAGTGACAGCTCTTTGGATCTCATATTGAGAGTTGACAGCAACAGATTCCAAATGCAAATAGCACACTTGAAATTAACTTTGGACCTTTTATCTGCTCCTTGTAAATGGGATAATGAGGGAATAACACACACCTGGCCATGGAACAGCTGAGCAGCCAATTGTCCCATTACTTTTGTTCCCTTAAAAAGTGGGAGGCACATATACAAACTGTTGTAATTCCTACACTGTTCACCTGATTTGAATGTAAATACCCTTAAATTAAAGCTGAAAGTCTGCAGTTAAAGCACATCTTGTTTGTTTCATTTCAAATCCATTGTGGTGGTGTATAGAGCCAAAAAGATTAGTATTGTGTCGATGTCCCAATATTTATGGACCTGACTGTATATCCTTTGTTGGCAATGACAGAGGTCAAACGTTTTCTGTAAGTCTTCACAAGGTTGTCACACACTGTTGCTGGTATGTTGGCCCATTCCTCCATGCAGATCTCCTCTAGAGCAGTGATGTTTTGGGGCTGTAGCTGGGCAACACAGACTTTCAACTCCCTCCAAAGGTTTGCTATGGGGTTGAGATCTGGAGACTGGCTAGGCCACACCAGGACCTTGAAATGCTTCTTACGAAGCCACTCCTTTGTTGCCCGGGCGGTGTGTTTGGGATCATTGTCATGCTGAAAGACCCAGCCACGTTTCATCTTTAATGCCCTTGCTGATGGGAGGAGGTTTGCACTCAAAATCTCACGATACATGGCCCCATTCATTCTTTCATGTACACGGATCAGTAGTCCTGTTCCCTTTGCAGAGAAACAGCCCCAAAGCAAGATGTTGCCACCCCCATGCTTCACAGTAGGTATTGTGTTCTTTGGTTGCAACTCATTCTCTCGCCTCCAAACACGACGAGTTGTGTTTCTACCAAACAGTTCTACTTTGGTTTCATCTGACCATATGACATTCTCCCAATCCTCTTCTGGATCATCCAAATGCGCTCTATCAAACCTCAGATGGGCCCGGACATGTACTGGCTTAAGCAGGGGGGCACGTCTGACACTGCAGGATCTGAGCAGGGGCGTACCTAGGGCATTTGGCACCCGGGGCGGATCCTATTTCTGGCACCCCCCTCCCGACAAAATCGCAGCGCGCGAAGTGCTTCGCTTACAAAGGAGCAGGGGCTTCTTTTGAGCGACAGTGTGTGATTTGCTGCGACTGCAGCTCAATTTAAGACCGTTAGCGTATTATAGGGGCAGGTCAAGGCAGTATAGGGTATTATAGGGGCAGGTCAGGGCAGTATAGGGTATTATGGTGGCAGGCTGGGGCTGTATAGGGTATTATAGGGGCAGGTCAGGGTAGTATAGGATATTATGGTGGCAGGTTAGGGCTGTATGGGGTATTATAGGGGTAGGTTAGGACAGTATGTGGTATTATAGGGACAGGTTAGGACAGTATAGGGTACTATAGGGGCAGGTTAGGGCTGTATAATGTACTATAGGGGCAAGTTAGGGCTGGATAGGGTACTATAGGGGCAGGTTAGGGCTGGATACTGGATAGGGTACTATAGGGGCAGGTTAGGCCTGGATAGGGTACTAAAGGGGCAGGTTAGGGTTGGATACCAGATAGGGTGCTATAGGGGCAGGTTAGGGCTGGATACTGGATAGGGTACTATAGGGGCAGGTTAGGGCTGGATAGGGTACTATAGGGGCAGGTTAGGGCTGGATAGGGTACTATAGGGGCAGGTTAGGGCTGTATAGGGCACTATAGGGGCAGGTTAGGGCTGTATAGGGCACTATAGGGGCAGGTTAGGGCTGGATAGGGTACTATAGGGACAGGTTAGGGCTGGATAGGGTACTATAGGGGCAGGTTAGGGCTAGATACTAGATAGGGTACTATAGGGGCAGGTTAGGGCTGGATACTGGATAGGGTACTATAGGGGCAGGTTAGGGCTGGATAGGGTACTAAAGGGGCAGGTTAGGGCTGGATATGGTACTATAGGGGCAGGCTAGGGCTGGATAGGGTACTATAGGGGCAGGTTAGGGCTGGATAGGGTACTATAGGGGCAGGTTAGGGCTGTATAGGGCACTATAGGGGCAGGTTAGGACTGGATAGGGCACTATAGGGGCAGGTTAGGGCTGGATAGGGTACTGTAGGGGCAGGTTAGGGCTGTATAGGGTACTATAGGGGCAGGTTAGGACTGTATAGGGCACTATAGGGGCAGGTTAGGGCTGTATAGGGCACTATAGGGGCAGGTTTTTGCTCACCGTTCTTGTGATCATTTTGACCCCACAGGGTGAGATCTTGCGTGGAGCCCCAGATCGAGGGAGATTATCAGTGGTCTTGTATGTCTTCCATTTTCTAATTATTGCTCCCACAGTTGATTTCTTCACACCAAGCTGCTTGCCTATTGCAGATTCAGTCTTCCCAGCCTGGTGCAGGTCTACAGTTTTGTTTCTGGTGTCCTTCGACAGCTCTTTGGTCTTCACCATAGTGGAGTTTGGAGTGTGACTGTTTGAGGTTGTGGACAGGTGTCTTTTATACTGATAACAAGTTCAAACAGGTGCCATTAATACAGGTAATGAGTGGAGGACAGAGGAGCCTCTTAAAAAAGAAGATAAAGGTCTGTGAGAGCCAGAAATCTTGCTTGTTTGTAGCAGGGACGGATCCAGGGGGGGGGGGGGGGCAACAGGGCAATTGCCCCCTCCCAAGACCATCTGTCACACTCACTTGCTTGCTCTGTTTTTTTTGTTTTTTTTACCCCATGTCTCCTCTACAAGTGTGCAAAGTTTGGTGTCTGGGAGACCTTTGGCCGGGGAGAATCGATTTTTCAAAGCCGGGCACTCCTTCCATAGACTCCCATGTTAAATATCAGTCTAGTCATGGGCACAGTGAGGCATGGGCACAGTGAGGCACAGTGAGGCATGCAGATGGACACCCTAGGCTTATACTCGAGTCAATACGTTTTCCCAGTTTTTTTGGGTAAAATTAGGTGCCTCGGCTTATATTCGGGTCGGCTTATACTCGAGTATATACAGTACTTGTTCTGCGGCTGCCGCTGCCTCTCTGAGTCTCTCTCTCAGTTTCTCACATCAGCCGATCAGCGGCGCCGAGAGAGAGACTCGTCTAATGTAGTTATGCGGCGCACTGACACGATACCAGGAGTGGAGGAGGAGGTGGGTGGAGCCTCTTCCCTGCACTCATTGCTAACGCCTGGGCCGCTTGGCGTCTAGCAACGTGTGACGTTAGTGAGTCACGTCGGGCCGCTCTGCGTGCAGGTGCGATAGCGTGCGGCTCCACAGACGGGTAAGAAAGCGGGCGGCTCCGCTTGCGGCGCAGTTTGTGGGCGGGTGGCGCGGTTCGTGGGCAGACCGTGCTGCTCAGTGTGTTGGCAGCGCAGGTGAGAGTGAGAGAGCAGGCTCAGTGTGGCAGCTGGCCAATCAGCTAGTGGGGAGCGGGGAGCAGAGAGATGAGATCATCTCTCACCGCCCGTGCCTGCCATGCATTCCTGCATTGACTTCCGCCCTCACTGTGCAGGCAGCAGAGAGATTACATTATCTCTCTGCTGCCTGACTCTGGGAATCTGGGACACAGCAAGAGACAACCAAAACTACACCTTAGCAGGCAAGTTAGTGACAATACGCAAGGTGTGGCAGGTGACGTGGCAAATGACAATCTGCATCTGGTGGCAGGCAAGTGACAATCAGCAAGGTGTGGCAGGTGACGTGGCAAGTGACAATCCGCAAGGTGTGGCTAGTGACAATCCGCAAGGTGTGGCATGTGATGTGGCAAGTGACAATCCACAAGGTGTGGCAAGTGACAATCCACAAGATGTGGCAGGTGACGTGGCAAGTGACAATCCGCAACGTGTGGCAAGTGACACGCTCAGGGCTCCCACTAATTGCAGGCGACGGTGGCAAGCGCCACACTCGGGGCTCCCACTGATTCTGCATTGAACTATTTAATTTTATATTACAATGTAATAATAGAAATAATGCGCTTCAATCATCCTGACAGCATAACAACCATGGTGCCAGGATGATTGAAGCGCCGACACCAGCCATTTCCCCGATAAATTTCCCACAAAAAAAAAACATATTTTTTGGCAGTGCCCTTCCCGAGAAAAGACTCTGGATCCGCCCCTGGTTTGTAGGTGACCAAATACTTATTTTACACTAAAATTTGCAAATAAATTCTTTCAAAAATCAGACAATGTGATTGTCTGGATTTGTTTCCACATTTTGTCTCTCATAGTTGAGGTATACCTATGATGACAATTACAGGCCTCTCTCATCTTTTTAAGTGGGAGAACTTGCACAATTGGTGGCTGACTAAATACTTTTTTGCCCCACTGTATATATGGGGAGCATCTGAAACTTGTACATGATCTTCGGAAGTATTATCATCTTTAGAGCGTTAATCCGGCCCATCCATATATTTCCTCCAGCGATGCCGTTAATTTAATCCCAAGATATTTTATTTCCGTCCTCCTCCAAGGGAATGGGAACTCTTGTTGTAGACTCAGTTCCTCTTTCAATTTTATATTTATATTTAATATTTTGGATTTACTCGGGTTGATCTTAAAATTAGATACATCTCCGTATTCCTTTAGTGCTTTCATAAGATTGGGCATTGTAATTCGGGGGTTTGATATATAGAATAATATATCATCTGCGAATGGCGCTAATTTATGCTCCTCTTCTCCGACTTTGAAGCCCCCTATGTCCGCATCCCCCCTCACTGTCGCCAGAAGAGGTTCCAACGCAAGCACGAAAAGGAGTGGAGACAGGGGGCATCCCTGTCTCGTCCCGTTATTCATCATAAAGGGGGATGACAATGTTCCATTTACTTTCACTATGGCTGTAGGGCCCTTGTATAATGTTTGTATCCACTGCATCATCCTTGGTCCTATCCCCATGCTCTCTAGTGTGCCCATTATGAGTCCCCAGTCTACCCTGTTGAACGCCTTTTCAGCATCTATCGACAGGAGTAGATCGGGGACTCTCCCTTCTTTTATTTTTTGAAGTAACAGAAGTGTTCTTACCCCATTGTCCCTCCCCTCTCTCCTTGGTACAAAGCCCACTTGATCAGGATGGACCAGCTCCTACATTAAATCTTTCATCCTTGTTGCTAATATTTTTGCAAACAATTTTGTGTCCACATTTAACAATGATATAGGTCTAAAGTTTGAACACTTAGTGCTATCTTTGCCTTCTTTTGCTATAATGGTAATTGATGCCAATAAGGCCTCTTTACTCATCTCATACCTCCTTCCCAATCCATTCATATATGTGCACAGTTTTGGGGTCAGAATTTCTTTAAACCTTTTTAAGTATAACGTTGTGTATCCATCTGGCCATGGACTTTTTCCTGGCGCCGATTCTTTTAACGCCCGATTGATCTCCTCTACCGTTATTGGTGTTTCTAGGGATATTGCTCTTTCCTCTGTTATCCGGGGGATCCTAGCTTTTTTTTAAATATTATTCTATTCTTTCTTTTTTCCCCTCGTCCCATTGTCCTTTCTGATTTACTGAGTATAATTGTTCGTAAAAGTCTCGGAGGACCATCGCTATGTCCTTTGTATTATAGATAATTTCCCCTTTTTTGTTTTTTGTTTTTTCTATGAAGTTCATTGATTTTTTTTCTTAACGTCCTTGCTAGGCACTTGCTGTTTTTATTCCCCCATTGATATCTTTCCTTTGAGATTTTATTGAAGGTTTTCCTTATTTCCTGTTCTAATAGTTCCTTTAGTCCCATCTCTTTTTATTACTAGTTCTTGTGACAGTTACTATTCTGCCCTCTCCCTTTTTTGTGTCTTTTTGTGTATCAATTTTGCCCTCTTTTTTATTCTTTCCTTCTTTCTCCTAGTTCCCATTGAGATCAGGATTCCCCTTATGTAGGCTTTATGAGCTTCCCACAGGGTATAGTCCGCAATCTCACTGGTTCCGTTTAAACTAAAATATTGCTCTAATTCTTTTTTTATTATCTCCTCTCCTTGTTTATCTAGAAGATCTTAATTTAGCCTCCATGAATACGCTTGTATCCGAGTTTCTGGTATCTTTATTTTCATGGTCATTGGCGCATGGTCAGATAGTGTAGTTATTTCTATATTGGTGAAGACTACCAAGTCTAGTATTTTATGTTCTATCAGCCAATAGTCGATCCTAGTGTATGTCCATGTACAGGGGAGTAGAAAGTATAATCTTGTGTCTTGGGATGTTGTATTCTCCATATATCTACTAGCTGGTGGTGGCGTAATTTCTGTTTTATCTCCTTCAATTGGGCATTCCTCGTCCCCTGTACACGGGGACGTACTGTCTTGTTTTGGATCCATACAAAAATTCAGGTCCCCTGCCATGAACACTTACAAATTATACGGTTGGGCCTTTATTAAGGCAATAAATATTGGCCAATGTGCATTCCATTCCCAACAGCTTCCCCCTTAAGAAGAGAAATCTTCCCTCCGGGTCAGTTAATCTGTCCTCCAGGGAGAACCGAACTTCCCTACCTATTCCAATTGCAACCCCTTTTGCCTTATTTGTCATTGAGTCACTATAATACCAAGTTGGGAGCTGATGGGAATACAACCTCACATTAGTTTTATGGGACAGGTGTGTCTCCTGTAAGAAGAAGACCACCCAGGCCCCATTAAGCTTGATCTCTTTCAAGATTTTATGCATTTTTGTTGGTGTATTCAGCCCTCGCACATTGTAGGTCAAAAAATTAACTGTAGTCATGATATAAATATTTGCAACCCGTTTTCATAGAGATGGAATATTTGCCTCCTATTTTCATATAGATGTGATCTATTTCTGAGTTTACGATTATTCTTTATGGGGTCTAAGTTTTGTCCCCCCCCATCTCCCACCTCCCTCCCCCCCTGCCTCTCTCTGGCTCCTGACTCGCAAATGGAGTCCCTCTCCATTTCCCTTTTACGAGTCTCCCACCCTTAGGGTGTTACTCCGACCGTAGCGGCCGTTTTCCCGCCCCCCCCTCACGGGGGGGAGGGGGGCGGCCCGCTATTCCCCGGGGTGCTCCAGGCTTCCCAACTGTTTAGTCCGCTTCTCCACTCCCATCTCCCCCCATCTCCCTCCTCCCCAAACCATCCTCCCCCAAAATCCATTTAAATTGTCTCTTCTCCTTTTTTAAGTGCTTCTTGCAATTTTCTGTGATTTCTACAATTTCTGCCGATACCTTTTTCCTCCTTTTTTATGACTTCATCATTCTGTCCATCCCAGTATGTCCAGCTTTGGAACACCTATTTCCTTACAGAAATCTTCTAAGTCCTCTGGATATTTTAGTCTCACAGATCTACCTTCTTTATGAGCTACTAGGGACGCCGGAAACCCCCAGCTATATTTAATATTAGCCGTTCTCATTTGAACCAATAATGGCCTAAGAAGTCTTCTTCTTTCCAGTGTTTCTACTGATAGATCTGTGAAGATTTGAAGTTCTGCACCCTTGTATTTTAGTGGTGGTCTATCTCTCAATCTCTTCCATATCTCAGCCTTATCTTCATATAGCTGAAATCGTACGATGATATCCCGGGGTATTCCTGCGTGTAGGTACGGAGGTTTCCTAATCCTATGCACTCGGTCTATTTTGAGTTCTTGCTCTTCTCCTCTGTCCAGTAGAGGGTTAAATATTTCCTTCATAGTTTTTTCAGCTCTTCATCTCTCTCTTCTGGAAGCGCTCTTATCCTTAGATTTTGGCGTCTGCTTTGGTTTTCTATTCTGTATAATATTTCCCTCGGACTGGTTTGCAGAGTTTTAACTTGTGTTTTTACTTCTTGTATTTCTGAGGCTTGCTTTTCGTTCTTGTCCTCCAATTCCTCTACCCTTTTTAGCAGATGGCCCAAGTCAGCTCGCATTGTTGCGATTTCTGTCTTAAAATAATTTTCTAATCTTTTTTCTAATCTTTCAAACATCTCTATTATTTCTGATTTAGTTGGCAATTGGGCATAAGTACTTTGCTCTCCTGCTCCTGCTTCGTTGTCCATCCTGGCGTCTGCTTTAGATTTTTCCTGTGTTTCTCCTTTCTTTTTCGCAGACTCTTTTTTCTTTTCTTTAGTCGCTTGTTGTTTTTCAGGGACAGGGCTTTTTGGGATTTCCCTTTTTTGTTAGATATTTTTGGATCGTACTAGTATTCAAACTTTCCCTTGGAGTTTTAGGCTTAGTTCCTTTTGTAGTTCTGCTTCTCATTCTAGTGTTTTTATAGATAAGAAAGAAGTCTGATGCAGGGTTTTCACAGACAACAGGGTTTGCCAATGCACTTGCAAGATTTTCCTATTCAACAAGGTTTCACATTCAATTCATCGTGCATCAACAGATTTAAGGGGGTACACTGGGGCAGATACATGGATGCGCATGCAAAATTTTTCACAGTTAATAAAGTTTGCGCAGGCAAATGCAAGATTTTCACATTTAACAGGGTTTCACCGTCTACTATAAGCAGGTGCAGGGTTTTTCCATTTATCAAGGTTTCACATTTAATCACCTGTGCATAAACTACGTGCAAAATATGTTTAGGGGTGTTTACTTGCTGCTTACAGTCCGTTTGCTCACCTCTCCCTTATAGGTATTTCCTATCTGTGGGTCACACTGTAACAGATGACAGGGTGTACATGCAAGTTTTTTTTACCGTTAGCAGGGTTTGCGGAACCAAGTTTAGGGTGCAAGATTTTCACATTCAACAAAATTTCATCATCAATTACCAACTCATCAGCAAATTGCGAGTATAGCTTACCGGTATATAAAAAATAGTTCTTGCTATTCACAATCTATTTGCCTGTTCCCCTATGAATACTTCCATTAGGGAGTCACACTGAGGCAGGCAGAGGGATACATATACCGGATTTTCACCTTTAACCAGGGTTACACAGTACAAGTACATAGATTTCACCTTCAACAGAGTTTTAGAGTCTGCTAGCCATGCCATAGACAGATTTCTTGCAAAGCCTGTGCAAAAATAATACCACCTGCTCGCAGTCCGTTCATCAGATATGGTTAGGGCTAGGGCAGGTGAAAAAAATACACACATGAAGTTTTCCCAGCCAGCAGGGTATTGCAGTGAAAGATGCAGATTTTTCAAATTCAACAGGGTTTCAGCTGGGTTTCCTAGTCCATCACCATAGCATGATTAGATTGCATGTATAGCATATATAAGGGTAATGTTTACTGTACACAGTTAATTAATCCATTTGCTGCCTTAAATTTATTTCCTATTAGGGGATCACACAGGTGCAGACAGGATACACATGCCAGGCTTCACAGTTAATTAGGTTTTCAGATGCAAATGCAAAATTTCACTCTTTCAACAGAGTTTCATGGCCAGTTAGCAGTGCATAGGCTGATCGCATACAAAGTTCATGACTGTCTTCTCACCTCTCCCCTTGCATGTTCCTTCAAAATCTCAAGGGGGGGGGTGTAGGAGGGGGTCCTCCAGGTGTTTCGCTCCATGTCCTCTCCTGTGCTCAGGGCTGCCGTCCCACCTCCTCCTCCAACATCAAGCCAGCTGCCGATTGGAGCACCCAGTGGTGATGTTCTGGGGGAGCAGTGGGCTTTCACCTCTGCCACATGTCCCGTCCTCCCATGCCGCTGGCTGCAGCTCATCCACCCAGAGCTCCCTCATCCGCTCAGTCTGGCCCCACGGTTGTGCTCCTCCCCCACCTCAGCAACAACAGCACACACCCACCCTGTGTCAGATGATAGTACTGCTTACTCTTCCCCCTCCTCCTTTCTCAATGAACGGCTATGCCTCCTGGGATATGTGCATACAGTACACATCCCAGGAGGCACAGGGAGCACAGTGCATGTCTCTTGTTTAGGCAAATGACATGCACTGTGCTCCCGGAACAGAGCTTTTTTATTTAAAAAAAAATCCCATTTGCACAGCAGAGAAGAGGGGGGGGGGGGTGAAGAGGAGGCTACATCAAATTGAGAGTGAAGATCCGCTTAATGGCCCTGTAATTTATTTTTCATGAAATGGTCTCTTACTGTCAGGAAGGGTTTCACCCGTTGGTGGTGCTGTTGGTCCTGTGGATCGCAGTATCGGTGTCCGCCAGCAGGTGTCTTCTAACAGTCAGGATCTGTAGTGAAAGGTTTCACCTGCTGGTGGCACTGTTAGATCCCTGGGCCGTAGTACCGGTGTCGACCAGCGGGTGTCTCCTGGCAGTATGGAGTCAACATTATCCTCCATGATCAGGCATGACCTGAGGCTGATTACAGCTGTGTATAAAATACCCTGCAAGTATCCACACACTTTGCCTTGGTATCGTCCTTGTGCCCTGATCCGTACCTGCTACCTGAGAACCCGAACCTGATCCTGTATCCTGAACCCATTACCTGTGTACCTGATCCTGTTACCCTGGGCATCTTATCCTTATCCCTATCCTCTCCCACCGGATATCTTGCATCCCTGCCTTGCAGCCTGATCCCGTCCACCCTCTACCTCTCCTGTCCTGTTCCTTGCCCAATCTCCTGGGTATGACCCTGGCCTGGCTAATGTTTATGATTCCGGTATTCCCCATTTATTGTATATACCTGTCTGACTATTGTTATTTGTGGGTCTCTGTCTGTTAGTTGGTTTGTTGTGCACTGTGTTATATTGGAGGTGGTTGTATTTATATTTTTCACTTATCTTAATAAATCACAATATTTTCACTTTACATGCGTTTGGTTTTCCTCTGTTGCTATCCACGCAGTTCTGGTCACACCTGATTCGTGACAGTATACCAAGGCCATCCCTGACCAGAAGTGGCTGCACAGAGGAACCATCTCGGTTCTGTTTGCTCTGCGGACATGAATTTGGATGTGATTAGTTATTATGCTTTGCTGGCGTCAGAGAGTGGTGACTATCTCCGCCAGACACTGAAAGAGTGGACCAGTGATCAGCCGCTAGAGATCATTTGTTTAGCTCACTCCTTGGTTGATCAGGGCTGTATGCAATTTGGGGATGTTCAGCCTCTAATTCAAATATGTACAGATCTGGCTTTGCCCTGTATCCCAAAGGGCCATGATGATTTTTCTTCCCCTTTCAGTGTTAATCAAATCGCATCACTGGTATGGCTTTTGGAAGATGACTCCACATACTTTTTTGAACATTACACAGCTTTTTCCCAACAGATGGTAATAGAATGTGTTGATTCTGTACAATCCCTTGTCAGACAGGCAGTATGTAAACTGCAGTTTGTGCAACCACTACTAGCATGGTCTGATATTTTGCAGTCAGCCCCAGCCAGCCCACAACAAACCATCTCTGCTACCAGACACCTGCCTGCCCAAAAGTATTTTTCCCCTTACCCATGGCAACCTCCGTTTCAGCCCAATATACTCTGCTTCCCACCAAATATCTAAATGTCTCTACTCGCTGCACCTATCCTGCCTTTAACCCACCTGCCTCTTCTCTGCTACCTACAACTACCCCACAAAAACTTCCTCTGGCCGCTGTTCCCCCTTCCTTACCATATTCCAACCCTTCTCTTCAGTCTGCTTCACTCCCTACCTACAGTCCTGCAGTCACCTACAGAACTTCAGTAGTTAAGCCAAAGAAGAAACAGAAGTTCTTTCCAACTCACACAATCCTGCCAGTAACCCAACCTGCCTCCACACCAGCCAATCTGCTCCAGCCTGCTTCCGCACCGACCAATCTGCTCCAGTCTGCCTTCATGCCAGCTGAACCTGATGACCCACCTAATCCTGTCAACTCTCTGCCTGCTGCCCAGCTTGAAGTGCCTCTGCCCGCTGCCCAGCTTGAAGTGCCTCTGCCGGTTGCCCAGTCTGACTTTCCAGTGCCTGCTGCAGAGTCTGATGTTCCTGTGTCCATGTTCCAGTCTGGTGTCCCTGTGCCCATGTTCCAGCCTGAAATTCCGGTGCCTGTGTCCCCGCCTGAAATTCCGGTGCCTGCGTCCTCGTCTGAAGTTCCGGTGCCTGTGTCCCAGCCTGAAGTTCCGGTGCCTGTGTCCCAGCCTGAAGTCCTGGTGTCCCAGCCTGAAGATCCGGTGTCCCAGCCTGAAGATCCGGTGTCCCAGCCTGAAGATCCGGTGTCCCAGCCTGAAGATCCGGTGTCCCAGCCTGAAGATCCGGTGTCCCAGCCTAAAGATCCCGTGTCCCAGCCTAAAGATCCCGTGTCCCAGCCTAAAGATCCCGTGTCCCAGCCTAAAGATTCCCGTGTCCCAGCCTAAAGATCCCGTGTCCCAGCCTAAAGATCCGGTGTCCCAGCCTAAAGATCCCGTGTCCCAGCCTAAAGATCCCGTGTCCCAGTCTAAAGATCCCGTGTCCCAGTCTAAAGATCCGGTGTCCCAGTCTAAAGATCCGGTGTCCCAGTCTAAAGATCCGGTGTCCCAGTCTAAAGATCCGGTGTCCCAGTCTAAAGATCCGGTGTCCCAGTCTAAAGATCCGGTGTCCCAGTCTAAAGATCCGGTGCCTGCGTCCTCGTCTGAAGTTCCGGTGCCTGTGTCCTCGTCTGAAGTTCCGGTGCCTGTGTCCCAGCCTGAAGTTCCGGTGCCTGTGTCCCAGCCTGAAGATCCGGTGTCCCAGCCTAAAGATCCCGTGTCCCAGCCTAAAGATCCCGTGTCCCAGCCTAAAGATCCCGTGTCCCAGCCTAAAGATCCCGTGTCCCAGCCTAAAGATTCCCGTGTCCCAGCCTAAAGATCCCGTGTCCCAGCCTAAAGATCCCGTGTCCCAGTCTAAAGATCCGGTGTCCCAGTCTAAAGATCCGGTGTCCCAGTCTAAAGATCCGGTGTCCCAGTCTAAAGATCCGGTGTCCCAGTCTAAAGATCCGGTGTCCCAGTCTAAAGATCCGGTGTCCCAGTCTAAAGATCCGGTGTCCCAGTCTAAAGATCCGGTGTCCCAGCCTGAAGATCCGGTGTCCCAGCCTGAAGATCCGGTGTCCCAGCCTGAAGATCCGGTGTCCCAGCCTGAAGACCCGGTGTCCCAGCCTGAAGATCCGGTGTCCCAGCCTGAAGATCCGGTGTCCCAGCCTGAAGATCCGGTGTCCCAGCCTGAAGATCCGGTGTCCCAGCCTGAAAATCCGGTGTCCCAGCCTGAAAATCCGGTGTCCCAGCCTGAAAATCCGGTGTCCCAGCCTGAAGTTTCGGTGCCTGTTACCCAGCCTGAAGTTTCGGTGCCCGTTACCCAGCCTGAAGTTTCAGTGCCCGTTACCCAGCCTGAAGTTTCGGTGCCCGTTACCCAGCCTGTTGAACCGATGCTCGTTTCCCAGCCTGTTGAACCGGTGCCCGCTACCCAGCCTGCTAAACTGGTGCCTGTCACCTGGCCTGTTGAACCAGTGCCCGTCATCTGGCTTGCTGAGCCGGTGCCTGGCGGCCAGCTGAGTCGGTGCCCGTTATCCAGCTTACGGTGTCCGCTGCTCAGTCCAATGTTTCAGTGCCTGCCACCCAGCTAGACGACCCAGAGCTTGCCGCCCAGCTAGACGGCCCAGAGCCTGCCACCCAGCCAGGTGACCCGGAGCCTGCCGCCCAGCCAGATGACCCGGAGCCTGCCGCCCAGCCAGAAGACCCGGAGCCTGCCGCCAAGCCAGATGACCCGGAGCCTGCCGCCAAGCCAGATGACCCGGAGCCTGCCACCCAGCCAGACGACCCGGAGCCTGCCTTCTAGCCAGACGACCCGGAGTCTGCCACCCAGCCAAATGACCCGGAGCCTGCCACCCAGCCAGACGACCCAGAGCCTGCTGCCCAGCCAGACGATCCGAAGCCTGCTGCCCAACCGGATGACCTGGAGCCTGCCGTCCAGCTCGATGTTCCAGTGCCTACTGCCTGGTTCTATAATCTGATGCCCGAGGTCCAGCTTGACGTTTGTGCTGCCCAGTTTGATTTACCCATTGCCTAGTTTAAAGTACCTGCTGCCCAGTCCGATGTGCTCGTTACTCAGTTTGATGTACCTTCGCCCTTTGTCCTGCTTGTCACCATGAACTTCTTACATACCCTGCTCGATTTGCCTCTGCCCACTGCTATGGACTATGTACTGTTGGAACTAGTTGGAGCATCCGGAGGTCGCTCCTTTGAGGGGGGGGTACTGTCAGGAAGGGTTTCACCCATTAGTGGCGCTGTCGGTCCTGTGGATCGCAGTACCGGTGTCCGCCAGCAGGTGTATTCTTACAGTCAGGATCTGTAGTGAAAGGTTTCACCTGCTGGTGGCACTGTTAGATCCCTGGGCCGTAGTACCGGTGTCCACAAGCGGGTGTCTCCTGGCAGTATGGAGTCAACATTATCCTCCACAATCAGGCGTCACCTGAGGCTGATTACAGCTGTGTATAAATACCCGACAAAGTATCCACACACTTTGCCTTAGTATCATCCTTGTGCCCTGATCTGTACCTGCTACCTGAGAACCTGAACCTGATCCTGTATCCTGAACCCATTACCTGTTGTTACCTGTGTACCTGATCCGGTTATCCTGTGCATCTTGTCCTGATCCCTATCCTGTCCCACCTGTTATCTTGCATCCCTGCCTTGCAGCCTGATCCCGTCCACCTTCTCCCTCTCCTGTCCTGTTCCTTGCCCCATCTGCTGATCTCCTGTGTATGACCCTGGCCTGGCTAATGTTTATGACTGCGGTATTCCCCATTTATTGTATATACCTGTCAGACTATTGTTTTTTGTGGGTCTCTGTCTGTTAGTTGGTTTGTTGTGCACTGTGTTATATTGGAGGTGGTTGTATTTTATATTTTTCACTTATCTTAACCACTTCAGCCCCAGACCATTTGGCTGCCCAAAGACCAGAGCACTTTTTGCGATTCGGCACTGCGTCACTTTAACTGACAATTGCGCGGTCGTGCGACGTGGCTCCCAAACAAAATTGACGTCCTTTTTTTCCCACAAGTAGAGCTTTATTTCGGTGGTATTTGATCACCTATGCGTTTTTTTTTTTTGCGCTATAAACAAAAATAGAGCTAGAATAAATATCCCCCAAAAATATATAGAAAAACAAATTTTTTCCTCAGTTTAGGCCGATATGTATTCTTCTACATATTTTTGGTAAGAAAAAATAAATAAAAATTGCAATAAGCGCTTATTGATTGGTTTGCGCAAAAGTTATAGCGTCTACAAAATAGGGAATAGTTTTATGGCATTTTTATTGATATTTATTTTTTCACTAGTAATGGCGGCGATCAGCGATTTTTATCATGACTGCGACATTATGGCAGACACATCGGACACTTTTGGCGCTATTTTGGGACTATTCACATTTATACAGCGATCAGTGCTATAAAAATGCATTGATTACTGTGTAAATGTGACTGGCAGTGAAGGGGTTAACCACTAGGGGGCTAGGAAGGGGTTAAGTGTGTCCTAGGGAGTGATTCTAACTGGTAGGGGGCGTGGCTACGAGTGGCACGTCACTGATCGCTGCTCCCGATGAGAGGGAGCAGACAATTAGTGTCAGTGTCACTAGGCAGAACGGGGAGATGCTTGTTTACACAGGCATCCCCTGTTCTGCAGCTCCGTGACACACGATCGCTAGACACCGGCGGACATCGAGTCCGCGGGTCCCGCGATCACGGAGCTTGCGGCAGGGGCGCGTGCGCGCCCACACGACGGCAAATTTAAACTGACGTCCGTGCCATTCTGCCAACGTAAATCTACAGGAGTTGGTCCTTAAGTGGTTAATAAATCACAATATTTTCACTTTACATGCGTTTGGTTTTCCTCTGTTGCTATCCACGCAGTTCTGGTCACACCTGATTCGTGACACTCACTGTGTTTTTCTGCCTCCTCGTAACGTCCTCTGTGAGCTACTAAACCTCTCCTGTTCCCCACTAACTTGTGTTTGTTTGGAACGAGCAGTGTACGTTAGTTGTGATCATGTGCACTGCTCTATGCACACTACAAATGCTATAGTCCCTAGTCCATCTTGGGAGCAAGAAAGAACACATTCCTACATACAGCGAGATCATGAAGAACAAATGTAGCCATCCTCTAAACAGAAAAGTGGATCCCCAAAAAAAATAAAAAATAAAAAGGAATTTGGGGATTTGGAGGAGAATAGGAGCAATAGAAGGTATTTTTTTGTAGGGCTATGTTCACATTAGTGCATCTCCAAACTCACACGATTTCCAGTGTGAGTCCAAAATTGCATGGCAAGTCGCTGAAGTGTGAATGGAGCCTTAAAGCGGTTGTAAACCATTAC
This sequence comes from Rana muscosa, assembly GCA_029206835.1. Taxonomy (NCBI): domain Eukaryota; kingdom Metazoa; phylum Chordata; class Amphibia; order Anura; family Ranidae; genus Rana; species Rana muscosa. The sequence continues at coordinate 666,608,888 of CM055118.1, forward strand.
ATATACAGTGGGGAAAATAATTATTTGATCCCCCTCCAGATTTTGTAAGTTTTCGGACTTACAAAGAAATGAAGGGTCTATAATTTTTATCATAGGTGTATCATAAAATATCAAGCAAAAATCCAGAAAAAACACATGATACAAATGTTATAAATTGAGCTGCAGTTCAGTGAGTCAAATAAGTATTTGATTACCAACCAACAATAAGTCTGGCTCCCACAGACTGGCTACAGTATGTGCTCATGTGGTACACAGATTAGTCCTGTCAATTTAAGAAGGTGCTCCTAATGACAACTCCTTATGTGTATAAAAGACACCTGTCCACAGAATCATCAGCAAGAAGCTTGGTGATAAAGAGACAACCGATTTTTTATAAATGGAAGAAACACAAAATAACCATCAATCGTCTTCGGTCTGGAGCTCCATGCAAAATTTTGTCCCATTGGGAAAGGATGATCATTAGAAAAGTGAAGGATCAGCCCAGAACTAAACAGGAGGAACTTGTGAATGATCTCAAGGCAGTAGGGACCACAGTCACCAAACAAACCATTGGTAACACAATACGGCGACATGGATTGAAATCCTGCAGCGCCCGAAAGGTCCCCCTCCTCAAGAAGGCACATGTACAGGCCCGTCTGAAGTTTGCCAATGAACATCTACATGATTCAGAGAAGGATTGTGAGAAAGTGCTGTGGTCAGATGAGACCAAAATTGAGTTATTTGGCATTAACGCGACTCGCCATGTTTGGAGGAAGAAAAATGCTGACTATGACCCTAAAACACTATGCCTACAGTCAAGCACGGAGGTGGAAACATTATGCTTTGGGGCTGTTTCTCTGCTTAAGGTACAGGCCGACTTTGCCGCATTGAGGGGCCAATGGACGGGGTCAAGTATTGTAAAATCTTGGATGAGAACCTTCCTCCCTCAGCCAGAACACTGGAGATGGGTCGTGGATGGGTCTTCCAGCATGACAATGACCCAAATCATACCGCCAAGGCAACAAAGGAGTGGCTCAAGAAGAAGCACATTAAGGTCATGGAGTGGCCTAGCCAGTCTCCAGACCTTAATCCTATAAAAAATTGGAGGGAGCTGAAACTTTGAGTTGCCAAGCGACAGCTAAGAAACCTTAAGAATTTAGAGAAGATCTGTAAAGAAATGTGGACCAAAATCCCCCCTGAGATGTGTGCAAATCTGGTCACCAACTACAAGAAATGTCTTACCGCTGTGCTTGCCAACAAGGGTTTCTCCGATAAGTACGAAGTCATGTTTTGCTTGGGAAACAAATAATTATTTTGCTCACTGAACTGCAACTCAATTTATAACACTTGTATTGTGTTTTTTCAGGATTTTTGGTTGATATTTTGTCTCTATCATTTGAAATACAACTATGATAAAAATAAGACTCTTCATTTATTTGTAAGTGGGCAAACTTACAAAATCTGCAAGGGATCAAATAATTATTTTCCCCACTGTACCCAGTGAATCGACTGCCCTCAGGTGATAAACAGAGATGAAAGAAATCCTCCTACATAAGTTATACCTGTTTATATACATACAGTCTTCTCTTCTCTACATCCAAGTACAGAATTTATACAGCTCATCCGAGCTGTCAGAAAACAGGGGGCGGAGAGCTGAAATTACACTTTGATGAGCTCAGTGAGGAGAGCTCTAAGAAATAATTGGAGGAAAGGGACACACCTGCCTTCACACAGCACACAAGAAGAGAGCTGAGGCTGCCAATGTGCTGAAGGTCCCTCCCCTGTCACCATTTTTCTCTTGGTGTCAGGAAAACATGTCAGAGATGATCTTTGCTGTTAGCAGAGGAATGACGCAGCAGACAGAAATTACACTTAGTGCTCTTAATTGAGACAAGTACACAATATAGAGGGATATGCTTTGTTTATATTTTATGTCTGAGGTTTACAACCACTTAAAGAATACATATTCAAATAGAATATTTAAACAGGTTTTAGTTTCACTTTAATGTGTTTTTAATCGTGTAGCACTACCCCCGTAGGAGCTGCTGGTTTAGATTTGGGCCTGCACTCTGCCTGTCAACTCCTAGAATTTGGCTCGATTCCCACTTGGCACAACTGGAGAATATTATGATTGTCGGCACCCAAAAATGGATATAGGGGACCACAATGATACCACACAGCTATAAATGTAGTTAAATATTGTTACCTCGGTGTTGTTCACCTGCCACACAACTGCAATAGACAGAGTCCCACACAAGATGTAGCTTAACCAGTGATAAGTTGTTTACTCGGCAAAAGAATAGAACAATGGTTATGCAATCAACATCAAATACATACAGGTCCCTGTATAAGTTAATGGAGTACCACTGGTTCGGAATAACCCTGCTATCAGACCCAAATGTCGTGACCCGAAGGCCAGACCTGAGTGAGAGTATGGTGGAGGAATCTCTCAGTGCAATGACATTAGCACTGGGGCACCTTTCCACCAGGTCTCAAATAAAACAGTAGAAATCACAAAGTAATGCAAACAACTATATCAATCACATAAATTCACAACTGTATGGCTCCCCCTAGTGGACAGTTCAACTGGTGTATAGTAACAACGTGTGAGGATAATGAAACAGATGACTGTTCCTTTAAGAATCAGTTAATCTTCAGCTAGCTCCATTGGTGCACTTATTCATTTGTATTCCAATAGTCAGGGTGAAAAGGAAAAGACAGCCAATCGAGGCGCACCGTGTAGTGGTACAGTAAATGCTAATTTCCCCAAGTCGTTGTATCGCTCTATAGAGGCGATGTGTCCCTACTTGCGGCGCTGCAGACACCAGCAAGTACAAGTGAAGTTTAAGAAAATCACACTCCTGCAAGTCAGTTAACTATGCTGATGGGCAATTGCCCGCTCACCAAATGAGGCCTTGCTTCGCTGGTCTTCCCCAGTCCGGGACCTTCTCTCAGTGGTCCGTCTCTCGGTAGCAGGAGGTCCCTGGTCCTCCGCACAGCCCCTCCCTGGGTACCGGTGGATAGGGGACTCCGGTTGCTGTGAGTTGCAGACTGATCCCTCCTCGGCTTGATCAGCGAACTGTCCACAAGGATCCCTCTCCGGCTAGGCGATCCGCTCTCTCTACTTTAGGCCCAGGCTTCTCAGGCCTAGGCGCACTTACAGCAGGCCTCAACGCAGGCCTCCTGCCGGCTGGAAGATGGCGTCCCAAGAGAGCGGGCTGAGACCGCCCCTGTCTTAAATAAGCTCCCCCATCAGGCTGTGCGCAACGCATTGCACTGTTGGTAATACAGTGGTCTTGTGGGTAATGTAGTCTCAATTCTATCTACGCCAATAGAGTCTCTGTCTCTGATACCACAATACCCATAATGCTTTATCCATGAATAACGGAATCAAACAACTTTAGTAGTCTAGCACAAAACGGACACCAGAGGGAGCCAAATTTCTTATCTATACACAAATTGTAGTCTGTTAAGATGCATGCAATGGTAACACCTTGCTACAATAGTATCTAAAACTGTCTCTGTACTAGTCTCTTGCTTTAAGAGTGAGAAACAATAACCAACCAGGCTCACTTCATTGTGCAGTGCTGCGAATGTAAGATATGGAATTTGCTCACTTGAGAAGAGAGCATAGAGAGCTCATCGGCAAGCTTCTAATTCTATATTATCCACAATCACAGTCTTGACCAAGCTGTACTACATTGACTACAGTGGAGAAAAGCAACTGGTCAGGATTTGTAAAAAAATTCTTGCAGAGATATCTGAATTTGAATATTTGCAGAACAGAATTACAACTTTTTTTGACAAGAAGATAGTATATACATATACTGTATGTATTGCATATGTAGTAAATGCAGTAATCCGTAACAAACAACCAAATTTCAGTTTGCCGTGGTTTTTAGACATACATGTATGCATATACTATCTTCTTGACAAAAAAAAGTTGTACGTACATACTGTATATCTGCTTGTTAAGGCACACACCTCTTCCCCACTCTGTAGATTAGAAATTTAAGAAAAAGCAAAAATTCCTTGTGTACATATATATGGGTTACATGGCCCAGGTAGTTTAATAATTTATGAAAAACTGTATGAAAACCATGGCAAACTTAAATTTTGTTGGTTGTCGTGGATTACTGCATTTACCGCACAAATTATACTTAATAAAAAAAATCCCCAACAAATTTGTCTTACACCAAAGACACTGTCAGTGTTACCATCCCTATGGATTGACTTCTGTGCATTGCCTGCATTTAATCAGTAACAGAACTTGTGTAAAGCCTGAGTCAGTATTTAGGGATGCATTAGCAATACTTTAAACTGTGAATTATGTTTTGGGTGGACCCAAAAGCCAATTTCTAACATTAAGAATGCATGAGATTTTGGAACTAGCCAGGACCTAACCGTCCATTTTTCAGTGCCTTGACAGTAGATAGGCCAGCAGAAATAGGCTTTGGGGAACTGCAGTGCAATTATCTACATAATATAAACACATTAAGTCTGTTCCGTTTCTTTTAAAATGGGAGGAAATACGGTAAAAGAAAGTGTGTTTCTGCAATGCGGTCTACACTAGGTAAAGGAATGGATTTCAATCTACAGAATACATAGTCCAGTGCTGCCATCTGTTGATGTCCTACCAAGTCACAGAATATCTATGTTCGGCGATTTTACCAAATAATCTCATCTCCATCTCAAGAGTACTTAGCATTCTCCATTTTCGATTTCTTGATCCTCTCTAAAAAATACATCAATATACTTTTTTCTTGTCCTGTTACTGTGTTTAGTGCCTTTTTGATTAGATTGTTGGGTAGGCAACCATTGTAAGCCCATATATTGTGAACTACAAGTTTTAGCATGGTCTTCCAAAAACTTGAAAAGATCCAAAAGCTGCAATTTACGGTACAATGAGTAAGTAAGTTATTCTGTTGAATATTCATATATGCATTTGTGTGTGTGGCTGAAAATTCCATATACATGACAGCATCCATTCCCCAACACATAGACTAAACTGTCAAAAAAACTACCTGTGAAAATTGTATATGCTATGACCAGCATTAGGCCTTATGCACACTAGGCTTTTCTGAACACCTTTCTCCTGACAGAAGAATAGCAGAGTTCAAAATTCACAGTTGTTTTTCAACTGTGTTTAGACGCGTTCCGGCACGTAAAGTGTTTGGGCGTTCATTCAATTCAATGTAATACTTCATATTCCCATCGCACACGCTCCTGGATAAGCTCTCAAAGTTTGGGTGCTGCAGCAACAATCAGCTTCTTCATCACATGCCTGACGAAGGGGTCCTGCGTGACTCTGAAACGTTGCACTCTCCTTGTGTTGTGATCATGCAATAAACAATCTGTTTGGACGCTACTTTGTTTCGATCTATGATGTGCTGGCAAATATCTACTTCATTCAATTCATTGGCCAACATATTAATTTAGGCGCAATGGGTGTTTTTTTGCCTGAGCGCGACCTTGATGTATTCATATTTCTGTCCCTAAATACCCTGGTTCCAAACCCTTGTAAATGCATGGACACATTGGGGTGGATTTACTAAAACTGGAGAGTGTAAAAACTGGTGCAGCTGTGCATGGCAGCCAATCAGCTTCTAACCTCAGTTTGTTCAATTAAGCTTTGACAATAAGAGCCGGTCTACACCAGGGCGACTCGTCAGGCGACTCAGTCGCCTGACAAGTCGCGTCCCACGCTTTTCAATGGAACCGTTCTAAGTAGGACCGACTCAGGTCGCTCCGACTTAGAAAAAGGTTCCTGTACTACTTTTGGGGGCGACCCAAGGCAACCTGCATTGACTTCTATACAGAAGTCTTATGCAAATCGCCTCGGCGGGCGTCTCAAGTCGTCTTGAGATCGCGCCGCCGAGGTCGCCCCCACAAGTCGTGCCGCGTCGCGCCGCCCTGGTGTGAACCGGCTCTAAAACCTGGTTTCTATGCAGAGCTGCACCATATTTTTCACTCTCCAGTTTTAGTAAATCAACCCCATAGGCTTACATACAGGCGCATGTACGGGCAGGAAAAAAGAACATCAAACGCCTGTAGAACGTTTGACAGCTGAAGTGTGCACTAGGCTTTAGTCTGCGGCACTATTAGCAACACAGCCATAAATATATTTGTAAATGGAGTAACAATGGCTACATTAGTATTTAAAGCGGTATTAAACCCAAAAACAAAATTATAAAATATTGTAGCTTATCAATCCCTAAATGTGGTGGCTGCATTCGTTTTCATTATTCAGGCTTTTTTCCTTTATTTTCACCTGATGATCTGGCCAGTAACAAACTTTCTATCTTAGGGTGTCTCCATTCTGGATGAAGGAGCAACAGAGACACCTCTGAGCAGAAGCACTGTCAGTTGGGGAAGAGGGTAGTGTTAAAACAAAATAAAGCCAACCTCCAGCTAACACTTTAAAGCTGCTATAGCAACAGTTTTTTTTTTCTTTTTGGATAAAGGTTTTATGTAAATGAATAAAAGCTTACTGTTGTAAGCACCCCTGTCAGCGTTAAATGGTTTGTCTACTCTAAACCCTCTGCCACTTTTGCTGGGCAGTTTGGTAGTTAAAGTGTTACTAAACCCAGGACCTTGCATTCAATATATGTGGTCCCCCACAGTACACAGAACATGGAAATGTAAGGCTACAATAAAGACTCATTAAATCCTGATGGAGCGTGTAATCCAAGGCTGTTAACTTGGTATGTGCAGGGACCCCATCTTGCAAGGTAGCTTCAATCTTTCTATGGATCATGGCTTGCGTGATCCTATTCCTAGTCTCTGTAAGCTTAGGTGTTTTCCAGGCCTTAGCAGCAGTTATGACCCGTAGAAGAAGCTTATATTGCCTTTTAGGGAGCTCAAAGTTTTTCTATTTGGAAGAGCAACTATAGGCTGCAGGGAAAACCGAAAAGTGTAAGAGCATCCCATATACTTCAGCCCAGGAAGTGCATACTAGAGGACAAGTCCACCATATGTAAAAGTGAGTACCCAACTCCCCACGACCCCTGAAGCAAGCTGGTGAGTAGGAGGGCAGGAACTTGTGCAGAGACCAAATACCACGGCAATAGGACCTTGAATGAACTTTTGAAAGCATCCACGTTCTGCGTTGCTGTTAAAATGTCTGACCAGTCCTTAGGTTCCAGATCTACACTGAGGTCAGTAGCCCATTTCTGGACATAAGATCGAAGAAGTTGGTAAAGTTTAGTTAGTATATGGGAATACATCTGTGAGATAAGACCTGGTGAGTGGCAGTCTCTAGACACACACATGGTCAAGTGAAGTCCGTGTTTGGATCAGAGAATGAAAGGAGGTGTTTGACTTGTTTGTACCAAAACACCTCAGATCGAGGTAGTTTACAGTTTTGGTGGAGAATGGTAAAACGTTGAAGCCCAGAAATATTTTTTTCATTATTTCATGTATAAATTTGGATTTATGAGAAGGCTGGAGGAGTATTTAAACTAAGATTGAGGGGGTAGGGAGAGTTAGAAAATAATGGGGCAGACAAGTCAGTCAGGGGTCAGACACTAATAGAGGGTGGAATGAGGGAAGATGTGGGGAGGGCTATGGCAGGTGATACAGAGTTTCCCATCTTACAAACAACCATTGGCAATATTTAGTACTGTTTATGTAAAGAAGATAGATATGCAAAACGCGACAATGAATTAAAGTGTTTGTTCACCAATGCCAGAAGTTGGCCAAGCAAAATTGGAGAGTTGGGAGTTATGGTGTGAGTGAAGAGAACTATGATTAAACTGGTATTGCTGAATCTAGGCTTCATTTTTTACATGATTGGGCTATTAATATTCTTGGCTTTACTCTCTTTCGGAGAGTAGGGTAAAAGATGGTGGTATCTGTCTCTATATCTCTCTCTATTTGAGAAGTGATCTCAAAGAGAGTGTGAAAGAGGACCTAGTTGATGGAGAGTGTGATAGTGCTAAAGCATTATGGGTAGAGCTGCATATAGGTGTTTTTTTTTTTTTTGTTGCTTTCCTCTGGATCAACTGAGTATAGGATTGTGTATACGGAGGTTTTCTTTTTGTTTGTGCTTCATGTTTGACCTGCAGTTGACCTCCTACTAAACTGCATTTGATCTGTTTCAAGCAGGTTTAGCACATCTAAACATTCATAGACTTGTATAGGAATGCATAACACACTGGAAGCCTGTCAACAAGGGCCCTAAGTTTGGCCATAAATGACTTTAGCCAGTGGGATCATTGAAAGAAACCAAATTGGTTCCCCTATCCACATAACCGAGGTGGACAGCAGGATATCTCCACTCTCAGGCCTCGTACACACGGCCGAGATTCTCGTTGAAAAAAACATGTCGTTTTTTTCGACGAGATTCTTGGACAAGAAACTTGTCCCGGCCGAGTGTACACACGCTCGTTTCAAAGAACCAGCGGTTCTTTGAAAGGAGTGTACGCGGTGACGTCATCAACTATGTCGAGCATGCGCTCGTCACATTCGATGCCGTCGCCGCCATCTTGGTATACCCTACGTATGCCTAGGAAGCTACCGCGCATGCGTCGAATTCATTTCGAACATGCGCGGGCTTCCGGGCGGACAGGTAAGTGTACACACACTCACTTTTCTCGTCGAGAAACATGCCGAGGAGAATCTCGACGAGAAAATAGAGAGCAGGTTCTCTATTTTCTCGTCGAGGTTTCTTGTCGGTTTTCTCGACGAGAAACCCGCTAGCAGCGTACACACGACCGATTTACTCGGCAAGACCTCTCTGCCAGCAAGTTTCTTGCTGGTTCTTGCCGAGAAAATCGGTCGTGTGTACGAGGCCTCAGAATACACTGATCATCTATTGAGAAAAAAAATTCAACAAGCCCTTCAACAGAAGTCAATTGTTAGATCACCTTCTATTGAGTGGCAGCGGCCACACATATATCGAAATTTGGCTAGACCCTGCTGAATCGGCCGTATTTGGATCCATCTATGTGGCCAGCTTTACACAGTGTCGACTAATTTGCGACTAATGCCTTGTACACGCGATAGGAATTTCCGATGGAAAAAGTCAGACTGACTTTTTCCATTGGAAATTCCTACCGTGTGTGTGCCTCATCTGAGAAATTCCGATGAATTTCATCGGAGTTTAAATATAGAACCTGTTCTATTTTTCTCCGATGGAATTCCGTTGTGAGCTTGGTCGGACAAAGGTCCGATCGTGTGTACGGGGCATTAGTTTGCCATGAAAATAATTGATTACTGATACCAAAACAAATACATTGCTATTGCTGTTAAGTATGATTTACATTGTTAAGACTAGACCCTTGGAATAGCCATACAGAAGCCCCCTAAAATTTAACAGCCTAGTGTCCTATAGGCATGTTTATGCTGGTAATATACTACAATTGTATTTTCATAAAAGCTACTTGTGTAGATCCCTATATCTACAACTGGCATAAAAATGTGGATGAATTACCAAGTATTTGGTTTAAGGTGTATAGCCACTCTTTCACATTGACTCGGTATGGCTCCCACTAAGTGCCACTGATCTTATATGGACCTTGTCAGGTCCTCCAAAGTGTATGAACTAACATTATTGGTAAAGTAAAAGCATGTCTCCCCCTATTTTCTGATACTCTTGACTAAGATTTGCTGCCTTTTAAAGGCAAGCACCACACCCACCATTGAACATTCTAGTGTCAGAGGTAGTCAATAGGTGCTCTGATAGCTGGAAAGGGATAGGCTTAGTGCCAAGATGGGGCCAGGCTAAATCTTGACTTACAGAGAAGTAAATTGCCTTTACTCTGCCTGCTTAAAGGATCTAGGGTCCTCTCTAGCCATAAAGGAATGAATATGAACAAGCCCAGGCCATTGCGCTTTACCAGATATGTTAGTTTATAACCAGTTAGTGTATTACCCGACAAGCACGAAGCTTGAACGGTCAACCACCCTGCATATTATCAACCCTCACAAATCAAGAAAAAAATTGTCAAAAGTTAATGTTAGAAATCAAAACAGCTCTTTAACTTAAACAGAATTATAAACTAAGGAAGAGTAGTTTGTTTATACAGGAGTTCTAGATTAAAAGGAAGTGACAGCATATGCATATATAGGTACAGTATGTGTACTTTAAAAAAAAGTAGACAATACAACTTTATGGCATTTCAGAACGTACCTATATGTTGGCTACTTCGAAATTTCACCCACTTCTCCCATCTGTGTATTATAGTTTTCAGCACAGTTTTTGCATGGTGAGTCTCAGCACTTTGAAGCTTGGCCTGTATGTCCAGCTTTCTGGCTTTCCTTCCTGCACAGTACTCCATCCAAGCACTGCATATGTTAGAAGGAATTAATGTTTTATTAGCCTTTCACTGAAGCCTACAATACATGTAATGATATCCATGTAATACAATATGAAAAGACATAGAAACAATGTAAACAGAAATAACAAGTCTCTGACAGAATTACTATATTCTGTGAGTAATATTTTAAGAATCTCTAATATAAGCGTGTGGTTATGGTCATGATGATAATATAATAATATTAAAGCCCAAAGCTTTGTTTTAGTTTTGGATAGAGTTATGGATGGTGAAGACCTCTGTCAGGTTTTAAAAAAGGTTTTCGTTCCACGCATTCTCAGTATATTAACTCTGGAGGAGCTGCAGAGATCCACAGCTCAGGTGGGAGAATCTGTCCACAGGACAACTATTAGTCGTGCACTCCACAAATCTGGCCTTTATGGAAGAGTAGCAATAAGAAAGCCATTGTTAAATAAAAGCCATAAGAAGTCTTGTTTGCAGTTTGTGAGCAGCATCATGCTTGTGGCAGCATCATGTTGTTGGGATGCTTTTCTTCAGCAGGGGCAGGGAAGCTGGTCAGAGTTGATGGGAGGATGGATGGAGCCAAATACAGGGCAATCTTTGAAGAAAACCTGTTAGAGTCTGCAAAAGACTTGAGACTGGGGCAGAGGTTTATCTTCAAGCAGGACAACAACACTAAACATACAGCCAGAGCTACAATAGAATGGTTTAGATCAAAGCATATCCATGTGTTAGAATGGTCCAGTCAAAGTCCAGACGTAAATCCAATTGAAAATCTGTGGCAAGACTTGAAAATTGCTGTTCATAGATGCTCTCCATCCAATCTGACAGAGCTTGAGCTATGTTGCACAGAATACAAGTAAATATGCGCATGAGTCCAAATCGCTGTTATCCTTAGAGTATGGGGTTTAGGATAGTGTATGTACAATGCATGTACAATCGGTAAACATAGAGACCAGGCTCTCGGGGCATGTGGAGGGGGAGAGAGAAAAAATGAATAAATGAATGAAGGGGAGGGAGCCGGGCGGGGAGTAGTAAAAACAGTCACATATACAGTCTCAGGGCTGCCATCAAGGAGAAACAGAAACCGTGTTCCAAAAGTACTGAAAAGAAAAGCAAGGGGAGAGGCGCCTCTGAGTGCAGATGTTTAAAACAATTTAATAAGAGATTGCAGTACAAGCAACTCACATTTTACTGGATAAAAACAGGCATTGTACGATTTCCATATGTAGGAGAGGGTATCATCAGGTCAGTCATCAGCCTCCTTCTCCTGCTGGGGCGCTGTGTTGCTGGTTCTTCCTATCTGCACCGCTTTAGATGGAAGGAATAGCCGGCGGCGGTGGAGATACTGCAGAGCACGGCCTGGGTGATGGTTTTTCCGGCAGGCGAGGGCCGATGACGTCACTGGCATGCGACGCGTTTCCTGAGCCGGCGTGCTGCGTGTGACGTGGCAGTCGCGCTCCTTTGTCAAGCTGGTGGGTGGGTTGGAGGAGCTGGTATTTGATGGACATGGAGGGGGCGGAGGAAGGACAGAGGGGCGGGGCTAGGGCACAGAGGCGAGAGGAGTGTCAGCAGAGAGAGTTCTGGTATTTGATGGACATGGAGGGAGCATAGAAAGGACAGAGGGGCGGGGCTGGGGTACTATGAGTAGGGGAATACAATAAATTATGTGGTATGAACAAGAATAAGAATAATTTAAGAGAAATTTAAATAAATTTAAATAAATTTAAAAGAAAGGGCAGTAGCTTGGAAAGGGATATGTTGAGGATATAATGAGTATATATATATATATATATATATATATATATATATATATATATGTAAAGGTCCATATACATGCATATATACATATGAAAGAAGGGGGGGGCAGGCAAAAAGGTATCCCTATACATACATGTGTACATATAAAAGGAAGGGGGGGGGAAGCAAAAGGGTATATAATAAAAATGATAATAATTATTAGGGATGGAATGGGAATGGGAGTGGGAATAGAGTAAATATAGATAAGTACTAATAAATTAATAAAATTAAAGGGTGAGGGAGGGGACGATGTGTGCGAATGGAATAAGGAATGGATGGGTAAAAGGGGGGAGGGGGGGGGAGATCACATAGACACATGCATGTATGCGCCCATGGGAATATTAGATGAGGTGACAGGTCAGGATGGTCATAGAAAGAGGGGGGGGGGCGGGGGGGGAGAAAGAGGAGAAGAACTACTGGACCTATATACACATGCACATGTATGTGCGCATACACACTCACATGTATACGCGCATACATACACACCCGCATGCGTACATTCGAGGGGGGGGGAGAGGTTAGTATAGTCAGCACAGTTGCTAGCAGGGGGTATGCGTGTACATAAGTTCATGATGGGGGGGTTTTAAATGAATGGAACCGTAAGGCCTCTGATAGAGGAAATGTCATCATAAGTAATAAAATAATAATATAATATACTATATACATGATACATATAAAATATATAAGATCAAAAGGAATGGTATACAATATATATAGATATGTCTGCGAGCACATAAATATATGATTGAGGCAAAGGTGCGAAATGCAAGGTACAAAAATACAAAACTACAAAACTACAAAAATACATATTAACGATAACAATGAAAATGATGATAATGGGAACAATCAATATAACGGGAGTGAGAAGAAGAGGGGCGGGGGGAAAGGGGGGGGGAGGGGGAAAGGGAAATGAAAAAAAAAAAAAAAACGGGGAGGGAGGAAAGGGAGGAGGGAGAAGGGAGGGAGGGGAAAGGGGAATGGGAAGGTAGGACAGGATGGGGAAGGGGGAAGGTTTTGATAAGTGGGGCAGGGGAACTATACATACAGACACCCGCCACCCCCAAGTTTGGGTAGAGCAATATACGAAAACCTGTGAGATATATATAATTTAAAGAGTGAAATTACATATCAAAGATGTTGAGATACTGCTAATATATATATATATATATATATATATATATATATATATATATATATATATATATATATATATCTAAAGGAGGGGGCTGGGGGGAGGATATTACAGGATAGTATGGACTTCGATGCTCTCATTAATTCCTCCAGGTGAGAGGACATCCAGGCTGTAGATCCAGTAGGTCTCACGGGCGCAAAGTTTTTTGAATCTTTCGGCTGCAGGGAGGGATCTGTCGATTTGCTCGATGACCCACACTTGGAGTCCTGTGGTGGATTTTTGATGTACTTTGGCAAAGTGTTTGGGGACACTGTGAGGGTCTGTACCACCCTCTATATATCTGCGGTGTTCCCCAAATCTCTGTCTTAGTACTGCAATCTCTTATTAAATTGTTTTAAACATCTGCACTCAGAGGCGCCTCTCCCCTTGCTTTTATGTTGCACAGAAGAATGGGCAAAAATGTCACTATCTAGACCAGCCGTTCTCAACCAGTGTGCCGCGGCACACTGGTGTGCCGTCAGAGGTTCTCAGGTGTGACGCGGGGTCAGGGGAGAGAAGGGCTGTCAGATGAGCCCGATCTCCTGCCGACTGTACATCGCACTGTGAGTGCTCCGTCGGCTTCAAAAGTGAAAGTAAGGTGCAGAGGAGTGTGCTGTGCTCTCTGCTTCCCCCTAGAGTGCAGTACCCAGCTAAATGAGGAAACTGGAAAGGTACTGTGCTAGAAGCTAGATTTGTTTTAACCACTTAACGACCGCTCACTGTATATATACGTCGGCAGAATGGCACCGACAGGCACAATCACGTACAGTGTACGTGACTGCCTTTGTATAGTTGGGGGGTCCAATCGGACCCCCCTTCTATACAGTGAGCGGTCGTTATCCGTTAGGGAGCGATCCGGGATGAGGGGACGGCCGTTCGATTCCGGCCACCCCCTCGCGATCGCTCCCGGCGAATGAGAAAGCTTCCTCTGCTGTGTAATGTTTACACTGGCAGAGGAAGTGATGTCATCTCTCATGCGGCGCTCACATATACCGAGCGCCGTACAAGAGAAGACACACAGGTTAGTGCACAAACAGTACACTGACACCAGGACACATAGGAACATAAATCGCCCCCCAGGCCCCCCCCCAGATCACCCCCCAGCCCCCAGTCACAGTGTCACTGATTGCAGTGACCATTTATTTACTGATCACTGCAATCAGTGACATTTGTGACTGTAAAAGTGTCACTACAGTTAGTTTTAGGTCCAGTGTAGCCCCCTAACCCCCCCTAATAAAGGTTTAACCCCCTGATCGCCCCCCAGATAACCCTTTCACCCCTTATAACCACCGTCGCTAAGCGATCGTTTTTCTGATCGCTGTTTTAGTGTCGGTGATGCCGATCGGTAGCCAGTTATTTTTTTTAGGTTCGCCGCAGGTTTTTATAGCGTCAGGTACCACCATATATTACCTAATAAAGGTTTAACCCCCTTGATCGCCCCCCAGGTAATCCTTTCACCCCCTATCACCACTGTCGCTAAGCGATCGTTTTTCTGATCGCTGTCTTATTGTCGGTGATGCCGATAGGTAGCCAGTTATTTTTCTTAGGTTCGCCGCAGGTTTTTATAGCGTCAGCTACCCCCATATATTGCAAACAATAGTGATCAACAAAAACCGCCCTAATGATCACCACCACTGCGCTGTCTGAGGAAGTGATTAACCAAAAATAATAATAATAAAGAAATTTACCTAAACAGCAGCCACCCTAAATAATGAAATATGTAAATAATATAGTGGTCACAACAAAATAGTGAAGTGAAAACTAAAAGTGGTGCATATATATAAATGTGATATTATAACACAGTCCTATAAATTGATATATGAAAAAAATCAAGTGATTAAATCCTGAGAAAAAACATATACCGTATTTATCGGCGTATAACACGCACTTTTTTCCCCTTAAAATCAGGGGAAAATCGTGGGTGCGTGTTATACGCCGATACTCCGTCGAATTCCCCTGCTGAAAACGAGCGAGAGGAGCGAGCGGAGCCGAAGCCGAAGTACAATCGGCTTTACTCGGCTCCTCTCGCAGTCCCGCCCATCTCTGACTGCGCCGCTGACATAGAGAAAGCCGAGTGTACTTCGGCTAGTCTCGGCTCCTCTCGCAGTCCTGCCTGTGACTGTGAGCAGAGCCGAGTCTAGCCGAAGTACACTCGGCTTTCTCCGTCAGCGGCGCAGTCAGTGGAGATGGGCGGGACTGCGAGAGGAGCCGAGTCTAGCCGAAGTACACTCGGCCCCGCTCGCTCCTCTCCACAGAAATCGGCGCCAAATTTTAAAAACCGCCGGGACTGACACGATCGCAAAGGCACTGGGCAAGGCTGCAGATGGACAGATGGACACTGGGCACGGCTGCAGATGGACAGATGGACACTGGGCAAGGCTGCAGATGGACAGATGGACACTGGGCAAGGCTGCAGATGGACAGATGGACACTGGGCACGGCTGCAGATGGACAGATGGACACTGGGCAAGGCTGCAGATGGACAGATGGACACTGGGCAAGGCTGCAGATGGACAGATGGACACTGGGCAAGGCTGCATGCTGCATTTAAATGTAAGTTTTTTTTCCTTGAATTTCCCTCCTAAAAGTTTTTTTCCTTAAAATTCACTCCTAAACTTGGGGTGCGTGTTATACGCCGGTGCGTGTTATACGCCGATAAATACGGTATATGATTGAAACAAAATAGAAAAGAATCCCGTGTGTAAAGGTGATTTAAGTGATCCAAAAAGTTCATAAATATAACAAAGAGTGTCCAAAAGAAATCTTCTTCTCTTCCACCGCACCAAAAGTGTTCAAGTGAAACCTCCCCCTTCGGATGCAACACTCACCGTAACAATATGCTTCACACTCTCGTGTTCGGCGTGTAAACAAAACTGCACCTCTCAGGCAGGTGAATCAATTCAGCTCAGTGATCTTCAAATCAGCTCCATATAAATATAGAAACAGAAAGTGCACAATAGTGTAATATTGCAAAATTCAGTTTATTAAAAATCTCACTCCCTCAAACATTACACTCACATGGAAGCCAATAAAAACAAGCCAATTGCACATCAAACGAAGATCCAACAACGAAAACTCAAATTGCTTCAGCCAGTGAGCAATGGTCGCGGCGGACCCAAGATCAGCAGGGAAAACAGTAAGTATACACTCGCTACTTGCCCTCCCTGTTCGGACTCGCCCCTTCCAGATGCGGCTTGATAAGATACACGTCACACGGCACACTTCACACTCGTTTGTAGATTCAGTAATTCGCCGTGTAGCCATGCCCCACGTTTTCCTGGGGCGTGGCTACACGGCGAATTACTGAATCTACAAACGAGTGTGAAGTGTGCCGTGTGACGTGTATCTTATCAAGCCGCATCTGGAAGGGGCGAGTCCGAACATGGAGGGCAAGTAGCGAGTGTATACTTACTGTTTTCCCTGCTGATCTCGGGTCCGCCACGACCATTGCTCACTGGCTGAAGCAATTTGAGTTTTCGTTGTTGGATCTTCGTTTGATGTGCAATTGGCTTGTTTTTATTGGCTTCCATGTGAGTGTAATGTTTGAGGGAGTGAGATTTTTAATAAACTGAATTTTACAATATTACACTATTGTGCACTTTCTGTTTCTATATTTACAGTGGGGCAAAAAAGTATTTAGTCAGCCACCAATTGTGCAAGTTCTCCCACTTAAAAAGATGAAAGAGGCCTGTAATTGTCATCATAGGTATACCTCAACTATGAGAGACAAAATGTGGAAACAAATCCAGACAATCACATTGTCTGATTTGGAAAGAATTTATTGGCAAATTATGGTGGAAAATAAGTATTTGGTCAATATCAAAAGTTCATCTCAATACTTTGTTATATATCCTTTGTTGGCAATGACAGAGGTCAAACATTTTCTGTAAGTCTTCACAAGGTTGTCACACACTGTTGCTGGTATGTTGGCCCATTCCTCCATGCAGATCTCCTCTAGAGCAGTGATGTTTTGGGGCTGTAGCTGGGCAACACGGACTTTCAACTCCCTTCAAAGGCTTTCTATGGGGTTGAGATCTGGAGACTGGCTAGGCCACTCCAGGACCTTTAAATGCTTCTTATGAAGCCACTCCTTCGTTGCCTGGGTGGTGTGTTTGGGATCATTGTCATACTGAAAGACCCAGCCACGTTTCATCTTCAATGCCCTTGCTGATGGGAGGAGGTTTGCACTCAAAATCTCACGATACATGGCCCCATTCCTTCTTTCATGTACACGGATCAGTCGTCCTGTTCCCTTTGCAGAGAAACGGCCCCAAAGTATGATGTTGCCACCCCCATGCTTCACAGTAGGTATGGTGTTCTTTGGTTGCAACTCAGCATTCTCTCTCCTCCAAACACGACGAGTTGTGTTTCTAACAAACAGTTCTACTTTGGTTTCATCTGACTATATGATATTCTCCCAATCCTCTTCTGGATCATCCAAATGCTCTCTAGCAAACCTCAGACGGGCCCGGACATGTACTGGCTTAAGCAGGGGGACACGTCTGGCACTGCAGGATCTGAGTCCCTGGCGGCGTAGTGGGTTACTGATGGTAGTCTTTGTTACGTTGGTCCCAGCTCTCTGCAGGTCATTCACTAGGTCCCCCCGTGTGGGTCTGGAATTTTTGCTCACCGTTCTTGTGATCATTGGAGCCCCAGATCGAGGGAGATTATCAGTGGTCTTGTATGTCTTCCATTTTCTAATTATTGCTCCCACAGTTGATTTCTTCACACCAAGCTGCTTGCCTATTGCAGATTCAGTCTTCCCAGCCTGGTGCAGGTCTACAATTTTGTTTCTGGAGTCCTTTGATAGCTCTTTGGTCTTCACCATAGTGGAGTTTGGAATGTGACTGTTTGAGGTTGTGGACAGGTGTCTTTTATACTGATAAAAAGTTCAAACAGGTGCCATTAATACAGGTAATGAGTGGAGGACAGAGGAGCCTCTAAAAGAAGAAGATACAGATCTGTGAGAGACAGAAATCTTTCTTGTTTGTAGGTGACCAAATACTTATTTTCCACCATAATTTGCAAATAAATTCTTTCCAAATCAGACAATGTGATTGTCTGGATTTGTTTCCACTTTTTGTCTCTCATAGTTGAGGTATACCTATGATGCAATTACAGGCCTCTCTCATCTTTTTAAGTGGGAGAACTTGCACAATTGGTGGCTGACTAAATACTTTTTTGCCCCACTGTATATGGAGCTGATTTGAAGATCACTGAGCTGAATTGATTCACCTGCCTGAGAGGTGCAGTTTTGTTTACACGCCGAACACGAGAGTGTGAGGCATATTGTTGCGGTGAGTGTTGCATCCGAAGGGGGAGGTTTCACTTGGACACTTTTGGTGCGGTGGAAGAGAAGAAGATTTCTTTTGGACACTCTTTGTTATATTTATGAACTTTTTGGATCACTTAAATCACCTTTACACACGGGATTCTTTTCTATTTTGTTTCAATCATATATATGTTTTTTCTCAGGATTTAATCACTTGATTTTTTTCATATATCAATTTATAGGACTGTGTTATAATATCACATTTATATATATGCGCCACTTTTAATTTTGTTGTGACCACTATATTATTTACATACCCCCATATATTACCTAATAAAGGTTTAACCCCCTTGATCGCCCCCCAGGTAACCCTTTCACCCCCTATCACCACTGTCGCTAAGCAATTGTTTTTCTGATCGCTGTCTTATTGTCGGTGATGCCGATAGGTAGCCAGTTATTTTTTTTAGGTTCGCCGCAGGTTTTTATAGCGTCAGCTACCCCCATATATTACCTAATAAAGGTTTAACCCCCTTGATCGCCCCCCAGGTAACCCTTTCACCCCCTATCACCACTGTCGCTAAGCGATCGTTTTTCTGATCGCTGTCTTATTGTCGGTGATGCCGATAGGTAGCCAGTTATTTTTTTTAGGTTCACCGCAGGTTTTTATAGCGTCAGGTACCCCCATATATTACCTAATAAAGGTTTAACCCCTTGATCGCCCCCCCAGGTAACCCTTTCACCCCCTTTTGCCAGTGTCACTAAGCAATAGTTTTTCTGATCGCTGTATTACTTATGCTGGTGCCGATAGATAGCCAGTTATTTTTTTTAGGTTCGCCGCAGGTTTTTATAGCGTCAGGTACACCCCATATATTATCTAATAAAGGTTTTAACCCCCTAATTGCCCCTAGTTAACCCTGCGTCACACCCCAGGCAGCGTCAGGTTAGTGCCAGTAACGCTAACACCCACGCGTGAAGCATACACCTCCCTTAGTGGTATAGTATCTGAACAGATCAATATCTGATCAGATCTATACTAGTGTCCCCAGCAGTTTAGGGTTCCCAAAAACGCAGTGTTAGCGGGATCAGCCCAGATACCTGCTAGCACCTGCATTTTGCCCCTCCGTCCAGCCCAGGCCACCCAAGTGCAGTATCGATCGATCACAGGCTGCATGAAAAAAAAGATTACAATACATGTCCAACAAGGACCAGCAACGTACTGGTATGTTGCTGGACTTTGAATGGTTATACCAGATTGATGCCTGCGGGTTTAGGTATCATCTTGGTATCATTCTTTTCAGCCAGCGGCCGGCTTTCATGTAAAAGCAATCCTAGTGGCTAATTAGCCTCTGGACTGCTTTTACAAGCAGTGGGAGGGAATGTCCCCCCCCTGATATAAAAAGCGCCATTGGGAAATTGGGAAAGCATTTTATCACACCGATCTTGGTGTGGTCAGATGCTTTGAGGGCAGAGGAAAGATCTAGGGTCTAATAGACCCCAGTTTTTTCAAAAAAAGAGTACCTGTCACTACCTATTGCTATTATAGGGGATATTTACATTCCCAGAGATAACAATAAAAATGATAAAAAAAAAATTATGGAAGGAACAGTTTAAAAATAAAATAAAAAAGCAAAATTAATAATAATAAAAAAAAAGCACCCCTGTCCTGCCCTGCTCTTGCGCAATGGCGAACGCAAGCGTCGGTCTGGCGTCATATGTAAACAGCAATTGCACCATGCATGTGAGGTATCACCGCGAAGGTCAGATCGAGGGCAGTCATTTTAGCAGTAGACCTCCTCTGTAAACCTAACGTGGTAACCTGTAAAGGCTTTTAAAAATGTATGTAGTTTGTTGCCAATGCGCGTTTGTGCGAAATTTTAAAGCATGTCGTGTTTGGTATCTATGTACTTGACCTAAGATCATCTTTTTTATTTCATCAAACATTTGGGCAATATAGTGTGTTTTAGTGCATTAAAATTAAAAAAGTGTATTTTTTCACCAAAAAATGCGTTTGAAAAATCGCTGCGCAAATATTGTGTGGAAAAAAAAATGCAACACCCACCATTTTAATCTGTAGGGCCTTTGCTTTAAAAAAATATATAATGTTTGGGGGTTCAAAATAATTTTCTTGCAAAAAAAATAAAAAATGTTTTCATGTAAACAAAAAAAGTGTCAGAAAGGGCTTTGTCTTCAAGCGGTTAGAAGAGTGGATGTAAGCTTCCTAATGTTGTGTATAAAATGCCAGAACAGTTCAAAACCCCCCCAAATGACCCCATTTTGGAAAGTAGACACCCCAAGCTATATACTGAGAGGCATGTCGAGTCCATGGAATATTTTATATGTTGACATAAGTTGCGGAAAAAAGAGAATTTATTTCTTTTATTTATTTTTTTTGCACAAAGTTGTTACTAAATGATATATTGCTCAAACATGCCATGGGCATATGTGGAATTACACCCCAAAATACATTCTGTTGCTTCTCCTGAGTACGGGGATACCACATGTGTGAGACTTTTTGGGAGCCTAGCTGCGTACGGGACCCCAAAAACCAAGCACCGCCTTCAGGCTTTCTAAGGGTGTAAATTTTTGATTTCACTTCTCACTGCCTATCACAGTTTCGGAGGCCATGGAATGCCCAGATGGCACAAAACCCCCCCAAATGACCCCATTTTGGAAAGTAGACACCCCAAGCTATTTGCTGAGAGGTATGGTGAGTATGTTGCAGATCTCGCTTTTTGTCACAAAGTTTTGAAAATTGAAAAAAAATAAAAAAAAATAATTATTTTCTTTTTTCATTTTCAAAAACAAATGAGAGCTGTAAAATACTCAACATGCCTCTCAGCAAATAGCTTGGGGTGTCTACTTTCCAAAATGGGGTCATTTGGGGGGGTTTTGTGCTATTTTGGCATTTTATGGCCTTCAAAACTGTGATAGGTAGTGAGGAGTGAAATCAAAAATTTGTGCCCTTCGAAATCCTGAAGGCGGTGCTTGGTTTTCGGGGTCCCGTATGCGGCTAGGCTCCTAAAAAGTCCCACACATGTGGTATCCCCGTACTCAGGAGAAGCAGAAAAATGTATTTTGGGGTGCAATTCCACATATAACCATGGCATGTGTGAGCAATATATCATTTAGTGACAACTTTTTGTAATTTTTTTTTTTTTGTCATTATTCAATCACTTGAGACAAAAAAAATTAAAATATTCAATGGGCTCAACATGCCTCTCAGCAATTTCCTTGGGATGTCTACTTTCCAAAATGGGGTCATTTGGGGGGGTTTTGTACTGCCCTGCCATTTTAGCACCTCAAGAAATGAGATAGGCAGTCATAAATTAAAAGCTGTGTAAATTCCAGAAAATGTACCCTAGTTTGTAGACGCTATAACTTTTGCGCAAACCAATAAATATACGCTTATTGACATTTTTTTTACTAAAGACATGTGGCTGAATACATTTTGGCCTAAATGTATGACTAAAATTGAGTTTATTCGATTTTTCTTATAACAAAAAGTAGAAAATATCATTTTTTTTCAAAATTTTCAGTCTTTTTTCGTTTATATCGCAAAAAATAAAAAATCGCAGAGGCAATCAAATACCATTAAAAGAAAGCTCTATTTATGGGAGGAAAAGGACGCAAATTTCATTTGGGTACAACATTGCATGTCCGCACAATTTACAGTTAAAGCAGCGCAGTGGAAAATTCTGAAAACACCTCTGGTCCTTTAGCTACAAAATGGTCCGGGGCTTAAGTGGTTAAAGGGGCTTTATACATGTGTCTGTGTGCGTGCGCAGATGTGAGTGTCTGTCTGTGTGTGTGCATGTGTCTGTATGTATGCGTGTGTGTGCATGTGTCTGTATGTCTGTATTTATGTATGTATGTGTGTGTGTATGCATGTGTCTATGTATGTGTATGCATGTGTCTGTCTGTATGTATGTGTATGTGTGTGTGTGTATGCATGTGTCTGTGCATGTGTCTGTATGTGTGTGTATGCATGTGTGTGTGTATGTGTGTGTATGCATGTGTGTGTGTGTGTGTATGTGTGTGTG
Organism: Rana muscosa; assembly: GCA_029206835.1. Lineage (NCBI taxonomy): Eukaryota > Metazoa > Chordata > Amphibia > Anura > Ranidae > Rana > Rana muscosa. The sequence continues at coordinate 666,631,427 of CM055118.1, forward strand.
TATGTTACTTTTAATCCTGATCCCCCCCCCATTCCTGTACCATCAGAACAGCTTTTGTAGGGCTTGTTTGAAATACAGCAATAACTGCTTCTCCTCTGAAAAGCAATCCATGCAGAGATCGCTTTTCAGAGGCATTTGACAGGCGGTAAAGAGTCATTATGTTGCCTCCTCACCACCTGTTTTAAGCCCGTAAATGCAGCATCACTACACTGCAACCGCGCAATGCACACAGTTGCGGGGGAAGTTGAAGTGCAGCCCCATTCACCCTCGGTATACCTCCAGTTGCAGCCACAGCATGTGTAGACCCCCAGCTGCTGCCTCTGCAACTAAAGGTGGAGAAGTTGGGGGGTGGTAAAACAGCTCAACCATGTGGTTTTACCGCCCCTCTGACATGTGAACAAGCCCTTAGTTCACATCTGTGTGGCTGCGTGCTGCGTGTAGGGCAGCCCATTCATTTCAATGGGCTTCGGTACCCACAAAAATGCAAGGAAACAAGTCCCCAACTTTTTTTTTTTTAATTGCACTTCAGCAAAAACACCCCACGTTTTCCAATGTGTGGGGTACCATTAAGAATTAATGGTACCCCTAAAGAGCAGAGCATTTGTTTGTGTGTGAGGAATGAGCGTGATATTGCGCGTGTTCTGCGACACACCGTAATGTGAACCAAGCCTTGGACTGGGGTGCCTCAAGACTGAAAATACTTTATAAGGGCGCCCCGACTGGAAAAAAGGTTGAGAAACACTGCTCTAGTCTAGACATGCAAAGCTAGTAGAGAAGACTTGCAGCTGTAATTGCAGTAAAGGTGGTTCTACAAAGTACTGACTCAGGGGGGCTGAATACAAATGCACGCCACACTGTTCACATATTTATTTGTAAAATATTTAGAAAACCATTTATCATTGTCCTTCCACTTCACAATTATGTGCCACTTTGTGTTGGTTTATCACATAAAATCCCAATAAAATAAATTAAAATTTTTGGTTGTAATATGACAAAATGTGGAAAATATTTAGGGGTATGGATAGTTTTTCAAGACACTATATGCTGGAATGGATTTTCCTGAATACTATTGGTCCTTCTCTGCCCTAGGGACAATCTTGTCTAAATAGGGGATCTCTCTCTCTGCACTCTGTTTCAAGAACATGTTCTCTTAAATACATGAGGTAGAGCAATGATAACATCCTGCAACACAAAGTAGAAGGGTCCCCATGAATTGTGATGGTGGCACTAAGTGCCCGTTCACACTGCTGCGCTGCGAATTTGTTTCGTTTTTTCAGTTCATTCTGAGGTGCGAATTTACTGCGAATTTACCACGTTTTTACCGCGATTTGAATGCAAATTTCAGGAGTGGGACATGCTTGCGATTAATGTTCTAGCCAATGGAATCATAATGTGAAAAAAAAAGGTGGAGGTGGTTTTTGTGGAGAATAGTGTGGTGGAATTCGCACATATGTGAACCATCAAATGCGATTCCAGAACAATTTACATTCATGTCTATGGAGACTAAATTCGTAACGCAACGCTCTAAACTCGCACAAGACCTTTTTTTTCATCGCATTCGGAGAGGAATCGCAACACATAGATGTGAACCACCATCATTGAAAACAATTACTTTTTGGATGACATGCGAATCTAGTTTGTGTTTAACGCATCGTATTTGGTATCAACTCGCACAAGTGTGAACCGGCACTAAACGGAAATCTCTTTTTTTTATCCGCTCTCTATATACAAAATAAAAATGAAATGCTAAACATCTCAACTTAGCGGTGCATAAATCCAAAATGTTTCCATAGTACTAAACAAAAGCTTGACAGGTTTAACTACTTCAGACCAGCCGTATGACTATATACGGCCTTTTTTTGAAGAGGGATATCTTGGTAATGGCAGCAGCTGCTGCCACAACCAAGATATCCATCTCTTCAGGCGGCAGTTCTGTAAACGATAATAGGATTTTTATAACAGCTTACCTGTAAAATCCTTTTCTTGGAGTACATCACGGGACACAGAGCGACATAGTCATTACTAATGGGTTACATAGATACCGTCAGGTGCTGGCACTGGCAACTTCCAAAACCGGAAGTACCCTCCCCTATATAAGCCCCTCCCATCCGGGAGCACCTCAGTTTTGTAGCAAAGCAATAAGTGTCCCCAAAGAGGGGCGGGAGCTCTGTGTCCCGTGATGTACTCCAAGAAAAGGATTTTACAGGTAAGCTGTTATAAAAATCCTATTTTCTTCCTCGTACATCACGGGACACAGAGCGACAGTCATTACTAATGGGATGTCCTAAAGCAATGCCAAATGAGGGGGGGGATACACCATATATAAGCTGAGCGCTATCAGACATGAGGATCTTTTGCGGCCTGCAACACACTGCGCCCAAAGGCGACATCCTCCTGACTTCTAACGTCCACCTGGTAGAACCTAGTAAACGTGTGAACTGAAGACCATGTTGCGGCCTTACAGATTTGAGCCAGGGAGGCCTGGTGATGCACTGCCCATGAAGTTCCAACTGCTCTCGTGGAGTGCGCTCTAACTTTGAACGGAGGCGGTCTCCTTCTCAAGCCATAGGCTTGTATTATGACCTGTCGAATCCACCTGGCTAAAGTAGATTTTGACGCTGCCTGACCCTTTCTGGGGCCTTCCGGCAGAATAAACAAAGTATCCGTTCTGCGAATCTGAGCAGTGGCTTTTAGATAAGCTTTAACTGCTCTTACTACATCCAAAGAATGCAATAACTTTTCCTCTACCGAAGTAGGTTTGGGGAAAAAAGAAGAAAGAACCACATCTTGGTTCAAATGAAACCTCGATACCACCTTAGGAAGAAAGGCTGGCTGAGGACGTAATACTACTCTGTCCTTATGGATAACCAGATATGGCTCTTTACAGGACATAGCTGCTAATTCCGACACTCTTTTAGCCGAACAAATGGCTACTAGAAAAATCAATTTCCTGGTGAGAAGCACCAAGGAAATATGCTGTAATGGTTCAAATGGTTGTTTCTGTAAAACCGACAGAACCAAGTTTAGATCCCATGGACATATGGGAATATTAACCGGAGGACTAATACGCATCACTCCTTGTATAAAGGCTTTGACTAGTGAATGCGAAGCCAAGGGCCTTTGAAAAAATATTGACAAGGCCGAAATCTGACCCTTGATAGTACTCAAGGCAAGCTTCCTGTCTACAGCCCATTGTAGGAAGTCCAGAATCCTACCTATTACGTATTTACGTGGATGCCATTTCTTGGCCTCACACCAGGCGATGTACGCCTTCCAGATTCTATAATAGATCTGCCTGGATACCGGCTTCCTGGCATTGATCATGGTAGATACCACAGCATTAGAGAGCCCTCTCTTTTTTAGAATGTGGGCTTCAATAGCCAGGCCGTCAAACTTAGGGCTGGTAAGGAAGGGTGGTATATCGGTCCTTGCGAAAGCAGGTCCGGACGATGTGGGAGGGTCCAAGGACTCCCCACAGACATTTTTACAATCTCCGCGTACCATGCTCTTCGGGGCCACGCTGGAGCCACCAGAATCACTGGTTTCTTTTCTACCCTGATTCTGCGGAGTAATCGAGGTAACAATTGTGGCGGTGGGAATGCATATATCAGCTTGAACTGATCCCAAGGGAACACTAGGGCATCCGAGCCGCAAGCTAGGGGATCCCTTGTCCAAGAGACAAACCTGTCCACTTTTGTGTTGAATCTGGATGCTAGCAGATCTACATCCGGTGTTCCCCACCGCTGACATATTGTCCGGAAAACCTCGGGATGAAGGGACCATTCCCCTGGGCATAATTGTTGGCGACTTAGAAAGTCCGCCTTCCAATTCTCCACTCCTGGAATGAATACCGCAGATATGGCTGGGACATATCTTTCTGCCCATCTCAGGATGTAATTTACTTCCCTTTGGGCTGCACGACTCCTGGTGCCCCCCTGACGATTGATATATGCCACTGCTGTGGCATTGTCTGATTGAATGCTGACAGGGGACCCTTGGAGTTTGGATGTCCATGCTACTAGGGCATACCGAGCTGCTCGTATCTCTAAGAGATTGATGGGCAGGGCCTTTTCCGCATCCGACCATCTGCCCTGGAGAGACCATTGCTCCAGTACTGCTCCCCAGCCTATAAGGCTGGCATCTGTAGTGACCACCTTCCAGGAAATCGGACTGAAGGATTTCCCTCTTTCCAGATTCTGGGGAACCAACCACCAGCGGAGGCTCTTGCGAACGGAAGGGGACAAGGACATTGGTAAGTCCAGAGCCTGAACTTTTTTGTTCCAGGCTGACAGTATGGCCCTTTGCAACTTCCTTGAATGGAATTGACCGTAGGGTACTGCTTCGAATGATGCCACCATTTTTCCCAGCAGCCTCATGCACAGGCGTATGGATGGCTGTCTTTTTGAACCCACTAAGTGGATCAAATCTCTCAAAGACGACCCCTTTTCTTGAGGCAAGAAAATTTTTCTCTGGTCTGAATCCAGCCTTAGCCCCAAGTATTCCAGACTTTTGACTGGTTCTAGGGCTGACTTGTCTCGGTTGATAATCCAACCGTGATATTCCAGATACTTGATTGTCTCGTGAACAACCACTTCTAGTTTTTCCACTGAGTGGTCTATCAGCAACAAGTCGTCTAGATATGCCATTATCGTTACACCTCGTGTTCTTAGATTGGCCAATAATGGGGCCAGAATTTTTGTGAACACTCTTGGTGCTGTGGCCAGACCGAAGGGTAAGGCTCTGAACTGAAAATGGCGCCCTTCTACCGCAAAGCGTAGAAATTTTTGGTGGGCTGGAAAGATGGGAATGTGCAAATAAGCATCTTTGATGTCGATCGAGGCTAACCATTCCTCCCCTTGTAGGGCAGTGGCTACCGATCGGATCGACTCCATCCGGAAAGTCCTGATATGTAGGAATTTGTTTAGCCCTTTTAGATTTAATATGGGCCTCACGTCCCCGTTTGGCTTCGGGACTGTAAAGAGGTTTGAGTAAAACCCGAACCCCCATTCTTCCAGGGGAACCTCTATAATTACTGCTTGGAGCAATAATTGTTCTAGTGCCAACAGGAGGGATCCTCTCTTCTGGGGATCCCTTGGCACGTTTGACCTTATAAAGCGGGAAGGAGGGGAGTTTTTTAACTCCAATTTGTATCCCAGATTTACTGCGGAGAGCCCCCATCTGTCTCGGATCGTGTCCCGCCAGGTCTCTGTGAACAACTGAAGTCTTCCCCCCACCCGATTGGGTGGGGGCAACCCTTCATGCATTTGACTTTGGGGGAGGTTTTGTACCTCTCCTGCTCCAGGGCTTCTTGTTACCCTGCAATTGTCCCTGATTTTTACCTCCGGGATTTGACCGAGGAGGCCGTCGGAACTGTTTCACAGCCGATGTCCTAGGGACTGGAGAAGCAGGCCTCTTAAAAGAGGGACCTCTAACTCTATTTTTAACCGGCAAAAGTGTACTTTTACCGCTGGAAATTCTCTGGATATATTTGTCCAGGTCTTCCCCGAATAAGCGTTCACCATGAAATGGGAAGCTGACCAGCAATTATTTACAGGGAGCTTCAGCAGACCAGTTTTTGAGCCATAGAAGCCTGCGCATATGTACCACAGACAGCGTAAGGCGGGAGGCCTGATGGATTGAATCCTTTATAGCGTCCACCGCAAAGCATAAGGCTCTAGGTAGATCAGCTAGGGCAAGAGCCTGCTGATCTGGCAAGTCCCTTAAGACCTGTTTCAACTGATCCTTCACTGCTTGGCAGACCCCAATAGCTGCCACTGCTGGTTGTGTCACCAATCCTGCTGTAGAGAAAGCAGATTTTAATAAGGACTCCAATTTTTTATCTATTGGGTCCTTGAACATTTGGACATTATCCACCGGACATGTCAGTGATTTATTCACACAAGAGATGGCTGCGTCCACTGTAGGGACCCTCCATTTTCTGATGAACTTATCCTCCATGGGATAGACCACCGGAAATCTCTTGGGGGGAGTAAATATTTTGTCAGGATGCTCCCAATCCTGGTAAATGGATCGGAAAGGAACAAACAGTCTGGGGAGCTTTTAGCGACCCCAACGAGGAGACAGAAGTGGATGATGGCTCCGCAAGTGGCATTTTAAATGCTGATCGGACCATATTAGTCAGGGACTGAACCCATAACCTTTCAGCATGTGATGCTGAGAACGGCTCTTCCACTGTTGATTCCTCTACAACCGAATCGACCTCATCCTGATCCCCTTCAGGTAGGTCGATCCCTGTATGGGACTGTTGCTCTGTTAACAGGCACTCTGAGGGAGGAGACGGAGATCGGGCGCTTTTCTCCTGTGACAGGGAAGCCGCGATCAATGCTGACAATCTCTCTTCCAGCCCTCCCAGAGCTGAGGAAAAAACCTCCTCTGTTACATACACAGGAGCAGGTGAACTGAGGACAGCCACAGTACCAGGTACTCCTGAGGGTGCTCTACGGTCACTAACCTCTGATTCTTCAGGGGAGACTGGTGCAGCCAAAGCATGCCCAAGATCCTCAGAGCCCGATGGAGACCCCCTATTCCTCCTGGAATTTCTAGTCCCGGAGTTTTTAGACGGCATATTCCTAAGCCACAAAGCTGAGGTATTCCAGCCGAAATACACCAGTTACTGACAATAGTCTAGCATAAATGCTGCTATAAGAAACAGTTGGTGTCTACTAATGTGCCTTTCTAGGGGATGCCTGTATCAACCGCTTGCTGTATGCCTTCTTTAAATGTTGCCAGCTCTGTCTCTGTACTTCATAGCCAGCTCACCACACAAAATTGTGGTTTTTAACATGCTGGGACGCCCGCACATGCGCAGAAGCGCTGCGGCGCGCACAGAGCGTCATCCCCCAGGCTCCGCCCCCTTTCCCGGCTCACCTCTATATATAGAGGCGCGTGCACGCGCACGCGCGCGGCCACGTGCGCCTTCGGCGCTAATTTCGAAAATGGAAACCAGGGACAAGAGCCAGGGCCCCTTTGCCGCAGGCCGGGGGATGGACGAGCATTGCAACATGGCAGAGGAAGCAGTTTCCCATAAGAGAACTCACCATCTGCCTGGACTCGCTCTGATGAGAAGAAACTAGTCCACATGACAAGAAACGTTCCACAGCGGCCTCTAGTGGACAAACACAGGTACCGCAGTCTAATATATTAAATATATATATATATATAAAACAAAAAAAATTTTTTTTTCTTGACCACCATTAAAAATTATTAAATTTTTTTAGTAGTTACAGGCATGCACAGATATTAGCGGGAATACCATTAGGTAACAGACAGAAAGACAAATTAGGCTTGGGGGTCCCCCAATAGAACCAAGTTCCTGGGGGCCCCCACTTACCTGTTCCCCGCCGCAGGACTTTGTTTGGTCCACAAAAGCCCAAACTTCACCTATCACGGCAGGCATTGTAATCAAACCTTCAGGGACTGGGTTCCCAAGGATTCCACTCCCCTGGACCTGTATAGCACCCTGCACAGAAAACATCTTGGTCGTGGGTATGACCAGAGCTCTGGATCCCAGGGTCCAGCTCTCCTAAGAGAAGCATTACAGGCAAAACCTTGCTCTTCTTTGCAAGGCCCGGGTACCGACCGTTTAGCTATGAAGCTTTTTTGGTCGGATCCGGAATAGCTTACTGAGGCCCAAAAGAACCTGTACGCAAGCTCAGTGAAAAACACATGTTTCTTCTTGGCCAACACCTTAGACACTGGCAAAAAAACTGAGGTGCTCCCGGATGGGAGGGGCTTATATAGGGGAGGGTACTTCCGGTTTTGGAAGTTGCCAGTGCCAGCACCTGACGGTATCTATATAACCCATTAGTAATGACTATGTCGCTCTGTGTCCCGTGATGTACGAGAAAGAAAATGGTCTCCGCAGCAGATTCGCCGCAAGATCACCGTTATCTGCGGCGGGAGAGGCCCCCCCTCCCGTGCCCTCCGCCGCTTACCAGAGCCATCGGCATACAAGTGAGGGCAAGATGGCCCCCACCCGTATCCATAACATAGCAGGGCGGAAGCAGCGTCAAAACGTCACTTCCGCCCATATGTCTTAAAGAGACAATTTTTTTTTGTCATTTTTTCAAATGACAATTTTTTTTTTTGTATTGCATTTTAGTCTAAATATGAGATCTGAGGACTTTTTGACCCCAGATCTCATATTTAAGAGGACCTGTCATGCTTTTTTCTATTATAAGGGATGTTTACATTCCTTGTAATAGGAATAAAAGTGATCCAAATTATTCTTTTTTTTAAACTGTATAAAAATAAATAAAATCAAGTAAAAGAAATAAGAAAAAATTTTTTTTTAAAGCGCCCCGTCCCGACGAGCTCGCACGCAGTAGCGAACGCATACACAAGTCCCGCCCACATATGAAAACGGTGTTAAAAACCACACATGTGAGGTATCGTCGCGATCGTTAGAGCGAGAGCAATAATTCCAGCCCTAGACCTCCTCTGTAACTCAAAACATGCAACCTGTAGAATTTTTTAAATGTCTCCTATGCAGATTTTTAAGGGTAAAAGTTTGACGCCATTCCACGAGCGGGGGCAATTTTAAAGTGTGACATGTTGGGTATCAATTTACTCGGCGTAACATTATCTTTCACAATATAAAAAAAAATTGTGCTAACTTTACTGTTGTCTTATTTTTTTATTAAAAAAAAAGTGAATTTTTTCCCCAAAAAGTGCGCTTGTAAGACCGCTGCGCAAATACGGTGTGACAAAAAGTATTGCAATGACCGCTATTTTATTCTCTAGGGTGTTAAAAAAAAATGTATAATGTTTGGGGGTTCTAAGTAATTTTCTAGCAAAAAAAATAGGATTTTTACATGTAGGAGCGAAGTGTCAGAATTGGCCCGGGACTCAAGTGGTTAAAGAACCTTGATAGATCTGCCAAATGATCTTAATGCTAGAAACATTTTTACTTATACATGTAAATCTACTTTTGTCAGGGATTAAAATACTCACTCAAAGTATAACCTCTGCAACTTGCTGATGTAAAACGAGTATGCTTTCTTAAATAGTTCTGGTGACACCTGAATGGAAAAAGAAAGCTGCATCAAAAGGAATGTTAAGTAATCGGAAAAACCCTTTGGTTTACTTCCAGGATGTGAAGATAGCAACACAAAACTTAACAAGCCCTCTCCTCAAATAGCCTAATGTGCTTTATGTACGTTAATATTAACGAATGAGTGAATTAACGAACAATATACGAACAAGGAAAAGAAGCTATATACAAGGGACCGTGTGAATGAAGCTCAATCAGATGAAATATCTTTGTCCTTCCAGGACCTTCCTTGTATAAACATACACAGGCTCCCTTGTATCCTGTGAGTATATATGAATAACAGTGCCGTGCTCATCTTTGAAGTGACTCTGGTAAATAAAGAGGAATCAGATCAAGGTCTTCAAACCACAGATTATTTATTTTTTCTTCTGATGGTGAATTACTGAGGTAATCTGTAAAACCCAGCTGTGAAAACTTTGACTGCATGTGAAATGCTATAATTCAATTGTTGGGTCCTCAGGTTATCCAATATGCCATTCATTTTGTTACATATTATTTTCAGTCTCACAATGAAATGTGATATTTAGGCCGATAAATATAAGTGGAGAGAATTAGGGGGTTACATGATGGAAAATGATGAAAAAGACCTGGCACAGGATTGCACTGCTGCATATAAATTTACAAACAGTGAAAATTATTCACTGATGGAAAGGTTATTATTTATTAGAATCAAGCTTATTTTAGTCATAAGACCCCTTTCACACTGAGGAGTTTTTCAGGCGTTTTGCGCTAAAAATAGCGCCTAAATAACGCTTGAAAACTCCTGCCCTGCAGTCTCAATATGAAAGCCCGAGTGCTTTCACACTGAGGCGATGCGCTGGCAGGACGGTAAAAAAAGTCCTGCTAGCCACATCTTTGAGGCAGTGAAGGAGCGGTGTGTTTACTGCTCCTTTACCGCTGCTGCCAATTGAAATCAATGGGACAGCGCGGCTATACTGCCGGCAAAGCGCCTCTGCAGAGGCGCTTTGCGGTGTTTAACCCCTTCTCGGCCGCTAGCGGGGGTTAAAACCGCCCTGCTAGCGGTCCGAATAGCGCTGCAAAAACTACGGTAAAGCGCCGCTAAAAATAGCGGCGCTTTACCGCCGACGTACCCACCGCCCCAGTGTGAAAGGGGCCTTAGGATCAATTCACAAAGCTAGCACACCAGAATAGGGATAATTATCTTTAAAAAGTGACACTTATTTGCAGCCCAATGTGATTTGTAATGTGGGGTATTGCCTCAAAATGAAAATGTAGGAAAATTAAAGAGGTTGTAAAGGTAAATGTTTTTTCACCTTACTGCATCCTATGCAGTAAGGTGAAAAAACATCCAACAGTACCAGCCCCCCCCCCCCCCGAGCCCCTGTTTTACTTACCTGGCCCCTCGAAAGTCCCGCGCTCGTCCCCGTCATCCTCCTCGGTTCTCAGCCTGGCCGTCGATTGGCTACACAGGATGCATTGAAAGCAGCGCAGCCATTGGCTGGCGCTGCTGTCAATCACATCCAATGATGCGGCGCGCCGGGGGGCCGAGTGATACAGTCGGCGGCTATGGCTGTCGCTGTATCACGGGAGCGCGCCCACAATAAAGGTGTGGAGTCCTTGCGGGGAGGAGCCGAGACAGCCGCCGAGGGTCCCCAGAAGACCAGGATCGGGGCCACTGTGTGCAAAACGAGCTGCACAGTGGAGGCAAGTATAACATGTTTGTTATTTAAAAAAAATGTAATAAATCCTTTACTGATCCTTTAACCACTTCCTTACCCAGCCATAGTCAAATGACGTCCACAGATGGGATCTCCTCGGCTTTCTGCCGCTACTGCGGGCCCCCTTAGGACACAGCCGTTCCCCGATGGGGGTAAAGGAGTGGCGGCGGCAGCGGGCAGCGGAGCTTCCCGTGCGGCTTACCGGCTCCTATATGCAGAGCTGCAGCAGCGGCGCGCACGCCCCCGGGGGCGCGCAGCGTGGTGATCGGGGATCCGGTGTGTCCCTCTGGACATAGCCGATCCCTGATGGAAAGAATGTGGCGGCGGGCGGCGGAAATTCCGGTAACACTTACCGGATTCGATGATGCAGAGCTGCGCAGTGGCGTGCACGGCACCCGCGCGCCCCCGGGGGTGCGCAGCGCGATGATCTGGGCTGAGGCTTTTCCCTTGGATACAGCCCAGCCCCGATCAGAGTAAAGAGCCAATGAAATGGCTCTTTACCACGTGACCGGTTGTGTCCAATCACAGCCAGTCACTAAATGTAAACAAAACACACTGATGTGTGTGTAACTTACTGTTGCTGGGTTCTCCTCTTCACACACAGATCCAGTGTGAGGAGGAGATCAGCTAACAGTGAGTTACACACTACATATGTACCACTGTGCCCAGATTGCCCCCCCTAAATAAAGAGTACCTGTCATCTAGTACCTGCCACCAGAGTACCCGTCCATCAGTAGTACCTGTCCATCAGGAGTACCCGCCACCTCACCAGAGTACCCGCCACCTCACCAAAGTACCCGCCATCTCACCAAAGTACCTGCCACCAGTCCATCAGGAGTACCTGTCCACCAGGAGTACCTGTCCACCAGGAGTACCCGCCACCTCACCAGAATACCCGCCACCTCACCAGAATACCCGCCACCTCACCAAAGTACCCACCATCAGGAGTACCTGTCCACCAGGAGTACCTGTCCATCAGGAGTACCTGTCCACCAGGAGTACCCGCCACCTCACCAGAATACCCGCCACCTCACCAAAGTACCCGCCACCAGTCCATCAGGAGTACCTGTCCATCAGGAGTACCTGTCCATCAGGAGTACCTCGCCACCTCAGAGTACCCACCACCAGGAGTACCTATCCACCAGGAGTACCGTCCACCTCACCAGAGTACCCGCCACCTAACCAGAGTACCCGCCACCAGTCCATCAGGAGTACCTGTCCATCAGAGTATCTGTCCACCAGAGTACTCGCCACCTCACCAAAGTACCCGCCACCTCACCAAAGTACCCGCCACCAGAGTACATACAGCCACTATGTCCAGAAAGGTGTACACCCCAGAAGAAGCATACCAAATACTCAGTCTGACCAATGAGAGAAACGGGGAGCTCTCACCGCTCAGTTCTGATTCAGATTCTGGTTCGGAATATGAGCCCCCCGAAGGCAGCACATCTGGATCCGAATTAGAGGAGGACACAGTCCATTCAAAAAGAAGATGGTCTGAACACCAGGTAGCTACCTGCCGTGCCAACGGCGGTAGACCCCAAGAAGAGAGGCCCAGTACAAGCGCTGCTAGACCCCAGGAGGAGAGGCCCAGTACAAGCGCTGCTAGACCCCAGGAGGAAAGGCCCAGTGCAAGTGCACGCCAAAGAAGTAGGACCCGAACCCTGCTTCCAGATGGCTTGGCAAACCCATTGTGGCTGCCTTCTACCTCAGAGTCAACCACGATCCCCCCTTTTACAGCACAGCCTGGTGTGCAGGTCAACACTGCAGGTTTTTCCAAACTTGATTTTTTTTATTTATTTTTCCCTGATGAATTGCTTCAAGGCATTGTGGACCAAACTAACTTTTGCTCAACAATTTATTGAAAACAACCCCAGCTCCAGCTATGCCCGCCCTTTCGAATGGAGACCCCTAACAGTGGTGGAGCTTAGATTGTTTTTAGTCCTAACGTTTAACGTGGGGCTTACAAAAAAAAAATGAAATGAATAGGTATTGGTCGAAGAAACCCATCCACCATATGCCAATTTTTACATCGGCCATGTCCAGGTCCCGATACAAAAACTTATATTGCAGTTTCTGCATTTCAGTGACAACTCACAGTGCCCCCCCCCCCCACGAACAAATTATATAAAATTCGCCCCCTAATAAAAAAAAATTCCAAGAAGTTTGCCGAACTTTATGTCCCTGATAAAAACATTTCTGTGGACGAATCCCTGGTGCATTTCACAGGCCGGCTGGGAATCAAGCAATATATCCCCAGTAAGCGAGCGAGGTACGCCTTGAAGCTCAACAGGCTCTGTGAAAGCGCCACTGGTTATGTGCACTCATTCTGCGTGTACGAAGGCAAAGATTCCCAGCTCCAGCCCCCTGAGTGTCCATCGTACATGGGAATAAGTGGAAAAATTGTTTGGGAGTTGGCATTCCCACTCCTCCAAAAGGGGTATCATATTTACATGGACAACTATTATACCAGTCTGCCCCTTCTCCGCCACCTCTACCTAAAAAAAACTCTGGCCTGTGGTACAACAAGAAAAAACAGAAAGGGCTTCCCACAGCGTCTTGTCACCACAACCATTCAAAAGGGGGAATCGGCAAGCTTGAGGAATGAGGAAGTGTTGGCTGTGAAGTGGAGGGATAGGAAAGACGTGTACATCATGTCCACCATCCACGATGACACCTCGGTGGAACTTCACAGAAGACGCGGTACCGTTCGCAAGCCTTCCTGCATCAATGAGTACAATAAATTCATGGGTGGTGTGGATTTAAATGACCAAATGTTGCAGCCCTATCTTTCAACCCGAAAATCCCTCTTCTGGTATAAAAAATTTGCAATTTACTTTTTTCATTTGGCCCTGTTAAATTCTTTCATAATTTACCAAAAATCAACAGAAAGACCCACCACCTTCATGAGGTTTATTGAAGACATTGTTACTGCCCTGATCTACCAACAAACATCCCCCCCAGAAAGCATTCACTCAGATTGTGTCAGCAGACTACATGAACGCAGACCATATTCCACCATCAGGATCCGGAAGACGGCGGCAAAAAAAATGACGGCTGTGCACCAGAAGAGGAATTAGGAAAGACACCAGCTTCCATTGTCCCGACTGTCCCTCCCAACCTGGCCTTTGCATCGGAGAATGCTTCAAGCAATATCACACTCTCGAAAACTATTAGCCCATATTTCTAATTCTGCTATTTCCCCGTTTTCAATTTGTCCCGAATATTTCCCTGCCTCAACCAACCATATCATTGTCTTCCATGTGAACTGACCCTGGCCTGTTTCTCGACTATGCCTCTGCCTACCGTCTGCATTGCTTATCCGCCATGTTTCTGCCTTTCACGTGAACTGACCCTGGACTGTATCGACTATACCTCTGCCTACCGTTTTTTTTTGCCTTTTACCTGCACTGACCTCGGCCTGTTGACCATGTTTTTGCCTGCCCTCTTGGACTGATCTTTCACCCTGCTACACAGGGGTCTCACATATGTGAGGGGCTCCAGAATAGTGTTCTGAGTTCAGTTTTTGGTTTTCTGTGTTCCCAGAACAGGGTCTGGTTGTCCGGAGGCTTCAAAGCGATTTGGGTGGGAGAAGCCTCTACCCCTGTCCCCATTCTTTCCTGACCGATGCCCTAAGCTTGATGGTCCTGCCTGCTCCCTGGACAAATACTCTGGCTGTGCTGACCATACCTCTGCCTGCTGCATGTACTAACTATGGACAATATTCCTGCCTGCTGCATGGACGATCCTTTGTTCCTTTTGCTCCTGCTGACCACATCCCTGCCTGTTATCTGGACCAATGTTTTGGCTGTGCTGACATCATCTCTACCTGTACTGACTATTCCTGCCTGCTGCCTGTTTTGCTGTCGCTGTCCACGTTCCTGCCTGCTGCCTGGACCGATGCTCTCCTCTTTGGACCACTGCACTACTAAAACCACAGGTAATCTTTTCTTTACCCTTTTCTCAGAAGAATGGATTTTGGTTTATAATTGGTATGTACAGTACATGCTATGTGTTAGAAATATGAAGGGCCTTCAACAATGTGATAGGTTGTCAGGAATTTATGTGTGTAATTTATGCTCCTAGAACACGTGACGGTGCTATTTCAATGTTGGGCCTCTGTATTTGGCCAGGCTGTGTAAAAGTCTCACACATTTGGTATCGCCATACCCAAGAGGAGTAGCAGAATGTATTTTGGGGTGTAATTTTTGATATGTACATGCTATGTGTTGGTAATATCTTATAAATGGACAACTTTGTATAAAAAAAATGTGTTTTCATTTTTTTCCCACCTATTCCAAAAACTTCTGGAAAAAAATTAACCGTTCAAAAGACTCATTATGCCTCATAGATTATGCGTGGGGTGTTAGCTTTCCAAAATGGGGTCATTTTGTGGGCGTTTCCATTGTCCTGGTGCTCCAGGGCCTTCAAAAGTGTGATAGGTTGTCATCAAATGAGATGTGCAATTTATGCTCGTAGAACGCCTGACGGCGCTACTTGGATGTTAGACCTCTATATGTGGTCAGGCTGTGTAAAAGTCTCACACATGTGGTATCACTATACTCAGGAGGAGTAGCATAATGTATTTTGGGGTGTAATTGCAAGTATGCATGTGCTGTGTGAGAGAAATAACTTGTTAATATCACAATTTTGTGCAAAAAAATAAAAATGTCAAAAATTTACCAAGGATTGTGGGAAAAAATTACAACTTCAAAAAACTCACCATGCCTCTTACTAAATACATTGGAATGTCTGCTTTCCAAAAAGGGGTAATTTGGGGGGTATTTGTACTTTCCTGGCTTGTTAGGGTCTCAAGAAATGAGATAGGCCTTCAGTACATCAGGTGTGATCAGATGTGATAATTTTTCAATGATTTGCACCATAGCCTGTAGACTCTCTAACTTTCACAGAGACCAAATAATATACACTTTTTTGGTTATTTTTACTAAAGATATGTAGCAGTATACATTTTGGCCCAATTTTATGAAGAAAAATGACTTATTTGCAAAATTTTACAATAGAAACTAAAAAAAAAGTTGTTTTTTTTTTTAAATCTCAATTTTTTTCGCTTATATTGCAAAAAATAAAAAACCCAGCGGTGATTAAATACCACCAAAAGAAAGCTCTGTTTGTGAGAAAAAAATGATAAAAATTTGGTTTGGGTATAGTGTAGCATGACTGAGTAATTGTTATTCAAAGTGTGAGAGCGCTGAAAGCTACAAATTGGTCTGGTAAGGAAGGGTGTATAAAAGCCCTGTATTGAAGTGGTTAAGGGCGGGTACCATCATCCTTCGAATTCGGAAAATGGAAAGGGGGGATGTCCGGGGCTACTCCAAAGTACTTCCCCACGGCATCGATTGTGTTGTGGACTATCTCGGTACCCAGGGATTGAAACAAGGTAAATATAAAAATATAAATTTATTGAAAAATAAGACAATGATAAAACCATTCCGCAGTACAAGGAATTGTTACATACAAATACAGTTGTTCACAAAGAGGGAACGTATAAACCCCATTGGTAAATGGAGAAAAAGGATATGTAGGTCCAGACTTGATCCTCAAAAAGGTCCACAACACAATCGATGCCGTGGGGCAGTACTTTGGAGAAGCCCCGAACATCCCCCCCCCCCTTTCCAATGTGATTTGTAAATGAAAATTGCATGGCTTAAATAAAGATAATTATGCTTGTGTTCCACTATTGTGATTTGAGTCTATTGTCTTGTATCATTTAAAGCAGACCTTCACCCTAAAGCCCCGTACACACGGGCCAAATGTTGGGCGACATCGGCTAGTTCAATAAAAAACATCCGACATTTGGCCCATGTGTATGTCAGCCGGCTTCTGTTAGATAAGCATGCTGGAAAACCAGCAGCCGACTGGCTGCCGATCCTGATCTGATAGGAGTGTTTTGGCAGGGGGACGCCCCTCTGTCAGAACACAACAGCTCAGCGGGGGAGATCACTGTACTAACATTGGATCGTTAGTACAGCGGCTCCGACCGGAGCTGTCAGTTTTTTTTTCGTTCAACCGAGCCGAACGGTCGTCTTCTTTCAGACCAGGTGCCATACAAATCCCATGTGTATTAGGCTTAAGGCTGGGTTCACACTAGTGCGACACGACAGCCGTCCTACTTTGGATCCGACTTTGCCCTGCGACATGAAGCCGACATATGTCCGACTTTCAATGAACGGGGATCCGACTTGGATCCCCGCCAATATCAGGCACTGTGTTTGGTATGAATCTTGAGGGGGAACTCCAGGCCAAATTTTAAATAAAAAACAGGCATGGGTTCCCCCTCCAGGGGCATACCAGGCCCTTGGGTCTGGTCTGGATTTGAAGGGGCGCCCCTACGCCGAAAAAACGGCGTGGGGGTCCCCCCAAAATCCAAACCAGACCCTTATCCGAGCACACAACCTGGCAGGCCGCAGGGGAAAAAGGGGGGACGAGAGAGCGGCCCCCCCTCCCTCCTGAACCGTACCAGGCCGCATGCCCTCAACATGGGGGGTTTGGTGCTCTGGGGCAGGGGGGCGACCTGCGGCCCCCCCACCCCAGAGCACCCTGCCCCCATGTTGATGAGGACAGGGCCTCTTCCCGACAACCCTGGCCGTTGGTTGTCGGGGTCTGCGGGCGGGGGGCTTATCGGAATCCGGGAGCCCCCTTTAATAAAGGGGCCCCCGGATCCCGCCCCCCCACCCTATGTGAATGAGTATGGGGTACATCGTACCCCTACCCATTCACCTGGTGGAAAAAAAATGCAATAAAAAAACCACACAGCTTTTTAAAGTATTTTATTGCACAGCTCCGGGGGTCTTCTTCCGACTTCGGGGGTCTCCGTTGTCGTCGCCGCGCTCTCCGGTTCTTTCTTCCGCCGGGCCTCCGCTAACTTCTTTAGCTCTTTTGCTAACGGAGGCCCGGTCTTCTCCGTCTTCTTGTCCGGCTCTCCGTTGTCCTTCTGCCGGCCCCTCCACTAACTTCTTTAGCTCTTTCGCTAGTGGAGGGGCGCGGTCTTCCCGTCATCGCCGTCGGCGTCTTCTACCCTCTTCTCCTCCTTGATGTTGACGCGTCGCTTCCTCCCGCTGTAATACTGGCTCTCCGCTCCGCTCCGCATTAATATAGGCTTCTCATGATGTCACAGTCACATGTTCCGTGGCACATGGCCCCGGAGCATGTGACTGTGACGTCATGGGAACATGTGACTGTGACGTCATGGGAAGCCTATATTAATGCGGAGCGGAGAGCCAGTATTACAGCGGGAGGAAGCGACGCGTCAACATCGAGGAGGAGAAGAGGGAAGAAGACGCCGACGGCGACGACGGGAAGACCGCGCCCCTCCACTAGCGAAAGAGCTACCAAGAAGTTAGTGGAGGGGCCGGCAGAAGGACAACGGAGAGCCGGACGAGAAGACGGAGAAGTCCGGGCCTCCGTTAGCAAAAGAGCTAAAAAGAAGTTAGCGGAGGCCCGCCGGAAGAAAGAACCGGAGAGCGCGGCGACGACACCGGAGACCCCCGAAGTCGGAAGAAGACCCCCGGAGCTGTGCAATAAAATACTTTAAAAAGCTGTGTGGTTTTTTTATTGCATTTTTTTCCACCAGGTGAATGGGTAGGGGTACGATGTACCCCATACTCATTCACATAGGGTGGGGGGCCGGGATTTGGGGGCCCCCTTATTGAAGGGGGCTCCCGGATTCCGATAAGCCCCCCGCCCGCAGACCCCGACAACCAACGGCCAGGGTTGTCGGGAAGAGGCCCTGTCCTCATCAACATGGGGGCAGGGTGCTCTGGGGTGGGGGGGCCGCAGGTCTCCCCCCTGCCCCAGAGCACCAAACCCCCCATGTTGAGGGCATGCGGCCTGGTACGGTTCAGGAGGGAGGGGGGCCGCTCTCTCGTCCCCCCCTCTTCCCCTGCGGCCTGCCAGGTTGTGTGCTCGGATAAGGGTCTGGTTTGGATTTTGAGGGGACCCCCACGCCGTTTTTTCGGCGTAGGGGTGCCCGTTCAAATCCAGACCAGACCCAAGGGCCTGGTATGCTCCTGGAGGGGGAACCCACGCCGGTTTTTTATTTAAAATTTGGCGTGGAGTTCCCCCTCAAGAGCAGTACAGCACAAGTCGCATGCCAAAGTCGGATCATGCAAGACTGCGGTCCGACTTTGATCCGACTTCAATGATAGTCAATGGGCTGAAGTCAGATCAAAGTCGGACCAAAGTAGTACAGGGAGCATTCTCAAAGTCGGACCGACATGTGTCGGACCAGTTAAGACGGCTCCCATAGGGAAACATTGATTTTCACACGTCATGCGACATGAGCTCCCAATGTCGGAGCGTTTGTCGCCCCAGTGTGAACCAGGCCTAACTGTGAAGATGTTCTTCCAAACCTCCTCCCCAACCCTCTCTTAAGCCTCGTACACACAATGAGAATATTGGATGAACGATCGTCTTTTTTTGCATGCTAGTCTCATATCGAAAACCAATAGGTTACTAAAGTTACAAAAATGTGATGTAATGTGTTGTATTGTATTGTAATGTATTCTTTTGTTTCCAAGCATGCGTGGTCTTGATCTTCCAATTTTTTTTTAGGACGAATACTGTACAGATTAAACAAAATTTTTTAGTTTTGGTATCATACGAAAACAATTTTTGTGTTTGTCCCTTTGGATAATTTCAGATGAACGATCATGATCAGCTCTTGAAAACTGTGTACTAAAAATCAGATTATCATACAATCGCTTCAAAAGCGGTATATTTCCTCCCATTTTCTCATTGTGTGTACTAGACAATAGCAATGGGCATTCTTTATTTGTACTGCAAAGCAGCACTTCCACTTTTGCCACCACCATCAGTAGGTGCACAGATGTGACGGAGGGGTCAGATCCTGAGAGAAACCTGTGACACAGCTGCACATGCGCTGGGTTACCCAGTATCTGCGCATGCTTGGGGTTTACCACACATGCACAAAAACACTAACAAGGAAGCTGGAAACCTTCACTGTCATTGCTCTTGCGCAGATGTACTGATGGGTTCTGCCAGGACAGGGTGTGCCAGGTGTGCCTGGGCACACCCTAATCACCCCATGTGGGGCACATTCCTCCTGTTTTGAACCCTGAAATTTCACCAAAGCCCCCTAATGGGGCTCCTAAAAAAAAAATTGTAGAAAATACAAAATAAAATTTTAATAAAAACAAAACTACTGACACCATCCACTATCCTACGGACACCAATTTCTGCCTTACTGTCACCGTCCACTGCTCTGACACCGTCAGTATATATACACACACAGATATGTGTTTGAGCTTTGGGGTGCACACCCTAATGCAATGGGCTGCGCACACCTATGGCCAGGACCCAAATAGTGGCACCCGGGGAAAGGAAGGGGGGAGCCAATTAACAAGGAGCACTGAAGTTCAAAGATACAAAAGAAAACCTCTGTTTAGCTGGTTGTCATTCAGAGCATTTGTTTTGCAAATCAGCCTAGGTTATCTGTACAGCTCATTTTTGTGGAATATAAGTAAACGCATAAAAGTAAACAAAAGTTATATTACAATATTAATTAAAAGTAAACTTTTAAAGTGATTGTAAAGGATGTTTTTTAAATACTAAACATGTTATACTTACCTGCTCTGTATGGTTTTGCAAGGAGCAGCCCCGATCTTTCTTTTTCTGGGGTCCCCCCACTGGCGCTTCTGGCTCCTCCTGCCTTCCGAGTGTCCCCCTATTGACATGTACATCTCAGCCCGGCTCCCCACTCCCTCATCACTGGATTTGATTGACAGCAGTAGGATCCAATGGCTTCCGTTGCTCTCACTAAGTGCAGTGGGGAGGGAAAGAGAGAGCAGTGCCACTTCTCTCGGACACATCGCTGGATTGAGAATTAGCTCAGGTAAGTATTTAGGGGGGGGGGCAGAGGGGAGCTGTACCTAAAGGCTTTTTAAATTCATTAAAGTAATGCAGAAAATGCATTAAGGTGAAAAATCTTTAGCCTTTTTAACCACGTTAGGGTAGGAAACTAGAAATTAATGTATTGAGTAAACCATTTAAAGCGGAAGTAAACCCATCCATAAAACCATTTCATTTCCGGCACGTGCCAGAAATGTAACACTCCAATTGGTTGTGCTCTCCACCAAACTGTCAAACCATCCAATGGCTGGTGTCATAACTGATCACATGTGCAGCATCATGGCAGTTGTAGATTAAACAGAGGCAAAGATGGCAGCTTCCTTGGCTGAAAACGATAGGAGGGTTTACTTACACTTTAAAGTAACTCAAACCAGTCAATAATTATTTTTGTCTTCAACAGAAAAAAAAAGAACACTGTTATGAGATTTACATAATTGAAAAAATTTAAAGAATGTAGTACCAACTGATCTTCATCTTGTCCAAACAGATATTCAAGATAGCTTCCTGTCATTGCCTTCATCTTTGGTTTTCTTGCTTCGTCTATGTATGCATCCCTATTAAAAAATGTAGAGCTGAAATAGCAGGAAATAGCAGGATAGATGGCTTTTCAGAAATACAGACATTTGATATGCTAATATATTGCCCAATATAATACAGTAGTACTATTTGGGGTCCCGTCAAGGTGCAGCCACTTAGTGACCAGATTGTGCACTTGCAACTGTGGCGGCTGATGTAACCGGTAACTCCAATGGTCCACCCATTGTACTCTGACTGCTGCTGTCACTCCTAGATGTCGTAGAATCTCGAATTTTAGGCAATCATAGGTCTTCGTGTCCTCAAGAGTGAGGTCATAATATGACTTTTGTGAGTCTCCTGAGAAGAAAGGAGTACATAGGCCACCTCCTGCCAACATTCTCTTTATTCTGTTCTCTCAAAACGTTGCCAGCTTTTGTAATAAATGGCTTGCACTGGCTGTAGCCTGGTTGCCAGGGGCAACATCTGATTGGCTCACAGCTTTGACTGTACGACCTCACTCAGAGTCCTTATTTGTGATGCTGTGGTCTCCCTAATGGTAGTTATCTGGGTCTCTTTGCTGAACCTCCATATTACTGTGGAGGGCAGTGTTAGCCGTTAGTAATTGATTCAATATTTCCTCAATCTCTAGATCTAGATGCTCCATTTCTAGGAGGGTACTGTCCCTTTCAATTGTATTTTTCTTTAAAGCTCGTCTACATCATCCACCAGTTGTGAAGTTTGTGGGGTTAGCAGGAATGCAGTACAGGCATACCCCACTTTTAAGTACACAATGGGACCAGAGCATGTATGTAAAACGAAAATGTACTTAAAGTGAAACAATACCTTTTTTCACTTCTAGGGTGTAGTGGGGGGTCAGGGGCTGTAGTTGAGGCCTCAGGGGCTGTAGTGGAGGTGTCAGGGGCACACTGGAACAGGGCGGGCTATGCTCTCTGAGCTTCAGCTCCTTCTACTGGGGCTGCAAAATGTCTGTACAGTACTTGTGAGGCACTTTACATACACTTACAGGTATGTCCTTACTCGCGAGTGTATGTAAAGTGAGTGTACTTAAAGCGGGGTATGCCTGTACACTGGCTTTGTGGAGCAATATAGTCCTTTAGTAACTTCACAAGGCTTAACAGCAGCAAACGCAAAAGTCCACAATGAAAAAGAGAAACACATCCTCCTTTTCAGGTCAATCTAGTCCAAGTAACAAAAAGGAAGTGAGCCAAACATAGTGGTGCTATATGATCTACTCAGCCCTGGAGTGTTCCCCCGTGTGTGTGGCCAACCCTACACAGCAAATAGCAGTCTTTCCAACACAAACCTCTACTTTCTTCTGTCTTGCCAGTCCTCACTTTCAAAAAATAATATGTCAACCCAACATTTCATATTCTTGATATGTGTCTGTTGTACCATGTATTTATATGAAAACGTATCCTGTTCTCTTTGTATTGCTTCCTTTGTGTGAAATTCCTGGTGCTCCTTAAAAACTGACCACACTTGGCATGAGAGCACAGCGTGGTCAATTTTCTGCTCTCTTCTGATAGTCAGACTTATCCTGACACGCACCCCCCTCCCTTGCACAGCCATTCACTGGAAAGACCAGTGAGTGTGCTGCCGTTTCTCCTCCTCCAGCTCTCCAAGATCCTTATGCAGCTGAGAACAGAGGTTATGTGATCACTAATATTTTAATATAAATACGCAAATGTTTTGCCTTTTATTTCTATTTTAAACTGAATGGGTTGCTTTACAAGGCAAGGGTTCACATATAACACCTGCTGTGTCTCTTAAAGAGCCCACACCACCTGCCACACAAGGACACATTCAGGACACATCCCTTTTGGCCAGTATCCCTTTTTACTGTCATAAACATAAGGGTTACATCAGAAGGGCAGCTCAGTAACCTATATGTGGACTGCATTTTCTAAACCTCTAAGCTCATGGTCGATTCAGTGACTGTGAACTTACATGTAGGTGGTGCCTGAGATTTTCCCTTTTTGTGAATGGATATTACCGGCAGCTAACAAGTCCACAAAGTGTGTAAAGGTGGCGGCTGCTGCTTCTTGCACTAGCCCTGTAGATGTGATCTGGCAGCTAAGTGGCTGCTGATGACATTGACAAGGCTGCAGCAAGTGTCCCTACCTGTGCTCCCACTGTGCATAAATAAGCCTGCTGCTTTGATTATAAATATGCAGGAGCCACAGGTAGGGACACTTGCTGCAATCTTTTCAATATCATAGGCAGCCATTCAGCTGCCAGATCACATCTACAGAGCTAAATGCAACAAAGCTGCCAGCTTCCCTGAAGAGATCAGAACTTTTTTTACAACGCTCCCCCATCTGACCTTCTCTGAGCCTGCCACCTCGCCAAAACCCTGCTCCGATTCCTGTCACCTCTCCTCATGCCTGTTTTGATCTGGCCACTAGACATGTGCACTGCTGAAAAATGTGTTTGTTTTCCTTTCATTCTGCTTCTTTTTTTTTTTGCTTTTTTCGGTTCACTCATTATGATCGAAATTCAGGCAGGCTTTTTTTTACAGGACATCAGAGCGGCCCGGAGGGGGATTCCCTGACCCCGCCGCCGCTCTGATGTCCTGGACAAAAGCCTGCACCGCTTCTGCCAGAAGCGATCAGCTGGAGGACACAGAGCGGTAGGACCGGATTGAACTGGGGCCACTTTGAGCGAAGGCTGCAGCGCTCCCCTCCCTCTCTCCTCCTCCGTGTGTCACGGAGATGCAGGCTGTGTGTTACAGAGCCGGGTCTGTGTTCGGCGGCGCTGTAGCAAGGCCCAACCCCCCTAGACCAGCTCTTGTGATAGTAGATTAAATCAGTGTTCTGCCTATCACACAAGCCGGTCTAGGGGGGCGGGACCTTGCTACAGCGCCAAACACAGACCCGGCTCCATGACACACACCATGGTGAGTGCCCCCAGCACTATTGGGTAATTGTGTATACAGAGCTTCACTTAGCTAATATAAAATCATAGCCAAGATGCCTGGTCCATGATGCCTCACTCAGTATCATGTGCGTACCAATGCGTCTCTATGCACTGTCTGATGTGTTTTGTTACCTGGACTTGGCTTCACCTGCATCTCCGTGAGTGCCCATCCACACGGGCGACTCGTCAGGTGACTCAGCCGCCTGACAAGTCACGTCTCGCTCTGTTCAATCGAACCGTTCTAATAGGAGCGACGCAAGTGGCTCCGTCTTAGAAAAAGGTTCTTGTACTACTTTGGGGGACGACTCGGGGCGACTTACATTGACTTCTATTCAGAAGTCATTTTGCAAGTCGCCTCTGAAGTCGTCTTCAGATCGCCTTGCCGAGTCGCCCCCAAAGTTGTGCTGCCCCTGTGTGAATGGGCTCTGAGTCTGTATTGATGATGGGCGCAGTGAGGATACATTTATGGGCACAGTGAGCAGTATTTATGGGCACCGATAGGCTACATTCATGGGCACAGTGAGGCTGCATTTGATGGGCACAGTGAGGCTGCATTTGATGGGCACAGAGAGGCTGCATTTGATGGGCACAGAGAGGCTGCATTTGATGGGCACAGAGAGGCTGCATTTGATGGGCACAGAGAGGCTGCATTTGATGGGCACAGAGAGGCTGCATTTGATGGACACAAAGAGGCTGCATTTGATGGACACAAAGAGGCTGCATTTGATGGGCACAGTGTGGCTGCATTCATGGGCACTGTAAAGCTGCATTTGATGGGTACTGTGAGGCTGCACTAATGAGCAATGAGGCTGCACTGATGGTTACTGATATGCTTTATGTTAATATTGTTAAAAATTTTTTGGAACTTCATTCTGCATAAAACATTTAACAATGTAATTTCATGAGATAATTTATGAGGGCGTGTTTAGGGGCGGACTTAGGGGAGGGGTGGGGCAGGGGAGGGGTTGGGTGGGGCAACTGGTGGCGAGTAACTTTCAAGGCCTGGCTAGTGGCTCGGGACTTGAAATTTTGAGCCCTGATTAAATTATAGGTATTGGAATTTCCTTTCAAATTTGGCTGTTAGTGACCGTAACGAATAAGAATTTATCCAAAGTTACAAATTATCCGAAATAACCTATGCCGCATCTAAACAAATGGAACAGAATGAATTATTAATAATAATAAAAAGTTTTTATTATTATTATTATTATTATTATTGTTATTTAATATTATTAATTTGTCACGTTCCATTAGTTTAGATACGGCATTCGTTATTTTGGATAATTCGTAACTTCGGATAAATTCATATTCATTATATTCACTAACAGCCAAATTTGAAAAGGAAGTTCTAATACTTATAATTTAATAGTTAGTAATAGTTAGGTTATTATTAGTTAGTTATTATTTTAGATTTTTTAATTTTTGGGTTTTCGATTTTTCGTTCTTTTGAATTTTCGTTCTTATTTTCGGATTTTTGAATTTTCGGACCTGTGTAAGTTCACCTTACAAATTTTTCTGTAAAGGTAAACTTACACTTTAACAACACTTGCTATTTTTAAACCTTTATTTTCCTGATTTATTAACTACCTCTAATAACAACAATATACAGAAAAAAATCTAATTTAATAAATAAGTTAGTTAAAGAATAATCTCCTCTCTTCATTGTTGTGTGCCAAAAACATACGAGTTGAGGTGCATTGGCAAGGTGCAGTGACGGAACTACCAGGGTCACAAAGGTTGTGTTTGCGACGGGGCCCTGGAGTCCCACCACTGTGGCTCCACGGCAGAGCTGCTGGCTGCAGTGGTAAGCAGAGAGTGTTTGTTACATTCTCTCTCCCACTGCCCAAACCCAGCATTGACAGCCCCCACCCCCCCCCCCCCACCCTTTGCATGGATGGAAGATAAGAGAGAAAAAAACTGGACCTGCTCCTCCCTCCTCTCTCCTCCTATGTATGCCTGCAGCTCCTCCTACACTCGAATCCATGGCAGCACTGCGCTCAGAAAGGGAATGAGTGGGTGGGAAAGCCCAGCAAAGCAGCCGGCAACTACTGTACATGGTGGAGGAACTATGCAGAGTGCAGACTGCCTGAGCCTCCTTGGTAACTGAAGTGTCCCCCCTCCCTCCACACTAATGTAGGAGGACTCAGATATAAGGGGTGCTCAGTGGACTCTGATGTAAGGGGGTGGCTTTGGTGAGCAGTTCCCCTTTACACCAGAGTCCACAGCATCCCCCCTTAAATCAGAGCCCCCCTTAAATCAGGGTTCCCAGGGCACCCCTGACATTAGAGTCCACAGAGATCCCACAGGTCCACAGTGAAATCCTGCAGACTCTGATGTAACGGGAACTCTGAGAACCCTGATTTATAGGGAGCTCTGGAGTAAGGGGGAATGCTGTGGATTCTGGTTTAAAGGGGAACTCTGATGTAAGGGGGGCTCTGGGAACCCTGATTAAATGGGAATGCTGGGAACTATGATGTAAGTAGGGGTCTGGTTACCAGTCTACAATGTTCCCCCTTACATCAGAGTCCCTTCCTTTCATTAGAGTTCGCAGTGTTCCTTCTTAAATCAGAGTCCCCAGAATTCTCCCTTATATCAGAATCCCTGGAGTTCTCCCTTACACCAGAGACTGCAGATTCCCCTCTTACAGTGTAATGGAACTGGATTAGACTCAGATTAAGAGAAACTCTGTGGATTCAGATGTAAAGCGGAACTCTGTGGATTCAGATGTAAAGAGGAACTCTGTGGATTCAGATGTAAAGCGGAACTCTGTGGATTCAGATGTAAAGCGGAACTCTGTGGATTCAGATGTAAAGCGGAACTCTGTGGATTCAGATGTAAAGCGGAACTCTGTGGATTCAGATGTAAAGCGGAACCCTGCAAGTTCACATGTAAAGGGGAACCCTGCAAGTTCACATGTAAAGGGGAACCCTGCAAGTTCACATGTAAAGGGGAACCCTGCAAGTTCACATGTAAAGGGGAACTCTGCAAGTTCACATGTAAAGGGGAACTCTGCAAGTTCACATGTAAAGGGGAACTCTGCAAGTTCACATGTAAAGGGGAACTCTGCAAGTTCACATGTAAAGGGGAACTCTGCAAGTTCACATGTAAAGGGGAACTCTGCAAGTTCACATGTAAAGGGGAACCCTGCAAGTTCACATGTAAAGGGGAACTCTGCAAGTTCACATGTAAAGGGGAACTCTGCAAGTTCACATGTAAAGTGGAACCCTGCAAGTTTACATGTAAAGGGAAGCTCTGCAAGTTCACATGTAAAGGGGAACTCTGCAAGTTCACATGTAAAGGGGAACTCTGCAAGTTCACATGTAAAGGGGAACTCTCCAAGTTCACATGTAAAGGGGAACTCTCCAAGTTCACATGTAAAGGGGAACTCTCCAAGTTCACATGTAAAGGGGAACTCTGCAAGTTCACATGTAAAGGGGAACTCTGCAAGTTCACATGTAAAGGGGAACTCTGCAAGTTCACATGTAAAGGGGAACTCTGCAAGTTCACATGTAAAGGGGAACTCTGCAAGTTCACATGTAAAGGGGAACTCTGCAAGTTCACATGTAAAGGGGAACTCTGCAAGTTCACATGTAAAGGGGAACTCTGCAAGTTCACATGTAAAGGGGAACTCTGCAAGTTCACATGTAAAGGGGAACTCTCCAAGTTCACATGTAAAGGGGAAATCTGTGGATTCAGATGTAAAGGGGTGGACTGTGATGGAAGGGGTGACTCTTGTGATTAAATCCATATGATTAGAACTGTTATTTAATCAAAAAATATACCAAAGAGGGCAGGAAGGGGGTCTGCTGCAGGACAGGTGAAAGGGTCCCACTGCAAGACCAGGGGGCCCCTTCATGGTTTCTTACACCAGAGCCCTGAAGGTTCTAGTTATGCCTCTGACAAGGTGCATTGGTGTGCCATTAGAAATTAGTGCTACAGCACCTCTCAAGCTCCATGCACACTATAAGCTAAGAAAATGCCAGAAAAACACTGGATGAAAAACACTCATTAGCATTTTTGTGCCAGCTCTTAGCAGCAGTTAGGAGCATTCAGCATTTTTTTCTGCGGGCAAATCACTCCCAAAAACAAAAAAATTTAAAATTTCTGCTCCTAGAAGCTGAAGCTTCAAAAACGCTTCTAGACTAAAATAGCGTACATGGACACATAGGATAACACCATTTGCTTCTAGGAGCAGAAAAAAAAAAAAATTCTCAAAAGTTGCTGCTAGGAGCGCTTTTTTAAAGTGGAAGTAAACCCTCCTATCATTTTCAGGCAAGGAAGCTGCCATCTTGGCCTCTGTTTAATCTTCAACTACCATGATGCTGCACATGTGACCACTTATGACACCAGCCATTGGATGGTTTGACAGTTTGGTTGAGAGCACAACCAATGTGACAGTTGGCATTTCCGGCATGCCGGGAATGTAACTGCTTTTTTAAAATGTTAAATTGATGGGTTTACTTCCGCTTTAAGCTTTTGTGCATGGAGCCTAAAGATTGTCCGTTTCCACAATGTATATGTAAAGCCAACCTCAGGGGTTTTTGCTCTATGTTGAACTTAAGCAGCCAAAGAAGCTGCCACTTTAGCCTCTTTTGATTGGTAATTGCCATGGCATGCACATGAGATTGTTTTTGACACAAGCTATTTGAGAGTCTGGTTGAGAGCACAAGCAACCGTGACAGTTGTTTATCACTGCATGCCTTGAATGTAACAGTTTTGGAAAACCATTAAATCAAATGGTTTAGTTCTATTTTAAGTTACTTATTTAAAATGTTCCATTACTTAAATTTTCACAAAAAAGCACAGTTTAATTTTTTTTATATTATTAGCTCAATGCAGTTTTGTCTTTTAGATATAGTAAGAATTTTGGATGTTATTTTGTGTTTGTGTGTGCTAATAATGATTTTACTGTATTTTCATTAACAATATAAGGTTTGATAAACACTTGTGTAAAACTATCATGAAGCGCACAAAATCAGTAACATTATCTTTTAATTCAGTAGGGTCCGTGCTTTCAAAAAATATATGGTTTGCGAAAAAGGTAAACAAAAAACTGTAAAAATAGCAATAAAAATTTAAAAAATAAAAAAGTTAATAAATAGCAAATATGGTCCAGCCACCTGAAGAGAAAATAGAAGGAAGGGCCTGACAGCAAAAGTGTTACAATAACCGCTTGAGAGTGGCAATAACTGGAAGTTTCTATAGTGGTCTATAAAGAGAAAATAAGCTGTTTGAGGTGGTGATAAAATAACACTTCACAAGATAAAATAATGATTGATGAGAAGATAGAGCTTTTTAACAGATTCATGTTCAATTCACAGGAAAAATAAAGATTATACATCTTGATATATATATTTGTGAACTGGACATTTTAGAAAACTATCATGAAATAAATAAGTAACGGAGTTATAATAACTCATCCATCTTAGTGACAAAGTCAGATGATGAAACGCGTTGGAAGAAGAGCCAGGGAGAACGGATGGATCTCAGTGATGTATGTGTGGGTCCCAGAGCGCTTTGACACCCACAGAGCTGGTTTGAACACTCATCTGTCGGCAAAAGCCATTACCTAATGTGGGACTTCACTACCCTGCCTGCATATATCTCAGTGCCACTGCTCTTCACTTTTCTTGTGAGTTTATATGCTTGGACACTAATAAATGTTTTAAATGAAGCAAAATTACACTATGAGTTTTTTCCTTTGTGGGCGCCTTCCATTCATCCATCCATGTTCCTGTAGCCCAGAGTTGCTGCTGTATGTGATCTATGCAGAATTGCCGCCATTGCTTTCACTTAAAGGCTAAGTTCCCCTTTTCAGGCAGAATTTCACTTTTCACAATCAATTGAAGCCTTTTCTAATGTCCTTTCTGCCCAAGCCATCCCAATGCACTTACCTAGTCCATGGCAGCTTTGAATCTTCACCTCTCTGTTCCAAATTTTGAAAAATGCTTTCGGAAGACCTGACTTCCTGTAGCATCATATGACCATCCAGGTAACCTCATATCCCATCATGCCTTACTGCATCACAGAACAGGGTGTGCTTTACCACTTTGGACCACATCTTCCTCACTACTATACCACCTATTTTTTAATTCCGCCATCCCGCCATTTGTATTACCAGTTTTCCCATCCCATGTCCATGGACTGAGCTAATGTCTGTTCTAGAACACATAGAAAGCTTTTTCTTTTCTGTAACAGAGGTACCATAAGGGCTAAACAATACGCCTCTTGCGCATGAGTCTGGTGGTCTAGCACAGAGTCTTCCTACACATCTAATTCTTGGCTTGTAGAAATAAGTGCACCACACCTTGCATTACGTCCAGTACATTAAGGGTTGGTTCACACCAGAACACGGTGTGAGAAACCTGCACTTTTGCCGGACAATGTTCAAAATGCACTACAGTTGCAATCTACAGCGGGTGCCAATATTAAGTTAATGATACCCCAAATGCAGGTCGCAAACTCAGTGCGTTTGCCCACACCGAATCGCATGGTAGAGAAGTACCATACAATGTGGTTGCAGTGAGTTTCCAAAAGTAGTGCATGCACAAAACAGCAAGAAGTGCATGTGAATCGCACAGGAATGCACATCACATTCCTGTGTGATTCCTGGTGTAAACCAACCCTAATGGTATATTGGTACATAGGAAAGCTGGAAGGTGAACTTAGCCTTTAAGCTGTTCATGCCATTCTTGAGATAAGACAGGCATGCTTTTTTTTTTTGGATGGGAGGAGGGGGGTTTAGTGTATTTCCCGAAGAAAGGTGAAGGGAACACATTTGTTTAAGATGATGCTCTTTGTGGAGAATCACTGTGTGATTTATTTGCACACATATCAAGTACCATTCAAGTTTATAAGTTCATTTATTTGGACACGAAAGAAGGATATATCACTAGCTAAACATTTGGACACTCTTGTTATGATCATATGTTGAATAACTGATTAAGCCCCCATTAACACCGGAGCAACTTGTAATGACATTGGACCGTTCCAAATCGCATGACAAGTTGCACTCTATTACCAGCAATGGAACCGTTCATGTTGCAGCGATTATGAAAAAGGTTCCTGCACTACTTTTCGCCAATTTAATTGTGAATTGCATAGACTTCTGTTAAAGCAGAACTCCGGGTAGAAATGCTATTACATATTTGTACAGGTGCTTCCACACCTTTAAAAACACTTTTGGTCTTACAGTGCACAGTTCTATTGCCTGTCAGATATCCAGCCTTCTTTGTTCAGTGAAGAGCCCTCTGTCCCCCTCATATCCTGTTCACAAGACCGGTGGCTGATATGCCCTCTATTTTTGTACAATCCCCTCTGTAGTTTTTAGTAGAGGCAGGGTAATCACTGTGGTGGGGGACCCAGGAGACTCGGACTCCCAGTCTGATCCATCCACTGTGCTGTGTTATTGGATGCTCTGGCCACCACACTCCTGGTCTGTCCCTCCTTCTATGAGGCAGACACTTCACTGGCAGACCAGGATGTATACGGCTTATGTATATGAACCTTATCAACAGTGCCAGGACAAGGTCATCTAAAGCCCAGGATGTACATGCCCTCCCCCACCCCATAAAAATCAAGCATGCTTACCCCCAAGCATAAATTTATCCTCCTTCCAGCACAAATCCGCCCCCCTACTGAAATTCCCTCCTTCCCAGCACAAATTTTTGCCCCCCCCAGCTAAAATTCTCTCTCCATATATGCCTCCAGCACAATTCACACCCCCCCCAAAAAAAAATGTCCCCCTTCTACCATAAGCCCCTCAAGTGTCCTCTCTGAGCACAATTTCTCCCCCACCCCATTTCAAATCTCCCCTCAGCAAAAATTTCCCTCCCCCAATTACCCATCCTAGCACAAAGCCCCGCCCCCTCAAAATTCCCCTCCTAGCACAAATACCATAATAGCACAACCCTCCCGAAAAAAAATCCCCTCCTAGCACAAATTCCTTCCCCCTCTACCAAATCACCTTTTCTAGCACAAACCCCCCAATTCACCCTCTTAGCACAAATCCAGTTTTCCCCCCTCTCAACACAAATCACCACTTCTAGCACACCTTCCCAAATTTGCCTTCCTAGGACAATTCTTACCCCCCAATTCCTTCCTCCTAACACAAATCCTCTCCCCCAATCTCCTTGTGGTGCCACTCCCCCCACCCACCTCACATGATACCACAGTGCCCAGGGCAGCCGCCCCTCCTGCCCACTCCTTTTCCCGGCCCTACTTATCACATCAGCTTCCCATATTATACTATTATACTACCAATGTGCAGTGTATGAACATAAAATGAGAACAAAGCAGGGCAAAGCGATGTTGGTGGTCGGAGTTCGAAGCCGCTGTGTGGCACACTTCAAATCCATTGCACACATGCCCACAGTCCTACTGACACAGACTCTATATCCCAGGGCATGCTGGGATGTGTAGTCTCAGTAAGCAGCGACGAGCATTGCTGGAAGTGACATTGCTGCTTCCGAGACACCTCCTCCCGCACCCGTGGGACTAAGAATCTTTCAGAGCAGAGTTTTGGACAAAATACACTGTTTTAAGCAATACAATGCCAGTGGTTCTGCCTAACTGAAATCAGTGTGGAGTCCATATACTGTGAACACACAGTGTAGTGATCCTTCCCACGGAGTGACCCAAATGGCAAGGGTAACAAGTTGACTTTTGATGGAATCAAATACCGAAAACAGTGAATAGATGGGGTGCTCTTACCGCAATAGGTGGACTCATCTATCATATGACAGTGAGTCAAGCGAGCATGGGGTCTCAACGACTGATGATAATGAAACTGGATCTCTGTAGGTGCTTGTGGAGGTATGGATCCGTCCTGGAAAGGGTGGTCCAATGGGCTGGGATGTTGTATCCACACTTCTCCCGCATACAGGCTGCAGATGAACTCATCCAAACAAGGAAAAGGCAAAGAAAGGAAAAAAGCTCCCAATGGTGCAGGTCAATAAAAACCAATCACGGTTTATTGGTATAAAAATGTCATAAAAAAATGAAAATAGGCGTAAATAA
The DNA here is from genome assembly GCA_029206835.1 of Rana muscosa. Classification (NCBI taxonomy): domain Eukaryota; kingdom Metazoa; phylum Chordata; class Amphibia; order Anura; family Ranidae; genus Rana; species Rana muscosa. Next base: position 666,664,538 of record CM055118.1, read on the forward strand.
AAGTGATCACAAAATATGTTAAAAGCAATGTAGGGTGCAGTAATGCATCCTGTTGATGACTGTTTTAGTCGAAATGCGTCGGGCTTGCATTACTGCACCCTACATTGCTTTTAACATATTTCGTGACCACTTTTATTTACGCCTATTGTCATTTTTGTATGACATTTTTATACCAATAAACCGTGATTGGTTTTTATTGACCTGCACCATTGGGAGCTTTTTTCTTTTCTTTGCCTTTTCCTTGTTTGGACGAGTTCATCTGGAGCCTGTATGCAGGAGAAGTGTGGATACAACATTCCAGCCCATTGGACCACCCTTTCCAGGACGGATCCAGACGGATCCAGACCTCCACAAGCACCTACAGAGATCCAGTTTCATTGTCATCGGTCGTTGAGACCCCATGCTCACTGACTCACTGTCATATGATAGATGAGTCGACCTATTGCGGTAAGAGCACCCCATCTATTCACGGTTATCGGTATTTGATTCCATCAACAGTATATATGTTCTGCCTAACTGACTATACTGGACTACTGTGCAAATTGAATTGCCATCTTGGATTTCTTCTTTAAATGAAGTCGCAAGCCACAAAAAAATCAGCAGTGCAAATCGCACTGATGTGCGGCTTTGAAATCGCACGAAAAGTGCAATTTCAAAGCTGCACCGGTGTGAATCAGGGATAACTGATGGCAGTATAAACTGTTTCTTTTTTTTGACAGTCTCTGGTTGTGTTGTAGGTGGATAATTTACATGTGCTATATGAGGAATCATGTTGTGAACGTTATATGTATGATGTTTCTTATAATGACTATGTTAAATGTAAACACATATAATACCATAGAAGAGCTTGATGACCCTTTTCCATGATTTCCTTAATCTTCAGTTCCAAAAATTGGAGAGGATTTTCAGGGCACATGATGCACAATCCACAGAGTAATGCCTGGAAACCGAACATAAAACCAAAATGTTAGCAAAGGTACAACAGCATTGATAGACTTACCCAAAACTGCAGTTTGGCTTATTTTATTTCATAGGCAGGAATATTTAGGCTGGCCGCCAAACATTCCTGTAGAAAAGTCAGATGTGACACACACACCCTACAAAACACCCGTCTCCATCTTTTTTCATTTTGTCCTCCAAAATCTACTGGCTGAAACTGGATAATGTATTTATGAGAGCGTGCCATCAAATCATCCCGTATCATATCACTTGAGTATATATTACGGTAGTTGCACAATCTCTACCAGTACATCCAGAACCATTATGCCGCGTACACACGGTCGGAATTTCCGACAACAAATGTTCGATGGGAGCTTGTTGTTGAAAATTCCAACCGTGTGTAGGCTCCAACGGACATTTGCTGTCGGAATTTCCGACAACAAAAATTTGAGAGCTGGTTCTCAAATTTTCCAACAACAAAACTTGTCGGAATTTTCGAGCGTGTGTACACAATTCCGACGCACAAAATTCCACGCATCCTTGGAATCAAGCAGAAGAGCCGCACTGGCTATTGAACTTCATTTTTTTCGGCTCGTCGTACGTCACCGCGTTCTTGACGTTCGCAATTTTCGACAACATTTGTGTGACCGCGTGTATGCAAGACAGGTTTGAGCCAACATCCGTCGGAAAAAAATCCACGGTTTTGTTGTCGGAGTGTCCGATCATGTGTACGCGGCATTACTCTTAGAATTGCTGCCAGGACCTCCATTGGTGCTTGCAGAATCCTTGCCAGGACTTTCAGCATCCCCTGAAAATACCCTAGGCATATCCTCTGACCAAAGGGTTAATTAAGCTCCAAACTTGGAAGTGGCTGGAGCGGTCTTCTTGCCAGCTACTCTGCTTTTTGCAAAAAAGATATACTACACTATTGATTGCCTGTTTTGTTGCTGACCCGGATTGACCCAACTACTGCCTTGCTTTGCACCTGACCACAACCTCCGCTTGAACCTGACCACTCTCTTGCCTGCTGCCTGCTTTCGTCCCTTACCTGGATCTGACTACTCTTTTGCCTAACATTGTGGTTACAGTCTTCACACCATAGCCGTTCTGTTCCAGCAACCTCCTTGGTGGGGCAATGCAGAGGGCCAGGACCTGGAGACAACTTGCAGCAAATTAAACTGGGACCACTAGGATTGCAACCCATCTCTACCATCAGGAGCTCTGGTGAAGACCAGCTGTCACTTGGACTTTGCACTTGAAACCTGTCACTTGCCAGGGGGCACCAAAACAGAAAGCTGCCAGGCTTGGAGAACGTCATTTTATGTCTATGGGTAGTTTCTGGGCTCAAGTATATAGGCTTTTGTTTTTTAACATACATGCTTTTGTGAAGCTGTTTGGAGCAGTGTTCTTTTATGGGTAATAAACATTTGCTTTACTTCATGTTTACAAGACCATTAGGAAAACTGCTGAGAGTGTTAGCTACCTATCAGAAGGAGGATGATCGTATTGTAAATCTCTCATACCTATTTTGCTGCTCATGTTTTGTGCACAGGCAACAATATTTACACGATTAATAAAAGATACTATTTTCTCCCCTGCAACCAGGGGCACTGACTGTGTTGATGGGGGATCCCCACCCGCGGAGCTATATATTGTTGCCTTGTGTTCTCTTGTGGGGGGGGTAGGGGGGGGGGTTGTTGCAGGGAACCGTCCCTGCCAGGAGAACACAGTGATTATTGCTAGCGTCTATAGCCTCTGACAATAATCAATTGTAATAATCTGGGATGCTGGTTGTACCCAAGTTGATCGATGGATCGACTTGGGTACAATCAGCCCACACATACATGGTGGCCCCTGCATAACCGGCTGAGATTTGAACCATCTATGGCCGGCTTAAGACGAGTCCTAAACTAGAGATCCCAACCTTTAGGCTGCATTCACACTTGAGCGTAGTGTCTTTGATCGTTTTTCTGGAGTTTTTGGTGCGTTTTTGGGCTTTGGCATTTTTTTATTTACTCATTAGAGAAAACTGTTATCTGTTGCATCATTTGTTGCTAAGTATTTCAGTTTTTTTTAGCTTTTCCATTAGCTTTAATGTCTCCTTTTATTATTATTATTATTATTATTAATTTATTATAATGTTTTTTCGTTAGGATAAGGGGTTCGAGTTCAGTTTAGGTTAGGGTTAGGATTAGGAGTTGGGGATAGGGTTGTTTATTATTATTTTATTTATTTTACTATATTTATTATTATATGAATAATAATAAATTAATAAATAAATATAAAATAAATACACAAATAACTAAAAATCATAAATAAAAAATAAATAAATTGAATAAATTAATACTAAGTAACAATAAATAAATAATTAATCATTAACTTTAACCCTTAAAAAATAAAATAATAATAAATAACTAAACACCCTAACACAAAAATAATAATAATTATTATTATTAATATTAATAATACAGTGGAATCTTGGATTACGAGCATAACCCGTTCCAGAAAAATGCTCGTAATCCAATGTACTCGCATATCAAAGCGAGTATCCCCATTGAAGTCAATGGAAACGAAAATAATTTGTGACCTCGGCAAACCTCGGAGCCTTTCCGGCCGAGATCAGCCGAACTGTCCTCGGGCCTTTCCGGCCGTTTCCGAACGCCGCCGATCGATTTATTTATTCATATATTATTACTATTTCATTAAAAAAAAAAAATCATTTGAGCAGAAAATCGCGCAAAAAAAGTGACAAAACGTGCGAAAACGCACAAAAACGTGCGACTGGCGTGTTTTTATTAATTTCTATGGGAATACAAAAGCGCCAAAAATGCCCAAATCTGCCCGATTCGAGTGACAAAAAAAGCTCCAGTTCTTGTTTCAGGCGTTTGGCTTCAGACGTTCTGGAGTGGAGATGTGAACCATCTCCATAGAGAATAATTGATTTTTTTCCCTCCAGCGCTTTGGATCTTCAGGCTTCAAGCTACAAAACGCTATGGTGTGAATGGGACCTAAAAGTGGTTCTAAAGCCTCAAGGTTTTTTACCCTAATGCATTCTATGCATTAACCATCTGTCACAGACTCAACCCCTCACCCTCTTACACTTACCTGAACCCCATCGAGATCCAGCGCTGTGCATGAGAGCTACGGCCAGGGCCGCCATCAGGGGGGTACAGGAAATACACCTGTAAGGGACCCGATGGTCCCCAGGGGCCCGGCTGGCCCCCTCCCATTTTTTTTTTGCAATACACCTGTAAGGGGCCCGCTGGTCCCCAGGGCCCCTTACAGGCCCGGCTGGCCCCCCTCCCGTTTTTTTTTTTTTTTTTTAATTACATTTCTTTTTTTCTTGCATTACACTTATCATCTCGCGTCAGGAGAGAAAAGATTACACCGGTTCTTTTTTCGTCAGTACCCTGCCTACTAAAGCTCTGTAAGGGGCCCCAAAATTTGTGATGGCTGCCCTGGCTACGGCTCTCCTGGCTTTGTCGCTCCTCCTTGGGCAGATCTATAGCAGTGGGAGCCATTTGGCTCACGCTCCTGTCAATCAAATCCAGTAATGAGGGAGCGGGCGGGGCCGGACCAATGGACATAGCAGCGGAGCTCGGAAGCGAGCCCGTAGAAGTGCCCCCATGGGAATCGGTTTCCTATTGGGGGCACCAGCAAGAGAGGAGGAGCCCCCCCCCCCCATTTAAGTCCTCAACAACTAAGGCCCTTCACTCTTAGAGCCCAACTCTGGGCAATACAAGTCCTAGTTTTTTCAGGATTGCTTTCTTCATTACTTTCATTACATAAAAGTGAAGTTTGTTGAGCCACATGGTATCTGGATCAAATGGCTACAATACAGAATTGTGCCAAAATATGATACAAGTGCCAATGTTTCAAATGTAGCATTTTGATACAGGTGCCAGGCTAGGTTATTATGATTGTAAATATTTTCTATAGTTGTATTATTATTATTAATATTATCAAAGTTTTCAATTATTTTGGAGACTTCCACTAATATTTTCTGGAGCCCAAGTACTGTATATCTATTTTAGTTTTTCCTTACTTGTTGATAATAGATTTTAGGTGATAAAATAAAAGTGATGTTCTATACGTATTGCAGCGGTGGTCCCAAAACTCATTCTATTTTATTTTTTATTTATTTTTTATACCTATTGCAATATTTATTTAAATATTGCATTATTTTATTTAAAGAATTGCACAATTCTTTATAAATGTTTCAATGGGGATATGGTGAGCAACAATCTAACACTGTGCCTACTCTATATTCAAATAGCTATTTTTGATAAGTTTAGTGCCAATGTATCTTAAATAGAAAACTATCTTTAGATAGATTTTTACTCCAAAAGCATTTTATTAAAATAAATTTAATAAAAATCCCCAAAAAAATCGATTCAAATCAAAAAAATCTGATTTAAAAAAAAAAATCATTGATTTGTATCTATCCTGCTCCCAGTACACTAATCTAAGGGGGACTCAGATGTAAGGGGTGAATCTGCGGGCTCTGATGTATGGGGGGGCTTTTGTGAGCAGAGACCCCCTTTACACCAGAGTCCACAGCATTCCGCCTTACAGCACAGATCCCTTCTTGAATCAGGGTTTCCAGATCACCCCTTACATCGGAGTTCGCCTTTACATTAGAATCCACAGAGATCCCCCTTAGGCCCCTTTCACACTGGGGTGGGAGGTGCTTCGGCAGTAAAGCGCCGCTATTTTTAGCGGTGCTTTACCGTCAGATTTGCGGCGGTATTCGGCCGCTAGCGGTGCGGTTTTACCCCCCGCTAGCGGCCAAAAAAGGGTTAAAAACCACCGCAAAGCACCTCTGCGGAGGCGCTTTGTCGGAGGTATCCCATTGATTTCAATGGGCAGGAGCGGTGGAGGAGCGGTAAACACACCGCTCCTTCACCGCTCCAAAGATGCGGCTAGCAGGACTTTTTTAAAGTCCTGCTAGCGCACCGCTCCAGTGTGAAAGCTCTCAGGCTTTCACACTGGAGAAACAGCAGCCACTGTTTCAGGTCGGTTTGCAGGCGCTATTTTTAGCGCAATAGCGCCTGCAAACCGCCCCAGTGTGAAAGGTGTCTTAAGCCCCATACACAGGGTCGGACTTCCATCTGACTTTTCCGTGGATTTTTGTCTGAACGGAGTTGGCTGGGCACACCCATAGCATACACACCACAGGACTTTTCTGCAAACTTTCCCAAAACTTTTTGCAACATCACGTGGTTTTTCTGCTCTTTTCTGCTCTTTACCGCCACCCTTTGGTCAACTTCTGCTATTGTTGGTTGATTTTAACATTATTTGTTTTGTCCATCGGACAAAAGTCCGATGGTTTTCTGTACACATGGTCGGACTTTGCTCCATCGGACTTTTGTTGGCAAAAAGTTTGTCCGTTTGCAGACCAAACTTTTGTCCGATGAAAACCAAAAAAGTTTGTCCGATGGAGCGTACACACGGTCGGATTTTTTGGCAAACTTGCTCAAAATGAAGTTTGTTGGCAAAAAGTCCGACCGTGTGTACGGGGCTTTACAGTGTAAGTGGAAGTTCTGCAGACTCAGATGTAATGGGGGGCACTGCAGACTCTAATCATGTAAGGGGAAGCACTGGGGACTCTGATTAAAGGGGGGGCTCTGTGGACTTTGATGTAAGGGGGGCTCTGTGGACTTTGATGTAAGGGGGGGCTCTGTGGACTTTGATGTAAGGGGGGGCTCTGTGGACTTTGATGTAAGGGGGGGCTCTGTGGACTTTGATGTAAGGGGGGGCTCTGTGGACTTTGATGTAAGGGGGGGCTCTGTGGACTTTGATGTAAGGGGGGGCTCTGTGGACTTTGATGTAAGGGGGGGCTCTGTGGACTTTGATGTAAGGGGGGGGCTCTGTGGACTTTGATGTAAGGGGGGGGCTCTGTGGACTTTGATGTAAGGGGGGGGCTCTGTGGACTTTGATGTAAGGGGGGGGCTCTGTGGACTTTGATGTAAGGGGGGGGCTCTGTGGACTTTGATGTAAGGGGGGCTCTGTGGACTTTGATGTAAGGGGGGGCTCTGTGGACTTTGATGTAAGGGGGGGCTCTGTGGACTTTGATGTAAGGGGGGGGCTCTGTGGACTTTGATGTAAGGGGGGCTCTGTGGACTTTGATGTAAGGGGGGCTCTGTGGACTTTGATGTAAGGGGGGCTCTGTGGATCAGCGTTCTCCCTTAAATCAGATTCCATAGAGTTTTCCCTTACATCAGAGGCTGCAGATTCAGATGTAAGGGGGAACTCTGTGGATTGTAATGTAAAAGGTGACTCTTCAGTTTTAATCCGTAATTAGAAATGTTATTTAATCCCAAAATATATGTATTTTACCTACTACAAAAAAATAATAATTGCTGCGCTGCTAAAGTGTTTGGCTTGAAGAAAAGGTGGCAACTGTACCCAAGACGGCAGGAAAGGAGCCCGCTGCAGAACATGTAAAAGGGCCCCGCTGTAGGACCGTAATAAAGGGCCCTGGGACAGGAGTAAAGGGCCCCAGGATCAGTAGGGAGGGCCCCGGGCTGGGGGCCCCTTCATGGTTTCTTGCCCCAGGGCCCTGAAGGTTCTAGTTACACCTCTGATAGAAGGTATATACTGTAGACTGTAATCTCTAAGGAGCAAGGCCCTCTGATCCCTCTGTATTGAATTGTATTGTGACTGTACGGTCTTCCCTGATGTAAAGCGCTGCGCAAACTGTTGGCGCTATATAAACCCTGTATAATAATAATATATAACACACACATATTTTTGCTGATCACATAGACTGACTGGAGCACAGACAGCTCAGAGTTTGGATGTCACATGATCAGAGGTAGGATCTCCATTTGATTTGCTTTTGAATTGCAGGCAAAGCAGGTCCAACACAGCCTGTTATCTTATCATCACAGAACTCCTATGGACATGAGCCCCAGGAATGGTTCCCTCCCGGGGCTGTTGCCAGTCACACCCTGCTGTCCCGGAATGGAAGTTCCAGGCAGTGCAGTGATTGCGGACACAGGTTACCTCGTAGATCTGGGGCAGGCTGTGCTGCCTGATGTAGCTCCGGAGCGGGCCGCCTGCGTTCCGCAGAGAAGCCATGATACCAGTGTTGGGTCCGACCGATCCCTGCCTGCACTTCGGGGAGAAGCGTCCCCTCTGCTTGTCTCCTAGAAACAAGCCTGCGAAAAGTCTCCGCCTCCACAGCCACTCCCACACCCTAGACACGCCCACTCCTAGGAAACTGCCGACCAAATGTCTCCGCCTCCTCCTCAGCAGCCCCTCCCACACCCAAGCAGTGCTTGTACGACAACGCCCACCTCTAGAAAATGCCCACCACAAGTCTCCGCCTCCACAGCCACGCCCACACCCTAGACACGCCCACTATTAGAAGACTGCGAGACAGACTTCTCTCCCTCCTCCTCATCAGCCCCTCCCACACCCAAGCAGTGCTCGTACGACTACGCCCACCTCTAGAAAATGCCCACCACAAGTCTCCGCCTCCTCTTCAGCAGCCCCTCCCACACCCTTTCTGTTCCAGCACTGACACGCCCACTTCTAGATGTATGCACGTCAGACGTCTCCGCCTCCTCCTCAGCAGCCCCTCCCACACCCAGTCTGTGCTTTACGGGCACGCCCACCCCAGTCGCACGCTGTACCCCGTATCCCGGAAGTTGTAGAGGAGAGATGGAACGCAGAGTGTTAGCGGCTGGAAGTGTGACCAGGGGTCTCCTAGGGCTGGCTGTGGGGGCTGGGCTGTGTTACTGTGCCTACAGAGCCCTGGTCAGTAAGAAGAAGAAGAATGTGACAGGAGGAAGGTTACTGGAGAAAGTGTCCAACATGACTGTAGTGCAGAGAGTTCAGTCAGGAGGTACAGGTACTGTGTTCATGGTGAACTACAAAACACATCCCTCATTTCTGCTGGCCTGGGCTCAGGGTTCAATGCAGAGCAAGTGATGGTGTCTGTATATGTGGGGGGAGGGGATTAGGTGTACTGGTGATTGCATCATGCTGGACCTTTCATCCCAATCCTATTGAACTCATGAGACCACATTCCCAGCAGACTCCTCATTTATAAGAGAAATGATGTGGGAAGTAGTAGCACCAGCAGGCGTGTGTTACACTGTGTATAAGGTGCGCCCTCTGGTGGTGGGTGTTGTGTAGGGGCAGTGCATCGCTTAGCCCCCCAGGGCCAGAGCCTATATAAGTGTTGCCCCCCCCCCCCCCCAAAAAAGACAGCAAGACTGACCTCTCATTTATTTTTTGATAAACTACTGCAAAGGAAAGGCAAAATTTCAATAAAAAACACAACTAAAGTTAATCTTGGGGCAAACAAACACAATAAACTACCCAAATTTTTGGTAAAATATAAAAGACGAGGTCGCACCTCCCCCGGGGACTGACAATGCTGCTGCCCCTGTGCTCCTTCATGCAGAGTGGGGGCTCTTTAATACAGAAGGCGTGTTACTGGCTAGATCATCAGGTGAAAACAGAGGGGAAAAGCCTACAAAAAAAACTAATACAGCCACCACATGTAAGGATTGGTAAACTGCAATATATTACATTTTTGGGCTTAATACTGCTTTAAAGCGGAGATTCCGATAAAATATTTTTTTTAAAAGCCAGCAGCTACAAATACTGCAGCTGCTTACTTTTAAAATATGGACACTTACCTGTCCAGCGTGCCCACGATATTGGTAGCCAAGTTCGAGCAATCGCTCGTCCCTCGGCTGTACCCGCCGCCATCCTCGGTGAGGGAATCGGGAAGTGAAGCATTGCGGCTTCACTGCCCGGTTCCCTACTGCGCATGCGCAAGGTCACTGGTCCCCGCTCTCCTGGGAACAGTGTATTTCCCAGGGGAGTGCGGGTAGAGGTGTGTCTGCTGCATTAGTCTATTCCCGAAAGTGGGTGCAAATACCAGTCATGCACCCCCCTCCCCCCTGAAAGGTGCCAAATATGACACCGGTGGGGGGGAGGGTTCCGAAAAGCGGAAGTTCCATTTTTGGGTGGAACTCCGCTTTTAAAGAGGAAGTAAACCCTCTCTGAAAAAAAAAACACCCTGCAGGACAAAGGCATAATGAGCTAGTATGCATAGCATACTAGCTCATTATGAATTACTTACCTGGGATCGAAGCCCCCGCAGTGACCCTCGTTCATCTCCTCCGTCGCCGCCATATCTCCCGGAGTGACTTCCAGGTATCGCTGCTCCAGGGCTGTGACTGGCCGGAGCAGCAATGATGTCACTCCCACGAATGCGCGCAGGAGCTGGCAGTGACGGCATGATCGCCTTCACTAACGGCACGCTCAGTGCGCCTTTGTCTACGGCGTGCATGCGCTGTAGACATCGGTGCCCGTTTTTTGGAAAATCTCTCCTTAACCGTGTAGGTCAAGGCGATTATTTCTTGCACCTACAGGTAAGCCTTAATCTAGGCTTACCTGTAGGTTAAAGTGGTCTGTAAGGGTTTACAACCACTTTAAGGTGTACATGGGAAAAAATAGAGGTGGAGCCTGCAGCGGACTCTCTGTGGTTAACGCCAACATCATACTCTGCAGACAGTAAATGGATACCCAACACGCGCCTGTGAAATGGCGACATAATCCAGTACTCTATAATTTCTATAGGCAACGCCTCAAAAGCCTATAGGTCATCAGTAGGGATGAGCTCAGGCGTGTTCGCATTGAACACGTGCAGAACCTGCCAAGGAAGTCGGAACCGCGCTGCGCTAATCACAGGCAGGGAGACATTGTCCCAATGTTCGGCTGCAGAGATCGGGAAATGTCTCCCTGCCTGTGATTAGCGCAGCGCAGTTCCGACGGTGCCGACTTCCTCGGCGGGCTCTGCAAGTGTTCAATGTGAACACGCCTGAGCTCATCCCTAGTCATCAGTTTAGTGTTCCGGAGGAGGTCTTGTGCTAGAATTATTGATTTTACTGTAGCGTGCGTGGCGATTTGTAACGTTTTCATGTGTAGGTGCCCCGATGCGTACGTTTACATGAATGGGGGGGGGGCGCCTCAATTTTTTTTTTAAATAGACACCAAGGTGTTTGTTTACCTGTTTTCTTTTTAACAGTCCAGATAGAAAACCTCCCTACATCAGCAAGTAACTTGGAACCACACCATCTGAAAGCGCTCCTTGAAATGCTTGACAGCAACGCTAATGATTCTTCAGTTCAAGAGCAGGCCTTGGTTACACTCTGTAACAGTGCAGCTTTCTCAACTAATCATGTAAGTCAAAGAGGCTGTCCAGTCTGTAAAATAACCATGTGACTTTTTTTGTGACCAGAAGATTAAGGCCCCTTTCACATGGGCACCTTCTGCTTTGATCAGCAGGGGATCTGTTTGCTGATCAGGGCAGATGACAGGTCTGTGTCCGCTCGGTTTATGCGGAGCAGACTCGGAGTCCACTCTGCTCTATGGACGGTTGCCCTCTGATCCACCTACATGGAGAAGAACAGATCCCCTTCCTGTTTTTAGCGGACCTGATCAGAGGTCCGCTAAAAACAGGAAGAACATCTGTTCTTCTCCATGTACTCAGATCGGAGGGTAACCGTCAGTCCATAGGGGTGAATGGACCATCCAATCATGTCTGCGGACCGTCCAATCAGGTCCGCAGACCTGATTGGAACAGTTGTGTGAAAAGGCCTCAAAGATTACATGGCCATATGTAGATATTGTTGAACAACACTCATATTAGTACACAATTACTTTTGGTATTGAACACATTTCAAGTGACTGGGCAATTTTGGAATTCTTGTTCTATTTTCTTCATTCGTTTTTTATTTCCAGTTCTTTTAATTTAAAGGATTTGGCGAGATTAAAAAAAGTTAGGCGACAAATACATATTATCAGTCATGAAATTAATATTTTACATCATCTTATTACATAGACAAAGCATAGATAGGTCTATTATGTGCTGACTATAAAATCTATAGTTATAGGACATGTTATTGTTCAGTCCATCCTGAATATACAAAAGATTATCAATCCACTGCCTATAACCATCATGTAGAATTTAATTAAATTTTTTCATTATTTCACCTGGTAATTAAAGATAACCCAATGCTTACTATCTCTACCAGCCCCGCTGGATGTCAAAATGCCTGAAGAGCTGCATCTCATTGGATGCAGCTGCTGTACGGCCAAAATTTTCCATTGGGCTCCTTTGAATAATTGACATTTGTTGAATGGATTGGGGATGGCAGGTTCACCCACAGAGCAAATTTTAGCCGATTCCTTGAGCTGGCCAAAATTTGCACAGTGTATAGAGGGTTTTAGTTGTCTTTAGCCTTGCTGTGTTTTTCCATAAACTGAGGATACAGTGCTGTGAAAAAGTAATTGCCCCCTTCCTGTTTTGTTTTTTTTGTGTATTTGTTAAATGATTCAGATCATCAAACAAATGTTAATATTACACAATGATAACCCAAATAAATACAAAATGCAGTTTTTAAATGACGATTTTATTTATTAAGGGAAGAAAGCTGTTCAAACCTGCCTGGCCCTATGTGAAAAAGTATTTGCCCCCCTAAACCTAACAACTGGTTGTGCCACCCTTGGCGTTAACAACTGCAATCAAGCATTTGCGATAACTGGCAACGAGTTTTTCACATCGCTTTTTTCAACTCTTCTTTGCAGAATTGTTTTCATTCAGCCACATTGGAGGGTTTTCCAGCATGAACGGCCACTTAAGGACCGCCGCACAACGATGTACGTCGACAGAATGGCACGGACAGGCACAAGGGCGTACAGGTACGTCCCCTTTAAGAACCTGTCCGTGGGTCGTGTGCGCCCCGCCGGCGGCGCGCTCACCACCCGGTCCGAAGCTCCATGACCGTGCCCGCGGACCCGATCGCCACCAGTGTCCCGCGATCGGGTCACAGAGCTGAAGAACGTGGAGAGGTAAGTGTAAACAAATCTTTCTCCGTTCTTCCTAGTGGCATGTCAGTGATCGTCTGTTCCCTGTCCTAGGGAACGACGATCAGTGACGTCACACGCCAAGCCACGCCCCCCTACAGTAAGAATCACTCATTAGGTCACACTTAACCCCTACAGCGCTGTAAAAATGACAATGGTCCCAAAAGTGTGTCCGATGTGTCCGCCATAATGTCGCAGTCAAGATAAAAATCGCTGATCGCCGCCATTACTAGTAAAGAAAAAATTATTAATAAAAATGCCATAAAACTACCCCCTAATTTGTAGACACTATAACTTTTTTGCGCAAACCAATCGATAAGCGCTTATTGCGATTTTTTTTTTTTTTTTTACCAAAAATATGTAGAATAATACGCATCGGCCTAAACTGAGGGTAAAATTTTTTTTTTTTTTATATTTTTTGGGGATATTTATTATAGCAAAAAGTAAACAATGTGTAATTTTTTCAAAATTGTTGCTCTGTTTTTGTTTCAAGCGAAAAAAAATAAAAACCGCAGAGGTGATCAAATACCACCAAAAGAAAGCTCTATTTGTGGGGAAAAAAAAGGACATCAATTTTGTTTGGGAGCCACGTCGCACGACCGCACAATTGTCAGTTAAAGCGACGCGGTGCCGAATCGCAAAAAGGGGCCTGGTCCTTTAGCAACAAAATGGTCTGGGGCTTAAGTGGTTAAGATCATGCCACAGCATCTCAATCGGATTTAAGTCCAGACTTTGACTAAGCCACTCCAAAACCTTAATTTTTTGGGGGTTTTCAAACCATTAAGAGGTGGACTTGCTGGTGTGTTTTCGGATCATTGTCCTGCTACATAACCCAAGTGAGCTTGAGGTCTGGAACTGATGGTCGGACATTCTCCTTCAGGATTTTCTGGTAGAGCGCCTAATTCATGGTTCCCTCAATGACGGCAAATCGTCCAGGTCCTGAAAAGCAGCTCCAGACCATCACACTACCTCCAGCATGTCTGACTGTTGGTATGATGTTCTTTTAAAAAAAAGCTGTGTTAGTTTTACATCAGATGTAACAGGACGCACACCTTCCAAAAAAAGTTTTAACTTTTGTCTCATCAGTCCACAGAATGTGTGCCTGAAAGTCTTGGGGATAATCAAGTTTTATTTTGTCAAATGTGAGGGGAGCCTGTGTGTTTTTTGGTCAGCAGTGGCTTTGGAACTCTCCCATGGACGCCATTTTTTCCCCAGTATCTTTCTTATTGTTAATTCATGAATACTGATCTTACCTGAGGCAAGTGAGACCTGCACTTCTTTAGATGTGGTTCTGAGTTCTTTTATGACCTCCTGGATGAGTCGTTGTCATGCTCTTGGAGTAATTTTGGTTGGCCGGCCACTCCTGGGAAGGTTCACCACTGTTCCAAGTTTTCTCCATTTGTGGATAATGGCTCTCACCGTGGTTGGCTGGAGTCCCAAAGCCTTAGAAATGGCTTTGTAACCCTTTCCAGACTCATACATGTCAATGACTTTGTTTCTCATCTGTTCTTGAATTTCTTTAGACTATGGCATGATACGTTGCTTTTTTAGATCTTTTAGCGTGCTTCACTTTGTCAGACGGCTTCTATTTAAGTGATTTCTTGATTTCTACTGGTCTGTCCATAATCAGGCCTGGGTGTGGCAAGTGAAATTTAACTTGGCTTTCCAAAAAAATTGGATTAATAAGACCCCTTTCACACTGGGGCAGTTTGCAGGCGCTATTGCGCTAAAAATAGCGCCTGCAAACCGACCCTAAACAGCGGCTGCTGTTTCTCCAGTGTGAAAGCCTGAGGGCTTTTTCACTGGAGCGGTGGGCTAGCAGGACCGCTTCAAAAGTCCTGCTAGCCGCATCTTTGGAGCGGTGTGTTTACCGCTCCTCCACCGCTCCTGCCCATTGAAATCAATGGGACATCGCAGCTATACCGCTAGCAATGCGCCTCTGCTTTGGGGTGGTTTTTAATCCTTTTTTGGGCGCTAGCGGGGGTTAAAACCGCACCGCTAGCGACCGAATACCGCCGCAATTCCGACGGTAAAAATAGCGGCGCTTTACCGCCACCGCACCTCCCGCCCCAGTGTGAAAGGGGCCTTACAGTTCATGCATGATTTAGCAGGGGGGGGGGTTACTTTTTCACATAGGGCCAGGCAAGTTTGGACAGCCTTTTTCCCTTCATAAATGAAATTATCATTTAAAAACTGCATTTTGTATTCACTTGGGTTATCCATGTGTAATATTAAAATTAGTTTGATCTGAATCATTTTAGGTGTGACAAATATGTAAAAAATAGAAAAATACTTTTTCACACAACTGTATTTGTAATATTGGACTTTAGTTAGCCTTAGAGCATGGAGCTTTATAGAGTCCTGTGGAAGACCTGCATCTTGTGGAAAAGCTTATTGTTTGGCATTGCGCTAATGAAAAGCACCAGGAAAAAATGGTACTAAAAGTGAATGAAACTTTTATTAAGTTATGCTTTAGATCAGGGTCTCCAAATTTTACTGTCCCTCAGACTTTAGGGGGGGGGGGCAGACTCTGCCCATTGGCAGAAGAAAAGGTCCCAATGTCAGTGGGGGTAACAGTGCCCCGTCGTTGGTGTCAGTGGGGGTAACAGTGCCCCGTCGTTGGTGTCAGTGGGGGTAACAGTGCCCCGTCGTTGGTGTCAGTGGGGGTAACAGTGCCCCGTCGTTGGTGTCAGTGGGGGTAACAGTGCCCCGTCGTTGGTGTCAGTGGGGGTAACAGTGCCCCGTCGTTGGTGTCAGTGGATGAAATAGTGCTCCGTCGTTGGTGTCAGTGGATGAAATAGTGCTCCATCGTTGGTGTCAGTGGATGAAATAGTGCCCCAAGGACCAGATAAAAGCAAGCAAAGGGCTGAAGTTTGGAGACCACTGGTTTAGATTGTTTCCATATCTTTTTGAATGTTCACCTGGCTGACTCTATGCTTTGACCATATAATTTTCCAGAGAAAACAATGTAGACTACAATACAAATTCATCTCTCTCTCTCCATGTTAGTTGTTTTCTTAGTCTGTATCCTTAATATAACCACTTCCTGCCCGTAGGCCGTCATATGACGTCCTGGACTTTGAGTGGAGCTACAGGCATCATCCAGATATCTTTTTCAGCTGGCGATTCTGTGCACCGTAAGAACAATCATAGCGGCAGTTCAGCCGCCTGGTCATTCTTACAGGTGGCGGAAGGGGACGAATCGGTCGCCGCCGGAAGTTGAGCATAGAGATTTCCAGTGACCAGATGGTCCTCGGTCATCTCCTATGACCATTGGAGTCCCAGGTGCGACGTTATGACATCATGTCCGGACCAGCGGAAGTAAACCATGCTGAGGACGCGGCTGGAAAGGCAGAGAGGTGTTTTTTTTTTTATTTTATCTCAGCCTTCCCAGCCTGAAGGAGACCCCACATCTCTCCATAAAGAGGAACACACTTATCCTATTACAAGAGATGTTTATATTCCTTGTAATAGGAATAAAAGTGATCCAATTTTTTTTTTTTTTATTTAAAGAGAAAGTGAAAAAAATAAAAGTAAAATAAAGAATTTAATTTTTTTTTTTTTTTTTTTTTATAGCACCCCTGTGCTCACGCACAGAAGCAAATGCATACTTAAGTCACGCCCACATATGTAAACTGCATTCAAATCACACATGTGAGGTATCGCCGCGTGCGGTAGAGCAAGAATTATAGCCCAAGACCTCCTCTGTAACTGTAAACAGGTAACCTGTAAAAAAAAAAAAAATTGTCGCCTATGGAGATTTTTAAGTACCAAAGTTTGGCGCCATTCCACGAGTGTGTGCATTTTTAAAGTGTGACATGTTGGGTATCTATTTACTCGGCTTAACCTCATCTTTCACATTATACATACAAATTGGACTAACTTTACTGTTTTTTTTTATTTGTTTTTTTAAATCGCTGCGCAAATACCGTGTGACATAAAGTTGCAACGACCACCATTTTATTCCCTAGGGTCTCTGCTAAAAAAACATATATAATGTTTGGGAGTTCTGAGTAATTTTCTAGAAAAAATTATGATTTTTACATGTAGGAGCGAAGTGCCAGAATTGGCCCGGATGGGAAGTGGTTAATAAAGTTATTAATAAAATCAATGTATTCAAATTATTTTACTGTTCTCTCTTCTTTTTATTCTTTTTATATAGGATATAATTCGTAATTTTAATGGCATTAAAATAATCGGAACATTTCTTTTGCATCCAAGTCCAAAAATAAAGACAAAAGCATTGAATGCACTCAACAATTTAAGTATGAACTTGCAAAATCAGGAACAGATAAAGGTGACATACTTTACTTGGCTTTACCCTTTCTTATTAATATTTTTGGTGATTCAAACATTCATTTTTCATCTACAATTTCATGATTGCTGTAATCATATGGCTGATTTTGGTAATCCAAATATTAGAAATATAACTGCTGTGGATTTTTTCCATCTGGGCATCCCTCACTTTTCTGTGTGATGGTCATCTCCATGAGGCTCCGTCAGACAGTTCATACTTCTACTCAGTCCTCTGTGACTTTCCCTGCTGCCTCATTGCTCCCCATACTGATCTGCAGCCCCCTCTCAGCATTCTGCTTATCTTATACTAGTGGTCCACCAAAGTGAAAATTTTGGTGCAGAAGCCAAAAAGTCAGGATTCACTTGGCCAAAACCGAAATTGATGGTTGTTAAAAAGATATACAGGCGGTCCCCGGGTTACAAACAAGATCGGGACTGTAGGTTTGTTCTTAAGTAGAATCTGTTTGTAAGTTGGAACAGGTAAATTTTTTAAGTGTAGCTCCAGCCAAAAAAACTTTTTTAAGCTTTTTGGAAAACATAGGGAAGGGTTATCACCCCTGTAACATTTGTTTTGCTGTTTGTGCCCCTGTTTCACTTTCTGTCCCAATGACAAATGGATTAAAAAAATTTAGGGTTGTTGTGGAAGCAAGGATTGGTGATAAAGTTTCAGTGGAGACACTTTTCCCATAATAACTCATACAGGAGAGAATTCACCTTCCTAGGGGTAGATTTCCTCTCACTTCCTGTTGTCTCCCTCCGTTTGTAAGTAGGAGTTGTTTGTAAGTCGGATGTTTGTAACTAGGGGACCGCCTGTATGTATATTTTAATAAATGTATAATATTCAATTTTGTAATTATTATCATGAATTTTAATTAATATGAATTTATTGTCGGTCATTATCGGCAACTTTTGAAGAGGTGGTAAAAATTCTTCTTGGTGCATTGTGGAAAACTTCACCAAAAACGCACCTCCCCGTTGAAATGCATTGAAATCGCAGCAAGAAAACATCAAAAATGCACCCGTGTTGCATTTTTGATGCATTTTTTTTGAGTCGCATGATTTATGAAAAACATACAATAAGCCAGGTGAAATCGCGGCAAAATCACTGGCGTTTTTGGCAGTCATTATCGGCACTTTTTTTTTCTTTCGGCACAACTCTGAAAACCCCCTTTTTCTACCGATAAATTTTGGCGGCCAAAATTTTGGTGCATCACTATCGTCTGCTACTTGTGTGTCCTGGCAGGTACACCCAAGGATCATTTATAAAAATATTATAACTACGTCCCTACGCTGCTTGGATCCTCTCAAGAACCTATAAACTGAAAAAGGACACACTCCCCCTGCCAAAACACTCCGATTAGCGCTGTCTGCCATTGGCTGAGAGCACTGATTGGGAGTCAGTCTGCTGCTGGTTTTGCAGCATGCTCATCCGACGGAGGCCGGCTTTTGCCGGACAGACTGACATGCATACATGGGCCAAATGTCGGACTCTTCTCCTTTTTTTTATTTTTATTTTTTATTTTTTAACCACTTGTTGTCTCCTGACATTCGGCCTGTGTACTATCCCATTGCTGCTGTACATTACGGGCCGAAGTTCTTTGTTTAAATGTGAGTGGATTTTTATTTTTATACAGTCAATAAATGGTAGAATACACTACACTATTTTTATCTTTTATACGTATTACTTTTGAGCCTCAATCCTTGATGGATAGAAGGGAAGGAGATGATCGATTCTGCTAATGAGAACCAGCTATTTTATTAGCTAAAACAATTTTTTGTGTATAACACTTGAATGTTGGCGATATTCATAAATTTTTGAGATTTTTCACTGTGTTCATATAACCATTAGTGGGATTTAGGATATTTTTTTTTTTTTTTTATAAGTTATATTTTATTAGAGAAAAGCGTTACACCATTATTATTTTTTACACAAGGACCATTTATAATGCAGAGAACGCATTAAGGTAAAAAACCTTTGAGCCTTTTTAAGGCCGGCCATACATGGTTCAAATGTCTGCTGGTTCAGCAGGAACCAACCGAGATTTGAGCCATTAATTGGCAGGCTGAATGTACCAAGTTGATCAAACAACCAGCCTGCTGGATTCTCTTACGATTATTGCTAGCTGCTGCTATAGCTGCTAGCGATTATCAGTGTCTTCTCCCGACGGGGACGGTTTCCCCCAACCCCCACCAGGAGCAGACAATTGCTCGGCAGGAGGGATTCCCTTGTCAGCACTGTCTGTATTGATGGAGGAATTGTGCAAATTTCTTGCAGGAAAGAGATTTGCATCTTTTATGGACTGCCTTAGTCCATAACCCAGAACAGATGTGCAGATAAGGACTTTCTTCTTTATTCTGATTTGCATGTTTTTTATTTATTTTTTTATTTTGAAACCAAAGGGCCAGCTTACCAGCCAGGCAACTAGCATTTTCAGAAGGAAATCTGCAATGGTACCACTATATTTCTCTAACTCGTTTTAGAACTTTAACATAACAGTTACAGGATCTGATCATGCATGGCATACTGTAGTCACATGCTCATACAGCCTTTTCACACCATTGTGTTTGGTAACGTGGTAAAACATGCATGTTACTGAAATGCACATCATGTTATGCATTGAAGTGCCATTCATTTTTAGTGGCACTCCTACGCATTTATAGAGTGCACCGCAGCTTGTAACAATGCATATTGATCGTTTAAAAAAAACAAAACACTTGTGATTATTTTTGCATTGAGGCCCATTTAGAATAAAGGGTATTGCAGTGCATGTGTTACTGCGGTTAACATGTTGCATTGCACCAAGTGTGAGCAGGCTTAACTTTTTCCTAAATCGCCCACATTTTTCCTTCAGTATTTTTTATAGTGTCCATCGCTGATTTATCTTCCCGTTTACCACTATCCTTCTAGTTGAAGGTGACTTCTTCTACTCTAGTGACTTGTCAGTAGAATATCATAGGGATATGGAATAAAGCATGAAACCTGGATTTGTTACAATGTCATAATCGTGCTTAGCGTGGCTAAGAAACGTTACTTTATTCTCCACAGGATTTCCTCTATGATGTATGTAATGATATTAAATCGTCTTCATTGAATTCTGAAGTTCAACTGGCTGGTTTAAGATTGGCAATTAATATGTCGGTCACCAATAACTACCATGACTACCTGGCAGATTACATCCCCTGCTTTTTTACTCTACTGGTGGATGGAGAGGAAGCTACCAAGGTATGTAACATTCACAGACTAATATTGGATCACATGAGCGGGTTATGTGGAAATGTTATGTTCCTTGTAGTAGTGGTTTACTTTGGTACAGTCTGTATCTTTTAGGTTTTCACTGCTTTTCAAGTAAGGCCTCATGCACACTGAGGTTGCATTCACACCTGAGCATTTTCAGCTCATAAAACGCCCAACAAGCAAAATCCCATTAATTTCAATGGCACCTGTTCATATCTGAGCTTTTTGTCACCTGAAGCAAAACCCCCTAAGCTCAAAAAAGAACATGAGCTTCTTTGTGGCAGATTACAGCCGTTTTTCTGCCTTTTTAGATTGGTGACCTGAACAAAAACGCTGCAAATCACGGTAAAAACACGGGACTTTGAAACGCTCAGGTGTGAATGCAGCCTAATGCCCCATACACACGATCGTTTTTCATGCCGTTAAAAATGCCATTTTTAAAAATGGCCATTAAAAATGATCGTGTGTATGCTCCAGAGCATTTTTAACGACGTGAAAAACGGCCATTAAAAATTTCGAACATGCTCTCTTTTTTCACGTCGTTTTTCATGTCGTTTTTTTTAACAACGTGAAAAACGATAGTGTGTATGCTTTAACGACGTGAAAAAAAAAACGCGCATGCTCAGAATCAAGTATGAGACGGGAGCGCTCGTTCTGGTAAAACTAGCGTTCGTAATGGAGATAGCACATTCGTCACGCTGTAACGGACTGAAAAGCACGAGGCTGAAAAGCGCGAATCGTCGCTCAACAAACTTTACTAACCTGAAGGGTGGCGCCGTTCGAACGGAACTTTCCCTTTATAGTGCCGTCATACGTGCTGTACGTCACTGCGCTTTGCTCGAGCAGTTTTTTTAATGATCGTGTGTACGCAAGACAGGCTTGAGAGGAAACATGAAAAAAAATGACAAGAAAAACGTCGGTTTAAAAAATGGCATGAAAAATGATCGTGTGTATGGGACATTGGTGTTTGCTCAGCTGCCCTAAACATTTTTCTCTTGGCATGAGAAAATCTGCTTAAAAAAATGTGCCTCATGCCCCGTACACACGATCGTTTTTCCCGTCGGAAAAAGTCAGATGAGAGCTTTTGGA
Organism: Rana muscosa; assembly: GCA_029206835.1. NCBI lineage: Eukaryota > Metazoa > Chordata > Amphibia > Anura > Ranidae > Rana > Rana muscosa. The sequence continues at coordinate 666,685,989 of CM055118.1, forward strand.
CAGGAATCCCGACCGTGTGTATGCTCCATCTGACTTTTTCCAATGGAAAAACTGCCGGAAAAAGATAGAGAGCAGGTTCTCCATTTTCCCGTCGGGAGGGGGAAAAATCAGATCGGAATTTCCTTTCGTGTGTACAAATCCTGACGCACTAAATTCTGACGCATGCTCGGAAACAAATCGACGCATGCTCGGAAGCATAGAACTTCATTTTCTCGGTTCGTCGTAGTCTTTTACTTCACCAAACTTTTGTGTGACCATGTGTATGCAAGGCAGGCTTGAGCGGAATTCCATCGGAAAAACCATCCAAGTTTTTTCCGACGGGTATACCGCTCGTGTCTACAGGGCATAAGACAGCCCATACATGGTTTGAATCCTGTCCAGTTCAGGAGGAACTAGCCGAGATTCGAAACGTGTATGGGAAGACTGAATGTACCAGGTTGATTGGTCAATCAACTTGATACAACCAGCATGTTTGTCATGGATATGCAGTAGTGTTTGTCTGTCAGCTTACCTTCCTTCCCATGTGTTCATCTTAGAGGCCTGAGCCCTTTCACCTGGCTTCCTTTATAATCTCCTCCCAGCCAGACTCCACCCCAGGCCCTATCACAGAACACTATATTAACCTGTGCACTGCAAGCCTGCTTTGCTGATCAACGTGTTTGTTAGGCATTGTGTGTTTGGGTTCCTGCCTGCCGTGTGCTACGTCTGTCTCTCTGTTACATATTTGGCTTGTCCCAGACTATCCTTGTCTGCTCGTGACCCTTGACCTTTGGCTCGTTCTTTCGTTATCCTTCTCTGCTTGTGGCCCCTGACCTTCAGCTTGTTATTCGGTTCTCTCTATCGTGTGCTGCTGCGTCCCCTCTTTTCCCCTTATCCTACGGGGCGTGAGCTAGGAAACTCCAGGGGCTGCGACCTGGTCCCAGCCTGCAGCATAACATCCTCACCACTAGAGGCCCTGGAGAAGACCTGCTGGGTCTTAGACTCCGCGCCCTGGGGAATCTTGGCTCTAGCTTCCGTTAGGATCCCGGTTGTGCTCCTCTGGTCCCGCTTTCCACAACCACCCAGTTTCCTATCCGCAGCAGTCAGCCATAGGGTTCACTACCTTGCGGTGCACTCCTGTCCCCCTACGGTGTGCATCTGTCACCTGGCCACAGGTGACCTTGACAATGTTGGGTTTTACCTGCGATTTATTGCTAGTGGCTGCTATATTAAATTAAATTAAATTATTTTTTATCTTTTTTTTCTGCCCTCCCTACATATTACTATAGTGGCTTTATTTACTTTACAGCCCTAGGGCAATAAAATAAGTTTTTGTTTCAATCTTATTTATTAAGGGACACAGGAAGTCTTTAAACTTCAGGTTATAGTGCTGCTTACAGGAGGATGGATACTGGCAAACAAAAAATAAAAACACTGTAGGCCAGCCCAGGATAACCACACCTACTGCCAGTGTGCCTCCATTTTTTGCTAGTATCTTAAAGAAAAGCATTTATTTTCTTCATCTCTAATGTGTAAAAGATTAACTTTTATATTTTTTATTTTTTTTCTTCAATAAAGACTCTTCTTAACATCACTGCTGGAGCTTTGTCTCTTAACGACTTCAGCCCCGGACCATTTTGCAGCTAAAGGACCAGGCCCCTTTTTGCGATTCGGCACTGCGTCGATTTAACTCACAATTGCGCGGTCGTGCGACGTGGCTCCCAAACAAAATTGGGGTCCTTTTTTTCCCACAAATAGAGCTTTCTTTTGGTGGTATCTGATCACCTCCGCGGTTTTTATTTTTTGCGCTATAAACAAAAATAGAGCGACAATTTTGAAAAAAAATCTATTTTTTTTGCTATAATAAATATCCCCAAAAAATATATAAAAAAAATATTTTTTTCCTCAGTTTAGGCCGATACGTATTCTTCTACATATTTTTGGAAAAAAAAATCGCAATAAGCGTTGATTGGTTTGCACAAAAGTTATAGCATCTACAAAATAGGGGATAGTTTTATGGCATTTTTATAAATTTTTTTTTTTTTTTTTTTTTTTTTTTTTTTATCGTGACTGCAACATTATGGCGGACACATCGGACACTTTTGGCACATTTTTGGGACCATTGTCATTTTTACACGATCAGTGCTATAAAAATGCATTGATTACTGTGAAAATGACACTGGCAGTGTAGGGGTTAAGTGTTCCCTATTGAGTGTTTCTTACTGTAGGGCTGATGGGCTGTTTGTCACATGACACTGATCTCCGCTCCGAGTACATGGAGCGGAGATCCGTGTCATTGTCACTAGGCAGAGCGGGGAGATGCTTGTTTACACAAGCATCTCCTTGCTCTATACCTCCGTGAGACGATCGCGGGGATCCCCGCGGCCCGACTCACGGAGAAGGTGGCAGGGTCGCGAGCGCGCGACCACACGTCAGGCATTTAAAGGGCAACGTACAGGTACGTGATTGTGCCTGTCCGTGCCATTCTGCCGACGTATAAGTACAGGAGGCGGGCGGTCGGTGGTTAAATTTCAGCTATTCGGTATGGTTGTCCTCAGCCTAGCTTTTGGAGTACCACATCCACATCCAGATGCTGCTGAACTGTACATTGTAGAGATCGCCGGGAATTAACTTTTCAGCACTAGGTTCTGCATGGGACACTTTCCAGACTCTGTTCTGGTACAAGATGGCTCCAGAGCCCTTTCCAGGTCCAAAGCCACTGGCATTGCCTCAGTGCTTGCCCTGTGTCACTGAGTATAATGGTTGGGTCAGGCATGGGATGCTTCTTTTCTTAGATCATTGGGTGCCGTTGTTCTATATAGTGCTGTGGGACTGAGCGCTGTCATCTTCTAATTGTTGAATTGTCGCACATGCACTCTGTGCTCTTTTTCCTGCAATACAATGTTGAGGGAGTATCTCCCCAAGCTTCTGAGCTATGTTAGCCTTCCATCTTTGATCTGTTCCTGATGCTGACTTCATCTCCAGTTTATCGACCCACACCTGCTACTAGCTGTCCAGTGTTTGTGACTACCTGAGGCCTTGCCTTTTTATCCAGATATGTTGCTTTATCGACATGCGATCGAAACAACTTGTCTAAAACTAGACATACACTGTACCAGGTTTCCTCAGCTCATACTCTACTAATTGCTTGTGGGTTGCTTGCATGGACAACAAGTGTGCATGCATACGCTCCCTGCAGAATCTATACCTGATTTGCCTGTGGCCTTAATGGCTTCTGAATCACCAGCTCCAAAGATTCTATTTAATTCTGAGGCACTCCAGTCCTTGACCGATGAGCTCACCCCTGAGGAGTTGCCATCTGTTACTATTCTTAAATTAAAGGAAACCATTCCGGCTCTAATTGATGTAGTATGCACCGCTCTGAAACTAGTATATATGACTGTTGCTTCTACCAGTGTTTCCAGTCTTGGGTCTTTTTAAATATCTAAGGCTGCAAAGACTTGTCATTTGCACCTTAATTTTCAACTATTTCTCTAGGGAGACTGGAAGTTTCCTCATGAGTTGTTTGCTCCCCTAAAGTGCGTATTGGCTTTGCAGAAGTAGTGTATTCCCACTGTGGACCAAGCAGCGTTCTGCTTCAACAAGGTAATCACCATTCTAGTAGAGGACACGCCTATCTTTGAGGACAGTTGAAAGTCTTTTCTAGAGCTCCATTCTTGCTGGCAGGTGCTGCCCTTTGTCCGATTCTGGCTGCTGCAGTTAATCCCTCACTTACAGAATGTGTAGAACAGAGGGCCTATAGCTTTCCAGCCATGATGATTTGCTAAAGGCCTTCTGGCTCATTAATTTTAATGTGTCGCATGTCAGTACATATGCATAGGCCACAGCCTGTATATACCAAATGTAGATGTTTGGGTGACTATGCCTTCCTTTTTGTCCTGATCATTTTTGCAGGATCGAGATTGAGGGCATTGCAGTGATCTTCACTGCTCCCAGACTGGTCCGGGCAGATGGAGTATGCTGACTTTGATTAGACTCCTGGCATTTTTTTTTTTTGTACTTGGTGTAAAATATTTTTAATGGAATCCATTGAGGGGCCCAGGTCCCACCCCTCTGTTAATGATCATGCTCTCAGTAATGCTTTTCTACAAAACATAGGCATGCTGGCAGTGGGAGGGGTTGTCATAGGCTGGCCCACAGTTTTCTTTATTTGCCAGTGTCCAATCCTCATGTAGGCCACAGTATAAATTAGTAGTGTCCATTTCATAATCCACAATAGATGATGTGTGCCCCCAATGAGTTCTGATGTGATGCAGCATTACATAAAGAGGAGGTCCAGCCTGGGTGAAAACATTTAAAAGTCAGCAGCTACAAATACTGTAGCTGCTGACTTTTTATATTAGGACACTTACCTGTCCAGGGAGCCCGCAATGTCGGCACCCCAGCCGATCTTCGGATTGACTCCCGGGTGCTGCCGCCGCCATGCCTGGTAAAGGAACCAGGCAGTGAAGCCTTTCGGCTTCACTGCTGGTTCCCTACTGCGCATGTGCGAAGCGTGCTGCGCTTTCTAATTGGCCCGGCGGCGGCGGACATGTCAAAAACAGGTAGGCAGCATATAAGCGGAAGTTCCACTTTTGGGTGGAACTCTACTTTAATTCAAAAGAAATCTAATATTACATATTGTTCATCGTGACATAGTTCTTTAAATGTCTATTTCTCTTTCTGCAGATTCATACTTTAAAGGTTCTTGTGAATTTATCAGCAAACCCTTCGATGACCACAGTTCTCTTATCAAGCGAGGTAAAATGTGAATGTTTACCATGGCTATGAATAGTGGTAAACTATGGATCGTGATTATCAGAACCAGCCAGTTAGACCTATCCAAATGCAGTAACAAGAATTTAATATATTGCCATTTACTGGGACACTAAGTGTAGTGGCTGCTTTTTTTTTTTTTTTAAGTCATGGTGCATGTTCTACAAGTACAGAAAACTATCTGTTGATCCTGATAGAAGTTTAGTATCATGCAATGATATCCGCTTTCCAGGCGATCATCTGTAAACTACAAATACCCTCTTCTCTATGTAATTGTGGAGAGGAAACATGTTTGTACCCCAAATCAAGAGAGCAGCCTAGGGTGACAATGCTCTCTTGCATATATACGGTATATGTGAGTGAGCATTGTCACCTTAGAGGAAAAAAAGTGTTTTACTGGCAGAATCACCAAGAGAAAATAACAGAAGAAAAGCCTTAAATAAATAAAAATAAGAGCCATTTTAAACAGGCTTTTATGGGCAAACGCAGTGTACAGTATTATTAAATCCAGTTCGAGACACTTCTGTGTCCATTCATAATAGGTGCATTTAACAGATTTGCATGCCCATAGACTCGTGCTGCAGTAATAAGGGGGTTCCTGGGAAGATCCAGTGAGCATTGCAGGGGATACAGAAGACTTGCACTCAAAGTATCGGATACCCAGTTTGCTGGGGCAGGAGAGGTGCTCATAGGCATTGCAAATTCCCTGTGGGGCTAGCATCCATAAATATCCACATTTTACTTGTAAGCATAAGTTAGAGCAAGCTAATCTTGCTGACTATTGGCAGGGTTTTTTCTAGCGCTTGCTATTTTTTTTGGCTACCTGAAACATTAAACTAGCTATATACAGTGGGGGGGGGGGGGGGGGGGGAAGTATTTGATCCCCTGCTGATTTTGTACGTTTGCCCACTGACAAAGAAATGATCAGTCTATGATTTTAATGGTGGTTTTATTTTAACAGTGAGAGACAGAATAACAACAAAAATATCCAGAAAATCGCATTTCAAAAAAGTTATAAATTGATTTGCATTTTAATGCGTGAAATAAATATTTGATCCCCCGGCAAGATTTTTGGCTCCCAGGTGTCTTCTATACAGGTAACAAGCTGAGATTAGGAGCACTCTCTTAGGCTGGGTTCACACTAGTGCGACACGACATCTGTCCTACTTTGGATCCGACTTTGCCCTGCGACATGAAGCCGACATATGTCCGACTTTCAATGAACGGGGATCCGACTTGGATCCCCGCCAATGGCAGGCACTGTGTTTGGTATGAATCTTGAGGGGGAACTCCAGGCCAAATTTTAACTAAAAAAACGGCATGGGTTCCCCCTCCAGGAGCATACCAGGCCCTTGGGTCTGGTCTGGATTTGAAGGGGAACCCCCTACGCCGAAAAAACGGCGTGGGGGTCCCCCCAAAATCCAAACCAGACTCTTATCCGAGCACGCAACCTGGCAGGCCGCAGGGGAAGAGGGGGGGACGAGAGAGCGGCCCCCCCTCCCTCCTGAACCGTACCAGGCCACATGCCCTCAACATGGGGGGTTGGGTGCTCTGGGGCAGGGGGGCGACCTGCGGCCCCCCCACCCCAAAGCACCCTGTCCCCATGTTGATGAGGACAGGGCCTCTTCCCGACAACCCTGGCCGTTGGTTGTCGGGGTCTGCGGGCGTGGGGCTTATCGGAATCCGGGAGCCCCCCTTGATAAGGGGGCCCCCAGATCCCGGCCCCCCCACCCTATGTGAATGAGTATGGGGTACATCGTACCCCTACCCATTCACCTGGTGGAAAAAAAATGTCAAGAAAAAACACAACACAGCTTTTTAATTTAATTTATTGCACAGCTCCGGGGTCTTCTTCCGACTTCGGGGGTCTCCTCGCTCTCCGGTTCTTTCTTCTGCCGGGCCTCCGCTATCTTCTTCCAGCTCTTTTGCTAGCGGGGCCCGGTCTTCTCCCGCTCTCCGGTTCTTCTCCCGCTCTCCGGTTCTTCTCCCACTCTCCGGTTCTTTCTTCCGCCGGGCCTCCGCTAACTTCTTTTAGCTCTTTTGCTAGCGGAGGCCTGGTCTTCCCGTCGTCTCGTCCGGCTCTCCGTTGTTCTTCTGCCAGCCCCTCCACTAACTTCTTGTAGCTCTTTTGCTAGTGGAGGGGCCGGTCTTCCCGTCGCCTTCTCTCTTCTCCTCCTCGATGTTGACACGTCGCTTCCTCCCGCTGTAATACTGGCTGTTCGCTCCGCATTAATATAGGCTTCCCATGACGTCACAGTCACATGCTCCGGGGCCACCGGAGCATGTGACTGTAATGTCATGAGAAGCCTATATTAATGCGGAGCGAACAGCCAGTATTACCGCGGGAGGAAGCGACGCGTCAACATCGAGGAGGAGAAGAGAGAAGGCGACGGGAAGACCGGCCCCTCCACTAGCAAAAGAGCTACAAGAAGTTAGTGGAGGGGCCGGCAGAAGGACAACGGAGAGCCAGACGAGACGGGAAGACCGGGCCTCCGCTAGCAAAAGAGCTGGAAGAAAGAACCGGAGAGCGGGAGAAGAAGAAGGCGACGGAGAAGACCGGGCCTCCGCTAGCAAAAGAGCTAAAAGAAGTTAGCGGAGGCCCGGCAGAAGAAAGAACCGGAGAGCGCGGAGACCCCCGAAGTCGGAAGAAGACCCCGGAGCTGTGCAATAAATTAATTTAAAAAGCTGTGTTGTGTTTTTTCTTGACATTTTTTTTCCACCAGGTGAATGGGTAGGGGTACGATGTACCCCATACTCATTCACATAGGGTGGGGGGGGCCGGGATCTGGGGGCCCCCTTATCAAGGGGGGCTCCCGGATTCCGATAAGCCCGCAGACCCCGACAACCAACGGCCAGGGTTGTCGGGAAGAGGCCCTGTCCTCATCAACATGGGGGCAGGGTGCTCTGGGGTGGGGGGGGGCACAGGTCGCCCCTCTGCCCCAGAGCACCAAACCCCCCATGTTGAGGGCATGTGGCCTGGTACGGTTCAGGAGGGAGGGGGGGCCGCTCTCTCGTCCCCCCCCCTCTTCCCCTGCGGCCTGCCAGGTTGCGTGCTCGGATAAGGGTCTGGTTTGGATTTTGGGGGGGACCCCCCACGCCGTTTTTTCGGCATAGGGGGTTCCCCTTCAAATCCAGACCAGACCCAAGGGCCTGGTATGCTCTTGGAGGGGGAACCCATGCCGTTTAAAAAAAAAATTAATTTGGTGTGGAGTTCCCCCTCAAGAGCAGCAGAGCACAAGTTGCATGCCAAAGTCGGATCATGCAAGACTGCGGTCCGACTTTGATCCGACTTCAATGATAGTCAATGGGCTGAAGTCGGGTCAAAGTCGGACCAAAGTAGTACAGGGAGCATTCTCAAAGTCGGACCGACATGTGTCGGACCAGTTAAGACGGCTCCCATAGGGAAACATTGATTTTCACACGTCGTGCGACATGAGCTCCCAATGTCGGAGCGTTTGTCGGACCAGTGTGAACCAGGCCTTAAAGAAAGTGCTTTTAATCTCAGCTTGTTACCTGTATAAAAGACACCTGTCCACAGAAGTAATCAATCAGATTCCAATCTCTCCACCATGGCCAAGACCAAAAAGCTGTCCAAGGATGTCAGGGACAAGATTGTAGACCTACACAAGGCTGGAATGGGCTACAAGACCATCGGCAAGCAGCTTAGAGAGAGGGTGACAACAGCTGGTGCGATTATTCGCAAATGAAAGAAACCCAAAATAACTGTCAATCTCCCTCAGTCTGGGACCTCATGCAAGATCTCACCTCATGGAGTTTCAATGGTCATGAGAATGGTGAGGAATCGGCCCAGAATTACACGGGAGAATCTTGTCAATGATCTCGAGGCTGCTGGGACCATAGTCACCAAGAAAATAATTGGTAACACACTAGGCCGTAAAGGACTAAAATCCTGCAGTGCCCGCAAGGTCCCCGTGCTCAAGAAAGCACATGTACAGGCCCGTCTGAAGTTTGCTAATGAACATCTGAATGATTCAGAGGAGAACTGGGTGAAGGTGTTGTGGTCAGATGAGACCAAAATTAAGCTCTTTGGCATCAACTCAACTCACCTTGTTTGGAGAAGGCATGCTGCCTATGACCCCAAGAACACCATCCCAACCGTCAAACATGGAGGTGGAAACATTATGCTTTGGGGTTTTTTTTTCTGCTAAGGGGACAGGACAACTTCACTGCATCGAAGGGACGATGAACAGGGCCATGTACCGTCAAATCTTGGGTGAGAACCTTCTTCCCTCAGCCAGGGCATTGAAAATGAGTCGTGGGTGGGTATTCCAGCATGACAATGACACAAAACACATGGCCAAGGACACAAAGGAGTAGAGGTCGACCGATATGGGTTTTTCTCTGGCCGATACCGATATTTAGAAATTGGGGCGGCCGATGGCCGATTTAAAAAAGAAAAAAAAAAAAACCCTCGCCCACTCCACTCCTTCCTGCTTGCTCCTGTCACTCTAGCATACACTTGATGTCCTCAGTACAGATGGCACTGGTTTGGAACTGGAACTGGCAGATGGCACTGGCAGGTTTCACACTGAGCCGAGTGTAACTGTGTGTGAAACTGACAAGTAATACACAGGAGAGAGAGAATGCTGTCAGAATTGAGCTCGATGTGGGCGGGACCCAGCAGCTATATTGCACCAGCCAATGATTGAGCTGCTTAAGAAAGGGGGTGGGGCCACATACACCTAGCGGCCCGCCCAGATACCATCCTATTGGCTGTAGCTGCTGGGTCCTGCCCACTCCGGCTGGGTCCTGCCCACCCCCGACATCGAGCTCAATTTCTGACAGCTTCTCTCTCTCTCCTCTGTTACTTGTCAGTTTTACACACTCAGTGCGGCGCTTGATGCTTGCCAGAGCCGCTGAGTGTGGAGAAGGGAGGAGGAATGGCGGTCGGTGTAAAATATCGGCCTAATTTTGATAATAATCGGCCAATGCCGATTTACAAAAAATGGCCGATATATCGGTCGACCGCTACAAAGGAGTGGCTCAAGAAGAAGCACATTAAGATTCGGGAGTGGCCTAGCCAGTCTCCAGACCTTAATCCCATAGAAAATATGTGGAGGGAGCTGAAGGTTCAAGTTACCAAATGTCAGCCTCGAAACCTTAATGATTTGGAGAGGGTCTGCAAAGTGGAGTGGGACAAAATCCCTCTTGAGATGCGTGCATTCATTTTTGTCAGTGAGAAAATGTACAAAATCAGCAGGGGATCAAATACTTTTCTTTTTCCCCTCACTGTACAGTCAGATTTAGTTTCAGTTTATCAGTTAACCAAGATGGATGTAAAGGAAGGGCCCAGCTGAGCAATTTATTTCTTATTTACCCCATAAACATTATGTCCACCAAAGCAGTAGTATTCATTAAACTATGACATGGATGTAAAAATGCATCACTAGCTAGAACTAGCATCAATGGCTGAATAATCCTTGTATAGCCTTCTGTATTCCTCTGAACAGTGGCACATAGACAGAGAAGGAGGGGCAGCTCCCCGAGCTCTGATTTTTACACTGCTGGCAATCAATAGACGTAATATGCCTTTACTTTATTGTTCAGTGAAAGGTTGGGGGAAAGCAGTTCACAAAGCTGTATTCCTTAACAGCAGTAGAGAAACATAGGGGTTATTTACGAAAGGCAAATCCACTTTGCACTACAAGTGCACTTTCAAGTTCAGTTGCTGTAGATCTGAGGGGGACATGCAAGGAAAATAAAAAACTGAATTTTAGCTTGCACATGATTGGATAATAAACTTAGCAGAGATTCCCCTAATTTCAGAGCTTCCCCTCAGATCTACAGCGACTGCACTTACAAGTGCACTTGTAGTGTAAAGTGGCTTTGCCTTTCATAAATAACCCCCATTATGTCACCAACCTAGCTATGCTATCTGGCAAAGTTGTCTAAATCAGTTTTTCTCAACTCCAGTCCTCAAGGCGCCCCAACAGGTCATGTTTTCAGGATTTCCCTCAGATGAAACGGCTGTGGTAATTACTAAGGCAGTGAAACTGATCAAATCACGTGCAAAATAATGGAAAACCTGAAAACATGACCTGTTGGGGCGCCTTGAGGACTAGAGTTGAGAAACACTGGTCTAAATCTCAAGATTGACTGAACAACTCCATTTGCAAGAAAAACGGTTTATGCAAAAGCATGCTGTGTATTTGGCCATTTACCTGAAGTTAAGCTGTAAATTACTCTAAGCCTGGCCATACACGATTAGATTTAGTTTTTTTTAAGCCTGTGGGCTATACAGCTCAGATGAATGAATAACCTACTGAAACTGTGGCTGCATCTGATTGGTTGCAGCCACTGTGTGGCCAAAAAAACCATCAAACGCCTTTGATTTTTCAGTGTAAAGCCCCGTACACACGGTCAGACTTTTGCCCAACAAACTTCGTTTTAAGCAAGTTGGACCAACAATCCGACCGTGTGTACGCTCCATCGGACAAACTTTTTCGTTTGGTTTTGTTTTCATCGGACAAAAGTTGGGTCTGCAAACGGACAAACTTTTGCCCAACACAAGTCCGATGGAGCAAAGTCCTACTGTGTGTACAGAAAACCATAGGACTTTTGTCCGATGGACAAAACAACTAATGTTAAAATCAACCAACAATAGTAGAAGTTGACCAAAGGGTGGCGGTAAAGAGCAGAAAAACCATGTGATGTTGCAAAAAGTTTTGGGAAAGTTTGCAGAAAAGTCATGTGGTGTGTATGCTATGGGTGTGCCCGGCCAACTCCGTTCGGACAAAAATCCACGGAAAAGTCAGATGGAAGTCCGACCGTGTGTACGAGGCTTTAGAATGTCAGTCAAGAAGGGGGCAAAAAAGGCCACTAATGTAGCAAATTTTGGCAGGTTCATCAAGAACTCCACATTGGCAAAGTGTGTGGCCAGCCTAACTTTGTCACCACCACAAGGGAGTGCATAGGACACCAAATTTCGATCCATGTATGGCCATCTTAAGAAACATCTCTGGTGGTCCCAACATTTAGGAAATCTTCCATCTTGAACACCAGGAATCTGACTGCTTTGCCTATAGCAACCATAAGGCATTTTTTTTATAGGAGCTGAGTAATACCAAACGGTAAAATGCTTAGAAGGTGTGTCCAGTCACGGTGGACTTCAGCAATGGGTTAATGCTGGTGACTAACATCTTAGGGACTCTTAGTAATAAGATCGCTACCATAGTGTCAGGCAGTGGTTTCCCTTTGTTGTATCCATGGATGTGTAGTGTTTGAAGCACAGGACTAACCTTTATAATCTAGCTTGTATCTGTTTTTTCAGGCACCATCATCACTGACCAATCCGTTTGGCAGCAATACTAATAGGGAAATTCTTACCAGAGCTCTGACATTTGCTGCAAATCTTTCAGAGAACTTGGACAGACAACAGCATAGTAATGGACAGCGTCATTATGAAGAATATTCTTTATATGCCCTTCTCTTCAGAGACCAGACCGTGTTCCAGAGAAATCTGGTAGCATTATTGCAGCACCCAGATAAAGATATCAAAGAACATGTGGCTAGGCTTGTATGCCCTCAGAAACGGAATTAAGAGACCTTGCTCTATAATCAGCCAGAGCATTTATTTTGTAAATATGTGTGCATATCTATAGATTGGGTATGGCCTAGCATGTACATGACATTTATAAATCACATTTGGGTAGGGCACACTGGTGTTTTATTTTTGTTTTGGGTTGTGCTTGTTTTTTTTTAAAATTAACAGCTCATCTACTTCAATAGGCTGATCTATTCTTCACCCACTGCTAGCAAAGTAAAGCCTCTGACTATTTAGGATATATTTGCAATGGTTTTAGGTGGTGACTTTGTTTTAAAAAACAACAACAATGTTATAAATACATAGTCTTTTCAGAGAAATGTAGCCTAAATTTGTGTTCTTGTATACCAAGATACTTGTCTGGGCATAGACAGCTGCTGTACTTTATGTCTCAGTTTACCCTGTGTGCTTGATTGCTGTACGTGCTGAGGACTACATTCATGGCCACAAATGTGGTCCTAAAAGTGGTTGTAAATCTGAACAAAACAATAAAAAAAATATATATGTGTGTGTGTCTCATTTAAGAGCACTAAGTGTTATTTCTGTCTGGGGCTTCATTCCTCCATCAGCATGAATCGCTTATGACAAGTTTTCCTGACACCAACAGAAAAATGATGACACGCAAGGGACTTCCAGCAGATTCACAGCCTCAGCTCTGGCCCTGTGTCTCTTCCCTCCAATCCGCTCTCCTTACTGAGCTCTGAAGAATGTAACTCTAAGTGTTTGTAAAGGCTCAGTTTTTTTGAAAAAAAACAAAACATGTTATACCTACCTTTGCCATGGAGGGGCCTCATAGCAAGCAGCTTGCTCCGGGGGCACTCGTGTGTTCACATCCTGAGCTGGCTGTGAGAGACACAGAGCGCAGCTCGGCCCCGCTTCCTCCTCACTGGCTGTGATTGACAGCAGTGGGGGCCAATGGTTACCGCTGCAGTGTCTCCTCTAATGAGGAGGCAGAGACATGGGAGCGCTTCAGCTTTCATACACATTGCAGGATCAGGCTCAAGTAAGTCTACGGGAAGGAGCTGCACACTGAAGGTTTTTATTTTTACCTTCATTCCTGAAGGTAAAAAACCTTCAGTCTTTGGAACCACTTTCAATTCTCCACCCCCCCCCCCTTTTTTTTTTTTTCAGAACTCTGACCACCTTACAAATTCAGCACTTTAAGCAGATGTAGAGAAGAGATTGATGCAGATAAACCGATACAACTTATGTAGGAGGATTTGTTTAATCTATGTATTACCTTAAGATCGTCCCTTCGCAGTGTTTACAACCACTTAATATAAGAGAAATAATCTTATGTGCACTCCATGACCGGACTGTAAATGCTGCAAGTAAAAGGTGTAATCCCAGGGGAGAAAGAAAAACCACTACCCCTTGCAGCTCTCACACCAGATCAGTCTGGACAGCCCCACCAATCATCTTTAAATGACAAGGTCACACTGACTGTAGTAATTTTAAACGTTTGTAAAAGTGTTTAAAGCTTTTACAGGTGTCAAGCTCTTGGGCATTAATTTTATTGGCCAGAATAAATGGTTTATTCTGGTCATCAAAATGAATGCTCAAGCATTTAGGCACATTTAGCAGTGTCAGGCATTTTTTTTGCTGCTCCTGGATGCAGTGCGTTAGGCTTTTAGCGTCAGGAAAAAGAAAAAAACAATGTGTGCATGGACACACAGGCTAACCTGGAGAGGAGTTTAGAGGTAGGAAAAAAATAAAACAGATGCCCCTCTGAGCCGCTGTAAAAATTTCCAGTGTGCATGAGACCTAAAAAGGTAGCTGAGCTATGGCCTAGGTCCAGTTGACCTCTTTCACCTTGGTAAACAGCTGGGGATAGGCCGTGCTGTGTGACAGAACCCAGGAATGGCTGCAGCAGCCTGCTCAGTAGATATGGCCATGTGGAATTTGATTGATCCTTCCACTTCCAAAACACTGGGATGGCAGCTGCAGTTGTTCCTGAGACCCATCACGCAGCACAGCCTAACCCCTGGTCATTGTGAATGAGGTCATCTGGACTGGCCTGGGTAGACAAGCTACCTTTTTTTATATCAATTTCTTGGTGAATTATTTTTTTTCTTTTCTATTCTATTCAAGTGGTTGTTAAGCCACTCACTACTTCATACTATCTGCTCTCTCTTAATTGGGGGGGGGGGGGGTGTGTGTGTGTGTGTGTTATATATAAAAGAAATGCCGATTATACCTCCATTTCAGAGCACCAGTTAGCGCTCACGTGACCGGCTCTCTCCTCTCCCCGTCTGACAGAGCAGGCAGGGCCGAAGATTCCCCCGCTAACGTCAGTCGGGAGAAGGAGAAAGCCAGCCGGTCACATGAGCACAGATCAGCGTTCTGAAATTATGTATAATCATTTTATTTTTTATAAATCTTACACACAGACACATTAGGAGACAGAGCGGATAGTTTGAAAATTGACATGTTATTTCAGCAGCAGGAGGGGTGGGGGGGGGGGCACTGTCACAAGCTGAGGAGAGAGCAGATGACTGAGGCACATAAACTGACCACAATGTCAGGGCTCAGCAGCCATGATGAACTGTGGTCAGTTTACAGGGGGTGGGTAGAAACTGGCGGGATCAGCCAGGTTTTTAGGCGATACGGCACAAGCATTCTGCTCTATAACATGCTTTAAAAAAGGGACAGTTTTTTTTATGTGGGTAACAAATGCTTTAAATGTATTACACCATCAGTGTGCCTTCTGTTTTGTGCTTGTCTAAATTTGCTTTGAGGGCCTCAGAATCAGACGACCAAGCTTTAGCCTAGCATGTGGTTAAAATCAGATGCCAGTTGAATGAACCTCTTGCTTGTAATCACATCACTAGCAATACACTGAAATTATGCTGCCAATAAGCAATTACACTATTTAATAGCATGAGATAATGTTGCCTTGTGGTCCAGCCTTTCGTGCCTCTAAATTTTAAAACTGAAATTGCAGTACCTAATGCCACAATAAAGCTAATGCTCACTGCACCAATTTGCTAAGGAAGGCAATTTAAATTGTAAAGGCCTGCTTTTATCTTGAGGCCTCGTGTCCATTTAGTGTTTGACACAGGACCACAACAGCAGATTGTTTATTCTGCACGTATCAGCTCTGTGAGGAATTTGCATAAAGTGGTTCTCAAACAATAAATATACATCAGACGCAATAATTTTAATTATTCAAAGCTTACATAAGTCAATTATTCTGTTAATTCTGTCTTTGCGGTTTGAACACTTACAAAATGCTGACACAATATGATTTATAACAGGAATGACTGGTTGCATGAGTTATGTTTTAGAAAGCGATGAGAAAAATCCACTGCTTTATTTAGTAATTTGTTCTCAATTTCTACATATGGTCATGAACATAACATCATATTTCAAGAGCTGAAGTGGTCACAGCTCTGTTACATTACAAACCTTTGCTATAACACTTGGCTTTTCAGTTACAAAAAAATTGACTTTCAAGAGTAGTGCTGCATACACTAGGTCGGAATTTCCAACAGAAAAAGTCCAATGGGAGCTTTTCGGCGGATATTCCAACCCGTGTGTATGCCCCATCGGACTTTTTCTGTCGGGATTGCCGACAGACTTAGATAGAGAGCAGGTTCTCTATTTTTCCGTTGGAAAGTCCAACCGTGTGCACGTGGCATAGGAAGGACTATGACAAGATTTTCAAGTCCAACTCAAAATCAGGTTTTTAAAATGACATTACAAAAAAAAAAAAAAAAATAGTATATATATATATATATATATATATATATATATAAAAAATATATAGCCATTTAAATTTGCTTCATAGTTTAAAAAAAAAAAAAAAAAGATACATTGTTATCAAAATAAACCATACTTGGGCAAATTTAATCAGACACTGCAAAAATATGCAAAGTGCCGTAAACCAAAGCAGCTTATCAGGTCTCCGCTTACTGCAATCCGGTTAGAACTATGATGAAATCTACATGATTCCTAAGATTTAATAAACTTTGCACCTTTCTGGAATAAGCCTGAGCATACTGTATGGAACCATTGGCTTTTTCATATGTGCACATTCACTTTACTGACCTCCAGGTGTTTAATTTACATTGTTTTAAAATATTAGTGAATAAATCAGAAGAAAAAAAAAATATATATATATATATATATATATATATATATATATATTGTGAGGGGGTTAACTCAGTAGCGGGTGTGTGTGACCCCCTGGTTGGGCTCCCCACACAAAAACAGGGCCAGCAGACGGAGGTTGTGGTTTTCAAAATCAAAAGGTGCGGTTTATTTCTCTATGTACAGTGACAAAAACACAGCAAAGCCAAAAAGAAACAAACAAAATAAATCCTGGTCAGTTTGACCTCTGACTAAACATGCAGGTTTCCTAAACTAACAACTGGGATCAGCCTGGTGCTGTCCTAGTCCCTAAGTCCCTGGTTTAGTAAAAGTCCAAACAAATAGCCACACAGGCTTTGCCTCACCGCACAGGGGTTCACTCTCCCTAGACAGTCCACACAGGTCTGGGTCCAGGCATGAGCAAACACCTAATGAATCTGGGAGTTTTTATAGAGGCCTTAAACGAACTGACAGGCTTCAGCTGGTCTCATCAACTCCCTGCCTGCACGACGCCCAGCCCTCTCCCTAGAGGTATGAGTCATCCATGAGCCTACTAGCCTCAGCTGGGCTTATACAACTCTCCACCCTAGTTGTATAAGTCAGCATAAAGCCTGAATCTGGGAGAAATATATCTACCCCCCTGGATGCAACCAGGTGACTTTACCTTCCTGCTGTCACATACCCCCCCCTCTTGTTTTAACCTTGGGGTTGGAACACCAGCAATCAGGCATTCATGTACTCGAGACAAAGCATCCACATTCCCCATTTGAACGCCAGGGCGATGCTTTACTGTGAAGTTGAATTCCTGTAGGGCCAGGAACCACCTATTCACTCTTCTATTTGTCTCCTTGTTTTGAGCCATCCACTTTAACGGAGCGTGATCCGTAACCATGTCAAAGTGCCTACCTAGCAGATAGTACCGAAGGGAATCTAGAGCCCACTTCACCGCTAAACACTCCTTTTCAACCGTGGCGTAATTTACCTCATGGGACTTCAACTTCCTGCTGAGGTAAATGACTGGGTGCTCTTCCCCGTTCCAGACCTGGGACAATACTGCTCCTAACCCCACATCTGACGCATCACTTTGTACGACAAAGTCTTTAGAGAAGTCGGGTGAGTACAACACTGGCTGGCTACATAAGGCTTGTTTCAAGAATTGGAATGCTGCCTCAGCCTCGGGGGTCCATTTAATCATGACCGACCCTTTCCCTTTCGTCAGGTTGGTTAGGGGCACAGCCTTAGAAGCAAAGTGGGGAATGAAGCGCCGATAATAACCCGCGATTCCCAGAAAGGCCCGTACCTGCTTCTTGCTGTTGGGACGTGGCCAACTCTGGATGGCCTCGACTTTGTTGAGTTGGGGTTTTATCACTCCCCTGCCAATGGTGTACCCAAGATATTTGGCCTCCTCCTGCCCAATGGTACACTTCTTGGGGTTAGCCGTAAACCCCGCTTCCCGGATAGAGTCTAGGACTGCTTGCACTTTTGGCAGATGTGAGGCCCAATCTGTGCTATGGACAATTACGTCATCCAGGTAAGCCGCAGCATACTTCCGATGGGGCCTCAGTATCTGGTCCATTTTCCGCTGGAATGTGGCCGGCGCATTCTGTAACCCGAACGGCATTCTCTTATATTGGAACGCCCCGTCTGGGGTTACAAATGCGGTTTTCTCTTTGGCCGACTTGGCCAGGGGAATTTGCCAATACCCTTTTGTGAGGTCAAGAGTCGTCATGTATCGGGCTGTTCCCAGCCGGTCGATCAACTCATCTATACGTGGCATGGGGTAGGTGTCAAATTTTGTAACTTTGTTCAACTGACGAAAATCGTTACAAAATCGCCAGCTCCCATCCGGTTTAGGCACCAACACAATGGGACTAGACCAATCACTTTGGGACTCCTCTATCACCCCTAAGTTCAGCATTTTCTGTACTTCCTCCCGTATTGCCTCCGTCGGGCCTCTGGGATCCGATAGGGTTTTAACTTCACCCTTTCACCGGGCGGGGTAATAATATCATGCTCTACCCCAGATGTTTGTCCCGGCAGCTCAGAGAACACCTCCTTGTTGCGAAGCACAAACTCCTTAACCTCCTGTTGTTGGGGTTGTGACAAGGTGGCTGCTATTCCAACCTCCGGAATCACGCAACCAGTTTGAGCTGGTGACCAAGTTTCTGCGACTAGGGACTCTCTATCCCTCCAGGCTTTCAACAGATTAACGTGATAGATCTGTTCGGGCTTTCGCCTTCCTGGTTGTCTGACCTTGTAATTCACTTCGCTCACTTTTTCCATTATCTCGTAGGGGCCTTGCCATTTGGCAAGGAATTTACTTTCAACCGTAGGGACAAGTACCAATATCCTATCCCCCGGAGAAAAGGTACGGGTCTTTGCTCCACGGTTGTACACTCTCTGCTGTGCCAACTGCGCTTGGGCCAAATGTTCCTTCACGATGGGCATTACCTGTGCAATTCGATCTTGCATCAGGGCGACATGCTCAATCACACTCCTGTGGGGAGAACTCTCACTTTCCCAAGTTTCCTTGGCAATATCCAACAGCCCTCTTGGGTGTCTCCCATACAGTAACTCAAAGGGGGAGAATCCCGTAGAGGATTGGGGCACCTCCCTAATAGCAAACATCAAATAAGGAAGTAGACAGTCCCAATCCTTTCCATCTCTATCCACCACTTTCTTCAACATTTGTTTTAGGGTTTTGTTGAATCTTTCAACCAGCCCATCGGTTTGGGGGTGATACACAGATGTACGCAATTGCGTCACTTTGAACAATTTACACAGCTCTTTCATAACCCGGGACATAAAGGGTGTACCTTGGTCCGTAAGCAGTTCTTTACAAATACCCACCCGGCTAAAAACAAGAGATAGCTCTTTGGCTATGGTTTTGGCCGAGGTATTTCTGAGAGGGATCGCTTCTGGATAACGGGTGGCATAGTCCATTATAACCAATATGTACTGGTGCCCCCTAGCGGACTTGATTATAGGACCTACCAAATCCATTGCGATTCTCTCAAACGGGACCTCAATGATGGGTAGAGGGACCAGCGGGCTACGGAAATGTGGCATCGGGGCCGACCTCTGACACACAGGGCAGGAGGAACAATAATTTTCTATGTCCTTCATCACCCCAGGCCAATAGAATCTCTGTAATACCCTCTCTCGGGTTTTCTCTGTCCCCAGATGACCTCCAAGAATGTGCCCATGGGCCAACTCCAACACCAACTTCCTGTAAGGTTTGGGCACCACAAGCTGCTCAACGGTTTCTTGTGCCCTTTTTTCCACCCGATACAGTAGGTCCTTCTCTACGCTGAAGTATGGGTAAGTGCAGGTATTATCTGGGTTCACTAACTCGCCATCTATTTCCACTACGTTTTCCCGTGCCTTTATTAGGGCGGGGTCTTTTAACTGTTCTGTGGCAAAATTTTCCCTGTGAACCTCCAGATCAGAAAACTCCACAGACGGTAGGTTTTCGTCTGAGGAGGTGGGCTCCTCTCCAGTTTCTTGAGTCTCCCCTGCCAATACTGACAAGGGAAATTCTGGAGAGTCCTCACCACTCTCAGAGGAGTTCTGGCTATCACATTCCTGGTACATAGGGGCACCAGTGGGGGGCTCAGGATCATCCCACAGTTCCCAGAACTTCGGAAAATCTCTTCCCACAATGGCATCATGCGGTAATTGAGATACTAACCCCACTGGATGAGAGAGGGTACCTTTGGGGGTCTCGAAACACACTGTAGTCACTGGATACTCTCGGGTGTCCCCATGCACACAAATAACAGCTACCTTGCTATTCCCAGAGACCTCTGTTTTAACTAATTCAGCCTTTATCAGGGTCACAAGGCTACCTGAATCCAGTAATACCACAACATTTCTACCATTAATACACATTTTGCATAAATGTTTCTCAGTTCCCCGAATGGCAGTGCATGCGACTGTCGCACACAGCGACTGACGTCTGTCCGTCAGAAAGTCACATTGCATGGGTTCCTCCACAACCGGGCAATTTGCTGCAATATGTCCCGCTTGCCGGCAGCGGTAGCAAACAATCCTTTTGGCTGCCTCTTGAGCCCCTGACTTCCCAGGCTGTTCTCGCCAAACTTTGGGTAGAGCTCCCACCCTCTCACTCTCTCCACCCTCACCCCTTGGAATCCTCTTATCCGCCCCTGGGGATGGTCTGGTCTTAGGGTGGAAAGTCCGAGAGTCTCTGGAAGAGGCCGTCAGGTTCTCTGTAGCCAAGTATTTCTCTACACGATCCACAAGACCACCGGCCGTCTCTGGGTCTCCATGGCTTACCCACTTTTGGATGGCAGTAGGAAGAGCTCTCAAAAACCGATCCATTACAACACGTTCCACAATCTCTGGTGCGGACAAAGTCTCTGGCTGTAGCCACTTCCTGCTCAGGTGAATGAGATCATACATTTGAGACCTGGGGGGTTTTCCAAGCTGGAAAGTCCAGTTATGCACACGCTGAGCCCGGACAGCCAGGGTGACACCCAGCCTTGCCAATATTTCAGCTTTTAGCATCACATAGTCTTTTGCTTGGTCAGGCTCTAGGTCATAGTAAGCCTTCTGCGATTCACCAGTTAACAGAGGAGCCACCAGTCCAGCCCACTGCTCCTCAGGCCACTTTTCTCTTTCAGCAGTCCTTTCAAATGTGGTCAAAAATACCTCTGGATCATCCTCTCCAGTCATTTTTGTCAATAAACGACTCACCCCAAAGGACGCGGTATTAGTGGGACGGCTTTCCTCACTGGTCTGCGGACGTTGCTGCATTACTGCTTCCATTTGTTGTAGTCTCTGCTCTTGCTTCTGTAACAGGTCTATGAAGCGGGCCTCAGATTGCTGCTGGGCTTGTTGATGAGCTTGCTGCTGGGCTGCAAGGCTCCTTTGCAAACCTGCATTTGTCTGCTGTTGATTGGCATTTGCTAGAGCCAGCTGTTTCAGTATCTCCTCCATGCTGGCTTAAAAAAAACTGCCACTGGTTCTCCACCAACTGTGAGGGGGTTAACTCAGTAGCGGGTGTGTGTGACCCCCTGGTTGGGCTCCCCACACAAAAACAGGGCCAGCAGACGGAGGTTGTGGTTTTCAAAATCAAAAGGTGCGGTTTATTTCTCTATGTACAGTGACAAAAACACAGCAAAGCCAAAAAGAAACAAACAAAATAAATCCTGGTCAGTTTGACCTCTGACTAAACATGCAGGTTTCCTAAACTAACAACTGGGATCAGCCTGGTGCTGTCCTAGTCCCTAAGTCCCTGGTTTAGTAAAAGTCCAAACAAATAGCCACACAGGCTTTGCCTCACCGCACAGGGGTTCACTCTCCCTAGACAGTCCACACAGGTCTGGTTCCAGGCATGAGCAAACACCTAATGAATCTGGGAGTTTTTATAGAGGCCTTAAACGAACTGACAGGCTTCAGCTGGTCTCATCAACTCCCTGTCTGCACGACGCCCAGCCCTCTCCCTAGAGGTATGAGTCATCCATGAGCCTACTAGCCTCAGCTGGGCTTATACAACTCTCCACCCTAGTTGTAGAAGTCAGCATAAAGCCTGAATCTGGGAGAAATATATCTACCCCCCTGGATGCAACCAGGTGACTTTACCTTCCTGCTGTCACAATATATATATAATAGTCATGAGTAACTGCAGATGCTGCCCACCCTCCTTTTACCATCAAGGCTTATGTTAAACTTTCTTCACCACAAAAGCTGACCCATACAGTAAATTCTCATCTGATTCCTGACTATCCACATGAAATTCATTCTGTGAGGCACTGTTAGCACCCTCCTGCCTGAACAACCTTCTTTGAAAAATCAAAAAAACACACCAGCCAGAAAATTGTTGGCCAAACAGCAGCTACATCCAATCAGATGCAAATGCTCTTCGGGTATTCTGACAGCCGTTTGTGCTAGCTTTCAGAATACAATAGCCGGCACTGCAGATCCATCCCTATTGCATCCAATAAGCTGCAACTGCTGTTTCAGTATTGTAACAGCTGCCAGTTCGAGTTGTTAAAATACAATAGCCAGTACTGCAGATTTGTCCATTTGCCATGTTTAGTGTGGCGGATAAAATCTGTAAGATGTTTTGTCATTCACCCTGCAAAAGGAAAAATAAAAAGCTATGGCTGTATCACCAGCTCCAAGATATAAAATATTAAACATCTTTTCGTGGGGTGCCAAAAGCAAATTGAAACCTCAGGTTTATAATTAAAAAATAAATAAAAAGGGAGTTACTGGTAACTAATTCCATTAGTCTTCCAGGACAACATATGAAATACAGGTACCTCCTCCAACAGGGATCAGATCACCAAATACACTTTAAAAAGGAAGTCCTGGTCAGGTTTAAAAAAGAGCTGAAGGACGAAACCTGAAAACATATACAAAAACAGAGCATAACACAAGGGTGGAATCCTGCTGTCCTGGAAGACTCATTTAGAAAGACTTACTGGTAAGTCTAAAGCCTCATTACACACAATCAGACTTTTCCATGGATTTTTGTCCGAATGGGCGTTGGCCGAGAACTTGTTCTGCATACACACGGTAGAACATTTTTCAGCCAACTTTCACCAAATCACGTTTTTTTCAGCTCTTTACCGCCACCCTTGTTGTCTGATCTTTAGCATTGGTTCTGAGCATGCGTGTTTGTACTTTGGATTTTAGTCCGATGGACTTGTGTACACACGATAGGATTATCCTCCATTGGACATTTGTTGCCGGAAAGTTTAAGAGCATTCAAAGCGAACATTTGTCCATTGAAAAACCAAAAACAATAGTCCCATGGAGCATACACACGGCCAGATTGTCCGATAAAACACGTCCGTCGGACCGTTGTCAAAAAGTCAGATCGGTTGTATGGGCCTTAACTCTGGTTTTCCCAAATCATCTTCCAGGACAGCATAGAAGAGGATTAGCAAGAACTTTCCAGACTAGGGAGGGACAATAAAAATGCCCAGAGACTTCTCCTCCCACAGATATGTTGGACCCTGGTAAATGCTCATGCTTCATTCACAATAGCGCATCTCCAACATTGCTTCTAAAAACTGAAAGAAAAAAATGCCAAACACCTGTATAAGCAGCATTTTTTTTTTTAATGCCCAGTGTGCATAGAGGCCTAACTGGCTACACCACTCTGCAAAATAAAATGTTACCATGCTGTACAAGACATTAACTAAACTGCAAAAAACAGACTATCCCAACATACAGACCGGAAACCATGAAAGAATTCACACTAGTATGGGGTGGACAACCCCAGAAGTACATTTATGTATCTGGCTGCAACAATAGACCAAAACAAGTGCTGACACGCAGTATAAAAGACATTACTTAAAATGTCTTAATCCTCTTAACAGCAGAACATATACACAAGAAGTCTTGTAAAAAGGTCAATATTGTGGTAAAGATAACTTCACTAAAATATAGGCAAAACCTATTCCATATGAAAAGCTAAAAGTTAAATATCTTCTGCTGGCACTTGGAAAAAAATAATGCAGCGCAGGAGACCCCCGCTGCCAAACATTCTGTTGACAAGAGCCCGCCACTGCTGTATTGCCACACCTGAATGCCATTAACAGAAAATTTACAGTGCAGTAAATTATCTATATTATTAACCAGTTGCCGACCAGCCACGGCAGTTATACTGTGGCAAGTTGGCTCGGCTGCGCAAATCGACATACTGGTACATCGGTTCATGTAATGGCTTTTGCAGGCACAAGTTCGCCCGTGGGTCCGGCAGACCCCGATATCCGCCGGCCACCCACGATCGCAGGAAAGAGCCAGAATGGGGATCTGTCAATGTAAACAAACAGATCCCCGTTGGGAGAAGAGAGATTGCTGTTCCTGGTCACTAGAAACAGCTGATCTCCCCTCTCCCAGGCAGCCCATCCAGTTAGAAAGCCCTCCCAGGGAACACGGTTAACCCTTGATTGCCCCCTAGTGTTAATTGTAAAAATGGCACTGGCAGGGAAGGGGTTATCAGTGTATTTTTATAGCACTGATCACTGTATTGGTGTCACTGGTCACCAAAAAGTGTCACTTAGCGTCAGATTTGTCCACTACAATGTCGCAGTACTGCAAAAAAAAAAAATTGCAGATCACCACCATTACCAGTAAAAACAATAAAAAAAAATAAAAAAAGGCCCTAAATCTTTTCCCTATTTTGTAGACAGTATAACTTTTGCGCAAACCAATCAATATACGCTTATTGCAATTTTTTTTTACCAAAAATATGTAGAACACATATTGGCCTAAACTGATGAATAAATTATTTTTTTAGATATATTTTTTTGGATATGTATTATAGCAGAAAGTAAAAATCCTTTCGGCTGAAGTGGTTAAAAAAGAAACATCCACTAAGTGGTGTAGACAGATAATGAAACCACACAGTTGTTAAAAACAAAAAAAAAAAAAAACAAAACACGCATGCGAGACCTTGGCTATGAAAACATGTGATCCAGGGAAACATCCAATTTTTGGAGCACCCCCGAGCCTAGAGATTTCAGGTGGCAATAAGGAGAGGTGAAATACAGCAGTGGGATGTATAATAAAACCTTGAACCTAAACAACCCAAGGTCCTGGCAAAGAGTCTAAAGCATAAGAGTTTCATGCAGGCACAATGCAACCCCACGTGCAAAACTAGTAGCACAAAATGGTTACTACACATTTGGCCCCAGATGCGAAGTACAACATAAAATACATTAGGCCCAAAAAGACAGACATGCACTAATGCCGCGTACACACGGTCGGACTTGCCAACGGGAAAACGTCCGTCGGAAATTCCGACAGAAAAATGGAGAACCTGCTCTCTAAAGCCTCGTACCCACGGTCGGCCTTCAAACAAATTTTTCTGTGCATTTTTGTCCGAAGGGAGTTGGCCGGGCACACCCATAAACATACACACGCTCGGACTTTTCTGCAAACTTTCCCAACATCACGTGGTTTTTCTGCTCTTTACTACCACCCTTTGGTCAACTTCTGCTATTGTTGGTTGATTTAAACATTGG
The DNA here is from genome assembly GCA_029206835.1 of Rana muscosa. NCBI lineage: Eukaryota > Metazoa > Chordata > Amphibia > Anura > Ranidae > Rana > Rana muscosa. The sequence goes on from CM055118.1 coordinate 666,711,402, forward strand.
TCCTGGGCATGCTTATTTGTCCATCGGACAAAAGTCAGATGGATTTCTGTACACACGGTTGGACTTTGCTCCATCGGACTTTTGTTGGCGAAAAGTTTGTCCGTTTGCAGACCGAACATTTGTCCGATGAAAACCAAAAAAGTTTGTCTGATGGAGTGTACACACGGTCGTATTTTTTTGTCAAACTTGCTCAAAATGAAGTTGGTTGGCAAAAAGTCCGACCGTGTGTACGAGGCTTAAGTCCGTCGGAAATTCTGACAGAAAAAAAAAGTCAGATGGGGCATACACACGGTCAAAATATCCGCCGAAAACCTCCCATCTGACTTTTTCTGTTCGAAATTCCGACCGTGTGTACAGCATTAGGCTGTCAACCTACCCCAAGAGGCAGATCTCTATCACAGAGAACCTGTATAACAAGGATGTGTAAATGTAGCCCCACATAACCATTGAGGCATACAGGATATATGAAGTCTATATAGCCCGATCCCAAAGAGCGAAGGCCATTGTATACCAGGTAACAAGGCCTTGATCAAGAGCTGAGAAGTTTTATAATCCAGCCTCTAAAGCCTCGTACACAAGGTATGATTGCTGGCTAACCGAGCGTCTGATTTTTGTCAAAAGTGCGTGTGCCAGGATCTTGTCTTGAATACTAAACAATTGTTGTGCCACAAACATAAATGTAGTGACGTCCTACAAGGAATTTCAGCTCTTGAGCACCACCCTTTGGGCCCCTGCTGCTAATTTTGTGTTTGGTGAGCATCGATTCCGAGCCTGCGCGTTTGTACTTTCGACTTGTGTGACAGATGTGTGGTACCAACCATAAGAAAATCAGATGTGCAGCCGTTGTCTGCCGAAAATTTACTAGCCTGTCATCCAACATTTGTTGGCCGAAAGTTGGACAATTGTCAAAAGGCCCGTACACACGATCAGATTTTCCGACAATTGTGTGATGGCAGGGTTTCTGTCGGATAATCCGACCTTTGTATGCTCCATCGGACAATTGTTGTCGGAATTGCCGACAACAAATGTGGGATAGAATGCTCTCATTTTTTTCCTACAAACAAATGTGTGCCATCGGATTATCCGATCGTGTGTACACAAGTCCGTCGGAATAAAATCCAAAAGTACAAACACGCATGCTCCGAACCAATGCTAACCATAAGACATTAGCAGAAGTTGCCCAAAGGGTGGCGCTAAAGAGCAGAAAAACCACATAGTTTTGTGAATGTTGGCTGAAAAAGTTCTGCTGTCTGTATGCATACCAAGTTCACGGCCAGCGCCCTTCGCATAAAATTCCAGATTTGTGCGATGGAAATCTGATCGTGCGTACGAGGCTTAAGATTTTAGAACAGTCTGTCAACAGACAATCCCCTGCCAACAATCGGATCGTGTGTACGAGGCTTAAAGCTCTGCTCTAGTTGGAATAGAAGACTCAGACAGGTGGGAGGCGAAATCTCTGGCAGCTCTGGGTTGTATTAACAGACTACAGCTTGTACCATGCGTAGGAAGGCAAGCCAAACACCTGTAAGGCATTCACACCCAGGTAACAGCGAATGGAAATAATTAAGATTAATGTGATCTGTGAACCTATGGTGGATTTAAAAAAAAAAAAAAAAAATGTTCCTCTCTTAAAAAGAAAAGTACTTACCTAGGTGGATGCTGCATCTGTCCCCCAGCGCCTTTAACACTGAGAACCGAGCGAACGAACACTGCCGATCGCTCGGTTCTCACAGCCCCCCGAGCAGAGAGCTGGTACATGTCAGTCACAGCTCTTTGCTCTGCCCCTCCTCGCTCACTGGAGTGCTGGGCTGTGGAGGGGTGGGAGCGGCTGGCTCAGGCTCCCAGTGGCTCGCTGAGAGGCTCAGCCGGGTGTCGGTCCAGGGAACTGGGCGGATCCCAACTCCATGGTCACGATGATGCCGAGCCTGGACCGACTGACATCAGCAGAGAGTGGACTTCAGCCGTTCTCTGCTGAACATGGGTCACAGGAGTGCAGAATGAACTGCACTCATGTGATCCACAGGAGAAGTACAGCCAAACGAGCTTTGGCTGTACTTCTCCTTTAAAGGTCAAATTCTTTCTACTATGCAAAAAGACACTTTCTTTATCGTACACCACGGGACACAGAGCTAGTCATTACATAATGGGTTAAGGGTCACCAGCGGTGATTGGACACTGGCACAACCAATGGAAGACAGTTCCCCTCCATATAACCCCTCCCATCAGGGAAGTACCTCAGTTTTTTCGCCAGTGTCGAAAGGTGTTGGACGCGTTAGGAGGTGCTAAAGGAAAGCTCTACCAAAGAGACCCTCTGGGGGTAAAAGAGCTATGCTTTCGGATCCATCCAAGACGCCTACAAATGAGCTGAATCTGGATGGGATCCGGGCCTCATCCATGAGGCGTCGCCTGTAATGTCTCTCTTCGGAGGACTGGGCTCTAAGATCCAGCACTTTCGCTATTTCGCTATAAAGTCCTGGTAAGAGTCTTGTACAAGGCCCAGGGGAGAGGTATCCTTTAAATAGGAACCCATATCCCTGAAGGTTGGCACACATAGCCCACCGTGAAGGGTGAAGTTTGGTATCTGTCTGAAATCTTTCAGCAGAAAAACCTGCGGCGTGGATAAGGTGAGATTAGAAGGTCCATAACTAGGTTGGGACCTTTTTCAAAAAGTGGATGTCTTCTTTTTTTCCACCACTGGGGGGAGTAAAGAGCTGAATATACTCACCTCACTCTGTTCAGTGTCGGCTTCGGCGAAGTACACTGCTCGTCACCTCCGCTGCTGAGCTTGCTGGGGCACCCCGATCCTCCTTTCGGTGGCCGACCAGACACCTGCAGATGCAGGTAAGTGGGAACAAGGGCTGATGAGAGTCCTCTCTCACTATGGCCACCGCCATAGCGCTAAGGGCCGGGAGCGCGCTTTATCGGAGGGGGGGGCGAAGGCGTGCGTGGGCACGTGGCACGCGCAGGCACAGAAACGGCGCCAAATTTAAAAGACTGTCAGTGTGAGAAGCACTGCAGCAGCAAGCAAGCTCGTTAGTTCTCTTATTCCTGGCAGAGAAACACAGCAGCTATACAGGGACGTAAGACTCCATGTGGTTGGATTGGGTACTTCCTAGAAGACATCCATGTTATGCATAGTTATGTGTTAAAAGTTGCATACTTAATGTATTTGCTAAACTAAACACGGTAGTATATGCATTTAGGTACCTTGTATTTTGTCTAAGCCTTCCAGGGGAAGTAATGCGGACAAAAAGAGATAAGAAAGCACCACCGCCTGAGAGGAGGCTCTAACTGTGCTGACTCGGTACCTTTCTCTCCTGTGTTGCTAAATGCACCTGTTCAGGATGAGCCATTACCTCTGTCAGGTATGGCGGCTTCCCCAGTGAAGCCTGGGCCTGTATATGTCACTGAGGACACTTTATCAGCTGCCCTAAATCTGGAGGAAAAAATTGCTACCTTAATCGCTAAGTCCTCTAAAAAGGACAATAAGCGAAGCAGGTCTCTTCCAGTATTGGACCTCCCTTCAGAAGTACCTGAGGGAGGAGGATGAGGAGGAGGAGGAGGCTACATCAGCAGAGGATGAGGAGCCAGATTTTAAGGTCACAGGTACAATGCTATAGCAGTGCATTTAAGTTAACCTCTGCGGAGGTAACGGAATTACCTGTCTCCTCCCTAGGGTCATTAAGATCCCTGCAAGGTGCATGCTCCTTCCCGGTTCATCAGTTACTAGAGGATCTAATATACGCAAACAGGCAACATCCAGATAAGCGTTTCTCACCTCCAAAAAGGTTTAACATTCTTTATCCTATGGGGGAACATTTTTTTTTAAAGAAATGGAGCCTGCCTGCGGTAGTTGCGGCTATTTCTTGTGTAAATAAAAACCTGACATGTCCGGTGGATAATGTACAAGGGTTTAAAAGATCCTTCTGAGAGGAAGTTGAAATCCTCCTTCCTTTTGGCCGGCTCAATTACCCAACCTGCAGTAGCAGCAGTCGGTATGTGTCAGGTCATCAGCCAACAGGTAAAGCAGGGGCTGAAGGAACTGCCTTCAGAGCAGGCTAGAAATTGGGAAAAATGGCCTAAAGCCTTATGCTTCACAGTGGATGCCATGAGAGATTCTATCATACAGGCATCACGCCTTACACTCCAGCTGGTACAGATGCGCAGAGTACTTTGGCTTAAGCATTGGTCAGAGGAGACCCCATGCAAAAAGCTGTTGGCAAGTTCCCGTTCCATGGCGAACGCCTATTTGGGGAAGATTTAGAAAAATAGATACAGAAGATCAAGTGGTAAAACGACTTTTACCTGAGAGAAAGAAAAACAAGAGATCTTGTTTTAAACGCTCTCTCTCCCCAGCTCCCGGGAAATCTGACTCCAACCAGTGGCGGCGGCCTGTTTTAGCCGCCCACAAAAGCCAAGGGGCAAGCTCAGAAGAACAAGAAGCCGTGGGGTGCAAGAGCTAATAAGCAAGCCCTCAAAGCCTCTCAGTGAAGGGGCGCCCCCGCTCGGCCGAGTGGGAGGAAGGCTGTCAGTTCTGAGCAACTTGGTGGTCAGAAATCCAGGACAATTGGGTAGTATCCACAATATCCTCAGGGTACAAACTGGAATTTCGAGAGATCCCATCTTCTCAATTCCGAGGTTCAAGACTCTCCAAGGATCCACAAAAAAGAGAATCCTTCTTCAAAGGTTTGAATCACTTAATGGCTCAAGGGGTAGTTACAGACGTACCCCAAAAAGAGCGAGGTTCAGGTTTTTACTCAAACCTCTTTGTGATTCCAAAGCCAAATGGAGATGTCAGACCCATCCTGGATCTAAAATCCCTAAATCGGTTCCTGAACGATCGCCATTTTCGAATGGAAACGATCCGATCCGTGGCCGCCACTTTAAAGGGCGGAAAATTCATGGCGCCCATAGATATCAAGGACGCACATTTACACATACCCATCCTCCCCGCTCACCAAAGATTCCTAAGGTTTGCGGTAGAAGATCGCCACTTTCAATTTGTGGCTCTGCCGTTTGGTGTAGCCACCGCGCCCATAGTATTCACAAAGGTGCTAGCTCCTCTCTTAGCAAACCTAAGAACACGGGGCATTGCGGTAACAGCCTATCTGGACGATCTACTAGTAATAGATCAGTCAAAGGACGGATTGGGTCACGCTGTACACACTACAGTAGGATACCTGGAGCATTTAGGATGGATTATAAATTTACAAAAATCCTCTCTCCAGGCCCAAAGAAGGATAGGGTACCTGGGCATGATCATAGATACAGCCCAAAACGGGGTATACCTGCCAGAGTCTCTGAAAGACCTGATCCACAAGGTCAAAGCAAACAAGAGGCCGTCTATTCGCCTTTGCATGAGACTATTGGGAAAGATGGTAGCCTCCTTCGAGGCGGTCCCTTACGCCCAGTTTCATTCAAGACTACTTCAGGGCAATATTTTAGCTTCCTGGAACAGGAAGAGCCAAGCTCTGGATATACCCATGCGCCTGTCCTCACAAGTACGCCACAGCTTCGATTGGTGGCTAGAAGCCAGGAATTTACGGAAGGGAAAGTCCTTCCTCCCAGTGGCCTGGAAGGTGGTATCTAGGGATGCCAGCCTATCGGACTGGGGTGCAGTATTCGAGGAGGCTTCTACCCAGGGAACCTGGGCCAAGACTCAGGGGATCCTGCCCATCAATGTGCTAGAGATCCGGGCGGTATATCTAGCCCTCAAAACCTGGACATACAGGTTACAGGGCTACCCAGTTCGGGTTCAATCCGACAATGCTACTGCAGTAGCTTACATCAATCACCAAGGAGGCACCCGCAGTCGGGCAGCCCAAAGAGAGGTGAACCGGATCCTGGCATGGGCAGAAGAGCATGTACCTTGCCTTTCTGCAATCTTCATTCCAGGGATGGAAAATTGGCAAGCAGACTACCTGAGTCGTCAGCAGCTGCTACCAGGGAGTGGTCTCTTCACCCAGAGATCTTTCAGGCCATATGTCTGAGATGGGGAAACCCAGATGTAGACCTGCTAGCTGCCAGGTTCAACAAGAAATTGGACAACTTTGTGTCCAGAACGAGAGATCCTCTAGCCTACGGGACAGACGCTCTAATAATACAGACGCTCTAATAACTCCATGGAATCAGTTCTCACTGATCTAGGCATTCCCTCCGATCCCTCTTCTACAAAGACTGCTTCGCAGGATCAAGGAGGAGGGAATACCAGTAATCCTAGTGGCCCCAAACTGGCCCAGGAGGCCTTGGTACGCCGAGATTGTAAAAACGGCGATAGGAAGGCCCTGGAAGTTTCCACTCCGACATGACCTGCTGTCACAGGGTCCAGTATTCCACCCTTCCTTACAAAGGCTAAAGTTGACGGCCTGGCTGCTGAGACCCACATTTTTAAAAAGAGAGGGGTCTCTGGTCCGGCTCTTTCTACGCTCATTAATGCTAGAAAGCCAGCCTCCAGACTCATCTATCAGAGAGTCTGGAGAGCATACGTTTCCTGGTGTGAATCCAGATGTTGGAATCCTCAGAAGTATGAAATAAGTAGGATTCTTGCTTTTTGCCAGTTAGGAGTGGATATGAATTTAGCCCTTAGCACCATCAAAGGGCAAATATCGGCTCTATCAGTCTTCTTTCAGAGACCATTGGCATCTCACTCCCTAGTTCGGACATTCATTAAGGGGGTACTGAGGATAAATCCTCCAGGTTAGGACTCCCTTGTGTCCATGGGATTTGAATTTGGTATTGTCAGTGTTGCAAAAGCAACCTTTTGAACCTATTCGCCATATTCCTTTAATTATATTAAGTAGGAAGTTGGCCTTTCTGATTGCTATAGCTTCTGCTAGGAGAGTATCAGAGCTAGCAGCTCTTTCTTGTAAAGAGCCTTATCTAATTTGTCACAAGGACAAGATCGTACTACGACCCCATCCGGCTTTTCTACCTAAGGTGGTGTCGGCTTTTCACTTGAATCAAGACATTGTTCTGCCTTCCTTTTTTCCAAACCCGCGGACGGCGGGGGAAAAATTATTACACTCTCTAGATCCAGTGAGAGCGGTAAAGGTGTATCTGCAAGCAACCGCTCAGATACGTAAAACAGATGTTTTGTTTATTTTACCAGATGGGCCCAAGAAGGGCCAAGCGGTATCAAAATCCACCATTTCCAGGTGGATTAGACAAGTAATTATTCAAGCTTATGGTTTAAAGAACAGGACTCCTCCTTTTCCTGTTAAGGCGCACTCTACCAGGGCGATAGGTGCTTCATGGGCAGTGCACCACCAGGCTTCGATGGCTCAGATCTGTAAAGCTGCAACTTGGTCTTCAGTCCATACATTTTCCAAATTCTATCAAATAGATGTGAAAGGACATGAGGATTCCACCTTTGGGCGAAGTGTGCTGCAGGCAGCAGTATAGGGCTTCTGGTCCGCAAGCGGCCTGTTTTGATCTGTGTCTCCCCCCCTTCATATGAGCATTGCTCTGGGACGTCCCATTATGTAATGACTAGCTCTGTGTCCCGTGGTGTACGATAAAGAAAATAGGATTTTTATAACAGCTTACCTGTAAAATCCTTTTCTTGGAGTACACCACGGGACACAGAGGTCCCCCCCTTCTTATGGGAACCTTACTGCTTTGCTACAAAACTGAGGTACTTCCCTGATGGGAGGGGTTATATGGAGGGGAACTGTCTTCCATTGGTTGTGCCAGTGTCCAATCACCGCTGGTGACCCTTAACCCATTATGTAATGACTAGCTCTGTGTCCCGTGGTGTACTCCAAGAAAAGGATTTTACAGGTAAGCTGTTATAAAAATCCTATTTTTTCTTGAATGTCATGCCTACTAGATAGCCCTTAAAATGGACATTCATATCTTTGAAGGACATTTGAACCCTTGAAGATTTAAGCTAGTGTGCTCTCCTACTGTTGGGAAATTGACAACTATGCTCACAGTTAGAATGATCCTCCTCTCCCCTTAAAGTAGAGGAAATTTCCTTTTCGCTACTACATTATTTCAGCTGGTAAGCAATAGTGGGGCCAGTAAATCACCTACAAGATCCAACTTCTGAGGAACCCCGACAGCCGAGTAGGAGATCTTGGCACTGGTCAGTTCGGGCAGGGTCTCATATCTACCAAGACTCAAAGAATGGAAGGTAGAAGTCAACACATCCTTCACTGTACAGGAGATTGCTACAAGCATTGGATTTCTTTAGGATATAGCGCCTGCGAGGGGAGGAAGAATCAGTCAGTCAGTCAGTCGAGAGAGGGAATCGGTCAGGATCCTCAAATTCCCTGCAAGGCCTCGTACACATGGTCGGATGTCAAACAAACTTTTCCGTGGCTTTTTGTCCGAACGGAGTTGGCCGGGAACACCCATAGCATACACACGGCAGGACTTTTCTGCAAACTTTCCCAACATCACATGTTTTTTCTGCTCTTTACCGCCACCCTTTGGTCAACTTCTGCTATTGTTGGTTGATTTTAACTTTGGTTCTGGGCATGCATGTTTGTACTTCGGACAAAAGTCCGATGGATTTCTGCACACACGATAGGCCTTTGCACCGTAGGACTTTTTTTGCCGAAAAGTTTGTCCGTTTGCAGAGCAAACTTTTGTCCGATGAAAACCGAAAAAGTTTATCCGATGGAGCGTACACACAGTAGGATTTTTTTGAAAACTTGCTCATTTTAAAGTTTGTTGTCAAAAATTCCTACCGTGTATGGGGCTTAAGAAACCCTAAATAGGTTGACAGATTACAGGCTAGGTGAAAACCTAGGAACAAACAAGTGAAAGCAAGTAGATACAACAACCTCCAGCTTATCTGTGTCCTGCTGGTGCCAAGGATTCTAGAATTTTATTCCCAATGCACACATTCCTGAAAAAATGGCTGTGTATGTAGACTAGTGCTGCAGTGACGATCGGCTGAAACCAAAGACAATCAGAGTGAAAGAATGTCACCAGCACACCAGGGATCTCCAAAATGAGTCCAAAGCTTTAATCAGTGATCACATCGTTACAGCAGAAGCAACATTTCAGAGCCTTGCAGGACCCCCTCTGTCACATGCCTCATGAAGGAGCCCTGTGAGGCTCCGAAACATTGCTTAATGTGATTGCAGATTAAAGCTTTGGACCCATTTTGGAGATCTGTGACATTCTTTCACTCTGCTGGTACCAAGGGCGCCTGTAACCGCCGGATCTGCAGTCTGCATTGAAGAATCCAAAATGCACCATCAGCTCCTCCACCTGCAGTGTCCTGACAGGCTCTGCTGGAAGAAACCACCATTAAGGCACCATCCGGCAATTCCCTTGCGTCAAGAATGAGGCTTGGAACCACAGCCTCCAGTGCCTGGAAACAACTTCATTCCACCCGGGATTAATGTCCCGGCATCATTTGGTCAAACAGGAACACAACCAGGCCACACACACACACACACACATGCAGTTACTGCGTGAGCCCCCACCACAAAGTGCACACACCCAAACTAGGAACCCACACTGCCTATCCTAGTCCCCCTTAATGTGATGTGACGCTTCCAGACATTGCCTTCCCCAGGTGCAGAAGGCGAAAGGAAACCAAGTCACCTCCTTCCCATACTGAGGAGTCAAATCTCACAGAAACCCTACCAGCTGCTTCCAGTGGAGCCAGGTAGGTAAAGGGGTGGGTGGAAGAAAAGGAAACCCAGAGAACAGAGGCCTCCTCTCACCCAGGTTCCAGGCAATGCATCTCCTCAAGCCAGAGGAAACAAACTGACCAGTTCAGCAATAGGACTTCCTTTTAAGGTTTTTTCGGTGATGCGTTTCTTGTTGGAGGAGGTACCTATATTATCTCCTGAAAGACAATTTGGGAAATGTAGCATACAGATAAGAGCTGAAATCTAAACCAAACTTTTGTCTCTACAGTGATTTTTCTTTATTCTTTCAGTGGAGATGCCTTCTGCATCCTGCCATTCGTAAGTAATACATTTTGTTTCTGAAGAGAAGAGTCCGAGTTTAGTACTGGGTGTGACACCAGGGCATGTATAAAGTAACACCTGAAATATTAATTGCCACAACACGTCTTCCACGTAGGCAGTTTCAAGGGCAGGCAGATCACTCATCTGATGTTTTAGGTGAGATTTACCAATCCATGGTGGCCTTACATTTCAAAAACATTTAAAGTGCTACAAAACCCACAACAGTAACATCAGTCTGTATATGCAGTAAATATGCCTGACTTCTCTAATCCTCCCCTTCTTTTACTTTCCCCAATCCATCTGCTAATAGCACAGAGCCCTAGGAGGCACTCTGCACATGCTCAGTTTGGTGTGCATTTGTAGAGATTTTTTTAATGGGAGAGTGCATGTGATCAGCAATCAGCACTGTCCAGACAGAGGGTTAGGGGGTCATGCAGCCTCAAAGGACAGTCAGGGGAGAATGAAAACTCCTCCTACAAGCTTCAACCCGTGCTCCGCCGGACACTAATAGAAGTCACAAGACTGCTACATACTGCTGATGGGAAAAGGTATTTAGCAGTTTATATTTACTAAAATAATTGCATTTCCATTTTATACTTTTTAGGTTTTTATTTATACTTTAAAATGTTTTTCTAAATTGGTATTACTGTATTAATAACCAACATCAAGCAATTTTGATGACCTAGCCCTTATTCATATCACATGATCCCTTTGGGGCTAAAGCTCTCTCCACAAGCTCTTTAAGCTATAGTCGTTTCCCATTTATTCCATTTGGGTGATCATAAGAGCACTTACTGCCAACAGGTCTGTGTCTGAAAAGCACCAGTGGCAAAACCTGAAGAGGAGAGCACCACGGAACCCATTATATGGATACACTAGACCCACCTAAGCAGTCACAAGACATTTTAGGTTTTCAATGGAGTGTTTACACCTTACATGAATTTCTGGCAGAGCTCTACAGCTAATAATTTATAAACGCACTACAGCCACCTGATTATTATTATTATTGCAGTGTTTAGTACATATAATATGGCCCTGCTTTTTGTGCAATTTACCTGCTGACTATATTTCTACCATTAAAAACTGATGAACAAAAATGGTTGTATTATTCACATGTATTTGCAAGATGGTTTGACCCACAACTCACTCATCTATATCATTGATTGCATACACAAATATGCAAAAGTAATAAGTTAATAAACTATCACGGTGGATATCGCTGACATACTAGAGCATCGCCAAGGCACAAATTTGATTTATTGATTGGGTGTGTTCTTTCACTGCTAGCCCATGGGTTATAATTGTAATAAAATGTGTTTAAAGGTTTTCAACATTTTGTTAGTGATGTAGAGTTGTGCGTTATCAATAGACACCCATGGCTGGGGTATTGGTTGTGGGTGGAGTAGCTGACCCAAGGCATGTATACAACAGGTCCATGTTTGGTCATTACTCTTTACGTTGCTCTGTATTATGGTACTGGCTGTAGTTCCCTCACTAATATATGTTAGCACACCATACATCTACAGCAGTGTGTAGAAGAAAATGCAGCTCAGCAGACATGGTGTAAACAAGCCCTTATTCATTTTGGTTTGTGTATTTGTTAGCGTGACCTATACGTTTAGCTCTGCTCCTATTACCTGCCATGTCTCCACACTACTCATCTATTTTAATGAAGTCAATTCAGTGGGTTGTGTGGAAAAGGTAGGGTTATTGTTTATATTATTGCTTAGCTATGACGACTCAGAGTATGCACAGGTGGAAAATATAAAGTACAGTTATGGATTACATTACACCATGGTATGCTGTTGTATAGAAATGATCAAATACAGCTAGTTTGCATGCACTCACATTTTGGCATGCAATGTAGGCATCCCAACAACCAAAGTGTTACATTTCGCAAAAAAAGAAAAAGGCACCATCAATGAAATAGGTTGTGTGTCTCAAACTGCAAGCAATGTGCACTGCTGGTAATGTGCGTGTCCAAACGTAAAATGTTTGGCAGATACCAGCTTACTTTGCTCTAAATGTAGTCATCTCCAAAAACATAAATTCAATGTGTTATTCAAGTAATATACATTTGCAACACCTATTATTATTGATTTCCTGATTTAAATTTTGTGTAAAAAAAAAAAAAAAAAAACACTTTGGTGCAAGTCAGTAGGACAGGTCAGCAAGTTAAAAACACCAGAAGCTGGTTCAACTACAGGGTGTCATTATTTACTACATTCATCCTTCAGGTCACCATTGATTACTGTGTTAAAGAGTTTGGAGGCTCCATGGTTCAGGACTATGAAATCTTCCTGGGTAAGTCCGTATCGTTCCAACGCTTCTCTCAGTTTCACTGGTGGCTCCAAGTAATGCTGAGAACAGAAAAGTCACAGTTAATCGACATACTTTTTATTTATTCTGCACTATGTATACTTTTTGGTATATTAGTAACAGTCCAAAAGGAATGTATATTTTCTTTATGTTGAGGACAAAATAGGCCAAATGAAATATGGCATGTGCACTTTTCAGTTTAATAGTCAGAAAAGGCAGCTTTACAGCTAGTCGTGGTGTAAAATAATTCTGAATAGGCTGGTTGTAGCTGGCACAGGTCAACCTAAAGGCCCGTACACACGATCGGATATTCCGACAACAATTGTGTGATGGACGTGTTTTGACGGATAATCCGACCGTCTGTATGCTCCATCGGACAATTGTTGTCGGAATTTTTGACAACAAATGTTGGATAGCATGTTCTCAAATTGTCCGACAACAAATGTGTGCCATCGGATTATCTGATCGTGTGTACACAAGGCCGGCGCACTAAAATCCAAAGTACAAACCACGCATGCTCCGAACCAATGCCAACCATCAGACAACATTAGCAGAAGTTGCCCAAAGGGTGGCGCTAAAGAGCTGAAAAACCACGTCGTTTTGTGTATGTTGGCTGAAAAAGTTCTGCCGTCTGTATGCAGAACAAGTTGACGGCCAACGCCCTTCGGACAAAAATCCACGGATTTGTCCGATGGAAATCCGATCGTGTGTACGAGGCTTAAGAATGACAGGTGGAGCAAATGTCAGGTCATCTTGGCATAAGGAATACTCACCCCACACTGACAGGTATACCTTATGTTGTCTGTTCTGGACTGCCTCTCTGGCCCAGTTGGGGAGAAGCGTGTGGGTAGTTGCAGCAGTCAACATTTCAGCAACGAGCAGATCACTCATTCTTTTTAATGGGAGATCTGACCGCATGTACTGCAGCCGTTTAGTTAGGTTGCTGCTAAAAAAAAGGAGCTGCAACAGCTTGGTTCTACTTGTCACCAGACCATAAATGTCAACAGCAATCTTCCTATATGATCATATGTACATTCAATGTATTTTAGACAGGTTATATGCAATAGCCTCCCTTGTGTAGATATTGAAATCTTGAGACTGCTGCTGGGCACCACCATCTTGGCTGTGAGGTCAGCAGACTCTGAGCGGTCACTTAAGTGACATTCTATGGCATTTCCCTTTGCGCCTCCCTCAGCAGCTACACAAAAGGTAGGGGGGAAGTAGGAGAAGAGAGGGACAGAGAAGCTTGGTCAGCCTAAAGAGTAATTGGACACTCTTAAGCCCCGTACACACGGTTGGACTTTTGCCCAACAAACTTCGTTTTAAGCAAGTTGGACCAACAATCCGACAGTGTGTACGCTCCATCGGACAAACTTTTTTTTAGTTTGGTTTTGTTTTCAGCGGACAAAAGTTGGGTCTGCAAACGGACAAACTTTTGCCCAACAAAAGTCCGATGGAGCAAAGTCCTACCGTGTGTACAGAAAACCATAGGACTTTTGTCCGATGGACAAAAACAACTAATGTTAAAATCAACCAACAATAGCAGAAGTTGACCAAAGGGTGGCGGTAAAGAGCAGAAAAACCATGTGATGTTGCAAAAAGTTTTGGGAAAGTTTGCAGAAAAGTCCTGTGGTGTGTATGCTATGGGTGTGCCCGGCCAACTCCGTTCGGACAAAAATCCACGGAAAAGTCCGATGGAAGTCCGACCGTGTGTACGAGGCTTAAAGCCTCGTACACACGATCGGATTTCCATCAGACAAAGCGTAGGACTTTTGTCCAAAGGGCGTTTGCCGGCAGACAGTTCTTGGCCATGAACTTGTCTTGCATACAAACACAAAACTACGTGATTTTTCAGCTCTTTAGCACCACCCTTTGGGCAACTTCTGCTAATGTTGTGTTATGGTAGCATTGCTTCCGGGCATGCGTGTTTGTTTTTTTCCGAAGGACTTCTGTACACACAATCGGATAATCCGACAATACACATTTGTTGTCGGAAAATTTTAAAAGCATGCTATCCTACATTTGTTGGCGGAAATTCCGACAACAATTGTCCGATGGAGCAAAGAAACGGTCGGATTTTCCAACAGCCTGCCATCGCACTTTTCCCGTCGGAAAATCTGATTGTGTGTACGGGCCTTTAGAGTTAAGGAGTACCGCGTGCAATGGAGGGAGGGGGCTGTGCTAGGGAATTGATTCTTTATGAAGTAGTAAACTTCAAGTATTTTTTAAAGATGTACTTTATTTGTCTGGGCTTTTACTTGCAATTTTTTAAGGTGGTGATAGGGTCTCATTAGCCATGCTTCATACTAGAAAATTATGGTACCTCATTAGCTAGCGCAAATGTTCCCCAGTGAATCCCAACAGACTTCTTGGCACGGACATCTGCATGAATTCTGACTGCTTCTTCTGGATCCACATGTTGACACCTCATGAACCATCTATGGACAGGAAGATTACAAGATTTAAAAATTGCACAGATGAAGAAAAATGACATACAATGGATAAAAACGTCTACACACCCCTGTTAAAATGCCCGGTTTCTGTGATGTAAAATACTGAGACAGATCAATCAGTTCAGAACTTTTTCCACCTATAAATGTGACCTATAAACTGTACAACTCAATTGAAAAACAAACAGATATTTTTTTTTTTGGGGGGGGGGGGGCGCAACTAAAATAAATGTGGTTGCATATGTGTGCACACCCTCTTGTAACTGGGGATGTAGGTGTGTTCAGAATCAAGCAATCACATTCAAACTCATGTTCAATAGGAGTCCGTACACACCTGCCATCATTTAAAGTGCCTCTGATTAACCCCAAATAAAGTTCAGCTGTTCTAGTAGGTCTTTCCTGACATTTTCTTAGTCGCATCCTACAGCAAAAGCCATGGTCCGCAGAGAGCTTCCAAAGCATCAAAAGGGATCTCATTGTTAAAAGGTATCAGTCAGGAGAAGGGTACAAAAGAATTCCCAAGGCTTTGGATGTACCATGGAACACAGTGAAGACAGTCATCATCAGGTAGAGAAAATATGGCACAACAGTGACATTACCAAGAACGGGACGTCCCTCCAAAATTGAACATCTGAAGTCTCCCAAAAGCATGTGGGAAAATGTGTTATGCTCTGATAAAACCAAGGTTGAACTTTTTGGCCATAATTCCAAAAGATAACCATACCAACAGTGAAGCATGGTGGTGGCAGCATCATGCTTTGGGGCTGTTTTTCTTCAGCTGGAACAGGGGCCTTAGACCTCATACACACTATTAGAATTTCTGCAGATTTTTGTCTTCAGATTTACCAAAACCATGTAGTGCAAGGGCCTGCCTGATTGCATAAAAATTGAAACTCTTAAGGTTTGACCTCATATATGGTTTTGGTAAATCTGAAGACAAAAATCTGCAGAAAATTTTATATAGTGTGTATGGGGCCTTAGTCAAGGTAGAGGGAATTATGAACAGTTCCAAATACCAGTCAATATTGGCACAAAACCTTCAGGCTTCTGCTAGAAAGCAGACCATGAAGAGGAACTCCCATCTTTCAGCATGACAACGACCCAAAGCATACATCCAAATCAACAAAGGAATGGCTTCACCAGAGGAAGATTAAAGTTTTGGAATGGCCCAGCCAGAGCCCAGACCTGAATCCGATTGAAAATCTGTGGGGTGATCTGAATAGGGCTGCGCACAGGAGATGTCCTCGCAATCTGACAGATTTGGAGTGTTTTTACACATATTGCCAAGTCAAGTTGTGCAATGCTGATAGGCTCATACCCAAAAAGACTGAGTGCTGCAACAAAATCAAATCAAAAAAGGTGCGTCAAAGTTTTAGTTTAAGGGTGTGCACACTTAGACCCGGTTCACACAGGGGCGACTCGTCAGGCGACTCAGCCACCTGACAAGTCGCCTCCCGCTCTGTTCAATAGAACCGTTCTAATAGGAGCAACGCAAGTCGCTCCGACTTCAATACAGAAGTCATTTTGCAAGTCGCCAGAGAAGTCGTCTTCAGATCGCCTTGCCGAGTCGCCCCGCCTGTGTGTGAACCGGCTCTCATGCAAGCTTATCATTTTATTTTTACTTCCTCCACCTAAAAGATTTCAGTTTGTTGTTCAACTGAGTTGTACAGTTTATAGGTCACATTAAAAAGGTGGAAAAAGTTCTGAAATTATGTCTCATTTTTTTTACATCACAGAAACCTGAAATTTTAAACAGGGGTGTGTAGACTTTAAATCCACTGTACTGTACATTTCAGTCATCATGATACTTAGAATGCATTACGTATTATATTTCAGGCATATTTTATCTGCAGAATTCTTTACTTTACATTTTAGTCATCCCAAGTTAATGTATATTATCTTTTTCAAGACACAAGCTAGGAAAGTCAGTATGAATGATTTTTATAAGGAAAGTTATGCCACAAAGTCAGGTGTATGTAAACCCAAAAATTCTAGTGATGTGGAAACAGTTCATTTTTTGCTTTTTAAAATTTACTTGTGCAGGTTTTTTTTATATTGGTGAGAGTAGGGCTTGTTCTCATGTGCGGTAGCCCTTGCCGCCCCTCAGAAAAGCGATCTGTGGTGAATCACTGTTCATTGGGCCATTGCCAGGCAACTGGGCTACGATACGTTGCATCCTCAATGCCTGTTTTAACCCTAAAAAGGTGACCCTTCACGCCACAACCATGTGCATTGTACGCAATTGCCGCACAGTCCAATTAATTTTAATGGGTCGCATTTGGCAACGGTACTGCCCATCGAATGTGTCAATTTATTTTATTGTGCCTACCTACACTTTACGTTTCCTGTAAATGTTCAGATATGCCAACAAAGATAATACTTTCTCTTTAGTTCATTAAAAAGGATACAGCTGGATCAGCAGGTGGTGTAATGACCCAATGATCTACTGATCCGGCTGTGTCCTTCAATGAACCCAGAGAAAAAGATATTACGGGGAGAACAAAAATCCCATTTTCTCTTTTATTCATCAAAAGACACAGCCAGATCAGTAGACCATTGTGTTAATACACCACCTGCTGTTCATCCGGTGTCCTTCAATGAACTCAGAAAAAGATTTTACGGCGAGTACAAAAAAAAAAAAAAATCTAATTTTTGTTTTAAATAGAACCAAATAATAAGGCCCTGCTCACTAATGCGTTTTCTCCTGCGTCTGTCATCATGCTACAATGCACGACATTGATGGAAAGCACATTATTCTCTATGGTGCCCGTTCACATAAAAGTAATGTGGTGCAGGTGCTTCTTCTGGTGCACCAGAATGCGTTTTTGGCCCCACAGATTTCAATGGGACTGGAGTTTCAATCAGATATACATTTTATCAGATTAGTTATTTAAGATCTTCCTACCAGGGCTGCGAAATCTGATCAACAGTGCAATGGCCAATAAAACCTCCAACAGCTAGCAAATCTAAAATAATAGATTTGCTGGCTGGACAAGGTAGTAGAGATGAAACATCTACCCGCTGCCAGTGTAGAGACCTCCCAGCTCAAGTTAGTATTTCACCCACTATGCTGGGCACAGTTTTTCTCTACTGGGCTTCAGGCCTGGTAGGCATGGAACTAAAAAGATAATTTGTAGGAGTCTTCACTTCCTTCTATGGCCAGGAATAAAGGCCAGCTGTAATTGGGACCACTTTAAAGCATGCACAATTTTTCTTTGTAGTATTAATATCCAAATTAATGCTGAAACGATCAATGAGCTAATGTTGCCTAGGCCCCTTTCACACGTACGGACCGTATGTCCGCTTTTTTATCCATCCGTTTACAGATGAAAAAGGGACATACATTGGTCCCTATGAGATCGCGGGTGTCTGCGGATGAAACACCCGCTGACATCCGATCTCATCCCTGCCCGCAATGCTCCGTTTTTCTGGATAGAAAAATTCCTATTTTTCTATCCGTTTGCGGATCGGATGAACATGGACAGACAGTCCGTGTTCATCCGATCCCCCCATAGGGGAGAGTGGAGATCTGACAGGGCGGTCCCAGCACAGTGTGCGGGGACCGCCCTGTCATCCGCCAGCTCAGCGGGGATCAACGGAGCGATCCCCGCTGAGCAAGCAGAGGTTCACGGTGGCGGATCATCACGGATCCATCCCGTGTGAAAGGGGCCTTAGGCAGGAAGTTTAAAGTAAAGCCATTGTATAGTATAGTAATCCTTCAAAATGTTGATCAAGAAAGCATGGCTTGATAACCCTAGAATAGAGAATTGCATGACTAACTCTGATTTATGAAATTACCAATTCAGTTATTTCACATTGTACTACTCTACTACTACTACTATGGTGCAATGCTAAAGATTTATAACCCCAACTCCAAAAAAGTTGGGACGCATCTATGACAACTGCATGGCTTTGTAGTAGAAGAGTCCAGGTGCTTAACTGGCCTGCGTGCAGTCCAGACCTTTCAATATTTAAAAAAAAAATTGGTGCATCTTGAAACATAAAATACAAAAACAATCCAGGACTGTTGAGCAATTTGAAGCCTATAATATAAACGAGACAACATTCCTCTCCCAAAACTCCAGCAACGGATCTCCTCAGTTCCCAGATGTTTACAGAGTGGTAAACAAGGCAATGTGACAACTTTGAGATGTGATGCTGCCATAAGTTACAAAATTATCCTACTTTTTTTTCCCCTTTCTTAAAATGGTACATTTTCTGTTTAAACATTTGATATGTTTTCCATTGTGAATAAAATATGGTTTACAAGATTTGCAAATCATTGCATTCTGTTTTTATGTAGATTTTACACAGCGTCGCAACTTTTTTGGAACTGGGGTTGTAACTGCTTGCAATTTATATTTTTTTCATGCGATTTTCATTTACAAAATATTGAGGTTTTTCGGTTGCATAACACACACTCCATACCTTGGCTCATAGGCTCCAATGGGAATTGCTGCTACATCAAAGGGCCCAAATCTTTTCCCAATCTGTTCAAAAGCAGCACAATAACCAGTGTCGCCAGCAAAAAAAAACCTATTTGAGGGTCCAAGAACAGACCAGCTACCCCACAGTACTTTGTTATCATCAAATGGTGTCCTTTTGCACCAGTGCTGGCAGGGGGTAAAAACGAAGGTCACCTCATCATGTCCAGGAACACAATTTTGCTCCCACCAGTCCAATTCAATAACATTTTCACAGCCACAGCTTTGCATCCAGCTTAGGAGTCCCAAGGGAACAAACCATCTCAGTTCAGTACCAAACCGCTGATTCAGCCCCAGTACAGTGTTGTAATCCAGGTGATCATAATGGTTGTGACTTATCACAACAGCATCGATTTTTGGAAGCTGCTCTATAGTACATGGTGGTCCTCTAAAACGCTTTGGACCTGCAATACTTATCGGAGAGGCTCTCTGACTGAAGACAGGATCTGTAAGAAACGTCAAGTCATCCATTTCCACCATGACTGATGCATGCCCCAACCAGGTGATCCGTATCCCAGTCTCCAACTTGCCTGCAAACTCGGAATGTTGCACAAAATATGGCTCAATGATTGGAAGTTCCCTATCAAGTTCCTAGAAGAAAAAACAAGATTGTTAACAGGATAAACATATTTAAAATGAAATATGATTTATTGCAGATGTCAAGGCAAAAAAAAAAAAAAACACATTTAGTACATCTTTACTATACATGTACCGTACATTTGCCCAGGTCTAATGTAGTCTATACACAAAGTGAATTTCTTTCCTGCAACCTTGGGTTGCAGGAGAGGAACATGATGGATTCCTCCATCAAAACAGATGAGGGGACGGGGGACATTTAATATCATCAGTTTAAGTTTAATATTAATTTATTGTTGGCCATTATTGGCACCTTTAGGTCAAGAAAAATGCAGTCTCTAACCATCTCTTGTATCATGTCTGCAATCTCTTACCACACACTCCTACAAGTATTAGCAAAATTTCGATTCAGTACACGTCTAGCAGACATGATACAAGAGATCAATGGAGCCTCACCAGTGCCTGTGGATGCAGCCTCACCAGTGCTTGTGCCCATCATGCAGCTTGCCTGTGCCCGGATCAGAGCGGCAATCTCCGTGTGTCATGGAGCTGGATTTGAATTGCCTGGGCCGCAGTAACGATGTCCCGCCTCCTGTGAACACTGATTCAATGTCCCGGCATTGGATCAGTGTGCCGTTAATCACAGGAGGCGGGACATTGTTACTACAGCTCGGACAATTCAGCTCCCTGACACAGGGAGATTGCTGCTCTGCAAGGAGAGGGGAAGGACTGCATGATTTTCGGCAATATGCCAAAAACACAAAGATCACGCGCAATTGTTTTGTTGCGAGAGCACCAATACAGCTTCAAATCACCTTAAATATGGTTGTGACTAATTAATTCTCATTACAGTATCTAGACTCCATGTTTGCCTGCACGGGATGCACAGGTCTTCTGTGCATGTGCGTGCAGGTAGTCCCAATCATGGCAATTGGGATACAACGGCTGCACGGATACAGCCATTGCTCCCAATTCGACATCCATGTGGGTGTGTCCCTGAAATTAGACTGTTCGTCATGCAACTGCACTGAACACCTGTGCATCCCGTGCAGGCAAACACAGCCCTCATGCTCTAATACTCCAATGTGAACAAAGCCTTGGCCTGAGCACCCTCAGACGGAAATTTCAAAATGCAAATGGTAGTCATTATGATTTTGCTTGAATTATTATAGAAAATTCCACTATGAAGCATATGCTGCTGCCAGACTCATCCACCTTACCAACTGTTCCCTGCCATTCCTTCCACTGGCTTCCCATTGCCCAACGAATACAATTTAAAACATTAACAATAACATACAAAGCCATCCACAACTCTCCCCCAAGCTACATCCCCAATCTTTTCTCCAAATATCCCCCAAACCATCCTCTCCTCCCAAGACCTCCTGCTCTGTAGCTCCCTTGTCTCCTCCAGAGCCTCTCCGAACGAGGGAGGAGGGAGGACTTTCCTGTAACAGAACTGCTTGGCACTCCGAATAGGTCCTTCCTTCCGCCAAAACCCTGCTTCCTGCCCTCCAAACCGTTCCGAGCAGACCGAGAGCTAATACCAGTCCTTTTTACCCCAAACATCGTACACGGACAAGTTGTGAGGTAAAATCCAAAGGAATGACCGTTTATTGAAACACAGACAGACACTTACTTTATACCCCACAGGAGGATAGTCACCCCCCAATCATATTACCCCAACAATACAAAAAAACTGTGCACAGGAATATAACTACCCTAGCTAAACAAAAGCCATATAAACATTAATTTAATTAAACAACTAGCCAGCCAGACAATGTTGTGATTAATCAGAGATCTCACTCCAGGTCTGACTACCAGGCCCCAACAAAGTACATTGCACATTATCCTAAGTATAAGCACATAACATTCCACAATAGTTTGCTAGCAGACAGACTGAAATAATAGGCGAGTAAATTAGCACAATTAACAATGGGAGACACATACTTTGCAGAATACCACCTTAATAAACAGACTATAGCAAGAGACCACCAGCACCAGGTGGCTTGCTGTTGATATTACCTTCTATGAGTCTCAGTGTGAAACAGTCATTGTTGGTAATGGGGCACCTAGGCCCTAAACATGGATCCCAGAGTCTGTTTTGGGGAGACATTAACTTGAATCAGAAAAAAGACCACTCCAATGGTCCCTCAGGCATACACCAAAGAGTAGTGTTCCCTTTAAAGCTAGGACCCAGTCAGTGGGTAAGAGGCTTGCTCCTAGTCAGGTCTGTGACATTTCCATACTAAAATATTAACTGATGTTCTATTGCTGTGTTTAACGATGGATTAGGTTTATTTTCTATAGCTAAAACGTTTAAAAAGGGGGACAAATTTGTAACACACATACCTCCTTTGAATGGGGTACATTGCTATTATCTTTCTCTGTTACAGCCCATTTCACAGCACTGTAAAGGGCAGGAGTCTTCCAGGTAGGCCAAGGGTTGACAAATCTCCCATTCTTGCCCTTCACAGACTTGGTCACATCCTCTTCTAATCTCAAATCAAGCCTGAAGCTTTTTCTGGAAGACCGTGAAGACTCACTGCTTCTTGAACTGCGGGTTGAGTTTTGGCGTTTCCGGACTGTCTCTTTTGGGTACTGGTTCGATGTTAAACATTCTTCATCCCTTTCATCTTCGTCTGAAGCCTTATATAATCTAAAATCAGAAGTTTGAAATTCAAAATTAGATGTGAAAGTTATACAACACACACACACACACACACACACACACACACACACACACACACACACACAAAAATCCTAAACACTTAAGCTCTGGAAGGTTTTACCCCCTTCATGACCCAGAACATTTTTGCTATTCAGCATTGCGCTACATTAACTGGAAATTGTGCGGTCGTGCAACACTGTACGCAAATTACATTTTTATAATTTTTTTTCACACAAACGGCTTTCGTTTGGTGGTATTTGATAACCACTGTTTTTTTTTTTTTTCTTAGCGATAAACCAAAAAAAAAAAAAAAAAAAAAAAAATTTTTTTTATAAAATTTTGAAAATAAAAATCAAAACAAAAAAACAAAAATATTTTCTACTTTCTGTTATAAAACATATCCAAATAAAAAAAAAAAATCAAGTTTCTTCATAAGTTTAGGCCAAACTGTATTCTGCTACACATCTACAAACTGTGTTACATATGAGGGATCGACCGATATCGTTTCTTCGGTGCCGATAAGTTACCATAAGTGCCTCTCAGGCCGATAGCCGATATTGTCGGTCGCTATTCTGTACATTTAAAAAAACAAAAAAAACACACCCATCCCTTGTGACAGTAATAGGCCCTGACAGGTACTCTGAGGGATCTGGGGTCTACAAGACCCCAAACCCCTCCTCTGCACTTGAAAGTATTCAGAAAAAGGCCAAGCATTTTTGAATACTTTATTTTTTTTTAAAAACTGGCGCCATTAAGATGCCAGTAATCCTGGAAGTGATGTCATGACGGGTCTTCAGTCAGCTGGCGGATGTGCCAGCTGGTTGCTCGGGCCTCGACAAGCGGCGGGAGGGACATCCCCCTTCGCTGCTTGTAATAACAGCTGAGCGGCTGCTGAGCCGCATTGGTTGTTCCTTCAATAAAGCTGACCATATGCCCGCTCTAAAGAATGGTACCAGTGTGATGCCTGCAGTAAACTGCCACGACAAAACTAATAGAGCCAACAGTGCCAATACTGCACACTGTACTATCAATACTGGCTGTGAGGGGGTTAACATCCGGGGGCAATCAAAGGGTTAATGGTGTGCCCAACAACGCGAGTACCCGTTTTTTACTCCCTGCAACAACCAGGTCACTGTTCTCAGTACACAGAGTTCTGTGTTTTTGTAAACACAGAACCAAGTGTGTGATTATCCACAGCCGATCAGCTGACTTCAGCCAAAATCATTGGCTGAAATCAGCTGCCAAACTCATGTTGTGTCCAATCACAGAACAGGCCGGCAGGGGGCGAACCCAGAAGAAAGGCCGCAACGTACAGGTACATCCCCTGGCCTGCAGCTGCTGTCCACTCGCAGTACAACTACTATGGGCGGACGGCAAGTGGTTAAGCTAAAGAAGTGGTTAGAGGCAGCAATATTCATAGTTTCTTATTGAATCTGGTTAGATATAAACAGGTAATTACGAGATCAAAGATATCATTTGAAAATGATTGCTAGGGCGCAGAAGATGGTGGCCATGGTCAGGATCAAGTAAATGCCACTTTAACAAGTGAAATTTTCCATGACTAATACTATCCACATTCAGTGCTGTGAAACTGCTTGTATACCCATTCTTCATTCTTTCTCTGCTGGATAAATCACCAGTAACAATGACATCTTTGATACATCACCACACAATGTCTCCCTGTACAGCTAGCAAAAAGGCAGCATTGAAATCTGAGTACCAGGGAGAGCGGAGCGAATATATATATATATATATATATATATATATATATATATATATACACACACACACACACACATACATACACATCAAAGAAACGACTACTCTGAAAAACAGAACGCAATACTAGATTAAAAGCCCCATACACACCATTAGATTTTCTGCAGATTTTTGTCTTCAAATTTACCAAAAAACATAATATGAGCTCAAACCTTAAGCATTTCAATTTGCAATCAGGCAGGCCCTTGCACTACATGGTTTTGGTAAATCTGAAGATAAAAATCTGCAGAAAATCTAATGTGTATGGGGCTTTAGATCAGGATTAGTACTCTGAATTATGGATTTGTATGACAGTACGCTCCTCGGATAAAATACCTGACTATCTGTAGTTTGTAGGAATTGGGGCAGTTATGTAACCAGCACACAGAAGAGAATGCAATTAACATGAGAATGTGACAGCTGAGCTTAGATAGAAACACTGTCACTGCGATGTGCATTGTTCTAGAGGAAGCAGCACAATAGTACTCCTCTGTATAGTATAATAAGCAGTCCTACCACTCATTACATTAGTATAAAAAGTATAGGATAAGCTGCATCATTTAGAATGTCAAATTATATTTATTAACCTTCATGATGTACCATCAATCAGGTCAGTAGTATACAGTACAGCATAGATTATTATTCCAAAAAGAGAAAACCATAGACCCTAAACAAAAAATAAAAATAAATTGTATGCCACTATAAAACGCCAGGATTTTTTCTAACAGAAAATAAATACTTTTTACAATGCATGTGTACAGGCATGTATTGAAAAGCATGGCCTACAAATTAAAGCATTTTTTCTGTAAAGCAATGTTTCTCAACTCCAGTCCTCAAGTACCCCCAGCAGGTCATGTTTTCAGGCTTTCCATTATTTTGCACAGGTGATTTTATCAGTTTCACTGCCTTAGTAATTACCACAGCCGTTTCATCTGAGGGAAATCCTGAAAACATGACCTGTCGAGGCGCCTTGAGGACTGGAGTTGAGAAACACTGCTCTAAAAGGACACTGGATTACATCATTTTTTTTATTTATTTTTTTAAAAGATACTTATATAGCGCCGTCAATTTTACGCAGCGCTTTACATATACATTGTACATTCACATCGGTCCCTACCCTCAAGGAGCTTACAATCTAAGGTCCAATACTCACATTCATATTCTAGGGCCAATTTAGACAGAAGCCAATTAACCCATCAGCATGTCTTTGGTGTGTGGAAGGAAACCGGAGTACCCGGAGGAAACCCACGCAGGCACAGGGAGAACATGCAGACTCCAGGCAGGTAGATTCAGAACAGACCTCCTTTTGAAAGAGTTTTCCCTAATCACGTGTTCCATGTGCGTTTGTTTGTTTTTTAATCACCTTTTGTACCGTTGTCAATCACCTGAACACATTGGCGGATATCAACAAAGGGTGGTGCACACATAAAGCCTGCCCCACTCTTCTAAACTGAGAAAACAGAGCAGCCGGTTACTAATTAACTATGGGGGCGCATGTTGGAGAGCTGGAGCTACTTGCTATGGTTCCCTCTGCCGCTCAGGAGGAAGGCAGTTAACCCCGTTTTATCTGGGGTTGACAGCCAATTAAGACCCCTTTCACAATGTAGCGTGACAGTCGTTTTAGCGGGTTTTTTTCGGCCGCTAGCGGGGCGCTTTTAACCCCCCGCTAGCGGCCGAGGAAAGGCCCTGCCATGATGAATCTAAAATGACAGGTGCTCTTTTAGGGCCAGTTCACACCACATGCAGTCCAGTGCGGTTTTTTTCTGCATCAAAAACTCATGGAAAGTAGGTTATATGGTTTTCAATGACACAGTTCACACCAGTGCTTGCAGTTCCAGAAAAATAAAAAAAAAAGTAGAACATGCTGCTTTTTACCTGCACTGGAACGCTGTAAAACGTATCAATGCACTGGCACGCACCTAAATGCATAAAAGAGGGGTGACAAAAAAAATGCACTGGACTGCAGTAAAAACGTACCAAAAACGTGCATGCAAAAAAGCACCTGGAATGCATCCGGATTGCGTTTCTATGGTGTGAACTGGCCCTAAACGTAAGGACTTACTCTTGCTGGCAGTTAGAATCTTTAATATTTGAAACAAAATGAAATTTCCTATTTAGAATAAGCTCTCAGGTTAGTAAAACTGCGATATCAGAACCGGTTCAATTATACAGTTTGTAGTGTACATAGATTTGCAAAACAATGGGATAAAGGAATATTCCTAAACTTTGTTTTACCTCATGGTTACTGTGAAATTGTGTGAATGCATCAATTTTTACTCCAAAAGCATTTTAATAAAATAAATTTGATAAATCAAAAAAATCTGATTTAAAAAAATCATTGATTTATATCCACCCTGGTATACTGCATCTCTTTGTTAAAGAGGGATTCCAGCCGCAATTTTTTTTTTTTTTTTTTAAAGTCAGCAACTACAAACACTGTAGCTGCTGACTTTTAATAAGGACACTTACCTGTCATACTCGCCCGCGATGATGGCCCCCCCGATGCAGGTCCCGCGCCGCCATCCTCACTAAGGGAAACGGGCAGTGAAGCCTTATTGGCTTCACTGCCCGTTTCCTACTGCGCATGCGCGAGTCTCGTGCCGATTTGTGAATGGGGCGGCTGCTCTCTGGGATTACACACAGTTCCCACAAGGCAGTGCGCCCCATTTACTAGAAGAGGATGCGGAAGGAGACCCACCGCGGATAAGGAAGAGGCAGATTAGGGACTTCCGCATAGCAACCGCTTATTTCGGGTGAGTAAAAAAAAAAAAAAAAAAAAAAAAAAAAAAAAATAATAATAATATTTATTTTTTCCCCCCCCATTTTTTTTGCTGCAATTTTTTTTTTTCAGGGTGGAACTCCACTTTAAAAAGGGCCAAACCCAAGCCCGTTTCTTTAAAAATAAACAAACATCGGTGCAGACTTGAAAAAGGATCCATCTTTTTTGTCAACATGGTGCCCGCCACTCACGCCAGTTTACTGCGTCATTAGAAGGATGCATGAAGCTTTACTCATTTCTCCCATTCCCTTCAAAAAAAATTTGGCTTTGGCTACAAAACACATTTAAAATGAATATTACAGTCTCAGCAATAGTCTCTTGAGCAACCCTACGGAAGGAAATAAGGGCTTTTGATATAAATGCATTTTTATTTACTTCCACAGCTTCCAAAAAAAAAAAAGCAAGTACTTTTGCAGCTACTCACATCTTAGTAACAATCCATCTGCTTAAGATTTTGCTGCTTCAGCATGTGAATATTACAGTGCATCTTAATGTCAAACTTTCCTCGGGTTCTGAATAATTTATTGTAAGAACGTCAAAAATACAACCCCGGCAGTCACAGGGAATGACACCAGCCCTGTGCATAGCGGAATACAGCAGACTAGCACCTCCATTGTTATGTAACAGTTTTATCCAGGTTTTAGCACCTTCTTTAGGCGATATGGCAGTTGTTAATGCTATGTGTAATATCCCCAGACAATTCTATTTATAACATAGCTATTCAGATCTACTACGAGTCCAGGAATACTGATCATTCTGGCAGGTTTGACGTTCCAGGAAAATTTGATGGATGAAGTTATCATAGCATGCTACCTAAAGCTTATTAAACCTTTGTGCTTGAAAGTCACTGGAAAACCCTGACTAGTGACAGTCACAATAATTCTGGTCCAGCGACAGGTATTCGCATTCTACGCAATGTGCAAAAGATACCGCACCTATGTACTCTGCCATGATCACGCTAAAAAACTAGGGCCGAAACAACTAATCGATTATGAAATGAATTGATTACTATTTTCATAAATCGATTAATCGGGCAGTAACATAATGGGGTTAAAAAAAAAAAAATTTTTTTTTAAATTAGCCCTTTATAGTACAAAAAGAGCAAATAATTGCTACTATAAATATTACTTTCACTGTTCAACAGTAACAAAATTAACCCCTTACAGTAGCAATTATTTGCAGTTTTTGTACTATTGTAGCCAATTTTAGTTGTTTTAACCCCATTATGTTACTAAAATGTCTTAGGTCTGGTTCACACCTATGCGTTTTTTGGTGCTTTTTGAAGAAACGCACTACAGGTCATGTAACATGGTTTCCTATGGGACACGTTCACATCTGTGCTTTTTTTCAGCCGCTGCCCATTTGGAAAGGGTCAAGCCTCGTACACACGGGCAGGAATCCTGTCGAAAAAACAAACGTTGGTTTTCTCGACGGGATTCCTGGCAAGCTTGTCTTGCCAAGCCCTGTGTACACACGCACCATTCAAAAGAACTGCTGGTTCCGCCGCTGGATCGTTCTTATATGCGGCGGGAGGGAACACCCCCCCCTCCCGCCGCCATCTGGTGCATCTCCGGGCTCTCCTGTGCCATCGGGGGCCCGGAGAATGAATCGTCCGGCGCCGGAGGTGAACCATAGAGATGACCAATGGTCACCAGTCATCTCTATAACCGTCAGAGGCCCGGGCGCGATGAGATGACGTCACACACGGGTCCTCAGAAGTAAACAAAGCCGCCATTGCGGCTAGCAAGCATGAGATCAGTGAATTTTTTTCACCAATCTTATGCTTTCCAGCCTGGAGGAGAGATGTGGGGTCTTATTGACCCGGCATCTCTCCATAAAGAGGACATGTCACTAACAATTCCTATTACAAGGGATGTTTACATTCCTTGTAATAGGAAGAAAAGTGATCAAGGAACAAAAAAAAAAAAAAAAAAAAAAAAAAAAAAAATATTACATACACACACACACACACACACATATATATATATATATATATATATATATATATATATATATATATATATATACACACACACACACACACATATATATTATTTATTTATTAATTAAAAAAAACGCCCCTGTCCCTGATAGCTCGCGATCAGAAGCGAACGCACACGCAAGACCCGCCCACATATGTAAACGCCGTTCAAACCACATATACGATGGTATCGCCGCGTGCGATAGAGCGCGTGCAACAATTCTAGCACTAGAGCTCCTCTGTAACTCTAACCTGTAAAAATTTTCAAAAAGTCGCCTATGGAGATTCTTTAGTACCGAACTTTGGCGGTATTCCATGAGTGTGCGCAATTTTAAAGCGTGACATGTTAGGTATCTATTTACTCGACGTAACATCATCTTTCCTATTTTACAAAAAAATTGAGCTAACTTTACTGTTTTGTTATTTTTTAAATTCATGAAACCGTTTTTTTTTTTTTTTTTTTTTAAAAAAGGCGTTTGAAAAATTATGCAAATACCGTGCAAGAAAAAAAAGTTGCAATGACCGTCATTTTATGCCCTAGGGCAGTGATGGCGAACCTTGGCACCCCAGATGTTTTGGAACTACATTTCCCATGATACTCATGCACTCTGCAGTGTAGTTGAGCATCATGGGAAATGTAGTTCCAAAACATCTGGGGTGCCAAGGTTCGCCATCAGTGCCCTAGGGTGTCTGCTAAAAAACATATATAAGGTTTGGGGGTTCCGAGTAATTTTCTAGCAAAAGAATGATGATTTGTACATGTAGGAGAGAAGTGCCAGAATAGGCCTGGTATTGAGGTGGTAAAAAAAAGCCCGGTGTTGAAGTGGTTAATCTGCCCAACAACAAAATTGGTCGAAAAAAAAAACAAAAAAAAAAAACGCACAACACACTGCAGAAACAGATCAAAAGCAAACTCCATAGGTGTGCACCGAGCCTTATGCTGGTCACACGGATCAATTTTCAGATGAGAATATTCATACGAACAATCTTTGTACATTCGCTGAAAGAATGTTGTTTAAACTTTTCACTTGCTTTTAACATTCAGCTTTAAAATGAATGTCATTTCTGAACGAAAAACCACATACACCGTCTGAAATTCCTTTGACCAAGAAGTTTATTATTTCTACATTTTCCCATCACTGTGGTTGAAAAACAAAATGTCGATTTGACCCCACTAAGGCGTTGAAAAAAAGCAAAAAAATTTAGTTTAACTAAATTATACACCACACTTTTTTTAAGGTCATTAACCGATTAATCAAAACAATAAATCGGCCAACTAATAGATTATGAAAATAATCGTTCCTTGTAGCCCTATAAAGAACAAAAGCATAACTTATCTATAGGATTTGTAGTGATTTAATTAATTTACCAAAATGTTTATCACAGAGATATGCTGAATTTACCGCATGCAAATTAGATAGATTTTTGCTCCTAGAAGCACCAGTATCTTCTGGTTGGTAATAACTGTGGGCTCTTACGATGATAGAGAGAGAGATAGAGAGAGAGATAGAGAGAGATAGAGATCTATAGTTAGAGAGCTATCTCTCACTCACACTCACACACACACACTATCTATATTGACCTTAGAGCTGCACGATTCTGGCTAAAATGAGAATCAGAATTTTTCGGCTTAGAATAAAGATCACGATTCTCGCGATCTTTCACAAAAAACAAACAAACAAACAAACAAACAAACAAACAAACAAACAAACAAACAAACAAACAAACAAACAAACAAACACACACACACACACACACACACACCACAAAAAAATTGGGCTAACTTTACTGTTTCGTTTTTTTTTTAATTCATTAAAAAAAGTGCATTTGAAAAAAAAAAACGCTGCGCAAATATGGTGTTACATAAAATATTGCAACAACCACCATTTTATTCTCTAGGGTCTTTGCAAAAAAAAAAAACATATATATCATCATGTTTGGGTGTTCCAAGTAATTTTCTAGCAGAAAATAATGATTTTTACATGTAAGCAACAAATGTCAAAAAAGGTTTGGTCTCTAAACGGTTTAACTTCCTTCATCTACACTCCGGAGTTTTTTCCTTTGATAAAAGAACGAAGAGATACTTTGTTTCTACTTATTCGAGTGTTGTAATAAAACTTGGCAGGCTGCCTGGATTTTATTTTTCAAGCTGTGAGAACTCTCTGTACTTGTTAGAAAGATCGTGACACGCTGTTATGAAGATCGGGAAGGGAAAAAAAAAAAAAAAAAGAAGAAAGATTGCCATTTTGATTAACAATTAATCGTGCAGCTCCAATTAAAAATAAAATTATATATATATATATATATATATATATATATATATATATATATATATATATATATATATATATATATATATATATATATATATATATATATATATATATTGTGAGGGGGTTAACTCGGTAGCGGGTGTGTGTGACCCCCTGGTTGGGCTCCCCACACAAAAACAGGGCCAGCAGACGGAGGTTGTGGTTTTCAAAATCAAAAGGTGCGGTTTATTTCTCTATGTACAGTGACAAAAACACAGCAAAGCCAAAAAGAAACAAACAAAATAAATCCTGGTCAGTTTGACCTCTGACTAAACATGCAGGTTTCCTAAACTAACAACTGGGATCAGCCTGGTGCTGTCCTAGTCCCTAAGTCCCTGGTTTAGTAAAAGTCCAAACAAATAGCCACACAGGCTTTGCCTCACCGCACAGGGGTTCACTCTCCCTAGACAGTCCACACAGGTCTGGTTCCAGGCATGAGCTAACATCTAATGAAGCTGGGAGTTCTTATAGAGGCCTAAATGAGCTGACAAGCTTCAGCTGGTCTCATCAACTCCCTGTCTCACGACGCCCAGCACTCTCCCTAGAGGTATGAGTCATTCATGAGCCCACTAGCCTCAGCTGGGCTTCATCAACTCCCTAGTTGTATAAGTCGGCATAAAGCCTGAATCTGGGAGAAATATATCTACCCCCCTGGATGCAACCAGGTGACTTTACCTTCCTGCTGTCACATACCCCCCCCCCTCTTGTTTTAACCTCGGGGTTGGAACACCAGCAATCAGGCATTCATGTACTCGAGACAAAGCATCCACATTCCCCATTTGAACGCCAGGGCGATGCTTTACTGTGAAGTTGAATTCCTGTAGGGCCAGGAACCACCTATTCACTCTTCTATTTGTCTCCTTGTTTTGAGCCATCCACTTTAACGGAGCGTGATCCGTAACCATGTCAAAGTGCCTACCTAGCAGATAGTACCGAAGGGAATCTAGAGCCCACTTCACCGCTAAACACTCCTTTTCAACCGTGGCGTAATTTACCTCATGGGACTTCAACTTCCTGCTGAGGTAAATGACTGGGTGTTCTTCCCCGTTCCAGACCTGGGACAATACTGCTCCTAACCCCACATCTGACGCATCACTTTGTACGACAAAGTCTTTAGAGAAGTCGGGTGAGTACAACACTGGCTGGCTACATAAGGCTTGTTTCAAGAATTGGAATGCTGCCTCAGCCTCGGGGGTCCATTTAATCATGACCGACCCGTTCCCTTTCGTCAGGTTGGTTAGGGGCACAGCCTTAGAAGCAAAGTGGGGAATGAAGCGCCGATAATAACCCGCGATTCCCAGAAAGGCTCGTACCTGCTTCTTGCTGTTGGGACGTGGCCAACTCTGGATGGCCTCGACTTTGTTGAGTTGGGGTTTTATTACTCCCCTGCCAATGGTGTACCCAAGATATTTGGCCTCCTCCTGCCCAATGGTACACTTCTTGGGGTTAGCCGTAAACCCCGCTTCCCGGATAGAGTCTAGGACTGCTTGCACTTTTGGCAGATGTGAGGCCCAATCTGTGCTATGGACAATTACGTCATCCAGGTAAGCCGCAGCATACTTCCGATGGGGCCTCAGATTGCTGCTGGGCTTGTTGATGAGCTTGCTGCTGGGCTGCAAGGCTCCTTTGCAAACCTGCATTTGTCTGCTGTTGATTGGCATTTGCTAGAGCCAGCTGTTTCAGTATCTCCTCCATGCTGGCTTAAAAAAAACTGCCACTGGTTCTCCACCAACTGTGAGGGGGTTAACTCGGTAGCGGGTGTGTGTGACCCCCTGGTTGGGCTCCCCACACAAAAACAGGGCCAGCAGACGGAGGTTGTGGTTTTCAAAATCAAAAAGGTGCGGTTTATTTCTCTATGTACAGTGACAAAAACACAGCAAAGCCAAAAAGAAACAAAACAAAATAAATCCTGGTCAGTTTGACCTCTGACTAAACATGCAGGTTTCCTAAACTAACAACTGGGATCAGCCTGGTGCTGTCCTAGTCCCTAAGTCCCTGGTTTAGTAAAAGTCCAAACAAATAGCCACACAGGCTTTGCCTCACCGCACAGGGGTTCACTCTCCCTAGACAGTCCACACATGTCTGGTTCCAGGCATGAGCTAACATCTAATGAAGCTGGGAGTTCTTATAGAGGCCTAAATGAGCTGACAAGCTTCAGCTGGTCTCATCAACTCCCTGTCTCACGACGCCCAGCACTCTCCCTAGAGGTATGAGTCATTCATGAGCCCACTAGCCTCAGCTGGGCTTCATCAACTCCCTAGTTGTATAAGTCGGCATAAAGCCTGAATCTGGGAGAAATATATCTACCCCCCTGGATGCAACCAGGTGACTTTACCTTCCTGCTGTCACAATATATATATATATATATATATATATATATATATATATATATATACACAAACTAGGGTTGCACTGGTGTATGCTCTTGAGCTCCAGAAAATTTTAATGTGCAATAGGACAGATCAGCATGGGTGCAGACTACAGAGGTGGCTAATGCGGTAAATGGCAGAAGGACCCCCACTTTAGTGAGATGGGGTCATATATTCTAGCTTGGACATAGAGGTTAAGGAAATTGACTAGTATTATATGTTTCTCAAGTATTATGAAATAGGTTAAGATCTTGTATGGAGCAGCAGTTTTGCAAAAGCATGCATAATTTGCAATGAGTGGCATAATTTGCAGACTGCAGATCTATTTTAGAACTGGCCCTTCCTATGAACCATCTGGTAGATATTGGTACAGGGAAGTGAGACCTTGTGACTATGAGCTATGGCACTTGTGGTGACACTCATGTTTGATTCTTACTAATAACGAAACTGTCAGCCATTTTGAGGGTCAGGACGAGTGTCAGCCATCTTGAGAGTGGCAAAATGTCTACTGTATAATGATAAAATGTATACCCCCTGTATTAACCACACCCCAACCTCACCCCTCCCTCTTTCATGATTGGATAATGACTATATAATGTTTACCCCTGCAAAATAAACATATTTTTACTCTGAGTGCAAAACTGCCTTGTCTGTTTCCTTGTGCTTAGAAGAAATCTCTCAGTACTGATCCTGTATCTTTTGGGTGTGGCAATTGGGTCATTTTAAGCTGGTCTGTGGGGGTAGGAGGGACTACCTGTTCAAATTTCCCAACAGCTAACCAGCTGCATTTCAGGGAGAGGCACTGGCAAGGGACACATGATGGCGGACTTCGTTAAATGAAAAAGACAAAAATTTGCCAAAAGGGTGGGCGATGGGCCAACCACCAGAGCTCCAACACCTTTTAGTACAGGACACACTAGGGGCCTTCAGATGGAACCACATTTTGCAATGGAGGACACTAGGGGTGCAACGGATCGGTGATCCGAACGGGTCACCCTGTTTGGATTGGATCACCACGCGATCCGCGGAGCGCTCCGGAGCCTCGGCCGTAGGAAAGGCCGCGGCTTCGGCCATCTTGGTACACGCGGCAGTGGCCGCTGTAATGACGTTTCGTCGCCATCTTGCTCCACCCCACACTCCTGCACAGTATTGAGAGAAGGGGCCAAGCAGACATCTTGTTACACCCAACGATTCAACACAAAAAACAGAGCTTATCAGCTTTAATACATTATTTGGAAATCCATCGGACTGTTTACATTTTATCTTTTAAAAGCAGCAGCAAACCTTACATGATTGCTAAGGTGACAGAACATCTGATTTTCACATTTAACTAAATGTTAAATGTGAAAATCAGAGGTGTTCTGTCACATTAGCAACCATGTAAGGTCAGCAGGTTTGCTGCTGCTTTTAAAATTTAACATGTAAAAAGAGTCCGTTGGATTTACAAATACTGTATTTAAGCTTATAAGCTCAGTTTTGTGTTGAAAATAACTGAAATCGAAAATTCCGGTGGGTGTAAAATAATTTTTTTTTTTTTGCCGATCCGAAAATGATCCGATCCGTGAGTTTTTTGATCCGTTGCACCCCTATAGGACACAGACGGACACACCTGGAGTCAGCTCTGTTGACAACAACTAGAGAAAACCTCAAACGTTAAGTGCCAGCTGTAATTTTCAGGGAGCATTGGCTACCTAAATCCTGGGCATTGTCCAGTCCGACTTAATGCATTTTTTGCATCATCGCTGCACTTCTCAATCGTCAAGCTGGCCATACCAATTCTTCTATCTGCACTAAACAGTTTGGATAGACAAATCACCTGCTGTGGCTATTGTAATACTGTGGAATAAGCTGACTTTGGATAGGCGTGTGCTGGCCTTTATTCAACAAAAATAGTAAATAGGTTGAATGATGTACTATGGAAAAAGTAACAACACCACTGGCTTCAAAAGTTGACATCTGAGAGTTTCCTTACATGAACTGCCTTTTTCAAATCCCCCCTGCAACATTTCAATGGGGTTTAAAGTGGTTGTAAACCCCGATTTAATAAAAAAAAAAAAAAAAGCCTGCAAGACAAAGCCATAATGAGCTAGTATGACTAGCATACTAGCTCATCATGTATTACTTACCCTAGATCGAAGCCCCTGAAGCCATCCTAGTCTCCCCCTCTGGCCACAGACAGCGCTCCGGAAGGTTACTTCCGGGTATTGCCGCTCAGGCGCTGTGATTGGCCGGAGCAGCGAAAACGTCACTCCACGCATGCGCACGGGAGCCGTAAAAGCCGGCTCTGACGGTTTTATGAATAGGATTCTCAGTGCGCCTGCGCCGTTGTCTACGGCGCGCATGCGCTGTAGGCAACGGTGTATTCCTTTTGGCAAATATCTCCTAAACCATGTAAGTTTAGGAGATATTGCAAACATCTACAGGTAAGCCTTAATCTAAGCTTACCTGTAGGTTCAACTTCCCCGGAAGGGTTTACAACCACTTTAAACTAAGGCTTCGTCTAGACTAGTTCATAACTATCCATTCCTTCTTTTGACCTATTCCCTGATGGATTTGCTAGTCTTTTGGGTCATCATTGTGCTGAAAGATCCATTTCTGGTTCAACTTTTGGCCAGATTGCTTCACATTGGTATCAAGCACAGTCTGAAGCAAAGCAAAGTAGAATTTATAGTTGACTCAATGACCGTGAGCTGCCCAGGCCCTAAAGCAGCATAGCAACCTTAAAAGGGGTTGTAAAGCTTCCCGTTTTTTCACCTTAATGCATCCTATGCATTGAGGTGAAAAAACATCCTGCACTCTCGGACCTCCCCCCCAGCCCCCCCCCCCCCCCCATTTTACTTACCTGAGGCACGAAACTCTGTGGGCTCGTTCCCGCGATGGTTTCCCCCAGCTTGGAGATTGATAGCAGCACAGCCATTGGCTCCCGCTGCTGTCAATTAAATCAATGACGCGGCACGCCGGGGGCGGGGCCGAGTGATACACTTGGCGGCTATAGCCACCACTGTATCACATGGGAGCATGCCCGCAAGCTAACCCCCTTGGGAAAGAGCTTCTCAGAACGGGGGTTAGCTCTTGCGGGGGGGGGGGGGAGCCGAGACAGCCGCTGAGGGACCCCAGAAGACGAGGATCGGGGCCACTCTGTGCAAAACGAACTGCACAGTGGAGGCAAGTATGGTATGTTTGTTATTTTAAAAAAAAAAAAATATATACCTTTACAACCCCCTTTAAGGCATGACATTTCACATGCATCGCAGTTGGTAGGAGGTTAGATTACTAAAATAAATACGGTCTTTGGCTTGTACTAAGGATCTGTTACCAAAACAACCATCTTTGATTCATCCGTCCACAGGATGACTGGTTTTCGCTGTTTCATCAAATGGGAAAACTTTAGTTCTCTGTTTTTTTGGACAAAAAAAAAAAAACTTTTCCCTGGTACACTTCCCATGCAGTGGAATTGGTGAAATCTTTTTGATTGTAGATGCATACACATTGGCAACTATTACAAGAGTTACCGGTCAGTCACAAGAAGAGCTTTTTGAGTTCTTGGAGACTTTTTTATATGCTAAAAGAAGGTCAGCTCTTGAGCTGAATTTGATAAGGCCAATCCTGGACAAATTATCAGTCGTTTGAAATCAACCCCATTTGTCGATTGTTTTCAAAATCGGTTGCCAGACTCATAAGCATTCACAACTTTCTTCCTGAGGGCCTTACGAAAGCTCTTTTGATCTTGGCATAATGATTCCATACACTTCAATAGCAAAGAACACCAGACCCTGTATATCTGAGCTTTAAATAAGACAGGTTTCACCTCCATATTCTGTAAGGTTCTAATCGCTGGCACCTTGCATGGAACAT
This sequence comes from Rana muscosa, assembly GCA_029206835.1. Lineage (NCBI taxonomy): Eukaryota > Metazoa > Chordata > Amphibia > Anura > Ranidae > Rana > Rana muscosa. Next base: position 666,748,885 of record CM055118.1, read on the forward strand.
CCGATTCAAAAATTCATATACTGTATTTAAAAGTGGCGGTAAAGGGAGGGGTGTAACTACTTCCCCCCCCCATGTAACAAAGCTACATTTTTTTTCATTTATCAGAATACACCTGGTCAATTTTATGCGTCTCTTGTTTAAAGTGATTGTAAAGTCTCTTTTTTTTCTTTTTAAAAACAAAAACATGTTATACTTACTGTGACAGGAGTGACTTTGGGTCGGGGGTTTGTGGAACTCAGCTTGCCCTGGAGGCTCCTTGTCCAGCTTCCGACGCCTCTTATGTGTAAATCACCCTGTGTCTCTAATAGGGGCACAGGGTGAATGAGAACCCCACTATGATCTGTGCTAGTCAGATTCAATGCGGTATACATTGTGTGTTGGCTGTTGTGTACTATTTGCTGTGATGGGGTGTGACTGTATTCTATTGTCTATTGTGGCTAGCTGCCTCAACTATTATCAACTATTGTCTTGCTGTGAAGAAAGAGGGGGGGGGGGGATTCCTCCAGCAGCCCCCTTGCTAAGACTGTTTACTGATGAGAAGTTGGAACACACCTGACCTGTATCACCATTGTCATTGGACAGTTTAACCCATCCTGTTTTCCAAGGGTGGGGGGGGGGGGGGGAGTGTTTTGAAGTGAGATATCTGTTAACATGTGCTTTAACCACTTAAGGACCGCCGCACGACTTTTTACGCCGACAGAATGGTACGGATAGGCACTAGGGCGTACAGGTACGTCCCCTTTAAGAACCTGTCCGTGGGGTGGGTCGCGTGCGCCACCAGCGGCGCGCTTGCGACCCCGGTCCAAAGCTCCATGACCGTGCTCGCGAACCCGATCTTTGCCGGTGTCCCGCGATCGGGTCACAGACCTGAAGAATGGGGAGAGGCAAGTGTAAACAAACCTTTCCCCGTTCTTCCTAGTGGCATGTCAGCGATAGTCTGTTCCCTGTCACAGGGAACGACTATCAGTGACATCACACGCCAAGCCTAGCCCCCCTACAGCAAGAATCACTCATTAGGTCACACTTAACCCCTACAGCGCCAACTAGAGGTTAAACCATTCACTGCCAGTGTAATTTTCACAGTAATCAGTGCATATTTTTTAGCAGTGATTGCTGTAAAAATGACAACGGTCCCAAAAAAGTGTCCGCCATAATGTCGCAGTCACGAGAGAGGAAAAAAAAAAAAAAAAAAAAAAAAAAAAAACCACCACACACACACACACACACACACACACACACACACACACACACACAGCCTAAAAACTGAGGAAAAAAAAAATTATATAAAAAAAAAAAAAAAAGTATATTTTTTTGGGGATATTATAGCAAAAAGTTAAAAATATGTCATTTTTTTCAAAATTGTCGCTCTATTTTTGTTTATAGCGCAAAAAAAAAAAAAAAAAAAAAAAAAAAAAAAAAAAACCACCACACACACACACACACACACACACACACACACACACACAGCCTAAAAACTGAGGAAAAAAAAAATTATATAAAAAAAAAAAAAAAAAGTATATTTTTTTGGGGATATTATAGCAAAAAGTTAAAAATATGTCATTTTTTTCAAAATTGTCGCTCTATTTTTGTTTATAGCGCAAAAAAAAAAAAAAAAAAAAAAAAAAAAAAAAAACTGCAGAGGTGATCAAATACCACCAAAAGAAAGCTCGATTTGTGGGGAAAAAAAAAAAAAAAAAAAAAAAAAAAAAAAAAAAATTTGTTTGGGAGCCACGTCGCACAATCGTCAGTTAAAGCGACGCAGTGCCGAATCGCAAAAAGGGGCCTAGTCCTTTAGCAACAAAATAGTCCGGGGATTAAGTGGTTAATAGAGTCTGTTGGTTTTACCCAACACTGAGGTGTTGTCTGGTGACTGGGGGGGGTCTGGAGAATCTTGGAGGGTGGACAGAGGAAGCATATTGACGGCAGACCTAGATCTGTTTGAGGACAGAGGGTTCGTCTCAACTGGTTGGCAGCAGCGGGATTGTGCTTCCTGGCTGTGAAGACCTCCACCTGGAGCCAAGATCAGGATGGCAGCCTTCAGTCACCCCAGTGGAGATATGGATCTGGCATCAGAGTTCCCAGGGCTGCTGCAGATCGTACTGTCAGCATACACCAGGTCTGTGTCTGGGGATGAATACCTGGAAGTCAGGCAGCAGATTCAGGTAAGGCATTGGATCAGAGCCCTCAGAGTTGCTGGTATGCAACAGGGCAATTGCTTTCCAACCCCAGAGCAGCAGGCCAGTGAGCAGCAGGGGAGTGTTTTGAAGATAGATATCTGTTAACATGCGCTTGAATAAAGAGTCTGTTGGTTTTACCCTACACGGAGGTGTTGTCTGGGGGGGGGGGGTCTGGGGAATCTTAGAGGGTGCTGGATCTGGGGATCTGGACAGAGGAAGCATTGACGGCAGGCCCCTAGATCTGTTTGAGGACAGAGGGTTTGTCACACTTGCCTCCTCTGTGCAGTTTGTTTTGCACGTAGCAGCCCAGATCCTCCTCTTCTCGGGGCCCTCTTTGCTGCTCCTGGCCTCTCTCTCCTGTGGTGTGCCCCCTCAGCCAGCAGCTTTCTATGGGGGCACCCAAGCCTGGTCAGAGCTTTGTGTATCCATTCCGACACAGAGCCCCGCCCACCTCTCTCCCCCGATTGTCTGACTTTGATTGACAGCCGCAGGAACCAATGGCGCCGCTGCTGTTTCTCAGCCAATCAGGAGGAGTGCCCCGCATGGCTTAGACACTGGTGGACATCGTTGGAGAGAGATGGGGCTCAGGTAAGTAATTAGGGGGTGGTGGGGAGGCTGCTGCACCCAGAAGATTTTTTTTTATCTTACTGTATAAAATGCATTAAGATAAAAAACCTTCTGCCTTTACAACTCCTTTAAGTAGGCGCTGTTTAAATGAACATCTAAAGTTTGCCTTTTTGAATACGTGGGAGAAAAAAAAAAAAACTACCGGTATTTAAAAATGGAGCTGCTTACATTTTCACATGATTGTAGATTACATTTTTTTGGGGGGTTTATTCACCTTTTAATAGGTCCTTAATATAAACTCGTTTACAATCTCTTCCATTTCTGATGGACCTTATTGCCCACTGTGTAACTAATGCAGCCATTTACTGTGTGTTCATTTTTATATTACCAGTACAATAACATAGAAATCCTTTATTTGGGTCTGAGAATGATATACCTCAATACTGCTAAAGAATCCAAAAAGTGTACTTTGTCCTGTGTACTGAATTGAACCTCCTCTTTCTTGTGTGAATTGAAAGCCGTTAGCAGCTTTTGTACAACACAATGGTTTATCTGGAGATTTGGTGAGGGATTACCTGTTACTCAACAATAAAAATTTACACACATTGTGCTCTTAAATTTTAAATATCATTGTTTGCACATAATCCTGCAAACACACACACACACACACACACACACACACACACACAGTTCACCTACTTCTTTGGTTACATACATTGCTTTTTGTCTTTCAGGCGATTTGATCTTACTGTTGAATAAAAGCTTTTTCAGAAAATAGCCTATGCAGTCATGGGGCCCTAGTAGATATACAAATCTGTGCAGCTTTGTAAAGTGATAAATTTGATTGTTTTACCTATAGGTTATTTGGATCCCCTCTAAACATTGGCTAAATTAAAAAAAAAAAAAAAAAAAAAAAAAAAAAAAAAAACACTGCTAGTTAGCAATCCTCACATCTTGACTTTTTTAGATTTTTAAAATCTACTGGGGCCCCTTGATGGCAAAAGCTATTTTCTGGAAAAAGGAGAAAGGGTAATTACCTTCACAACAGGATATAACAACTTTACAAGAAAGCACACACGGAGGGGTAAAAAAAAATAAATAAAAATTTACTCCCCTGCTGATTTTGTACGCTTGCTCACTGACAAAAACGACCAGTCTATAATTTTAATGGTAGGTTTATAGATAGATAGATAGATAGATAGATAGATAGAGAGAGAGAGAGAGAGAGAGAAAGTTAAAAATCCAGAAACACCAATAAAAAAAAAAAAAAAGTTATAAATAGATTTGCATTTTAATGAGTGAAATAAGTATTTGACCCCTTTGTAAAACATGACTTAGTACTTGGTGGCAAAACCCTTGTTGGCAATCCCAGAGGTCAGATGTTCCTTGTAGTTGTACACATCTCAGGAGGGATTTTGCCCCACTCCTCTTTGCAGAGACTCTCCAAGTCATTAAGGTTTCAAGGCTGAAGTTTGGTAACTCAAAACTTCAGCTCCCTCCACATATTTTCTATGGGATTAAGGTCTGGAGACTGGCTAGGCTATTCCAGGACCTTAATGTGCTTCTTCTTGAACCAGTCCTTTTGTTGCCTTGGCCATGTGTTTTAGGTCATTGTCATCAAGAATATCCATCCATGAAACATTCTCAATGCCCTGGCTGAGGGAAGGAGGTTTTCACCCAAGATTTGACGGTATATGGCCCAGTCCATCGTCCCTTTGATGCAGTGAACTTGTCCTGTCCCCTTAGCAGAAAAACACCCCCAAAGCATGTTTCCACCTCCATGTTTTGATGGTGGGGATGGTGTTCTTGGGTCATAGGCAGCAATCCTCCTCCAAACACGGTGAGTGGAGTTGATGCCAAAGATGTTGATTTTGGTCTCATCTGACCACAACACTTTCACCAGGTTCTCCTCTGAATCATTCAGAGGTTCACTAGCAAACTTCAGGACGGGCCTGTATATGTGTTTTCTTGAGCAGGGGGACCTTGCGGGCACTGCAGGATTTCAGTCCTTCCCCCGGCATAGTGTGTTACCAATTGTTTTCTTGGAAACTATGGTCCCAGCTGCCTTGAGATCATTGACAAGATTCTCCCGCGTAGTTCTTGGCCGATTCCTTACCGTTATGATCATTAAAACACCACGAGGTGAGATCTTGCATGGAGCCCCAGACCAAGGGAGATTGACAGTTATTTTGGGTCTCTTCGATTTGTGAATATTCGCACCAACTGCTGTCACCCTCGAACCAAGCTGCTTGGCGATGGTCTTGTAGCCCATTTCAGCCTTGTGTAGGTCTACAATCTTCTCCCTGACATCTCTCTGGTCTTGACCATGGTGGAGGGATTGGAATCTGATTGATTGCTTCTGTGGACAGGTGTCTTTTATACAGGTAACCAGTTAAGATTAGGAGCTCTCCCTTTAATACTGGCTAACACTGTACCCCCAATGTTGTAATCCCTCACAGGATTATTTTACATTTAGAAACATTGAACTGCAGTTTCCAATGCTTTGACCAATCTTCCAGCAATGCCAAATCATGTTCCATATTACAGACACCTCCAGGGAGATTAACCCTATTACACACCTTGGTATCATCAACAAAACATACCTTGCCAAACAAACCTTTAGTTCTATTACTTACATATAGATTAAATAGAAGCGGACCTAGTACAGAGCCTTGTGGCACCCCACTAGTGACTGGTCTCTGTTAACCCCATTTACAACCACTCTCTGGTATCTATCCTTTAGCCAACTGCATATCCACTGAACCACCCAAAGGGTTAAGTCCTAACTTTTACTACTTTGGATTAGATCATTAGTCTGACATGATCCGCCCTCAGTAAAGCCATGCTGCTTTGGGTCCAGCGAGTTGTGTATTTTTAAGTGATCAATGATCCATCAATTACATCTCTGCCCCCATTTCTCAGTTTAAAAAGTATAGGCAAAAAAAAAAAAATCCTAAACTCCATACTGCCCTTGTGTGAGGGATGCAGACCATCTCTGGAACAGCTCAAGAGAGAGTCAAACCACCTGATAGCATCATGACCAACATAACCAAAATCTTTAGCTTTGCACTACTCCTTTAACCAAACACTGAACTCTGCTATACAAAAACCCAGTCATCCTTTATTATTTTTTTGTTTAGCGAGCCTAATTTGACCCGGCGGTAGGTGGGTGTAAATGGATACAAGTTAGTTTTCACGCACCTGTTTATATGGAATGCATGGACCTTCTGATCATGTCCACCTAAAAACGGACGGGCGGACCTGATCGCACTGCCCTAGTGAAAGGGCTCTAATGCACTTGGAAGCTAAAATATGAATTAGAGCTGCACGATTCTTTTGCTTAGAATGAAGAACACGATTCTCAAAAACATCTGTCAGGCTATTAAAAAGGGGGGCATGTGAGGAGTGGACTTAAAAAACCGGCAACCACTGTCCCTTATAATGCATTATGAATATTACCACAGTCTGAGTCAGCTACCCATATTATGAATATTACCACAGTCAGCTACCCAGAGTCTGGGGTAGCCGACTGTGGTAATATTCATAATATGGGTAGCCGACTCAGAATGGTAATATTCATAATAAAGGGACAGTGGTTGCCGGTATTTTAAGTCCACATTCTGCAAGGACTCTGGGCCGGGTAGCCGACTGTGGTGGTACTGGTAATATTCATAATATAACATGAAGGCACAAGGAAGCTCACTCACGGTCTCACGTTTGTGTTCTGGCATCTCCACGCCATCGGATCAATGCTGCTGTTGCAGTGGGGTGCGCACTCACTGCATTGTTTCGTTACCCGGCCGAGAAACGTGACGGTACCACCCACGCCCAGGCATCATCAACATCCACATCCAGCGGCGCTGCGGCGCATCACGCTCTGCTGACTGACGTCAGTTCCGGTTGCTGACGTTAGTTCCGATATCGGCCATTTGCTTTCCACGCTGGTTCCGACGGGGATCCTAAGAATCGAGCAATTCCAGCCTGGAGATCGCGGGGGAGGCGAATCGAGATCGCGATCTTTAAACGATTAATCGTGCAGCCCTAATATGAATGCAAAGTTATTTGCTAGTGGGAGAACCTCTGGGGGAAAAATAGTTAGAAAAGAACTTGGGGTCCTAGTAGATCACAGAATCAGAAATGGAATGCAACGCCAAGCTGCAGCGAGGCTAGTATACTGTTACGGGTGTTTATTCAAAAAAGGGATAAAATTATAAATTTTGCCATTTAAAAAAAAAATAAATAAAAAAAAATAAAATAAAAAACCCGGCTTAGCCTCATCTTGAGTATGGGGTCCAGTTTCGGTTAACAATCCACAGGATGGATGCCCTTGAACTGGAGAGAATATAGAGAAGGGCAACAAAGCCAACAAGGGGGCTGGAGGAGCAAAGTTATAAGGATTAATTACAAACATTAAAATGTATTCTTCCCACTGAAGAGATGCTTAAAGTGGAGTTCTACCCAAAAGTGGAACTTCCGTTTTAGGCACTCCTCGCCCCCCTTACATGCAACATTTGGCATGTAATTTTCTTTGGGGGGTGGGGTGCTTAGTTTTGAAGGAGAATTCATGTCCCACTTCCTGGTTCCGCCTACGGGACTCCTCCTCTCCCCCTAGGCGGCCACTCCCTCTCGGCAATCTTCTGGGACACGCGACAGTTCCGGAAGATTGCCAGCCACTGGGAGAGCATAGCGCGACTCGCGCATGCGCAGTGTGCCACCGGCCATGAAGCCGCAAGCTGTCATGACCAGGTGCCCACGGTATCAATGGAGGCGAGGGGGAGAGGAGCGGGGCTCCGTGCGCCCGCATCGCTGGACCGTGGAACAGGCGAGTGTCTGTTAAAAGTCAGCAGCTACACTTTTTGTAGCTGCTGACTTTTAATAAACAAAAAAAAGCCTGGAACTCCGCTTTAGGGCCGGTTCACACTTGTGCGATGCGCTTTCACATTACATGTGATGTCTGTGCGATGCGCTTTCAGCCATGCAGATAGTATGGCTGATATCGCACCGCATTCGGTTCAAACACGCACAGGACCTTTTTTCTGTTCGGACAAGAATCGGATCGCATGGGTGTTCACACCCATGCGATCCGATTCATGTCCGAACTGTCAGTTTGCAGTGCAATACGCGAGCTGAAATGGGGGTGTCGTTAACATATAATGACACTCCCCAGCAGTTCACATATGGCAGTGTGAACTGCCGTGCGAGTCGGGTGCGATGCGGGAACCCGCAATGGATTTGCAGTGTTCTCGCATCGCACCAGTGTGAACCGGGCCTTAAAGTGATTGTAATGGCTTCCCCCCCCCCCCTCTAAAAATAACAAACATGCTATACTTGCCTGCTCTGTGCAGTGGTTTTGCACAGAGCAGCCTGAAACCGCCTCTTCTCAGGTCTCGCGCCGGCGCTCCTGGCCCCTCCCTTCTGCCGAGTGTCCCCACAGCAAGCAGCTTGCTTTGGGGGCACCCAAGCCCAGCTACTGCTCTCTGTCCATTTGGTTCGCCCCCACCCTCTCCTCCTCTGCATTGGCTGACTGATTGACAGCAGCGGGAGCCAATAGCACTGCTGCTGTGTCTCAGCCAATCAGGAGGGAGAGTCCTAGATGGCCGAGGCACTTGTGCACATCGCTGGATCAAGATGGGGCTCAGGTAAGTATTAGGGGGGCTGCTGCACACTGAAGGTTTTTTTTTGTTTGTTTTTTTTTTTTTTTTTATCTTAAAGCGAAGTTCCAGTCATTTGTTTATTAAAAGTTAGCAGCTACAAAAAAAAAAAAAAAAAAAAAAAAAAAAAAAAAAAAAAAGTGTAGCTGCTGACTTTTAATAAACAGCCACTCGCCTGTCCCACGGTCCAGCAACGTACTCACTGAAGCTGTGTTCTCCCCCTGTCTTCCATTGGCGGCGCCAGCATCTCTACTATGGGCACCTGGCTGTGACCGCTTGCGGCTTCATAGCCGCGTGCGCACGCGCAAGTGGTGCTGGGGTCTGTTACTGGCCCTGAAGTCCTCTAGGACCTATCAAATGTCCCAGAAGACTTCAGGAGGGAGAGCTTCTGCTTCCAGTTGCCTACGTGACCAGAACAGAAGTTGGTCCAGGTATCTGTCAAATTCGGGTACCTGCTCCCCCCCCCCCCCCCATTCTCCCCAAAAGCTGGAGTTTCACAAACAGGAGCTGGGGAGGAGACCTTAAAAGCTGAAGTTCCATTTTTGGGTGGAACTCCCATTTAATGCATAGAACGCATTAGGATGAAAAAAACCTTCTGCCTTTAGAACCTCTTTAAAGGCTTTAACCACTTTAGAGCCCCATCTTCATCCAGAGAGGTTTCACGCGTGTCTCGGCTGTCCTGGACCCCCCCCCCTCATTGGCTGAGACAGCAGCGGGCACCATTGGCGCCTGCTGCTGTCAAACTCAGTGAGCCAATGAGGAAGGAGAGGGGGTGGGGCCGAGCCACGACTCCATGTCTGAATGGACACAGAGCAGTGGCTCAGCATACACGGAGCAGCACCTCAGCTCGGGTGCCCACATAGCAAGCTGCTTGCTGTGAGGACACTCGGCAGGAGGGAGGGGCCAGTGGTGGCGTTTAAATCAATTCTAAAAGAATTGGGCTTTACGATGTATTCCTTAGTGTGAACAATGTTCAGAGATATGGAAAATGGTAGTGACAAACACACACTCAGGTTGAACTGGATGTACTTGGCGTCTTTATTCAACCCTACTATAAACCTATCTGTAAGGATCTATCCATCTACAGTAGATTACTGTCATTCTGCCACTACGGTAAATGTCTTTTAGTCAGATTACACTAAAATCTGGCTGGTTGTAATGGGCTAGTCTATATCACTGCACTTTGACTTAACAAAGTCCATTTGTCCTAATCTGTCAGTAAGATGAAATATGCAGCTCCTGAACAGATCAAAGCTCTAGTAACCGGTTTAGTAAGCCTTGCACATGCGCTGCGATCAGCCATTCAGCAAACACTACTTACAGGCCTGCAAATGGAGATTTGTGTCTGTTAGGAGTTAGGAAATCTAGCTACAGCACAAGCTAAAGCAGTTTGCTAGCTTCCATGTATCTATGATTTGAGACCCATAGGGGGCCATTATCTGCCGCATCCTTAATAAAAAACGATTCTATTTTCTGCCTAGATTTCACTGCACAATGGCAACAAAACAATGTTAACCACTTAAGGACCGGAAGATTTGCCCCCTTAATAAAAAAAAAAAAATATTCTATATGAGTTTAGGCCAATATGTATTCTACATATTTTTGGTACAAAAAACAAACACAAAAAAAAAAAAAAAAAAAAAAAAAAATCACAATAAGCGTATATTGATTGGTTTGCGCTAAAGTTACAAGCGTCTACAAAATAGGGGATAGACTTATGTTTGTTTTGTTTTTTTACACTAGTAATAGCGGTGACTAGCAATTTTTAGCGGGACCGCGGCATAGAGACGAACAGATTGGACACTTTTTTGGGGACCATTGACATTTATACAGCAATTAGTGCTATAAAAACGCACCGATAACTGTATAAATGTCACTGGCAGGGAAGGGGTTAGCACTAGGGGGCGATCAAGGGGTTAAATGTGTTCCCTGGGAGGCGTTTCTAACTATGGGGGGGGGGGGAGAGACAGAGACATCGCTGTTCCTAATCACTAGGAAGACAATCACTCTGAACTCCCCTGGCAGAACGGGGATCTGTTTGTTTACATTGACAGATCCCCATTCTGGCTCTCTGTGGAGAGATCGTGGGTGGCCAGCGGACATTGCAGCCACGGGCCACGTGCATTGGGTCCCACGTCCACTGTAGCCGTTTAAGGGACCACCGTACAGCTATGGCGATTTGCAGGAACGAGCTGCCCTATAATGATAGCGGCTGGTCGGCAAGTGTTTAACGGGTACAAGCTATTGTTGGCTACAGCACGGCAAACAAACCTAAAGCCTAGTACACACGGGCCAAATGTCGGGTGGCATTGGCCGGTTCAATAGAAATCCGCCGACATGCAGCCCGTGTGTACTGGAGTTTGTCCGGCTTCTGTTGAAGGGGTATAACTGAAATAGGTCCGTTGATCGGCTCCGGATTAGCGGTCGCAGCCAATGGCTGACAGTGTTAACCAGAATGTCCTGGCAGGTGGGGCATCTCCCTTTTTAGAGCACAATAGAACAGCAAGGGGGATCGCTGTACTAACATAGCATAGCTCCTCCTGAGCTGTCAGTTATTTTCATTCAGCCCTGGTGGGTTCAGTTCAACGGAAAAAACCCCATCAGTGTGTATGAGAGCTATAGGTCTGTGAAAATCCGGGAAGTGAACAGGCAGCAGCTTCAGCTGCCCACAGTTAAAATGGATGCAGCCAGACTCCGTGGAGGGAGATTTCTGCAACATATTTTGCAAGTACAGAATCACAGTATATAAAATAATATGCAAAGTGGTTGGAGGGAAGCTTCTAGGGTTGTCCCGATACCACTTTAAGACCGAGTACAAGTACCGATACTTTTTTCCAAGTACTCGCCGATACCGAATACCGATTTTTTTTTTTTTTTTAAAAGAGATAAAAAAAAAAAAAGTATTTTTTTTTTTTACAATTTTTTTTTACATTTATTTATTGATTGATTTTTTATAATGTTTTATTTTTTTAAGGGGTGGGGGGGTGGACAGTGTCAGTGTGTTTTTTCTTCTATTTTATTTTATTTATTTTTTACAATTCATTTCTTTAAAATTTATTTTTTTATCAGCCCTGTTGGGGGGCTTTGGTGAGATATCAGGGGTCTTAACAGACCTCTGACATCTCCCCTTTGAGACAGAGAAAGGGACTAGGGACAGATTCCCCAGTCCCTTTCTCAGTAGCCTCTGCTGCGCTGAAAATGAATGGAGAGAAGACAGCGGCTCCTCTCCATTCATAAACTGAAACATTGTAACACAGTTTACGATGTTTCAGTTTTGTGAATGAACAGAGTCAGTGATCACTGACTCTGTTCATTCGGAACAGTAAGGAGCCGGGTTTACCGGCTCCTACCTCCGCTCTCCATCCTGACAGTAAGAGGGGGTGGAGGAGGAGAACGGAAGGGGATGGCAGCACGGAGGGAGACACCAGAGTGGAGGGGGTCACGGACGGAGGGAGACACCAGAGTGGAGGGGGTCACGGACGGAGGGAGACACCAGAGTGGAGGGGGTCACGGGCGGAGGGAGACACCAGAGTGGAGGGGGTCACGGGCGGAGGGAGACACCAGAGTGGAGGGGGTCACGGGCGGAGGGAGACACCAGAGTGGAGGGGGTCACGGGCGGAGGGAGACACCAGAGTGGAGGGGGTCACGGGCGGAGGGAGACACCAGAGTGGAGGGGGTCACGGGCGGAGGGAGACACCAGAGTGGAGGGGGTCACCAGAGTGGAGGGGGTCACCAGAGTGGAGGGGGTCACCAGAGTGGAGGGGGTCACGGACGGAGGGAGACACCAGAGTGGAGGGGGTCACGGACGGAGGGAGACATCAGAGTGGAGGGGGTCACGGACGGAGGGAGACATCAGAGTGGAGGGGGTCACGGACGGAGGGAGACACCAGAGTGGAGGGGGTCACGGACGGAGGGAGACATCAGAGTGGAGGGGGTCACGGACAGAGGGAGACATCAGAGTGGAGGGGGTCACGGACGGAGGGAGACACCAGAGTGGAGGGGGTCACGGACGGAGGGAGACATCAGAGTGGAGGGGGTCACGGACAGAGGGAGACATCAGAGTGGAGGGGGTCACGGACGGAGGGAGACACCAGAGTGGAGGGGACACGAGACCGCAGAACGGAGGGGGGCTGGAGGAGGATGCGGGGACAGTCAGCGGTGATCGTGTGTGAGTTACAAGCACCGATCACCGCTGATTTCACTACAGCAGCTTAAAGGGGGGGGAAAGGCGGAGAGACTTTTAAATCTATACAGCGGTGATCTCCCACGCACTGATCACCGCTGACTGTCCAGGTATCGGGTGAAGCATCGGGAGCATTTGCCCGAGTACAAGTACTTGGGCAAATGCTCTGTATCGGTACCGATACTAGTATCGGGACAACCCTAGAAGCTTCAGAATAGCAAAGATGTTTTTATTACAAATTATGTGAGCAGACTGCAGTTTCTCTTTAAGACTCCAAAAAGGCACTTTAGGGCTCATGCAGCGTACAAAGATGACATTTCTGGGTGCAAGGAAGGCACAGATGTAGCATACAGCCTGCTACCTGCAGCCTTTCCAAATCAAATACAGTCGGCTGTACGTGGTTGGACTCTAGTCTAAGCAGCACTTATGTTTCGCTTTATATGAACTCAATGTGGAATTCCTAGGTTTCTGGCATATTTCTCTAATGTAACTGGCAGTTAAAATAGAGATATAAGCTAAAGTTATTTAGGCCATACTTTACCTGTAAGTCACAGGAGTGCAGTTCATTCTGCACTCCCGTCACCCATTTTTAGCTGACAGCAGGCTATGAATGCTCTGGTCCGGACACGTGGTCTCCCCAGTGGCTGGCTTCAGGGATGAGGAGAGTGTGCCAACAATGGCTGGAATACCTGAGAGTGGATGTCACCCTAATGCCTCGTACACACGATCGGATTTCCATCGGACAAAGCCATGGAATTTTGTCCGAAGGGCGTTGGCCGTGAACTTGTTCTACATACGGATGGCCAAACTTTGTCGACTAACAAATACGAAACTACGTGGTTTTTCAGCTCTTTAGCGCCACCCTTTGGGCAACTTCTGCTAATGGTGTGCTATGGTTAGCATTGCTTCTGAGAATGCGTTTGTACTTTGGATTTTTTTTTTCTCTAAAGGACTTGTGTACACACGATCGGATATTCCAACATCACACATTTGTTGTCGGAAAATTTTAAAGCATGCTATCCAACATTTGTTGTCGGAAAATCCGACAAATTGTCCGATGGAGCGTACAAACGGTCGGATTATCCGACAACAGCCTGCCATCACACAATTCCCGTTTGAAAATCCGATCGCGAGTACGGGCCTTTAGGCCACTTTCACACTGAGGCGCTTGAAAAACTGCCAGTAAAACACCGAGCGCTTTCAATTCATTTCAATGAAGAGGGGCGTTTTTCAGCGCACTGCCCCAGTGTGAAAGGATTCATTGATTTTAAGAGAAATACGTTTTCAGGTGCTTTTTTTTTGCGTGAAAGTGGTCTTAGACTTACAATGGGGCATAGGTTATCTGCTATCCTTCCTCTCCCCTAAAGTCAGTGCTTGGAGAAGATTATGTGCATGGACCGGAGCACCCTTAGATTAAGTATAGAGCTGCACAATTCTGGCTAAAATGAGAATCACAATTTTTTGGGCTTAGAATAAAGATTGCAGGTTCTTTTAGGAGCGCAACATCATTTTTCACATTATCCCCCAAAAAAAAAAAAAAAATTAAGCTAACAGTACGGTTTAGTTTTTTTCTTAATTCATTAAAGTGTATTTTTTTTTCCCCAAAAAGAAATTGCGTTTGAAAGACCACTGCGCAAATACAGTGTGACATAAAATATTGCAACAACCGCCATTTTATTCTCTAGGATTTCTGCAAAAAACACATACATTTTTTTTTTTTTTTTTTTTTTAAAGGAAAAAAAAAAATACTGATTTTAAACTTGTAAGCAACAAGTGTCAGAAAAAGGTTGAAATTTTGAAAAAAAAAAAAAAACGAAGTGTATTCATCAGTTTGGGCCGATATGTATTCTGCTACATATTTTTGGAGAGAAAAAATAAAATAAGAAAATACATAAATCGCAATAAGCGTATATTAATTGGTTTGCGCAAAAGTTATCGTGTCTACAAAATAGAGCATAGATTTATGGCATTTTATAAAAAAAAAAAAAAAAAAAATTTACTAGTAATGGTGGCGATGAGTGATCTGTAGCGAGATTGCGGCAGACAAATCGGACACCTAACTGACATGACACTTTTTTGGGAACCAGTGACATTATTACAGTAATCAGTGCTACGAATATGCACTGTTATTGTACTGACACTGGCAGGGAAGGGGTGAACATCAGGGGCAATTAAGGGGTTAAATGTGTTCCCCGTTTGTGTTTTCTAGGGATGGGCTCAGGCGTGTTCGCATTGAACACGTGCAGAGCCCGCCAAGGAAGTCGGCACCGCGCTGCGCTAATCACAGGCAGGGAGACATTGTCCCGATGTTTGGCTGCAGAGATCGGGAAATGTCTCCCTGCCTGTGATTAGCGCAACGCCGTTCCGACGGTGCCGACTTCCTTGCCGGGCTCTGCATGTGTTCAATGCGAACACGCCTGAGCTCATCCCTAGTGTTTTCTAACTGTATAGGGGACTGTGTGACTGGGGAAACACACAGATCCACCTTCCTGAATAGCAGAAAGACAGGATCTGTCCGATCTCCCCTGTTTACACAGGCAAATCCCAGTTCTGTCACTGCGGGGGAACGATCGCGGGTGGCCGGCAGACAGAGTCAGCCGGACCTGCTGATTGGCTTCCCTGCTGGCCAATCGGAGCGCGCACACCCACGAAATTCGGTCCACGAGCCAACGTACACCAACCGTGATTCGCGGGAACGAGCCAACCTGCCGCAGTATGACGACGTCGGCAAGCAGTTAAAGTGTACTAAAAAAATAAAATAATATATATATATATATATATATATATATATATATATATATATATAATATTGCGTTTGAAAACTCGTTGCACCAACACTGAGATTAACCACTTATCTACTGCCCACCGTCAAATGATGGCGGGCGTTAGACTCTCTCGTTCTAACAGGACGTCATATGACGTCCTGCCTTTAAAAAGGAGCTAGGGGGCGCACGCACGCTCCCGCCGCATTCCTGTGGACCCGATGTGCATGCCCGGCGCCCGCGATGGCCGCCGGGCACCCGCGATTACCCAGTAACCGAGCAGGAAAGTGGATGTGTGTGTAAACACACAGATCCACGTCCTGTGAGGGAGAGGGGACCGATGGTGTGTCCCTTGTACATAGGGACAACCATCGGTCACATCCTCCAGTCAGTCCCCTCCCCCCACAGTTAGAACACACATTTAACCCCTTCCTCGCCCCCTGGTGTTAACCCCTTCCCTGCCAGTCACATTTATACAGTAATCAGTGCATTTTTATAGCAGGGATCGCTGTATAAATGTGAATGGTCCCAAAAATGGTCATCAAAAGTGTCCGATGTGTCTGCCGCAATATCGCAGTCACAAAAAAAAAAAAAAAACATAGAATTCTATCCCCTATTTTGTAGACGCTATAACTTTTGCGTAAACTAATCAATAAACGCTTATTGCGATTTTACCAAAAATATGTAGAAGAATACGTATCGGCCTAAACTGAAGAAAATTTTAATAAAAAAAAATAAATAAATAAATAAATAAATGGATATTTATTATAGCAAAAAGTAAAAAATTGTGTTTTTTTTTTTCAAACTGGACGCTCTTCTTTTGTTTATAGCGCAAAAAATAAAACCACAGAGGTGATCAAATACCACCAAAAGAAAGCTCTATTTATTTGTGGGGAAAATAAATTATAAATATTTCATTTCATCACACTGTAGTGTTGCATGACTGCGCAATTGTCATTCAAAGTGTGACAGCGTTGAAAGCTGAAAAATGGCCTGGGCAGGAAGGAGGTTTTCGTGCCCGGTAGGGAAGTGGTAAAAAAAAAAAAAAAAAAAAAAAAGGAGAAGAAGGAGGGGGGGATATAGGCTTGGGGGTTCTGAGTAATTTTCTGGCAAAAAAATAAAAAAAATAAAATAAAAATTATGATTTTTACATGTAGTAGAGAAATGCTAGAATTGGCCTGGTAGGGAAGGATAGAGAAGTAGTAAAAAAAACACACACACACTATGGGGGGATGTAACAGGCTGTTATAAAGTTTGAGTAGGATCCTATGGAGCGGTGCCCCCCATACATAGGCATCATGTGACCACGCCCCCCTCACCTGCACTCTGCTCTATAGGACGGATCATACACCCCTCCGTCCATGCTGTGCTCGCTCACCTCTCCGCCTCCTCCACCCGCTGCTCCTCTGCCATCGCCTTCGCTCCGATCGCCCTCTGCTGCTCGGTCCGGGTCACACCGCACAGATCGCCGGCCCTGCCGTGTACGAGATAACCGTCAGTCCGATCCGTTCCACCAAGCGAGGCTGCGGGCTGAGATACTACCAGGAACTGCACACAGCTCCGGAGCAACGAGCGGCTCCTCCTCATCAGCAGCATGTCACCGCCCCCATGACGGAGGGGGCGGAGCTCCGGAGGCTGATCTGTGTACACTGTACAGTACATACCTGATCCCTGGCAGGGAGGAGTCAGTGCGATCAACTCTTATATACATCATCACATAGGGATATTATATACAGTATATATATACAGTATATAGATCATCAGGGCAAGGCATGACACCAAGTCCCCCTTACTTTGGTGTCACAGATATTCAACAAACTGGCCAAAAGTGCATAGAGACAGGGAAGACCTCAAGTTTGTTATATCTCAATGCAAAGCTAAAAATATGCCTAAATAAGTACAATATCATACACCAAGATCATATATACAAATGTATAGAGCATTAACCACTTCAGTTTTACCCCCTTCGTGACCGGGCCGATTAAGGATGAGCTCCGGCGTGTTCGCATAGAACACGCGCAGAGCCCGCCAGGAAGTCGGCACCGCGCTGCGCTGACAGGCAAGGAGACGTTTCCCGATACTTGGCTGCAGAGATTGGGAAATGTCTCCCTGGCTGTGAATAGTGCAGCGCGGTGCTGACTTCCTGGCGTGTTCTATGCGAACACGCCAGAGCTTAACCTTATTTGCGATACGGCACTGCGTCATTTTAACTGACAATTGCACCTTCCTGCGACGTACCCAAACAAAGTTTATTTCCTTTTTTTTCCCACACAAATAAAGCTTTCTTTTGGTGGTATGTGATCACCTCTGCGCTTTTTTTGCGCTATAAACAAAAAAAGACAGGCAGTTTTGAATAAAAAAAAAAAAACAATATTTTTTACTTTTTGCTATAAAACATTCCCAATAAAAAAATTATAAAAAATCAAATTTCTTCATCAGTTTAGGCCAATATGTATTCTGCTACATATTTTTGGTAAAAAAAATTCCAATAAGAGTATATTGATTGGTTTGTGAAAAAGTTATCTCGTCTACAAACTATGGGATATTTTTATGGCATTTTTTTTTTTTTTTTACTAGTAATGGCAGCAATCAACGATTTTCAGCGGGACTGCGACATTGCGGCGGAGAAATTGGACACTAAGTGACACTTTTTGGGGACCAGTGTCCTCACAGAACCCCACCCAACCCCCCCCCACCGGGCGCTCTGTGATCGATGTGTTCTCCAGCTGCAGATGATCACAGATCGCGGTAAAGGGCCAATTAGGCCCCTTTCACACTGAGGCGTTGAAAAAACGCTCAAAAATTATGAGATTTTGTACCGCGACTTTACTGCGTTCGCGGTAAAAATAGCGCTAACGCCTATGCGTTTTTGCCACGTTTTTACCGCGGTTCCCATTCATTTCAATGGGGATAGGCGTTTTTACAGCGCTATTTTATGCGCCCTAAAGTTGTTCTAAAAAAGCTGTTTGCAGGATTTTTTACAACGCCCAGCCAGCACAACGCCTCAGTGTGAAAGCCCTCAGAGATTTCACATTGAGAATGCTGGGGCAGGATTATTTCAGGCGTTATTACAGCGCTATTTTTACAGCAAAAACGCCTCAGTGTGAAAGGGGCCTTACAGTGGCCCTTTACCATGTGATCAGCTGTGTCCAATCACAGCTGATCACATGTAAACAAACTTGCCGGTTATCGGCTTTTTTCTCCTCACGTGCTGTCACAGCTTGAGGAGAGGAGAGCCGGTAACTGGCAATTCTGACAGCGCGCATTTACACTGACGTTCAGGGCACTGATCATCAGTACCGTGATGATCAGTGCCCGTCAGTGCAGCCTCCTCAGCGCACATCAGTAAAGGAGAAAACTTACTTATTTGCAAAATTTTATAACAGAAACCAAGAAAAAATGTTTTGTTTTTTTTTTTTTTTTTTTTTACATTTAATGCCGCGTACACACGATCATTTTTCCCGTCGGGAAAAATGAAATTTTTTTTTTTCGCCGAGAAAAACGATCGTCTGTGGGCTTTATGCCGTTTTTCTCGTTGAGAAAAACGGCAGGAAAAACGACGAGAAAAATTAGAACATGTTCTAAATTTTCTCATCGTTTTTTCCATCATTTTTTTCCGCGGCAGTTTTCCCATAGGGAGACACTGCCGCGGAGCCCACAGACGGTCGTTTTTCTCGTCAAAGAAAAAAATGACGGGAAAAACGGTCGTGTGTGGGGGAACATGCCGTTCCCTCGTTTTTCATTTTTTTTCATGCCGTGATTCACGGCGGTGTTTTCACCGCCGTGAATCACGATCGTGTGTACGCGGCATCAGTCTTTCTTAGTTTGTTTAGCAAAATAAATGTACAAAAAACCAAGTGGTGACTAAATACCACCAAAAGAAAAATCTATTTGTGGGGGAAAAAAATTATAAAAATCTCATATGGGTACAGTGTTGCATGACTGCGCAATTGTCATTCAAAGTGCACGCTATTGGAGTGATAAAAGTGTTAAATGTTAGGTATCTATTTACTCGTGTAACAACATCTTTTATATTTACCAAAAAAATGGGTATTATATTGTATTTGTGTGCAGTGAAAATTCATTAAAGTGTACTTTTTCCTAAACATTTTGAGTTAACAAAAATGCTGCGCAAATACTTTGTGGCATAAAAAACTGCAAAACCCACCATTTTATTCTCTAGGGCAGTGGTCTCCAAACTGCGGCCCAAGGGCCAGATGCGGCCTTTTGCTTGCCTCAAGCCTCGTACACACGACCGAGTTTCTCAGCAATAACCAGCAAGAAACTTGCTGGCAGAGATTTTTTGCCGAGAAATTAGTTTGTGTGTATGGTTTCTCGTCAAGAAAAGCGACAAGAATCTCAACGAGAAAATAGAGAACCTGCTCTCTATTTTCTCGTCGAGATTCTCGTCAGCCTGTTTCTCTATGAGAAAAGTGTGTGTGTGTATACTTACCTGTTCGCCGGGAAGCCCGCGCATGCTCGAAATGACTTCGACGCATGCGCGGTAGCTTCCTAGGCATAGGTAGGGTGAACCAAGATGGCGGCGACGGCATCGAATGTGACGAGCGCGTGCTCGTCGTATTCGATGACGTCACCGCGTACGCTCCATTCAAAGAACCGCGGGTTCTTTGAAATGAGCGTGTGTACACTCGGCCGGGACAAGTTTCTTGTCCAAGGATCTCGCCGTAAAAAACAACGTGTTTTTTACGACGAGATTCTCGGCCGTGTGTACAAGGCTTTAATCTGGCCCTTGGACCAGTATCCCCCCCCCCCCACTGATACGAGACACTATTCTGACATCTGACACCGACAGTGGAGCAACATTTCACCCACTGACACCACTAATGGGGCACTATTCCTCCCTATGATACCAACAATGGGGCACTATTTCTCCCCCTAATACCATATGTTTAGTCCCACTGATGCCAGGAAATTTTCCACCCCCCGCTGGCCAAAGTCCGGCCCTCCAAGAGTCTGAAGGACAATAAACCGGCCCTTTGTTTAAAATGTTTGGAGACCCCTGCTCTAGGGCCTCTGTTAAAATTAGGGATGAGCTTCGTGTTCGAGTCGAACATACGTTCGACTCGAACATCTGCTGTTCGATCGTTCGACGAAGATCGAACGATTTGGGCCGTTCGCGCCAAATTCGAGTGACGCGAATGGCCCACAATGCACTACGCCATCGCAGTGTCATCCAGGCGCTGTGATTGGCCAAGCATGCACTGTGACCCCGCATGCTTGGCCAATCACAGCGCCGGCAGCGAGGAGAGCAATGATTGGCCACAGGCAGGATGCCTGTGGCCAATTATTGCTGAGGGGGTTTAGTACACGCCCCACACTATAAAAGGCCGCCAGCGCGGCGGCCTTGTGTAGTGTGTTCCGGAGCAGGGAAAGAGAAGCATTAGGCAGGGACAGTGTCATTTTTTTCCTTTACTAATCCTGGATTCCTTGTGTTTAGGGACAGAGAAGGATAGGTAGGGAGAGTGTCAGTGTGTCATTCTGTGCTAAACCTTGTTTGTAGGGACAGAGAAGGACAGTGAGGGAAAGTGTCAGTGTGCTATTCTGTGCTAAATCTTGTTTGTAGGGACAGAGAAGGACAGTGAGGGAAAGTGTCAGTGTGCTATTCTGTGCTAATCCTTGTTTGTAGGGACAGAGAAGGACAGTGAGGGAAACTGTCAGTGTGCTATTCTGTTCTAAACCAATCTTGCTGAACCGTATTTGAAATCCTTGAGTTTAGGGACAGAGAAGGACACTCGTGGAAACTATCAGTGTGCTATTCTGTGCTAAATCTTGTTTGTAGGGACAGAGAAGGACAGTGAGGGAAACTATCAGTGTGCTATTCTGTGCTAAACCAATCTTGCTGAACCATATTTGAAATCCTTGAGTTTAGGGACAGAGAAGGACACTCGTGGAAACTATCAGTGTGCTATTCTGTGCTAAATCTTGTTTGTAGGGACAGAGAAGGACACTCGGGGAAACTGTCAGTGTGCTATTCTGTTCTAAACCAATCTTGCTGAACCATATTTGAAATCCTTGAGTTTAGGGACAGAGAAGGACACTCGGGGAAACTGTCAGTGTACTATTCTGTTCTAAACCAATCTTGATGAACCATATTTGAAATCCTTGAGTTTAGGGACAGAGAAGGACACTCGTGGAAACTATCAGTGTGCTATTCTGTGCTAAATCTTGTTAGTAGGGACAGAGAAGGACAGTGAGGGAAAGTGTCAGTGTGCTATTCTGTCCTAAACCAATCTTGCTGAACCATATTTGAAATCCTTGAGTTTAGGGACAGAGAAGGACACTCGTGGAAACTATCAGTGTGCTATTCTGTGCTAATCCTTGTTTGTAGGGACAGAGAAGGACAGTGAGGGAAACTGTCAGTGTGCTATTCTGTTCTAAACCAATCTTGCTGAACCATATTTGAAATCCTTGAGTTTAGGGACAGAGAAGGACACTCGTGGAAACTATCAGCGTGCTATTCTGTGCTAAATCTTGTTTGTAGGGACAGAGAAGGACAGTGAGGGAAAGTGTCAGTGTGCTATTCTGTCCTAAACCAATGTTGCTGAACCATATTTGAAATCCTTGAGTTTAGGGACAGAGAAGGACACTGGGGGAAACTGTCAGTGTGCTATTCTGTTCTAAACCAATCTTGCTGAACCATATTTGAAATCCTTAAGTTTAGGGACAGAGAAGAACACTCGTGGAAACTATCAGTGTGCTATTCTGTGCTAAATCTTGTTTGTATAGACAGAGAAGGACAGTGAGGGAAAGTGTCAGTGTGCTATTCTGTCCTAAACCAATCTTGCCGAACCATTTTTGAAATCCTTGAGTTTAGGGACAGAGAAGGACACTCGGGGAAACTGTCAGTGTGCTATTCTGTTCTAAACCAATCTTGCTGAACCATATTTGAAATCCTTGAGTTTAGGGACAGAGAAGGACACTCGTGGAAACTATCAGTGTGCTATTCTGTGCTAATCCTTGTTTGTAGGGACAGAGAAGGACAGTGAGGGAAACTATCAGTGTGCTATTCTGTGCTAAACCAATCTTGCTGAACCATATTTGAAATCCTTGAGTTTAGGGACAGAGAAGGACACTCGTGGAAACTATCAGTGTGCTATTCTGTGCTAAATCTTGTTTGTAGGGACAGAGAAGGACAGTGAGGGAAAGTGTCAGTGTGCTATTCTGTCCTAAACCAATCTTGCTGAACCATATTTGAAATCCTTGAGTTTAGGGACAGAGAAGGACACTCGTGGAAACTATCAGTGTGCTATTCTGTGCTAAATCTTGTTTGTAGGGACAGAAAAGGACAGTGAGGGAAAGTGTCAGTGTGCTATTCTGTTCTAAACCAATCTTGCTGAACCATATTTGAAATCCTTGAGTTTAGGGACAGAGAAGGACACTCGTGGAAACTATCAGTGTGCTATTCTGTGCTAAATCTTGTTTGTAGGGACAGAGAAGGACAGTGAGGGAAACTATCAGTGTGCTATTCTGTGCTAAACCAATCTTGCTGAAGCATATTGCACATCCTTGTGTTTAGGGACAGAGAAGGATAGGCAGGGGACAGTGTCAGTGTCTTTGTTGCTAAGCCTCCTGCACAGTATACACCTGAAGGTAGCCCTTATTGCTGTTTTTCCCATCTCCCTGCAGGCCATCCATTAAAATGTCTGGAAGGCAAACAAGGAGAGGCAGACAGTCAGGAGGCAAAAAAAGAGGGCAAGCAGGCTCTGTGTCTGGGGGCAACAGTGCTGGTCGTGGACGCGGTGCATTGTCATCAGCACGTGGCCATGGGACACGCTTGTCCTTCTTTTCGGCAGCTGGACATGTTGAGCCACATCATGCCGAAGACTTGGTAGAGTGGATGACCAAGCCCACCTCATCCTCCTCATCCTCTCTCACCCAGGCTCAGGGTACTGGCAAAGCAGCTGCCAAAGCGTCCTCTTCTCTGGTATCAATGTCATCATTAGTCACTCCTTCCCTAGACCCACCATGTCCTCCTCCTGAGGAGTCCCCCGAACTGTTTGAGCACAGTGTTGGGTACATGCTCCAGGAGGATGGCCAGCGTTTCGAAGGATCTGATGATGATACCCAGCTAGAGGAAGGCAGTAGCGTGAGAGCAGAGAGAGGGGATGCTCAAGAAGGACACCAATCTGGCAGTCATGCTCCAGCAGCTGCAGCATACTTCCAGATTGGCTCCAGTGATGAGGAGGGAGGGGATGATGAGGTCACTGACTCCACGTGGGTGCCTAATAGGAGAGAGGAGGAGGAGGAGGATGAGGAGGAGGCACATCTCCAACGAGGCAGGATGCCCTTGGGTGGCCAGCGTATGGGCAGCACACCGACGGAATCACACCGCAGAGCTCCGCCTGTGCAGGGCGCTGCCTCTGCCCGTCATTCAAAAAGTTCTTTGGTGTGGGCCTTTTTTGAGGCGAGTGCATCAGATCGCACAGCTGCTGTTTGCAACATATGTCTCAAGCGTATATCGCGTGGCCAAAACATCAGCCGCTTGGGCACCACATGCTTGATCAGACATATGTTGACCTGCCATGCAGCTCGTTGGCAAGCCTACCTTAAAGACCCACACCAAAGAACACAGCGGACCTCTCCTTGCACCGCATCAGCTGGGATCTCCAACCCCACTATACCATCAGTCCTCTCTGAAACCTGCACTGAGAGGAATGAAGGTGTAGAATTAGGTGTGTCACAGCCAAGTACTTGCGGCCACTCTGCTAGCAGTACACCGACGTCCGATTCTAGCAGGCAAATTTCCCTGCCCCAGCTGCTGGACCGTCGAAAGAAGTTCACTCCCAGCCATCCACATGCCCAGCGGTTGAATGCTAGCTTGGCTAAATTGCTAGCGCTTCAACTGCTGCCTTTTCAGTTGGTAGACTCGGCCCCCTTCCGTGAGTTTGTGCAATGTGCGGTTCCTCAGTGGCAGGTTCCCAAACGCCACTTTTTCTCACGGAAGGCGATTCCGGCTCTCTACAGGCATGTGGAAGGCAATGTCTTGGCCTCGCTGGACAGGGCGGTCAGCGGTAAGGTGCATATTACCGCTGACTCATGGTCCAGCAGGCATGGACAGGGACGTTACCTTTCTTTCACGGCCCATTGGGTCACTCTTTTGGCAGCTGGGAAGGATGCAGGACAAGGTGCAGTAATGTTGGAGGTTGTTCCACCGCCACGCCTCCAAAATGCTACTACTGGTTGTGACACACCTCTCTCCTCCACCCCCTCCTCTTCTTCTTCCTCCATGGCCTCTTCCTGTGGTTTGTCCTCGGAACCAGCGGTGCTCCGTAGGCGTTCAAGGGGCTATGCAAGTACGCAGGCAAAAAGATGCCATGCCGTGCTTGCGCTGGTGTGTTTGGGGGACAGGAGCCACACTGGGGCAGAGGTCCTGTCTGCTCTGCAGGGGCAGGCCGAGAGGTGGTTGACGCAACACCAGCTTAAGCCAGGAATGGTGGTTTGCGACAATGGCACCAACCTCCTCTCCGCCCTCCGACAATGACAACTGACCCATGTGCCCTGTATGGCTCACGTCCTTAACCTGGTGGTGCAGCGGTTCTTGGGCAGGTACCCGGGCTTACAGGATGTCCTGAGGCAGGCCAGGAAAGTCTGTGTGCATTTCCGCAGATCTTATAATGCCAGTGCTCACCTGGCTGAGCTGCAAAAGGAGTTGAACCTGCCCAAGAACCGCCTTATATGTGACATGCCCACCAGGTGGAACTCAACGTTGGCCATGCTGCAGCGGCTGCACACGCAGCAGAGGGCCATCAATGAGTACCTGTGCACCAGGACAGGGTCAGGGGAGCTCAGGTTTTTTTCACCACGCCAGTGGGGCATGATCAGGGATGCATGCACTGTCCTGGCACCATTTGAGGAGGCCACGAGGATGGTGAGCAGTGACAGTGCATGCATCAGTGACACTGTACCTCTTGTCCACCTGTTGGAGCACACGCTGTGTGGAATAATGGACAGGGCACTTGAGGCAGAACAGAGGCAGGAAGAGGAGGACTTCCTTGCCTCTCAAGGCCCCCTTTACCCAGACAGTGTTCCTTCTGTCCCACCCATCGCACAGGAGGAGGAGGAGGAGGATTGTGTCAGCATGGAGGTGGAGGCTGGCACTCAGCATCATCAGCAGCAGTCTTTTAGGGATGATTTACAGTCCCAAGAAACCAGTGGACTTGTACGTGGCTGGGAGGAGGTGGCTGCGGATCATGTCGTCCTTAGTGACCCAGAGGACTCCGGACTGAATGCCTCAGCTAACCTACGCTGCATGGCCTCCCTGATCCTGCAAAGTCTGCGGAAGGATCCTCGTATTCTTCGGATCAAGGAGAGGGACCATTACTGGCTGGCCACTCTCCTTGATCCACGGTACAAGGGTAAGGTTGCGGACCTTATGTTACCGTCGCAGAGGGAGCAGAGGATGAGACAACTCCGGGAGGCCTTGCAGAAAGGTCTGTGCAACGCGTTCCCAGAGACTGGGAGGTTACAAACTCCTGGTCCTGGACAACGAGTTGCTGAGGCTTCGGGCAGTCAAAGAAGGAGCGGTGGGGAAGGTGGCCGTCTGACCGATGCGTTCAGACAATTCTTTAGTCCGCAGCCCCAAAGTATGATCGGTTCCAGCAACCATCGCCAGCGTCTGATATACATGGTGCAGGAATACCTAGGGGCAAGGTCAGACTTGGACACCTTCCCCACCGAAAATCCTCTGGCTTACTGGGTCTTGAGGATGGATCACTGGCCAGAGCTTGCACAGTATGCAATTGAGCTACTGGCCTGTCCTGCATCCAGCGTTCTTTCAGAACGCACATTCAGTGCTGCTGGAGGATTTGTCACGGATCACAGGGTGCGCCTGTCCACCGACTCGGTTGATCAACTGACTTTCATCAAGATGAACCAGTCTTGGATCACCACCAGCTACCACACACCTGATGCTGATATAACAGACTAATTGATTTTAAAATGTCACATCCCTTCAAGACTGATGCTGATGCTGAGTGCCTGTGCTGTTATGTTGACTGGCTATCCTCCTCCTCCTCCTCAATGATACGATTAATGATGATAGCTTGGAAGATCATTTTGGTTTATGGGTGATGCCACCAGTGGCTAAGGCCCAATTTTTCAGCCCCTGTTTAACAGGGGCGTGTAATTACAATTTTTGATGCAATACTTTGCAACAGGCCTCATTGCTGTGCTCCAAGTACAGTATCTGTGAGGGGTTGCAGTGTTGTGCCACCAGTGCCTAAGGCCCAATTTTTCAGCCCCTGTTCAACAGGGGCATGCAATTATAATTATTGATCTAATAATTCACAGCAGGGCCCATTGCAGCGCCCACCAAGAGTAACTGTCAGGCCTTACAGTGTTGTGGCACCAGCACCACCATCACCACCACCACCACCACCAAAGGCCCAATTTTTCAGCCCCTGTTCAACAGGGGCATGCAATTATAATTATTGATCTAATAATTCACAGCAGGGCCCATTGCTGCGCCCACCAAGAGTAACTGTCAGGCCTTACAGTGTTGTGACACCAGCACCACCATCAAAGGCCCAATTTTTACTACCACTGTTCAACAATTATATGTTATTACAATTCCTGATATAATAGTTGACAGCAGGGCGTTCCAGCACCCACCAAGAGTAACTGTGAGTGCTTACAGTGTTGTGCCAACACCAACACCTAAGGGGCCAATTTCTGCAGAGTATATACGGCAGGTCCCTACTTTCAAACATCCAACTTACAAACGACTACTACTTGCAAACGGAAGAAGACAACAGGAAGTGAGAGGAAATCTACCCCTTGGAAGGAAAATTCTCTCCTGTAAGAATTAATATGGGAGAAAGGTGTCTCCTCTCTACTGAAGCTTTATCACCAATCCTTGTTTCAATAAAAACACCACATTTCAAAAACAGTTGTCATTGGGACGCAAAGTGAGGTGAAATGTTCTGAACAGGGGCACAGACAGCAAAAAAAATGTTACAGGGTTGATAACCCTTCCCTATGTTTTCCAAAAAGCTTAAAAATAGGTATTTGGGCTGGAGCTACACTTAAACAATGTAGCTGTTCAAAATTACAAACAGATTCTACATAAGAACAAACCTACAGTCCCTGTCTTGTATGCACCGCCTGTATACGGCTGTTCAGAGTATATAGGGCCTTTTTTATTTTGTGTGCGGGGTTCCCCTTAATATCCATACAAGACCCAAAGGGGCTGGTAATGGACTGGGGTAGGGGGGGGGGGTGTGTGATGGGGTAGCTATGCCATTTTTCCTAAAGATTTTCATCCATATTACCGGGACCAGACATTACATTAAAGCCGCAAGCAGTTTTAAATGGCTTTTTTTTCCTTTAGAAATGTTATTTTGTGCAGGGACAGTTCTAAACACGGGAAACACGTGGCACTTCACAGGCACACTTTAGACACCCCCCAGGTACAATATTTAAAGGAATATTTGACTTTTTTTTTTTCACTTTATGCATCATTAACCACTTAACGACCGCTCACTGTATATATACGTCGGCAGAATGGCACCGACAGGCACAATCACGTAGAGCATACGTGATTGCCTTTGTATAGTTGGGGGGTCCAATCGGACACCCCTTCTGTACAGTGAGCGGTGGCTAAGTGTCCGGGAGCGTTCCGGGATGAGGGGGCAGCCATTCGTTTCTGGCCACCCCCTCGCGATCGCTCCCGGTGAATGGAAATGCCCCCTCTGTCTGTGTCAGACAGAGGGAGCAGGAGGAAGTGATGTCATCTCTGGTGCGGCGCTCACATATACCGAACGCCGTACAAGAGAAGACATCAGGTTAGTGCACACAACACTACACTGACACCAGGACACATAGGGACATAAATCGCCCCCCCAGGCCCCCCCAGACACCCCAGATCACCCCCCAGATCACCCCCCAGCCCCCAGTCACAGTGTCACTGATTGCAGTGACCATTTATTTAGTGATCACTGCAATCAGTGACATTTGTGACTGTAAAAGTGTCACCAAAGTTTAGTCTTAGGTCCAGTGTAGCCCCCTAACCCCCCCTAATAAAGGTTTAACCCCCTGATCACCCCCCAGATAACCCTTTCACCGCCTATCACCACTGTCGCTTAGCGATCATTTTTCTGATCGCTGTCTTAGCGTCAGTGATGCCGATCGGCAGCCAGTAATTTTTTTTAGGTTCGCCGCAGGTTTTTATAGCGTCAGGTACCCCAATATATTATCTAATAAAGGTTTAACCCCCTTGATCGCCCCCCAGGTAACCCTTTCACCCCCTATCACCACTGTCACTAAGCGATCGTTTTTCTAAACGCTGTCTTAGTGTCTGTGATGCAGATCGGTAGCCGGTAATTTTTTTTAGGTTCGCCGCAGGTTTTTATAGCGTCAGGTACCCCAATATATTATCTAATAAAGGTTTAACCCCCTTGATCGCCCCCCAGGTAACCCTTTCACCCCCTATCACCACTGTCGCTAAGCAATTGTTTTTCTAAACGCTGTCTTAGTGTCGGTGATGCAGATCGTAGCCAGTAATTTTTTTTAGGTTTGCCGCATGTTTTTATAGCGTCAGGTACCCCAATATATTATGTAATAAAGGTTTAACCCCCTTGATCGCCCCCCAGGTAACCCTTTCACCCCCTATCACCACTGTCACTAAGCGATCGTTTTTCTAAACGCTGTCTTAGTGTCTGTGATGCAGATCGGTAGCCGGTAATTTTTTTTAGGTTTGCCGCAGGTTTTTATAGCGTCAGGTACCCCAATATATTATCTAATAAAGGTTTAACCCCCTTGATCGCCCCCCAGGTAACCCTTTCACCCCCTATCACCACTGTCGCTAAGCAATTGTTTTTCTAAACGCTGTCTTAGTGTCGGTGATGCAGATCGTAGCCAGTAATTTTTTTTAGGTTCGCCGCATGTTTTTATAGCGTCAGGTACCCCAATATATTATCTAATAAAGGTTTAACCCCCTTGATCGCCCCCCAGGTAACCCTTTCACCCCCTATCACCACTGTCACTAAGCGATCGTTTTTCTAAACGCTGTCTTAGTGTCTGTGATGCAGATCGGTAGCCGGTATTTTTTTTTAGGTTCGCCGCAGGTTTTTATAGCGTCAGGTACCCCAATATATTATCTAATAAAGGTTTAACCCCCTTGATCGCCCCCCAGGTAACCCTTTCACCCCCTATCACCACTGTCGCTAAGCAATTGTTTTTCTAAACGCTGTCTTAGTGTCGGTGATGCAGATCGTAGCCAGTAATTTTTTTTAGGTTCGCCGCATGTTTTTATAGCGTCAGGTACCCCAATATATTATCTAATAAAGGTTTAACCCCCTTGATCGCCCCCCAGGAAACCCTTTCACCCCCATCACCACTGTCGCTAAGCGATCGTTTTTCTAAACGCTGTCTTAGTGTCGGTGATGCAGATCGGTAGCTGGTAATTTTTTTTAGGTTCGCCGCAGGTTTTTATAGCGTCAGGTACCCCCATATATTATCTAATAAAGGTTTTAACCCCCTGATTGCCCCTAGTTAACCCTTTCACCAGTGATCACCATATAAGTGTTACGGGTGACGCTGGTTAGTTAGTTTGCTTTTTATAGTGTCAGGGCACCCGCCGTGTATATAACCCAATAAAGGTTTAACCCCCTGATCGCCCGGCGGGTGATATCAATTAGGTTTTAGCGTCAGAGAGGGTCTGAGTCACACCCCAGGCAGCGTCAGGTTAGTGCCAGTAACGCTAACACCCACGCGTGAAGCATACACCCCCCTTAGTGGTATAGTATCTGAACAGATCAATATCTGATCTGATCAGATCTATACTAGCGTCCCCAGCATTTTAGGGTTCCCAAAAACGCAATGTTAGCGGGATCAGCCCAGATACCTGCTAGCACCTGCGTTTTGCCCCTCCGTCCAGCCCAGGCCACCCAAGTGCAGTATCGATCGATCACTGTCACTTACAAAACAAAAACACACATAACTGCAGCGTTCGCAGAGACAGGCCTGATCCCTGCGACTCCAGTGCTGTAGGAGGTGATTTCACCACCACAGTTAAAAAAAAAAAGCAAATATGCCGAAGCATTGGGGCAGCAGGGGCGGAGGAGCGATTTTGCTCCTAATGCCGCGTACATACGGTCGAAATTCCGACGGAGGCTTGCCCGTGGAAAAGTCCGACCATGTGTGTGCGGCATAACTTTTTTGCGGGAGGATGCCCCCATGCTTCGGCATATATAAATGGTGCGTGTATGCCCATCATTGGAAGTGGGTGGATGAAGGGCGGTATTCTAATGGTGGGCATACCCACCGATCAATCTCTTTTTTCGTTCAGCCAACTGGCTGCATGAAATAAAAAGATTACAATACATGTCCAACAAGGACCAGCAACGTACTGGTATGTTGCTGGACTTTGAATGTTTATACCAGAATGATGCTTGCGGGTTTAGGTATCATCTTGGTATCATTCTTTTCAGGCTGCGGCCGGCTTTCATGTAAAAGCAATCCTAGCGGCTAATTAGCCTCTGGACTGCTTTTACAAGCAGTGGGAGGGAATGCCCCCCCCCCGGATATAAAAAGCGCCATTGGGAAATTGGGAAAGCATTTTATCACACCGATCTTGGTGTGGTCAGATGCTTTGAGGGCAGAGGAAAAATCTAGGGTCTAGAAGACCCCAGTTTTTTCAAAAAAAGAGTACCTGTCACTACCTATTGCTATCATAGGGGATATTTACATTCCCTGAGATAACAATAAAAATGATAAAAAAAAAAAAAAATACTTGGAAGGAACAATTTAAAAATAAAATAAAAAAGCAAAATTAATAAGAAAAAAAAAAGAAAAAAAAAAAAAGCACCCCTGTCCTGCCCTGCTCTTGCCCAATGGTGAACGCAAGCGTCGGTCTGGCGTCATATGTAAACAGCAATTGCACCATGCATGTGAGGTATCACCGCGAAGGTCAGATCGAGGGCAATCATTTTAGCAGTAGACCTCCTCTGTAAATCTACTGGGGTAACCTGTAAAGGCTTTTAAATGCTTTTAAAAATGTATGTAGTTTGTCGCCAATGCGCGTTTGTGCGAAATTTTAAAGCATGTCGTGTTTGGTATCTATGTACTCGGCCTAAGATCATCTTTTTTATTTCATCAAACATTTGGGCAATATAGTGTGTTTTAGTGCATTAAAATTTAAAAAAGTGTATTTTTTAACCCAAAAAATGCGTTTGAAAAATCGCTGCGCAAATACTGTGTAGAAAAAAAAAATGCAACATCCACCATTTTATTCTGTAGGGCCTTTGCTTTAAAAATATATATAATGTTTGGGGGTTCAACATAATTTTCTTGCAAAAAAAAAAATGTTTTCATGTAAACAAAAAGTGTCAAAAAGGGCTTTGTCTTCAAGTGGTTAGAAGAGTGGATGTAAGCTTCCTAATGTTGTGTATAAAATGCCAGAACAGTTCAAAACCCCCCCAAATGACCCCATTTTGGAAAGTAGACACCCCAAGCTATATACTGAGAGGCATGTCGAGTCCATGGAATATTTTATATGTTGACACAAGTTGCGGAAAAACGATTTTTTTTTTATTTTTTTATTTTTTTTGCACAAAGTTGTCACTAAATGATATATTGCTCAAACATGCCATGGGCATATGTGGAATTACACCCCAAAATACATTCTGTTGCTTCTCCTGAGTACGGGGATACCACATGTGTGAGACTTTTTGGGAGCCTAGCCACGTGCGGGACCCCAAAATCCAAGCACCGCCTTCAGGCTTTCTAAGGGTGTCAATTTTTGATTTCACTTCTCACTGCCTATCACAGTTTCGGAGGCCATGGAATGCCCAGATAGAACCCCCCCCCAAATGACCCCATTTTGGAAAGTAGACACCCCAAGCTATTTGCTGAGAGGTATTGTGAGTATTTTGCAGATCTCGCTTTTTGTCACAAAGTTTTGAAAATTGAAAAAAAAAAATATATATATATATATATATATATTTTCTTTCTTCATTTTCAAAAACAAATGAGAGCTGTAAAATACTCGCCATTCCTCTCAGCAAATAGCTTGGGGTGTCTATATTCCAAAATGGGGTCATTTGGGGGGGTTTTGTGCGATTTTGGCATTTTATGGCCTTCGAAACTGTGATAGGTAGTGAGGAGTGAAATCAAAAATTTGTGCCTAGAAATCCTGAAGGCGGTGCTTGGTTTTCGGGGTCCCGTACGCGGCTAGGCTCCTAAAAAGTCCCACACATGTGGTATCCCCGTACTCAGGAGAAGCAGAAAAATGTATTTTGGGGTGTAATTCCACATATAACCATGGCATGTGTGAGCAATATATCATTTAGTGACAACTTTTTGTATTTTTTTTTTTTTTTTGTCATTATTCAATCACTTGGGACAAAAAAATATATATTCAATGGGCTCAACAGGCCTCTCAGCAATTTCCTTGGGGTGTCTACTTTCTAAAATGGGGTCATTTGGGGGGGTTTTGTGCTATTTTGGCATTTTATGGCCTTCGAAACTGTGATAGGTAGTGAGGAGTGAAATCAAAAATTTGCGCCCTTAGAAATCCTGAAGGCGGTGCTTGGTTTCCGGGGTCCCGTACGCGGCTAGGCTCCCAAAAAGTCCCACACATGTGGTATCCCCGTACTCAGGAGAAGCAGCAAAATGTATTTTGGGGTGAAATTCCACATATAACCATGGAATGTGTGAGCAATATATCATTTAGTGACAACTTTGTGTAATTTTTTTTTTTTTTTTTTTTTTTAGTCATTATTCAATCACTTGGGACAAAAAAATAAAAAATTCAATGGGCTCAACATGCCTCTCAGCAATTTCCTTGGGGTGTCTACTTTCCAAAATGGGGTCATTTGGGGGGGTTTTGTACTGCCCTGTCATTTTAGCACCTCAAGAAATGAGATAGGCAGTCATAAATTTAAAGCTGTGTAAAT
This sequence comes from Rana muscosa, assembly GCA_029206835.1. NCBI lineage: Eukaryota > Metazoa > Chordata > Amphibia > Anura > Ranidae > Rana > Rana muscosa. The sequence continues at coordinate 666,782,140 of CM055118.1, forward strand.
TTCAGAAAATGTACCCTAGTTTGTAAACTCTATAACTTTTGCGCAAACCAATAAATATACGCTTATTGACATTTTTTTTACTAAAAACATGTGGCTGAATAAATTTTGGCCTAAATGTATGACTACAATTGAGTTTATTCGATTTTTCTTATAACAAAAAGTAGAAAATATCTTTTTTTTCAAAATTTTCGGTCTTTTTCCGTTTATAACGCAAAAAATAAAAATCGCAGAGGCAATCAAATACCATTAAAAGAAAGCTCTATTTGTGGGAAGAAAAGGACGCAAATTTCGTTTGGGTACAACATTGCATGTCCGCACAATTTACAGTTAAAGCAGCGCAGTGCAAAATTCTGAATTCACCTCTGGTCCTTTAGCTACCAAATGGTCCGGGGCTTAAGTGGTTAAAATGACTGCTCCCGGAAAACGTCCGTTTTTAAAACTTCTTTTTGCATTGATACATGTCCCCTGGTGCAGAACCCGGGTTCCCAAACTCTGTTTAGGACAATAACATGGATAATAGTCGTTATAATTAGCACTTTAGAATCCGAACGTTCACATCCATTGTATTTAATAGGGTTCTAATGTTCGTGCGAACTTTCGGTCCGTTCGCGGGTTCTGGTGCGAACCGAGCCCGGGGGTGTTCGGCTCATCACTAGTTAAAATATATATATATATAATGTTTGGGAGTTCTAAGTAGTTTTCCAGCAAAAAATACTGATTTCTGTTTGTAAACAAAAAATGTCAGAAAAAGGCCTGGTCTTCAACTGGTTGGTTATATGGACCTTTTACACTGTGCAGCCTATCCAATAAAGTGCAGCAATCTGCGTCTTTATGCGCAAACCATGCGTATCCTAAACAGATAAATAAACTTTGTGTTGAAATAATTGTCCACTGTTCAACCACATTCCTGCATCCACACCAGCGATGTGGATGCAGGGATCTCCTTCGCTGAGCTATTGTATTCTGACCACAGAGAATCCCCTCCCCCGTTCAGAATACACCAATCAACAGCTGATCGAATGCTGGTAAATTTCAATACGAGTATATCTAGCTTAACATTGACAGTGATAATAAGCCCAAGTTTACTTCTGATGAATTGCAGTTGTTTATGTAGCGACCTCACCCCTCTGCCCCCTTTCTCATTCTCGGCTTGTCTGTCTTGTCTAGAGGTTAGTACTGGGGGGAAGGATGAGATACACCACGCCCCATGTCCTCCGATGTGTAGAGGTGAAGGCCAGAACTATTGGGCTTTGTGTGTGTGTCCTAGGGTCAAACCTTCACTGAATGACCCCCCCTTTGCTTCCATTAACCGAAGTTCCACACATTGAAAACGGTCCAACTCGTATTTATTCTTCTCTGATAAATAGTCATTCAGCACAGACAGGTTGGGACCCAACGAACAGTTCAATATTTGTGGGGAGTACAGTAGGTCGAGGCACAATCCTTTACTGTACAGCCAACCACTGTGGTGTCACCAGTGGCGCATAGTCACTGCCACTGACTATATAGAACAGGAACATGGATTACCTTCGCTAACTTAGCTCCTATCAGGGGGAAGACATCCGTCCAAGACAGTTACCGGAGGCCTCTCCGTCACCAGCAATGCTGCACTGGACTCTCCGGAGAAGTTCCGCTCACCGGCCTCCTCGTCTCAGACATGGGCACCCAAGGAGTTAGGGCCCCCTCGGATTCCTCCACCCTCGCGGAACAAAGTCGAAGGTACTGAGCTCCAGGCTTCCGCCATAGTACCTCACCCCAGGCTAAAGGTGCCTGAGATGGACTCCATCTCCAGCTCTGGCCAGGTCAAGGGCACCTGGGCCCGGAACTCCGGAACACCAGCACCCAGGCTGAGGGTGCCTGAGTGTGGCCGCGTCCTCCGACTCCAAACTCTGAACCCCAAGGTCAGAGCGTCCGCCCCTTTTATCCCCTCTCCTCCTGCGTCACAGCGGGTTCCCCGCCCCGCTGTACAAGCACCAGGAAAGGACAAAAAGGCACAGTCCTGCAGTGTGGGTTCAACCCCAGCCCAGGGCGACAATGCCACCCGCAGGCCACAGGGAAGCTCACACCACCAGAGTCCTCCAAGACAGTAAATGGTCTCTAATTCCACAGCAATCAGGGTGCATTGGGTCATACTACCACCCATGCACTCCCCCTATATTTTAGACCCCCGCTACACTTATAAAGTGCAATGGAAAGAAACAAAAACCTAAACCTTGTTGGAAAGATGCATACAATCTATAAAAAATGCACTTAGATTCACATCACAGAACAGTGGAATACTGGTACAAATTCACAGCGAACTCCGGCTCTGTGACTGTCCGGAGTCGCGTGACGGCGCCTGACGTCATTCCCGCGCATGCACGGGAGCTGTCACGGCATCACCCCATTCATAAAACGGCACCCTCAGTGCGCCTGCGCCGTTGTGCTCCTGCGCCGTTGTCTATGCCGCGCATGCGCCGTAGACATCGGTACAGTCTTTTTTGCAAATATCTCCTAAACCGTGTAAGCCCTCAGAGGTTTGTTAGAGAACCTTGGTGAACAAACAGCATCATGAAGACCAAGGAACACAGCAGACAGATCAGGGATTAAGTGGTGGAGAAGTTTAAAGCAGGGTTAGGTTATAAAAAAACATCCCAAGCTTTGAACATCTCACAGAGCACTGTTCAATCCATCATCCAAAAATGGAGAGTATGGCACAACTGCAAACCTACCAAGACATGGCGTCCACCTAAACTTACAGGCCGGGCAAGGAGAGCATTAATCAGAGAAGCAGCCAATAGGCCCATGATAACTCTGGAGAAGCTGCAGAGATCCACAGCTCAGGTGGGAGAATCTGTCCACAGGACAACTATGAGTCGTGGACTCCACAAATCTGTCCTTTATGGAAAAGTGGCAAGAAGAAAGTCATTGCTGAGAGACATCCATAAGAAGTCCCATTTGCGGTTTGCGAGAAGCCATGTGGAGAACACAGCAAACATGTGGAAGAAGGTGCTCTGGTCAGGACGAGGAGACCAAAATTGAACTTTTTGGCCTAAAAGCAAAACGCTATGGGGCTGATTTATGAAAATGTTGGCGCATTTGCGTTGGCAGGAATAATTATTGCGACATGGCGCATGCTGGCGACTTGCGCCGGATTCGCGGAATCGTTGCGCGTACGGGCGCAGACACATTCTTAAATATGAACCGGACATCGGGCACTTGCTCATTGTAATGCTGATCATGTTAATGAGCTTTTCCTTATCACATGGAGAATATTGCTTCCACTTTTATTCCTTTCATTCATTTCTTTTTGAAACAACTCAATAATCATTCTAGAGATCTTCCTCCTATCAACAACTGTGCAGATGTTTACTGGACTTGTAATTGTGCATTTTATGGTGATAGTCTATAATCATTGGTGGAGCCAAAACTTCCATGAAAACATCTTCTCAACACATGTCTGTGTATTGTGCATTCTGGACAATTCTTTTCCCATACACTGTGCAATCTGATTGGATGACATTTACATCCACTCATTTCTCTGAGCAATTCATTTCCCCATACACTGTCCAATCTGATTGCACAGTGTATGGGGAAAGAATTGTCCAGAATGCACAATACACAGACATGTGTTGAGAAGATGTTTTCATGGAAGTTTTGGCTCCACCAATGATTATAGACTATGGCCTCGTACACACGACCGTTTTTCTCGTCCAAAACAGTCAAGAAAAGTGCCGCGAGAGTTTTTTTGTCTAGAAAAACGTTCGTGTGTATGGTTTTACGGCGAGAAAATTGCCGAGAATCTCGACGAGAAAATAGAGAACCAGCTCTCTATTTTCTCGTCAGGATTCCAGATTTCCTCGTCGTGTTTCTCGTCGGCCTGTTTTGTGACGAGAAAATGGTTTGTGTGTATGCTTTTACGACTCTTCCAAAAGCGCGCATGCTCACAAGCAACTATGAGACGGGAGCGCATCTTCTGGTAAAACAAGCCTTCGTAATGGAGAGAGCATATTCGTCACGCTCAAAAATATTTCATCGTTTAAATGTTCTGCATTGAAATCTTCGTTAGAATGTTACATTAATCAAAACGAGTGACCTTCTTTTGCTGCTGATATTCACACAGAGTTCTGCCTTATTTTTAACCTTTTTCATGCTGCTCTTTATAAGATTTATGTGTATTATATCGTGCAAGTTTTTCGGAATAATTTAAATGGTTAGATTTTTCAAAATTATGTTAATTATAATTTCACAATGTTTTGATAGCGATCTCCCATTTAATTTTGGAATCTATATTCTTAAAATTTCCCACCATGTTTTTGTGCTAATCAGATTTAGTTATTCTTTTGGGGGGGTGATATCTGTGCCTTTTATTGTCAGTCAAATGTATCTGCTTACTCCAAAGCTTGATTTTGTTTATTTAAAAATACACATAGTCAAGTATGAACTTAAACAAAAAACACATTTATTCATGTTTATAAATTAAATAAAGAGAAGGCAGCGCTGGAGAAGCTGCTGCCATTTGTGCATCCCAGGGACCCCAGAGCACACAGCAACCCTGTGTGGACACTAAAATTGGGAGCTTGAGAAGGCCAACATTTCTGAACACAATCTGATGCTGGCCTCCCAGAGGTCAGGAACAGCAGCAGGTGAGATATATGTCCCAAGTGTGTGGTACTACAACAGGCTGCCTTCTGTCCGACCACAATGAAGCAAGGCCATCACTTCCTCTTCTTCCTGGCAACCTTCCCTGCAGCCTTTCCTGAAGCCTTTCCTGCAGCCTTTCCTGAAGCCTTCCCTGCAGCCTTCCTTCTTCGTTTGGCTGGAGGCTGGCCCACTGGAGGGGTACTCCTGTCAGGAGGAGGAGGTGGAGGTGTAGCAGAAGGGGGTGGGGCAGAAGAAGAAGGTGGAGGTGTAGCAGAAGGGGGTGGGGCAGAAGAAGAAGGTGGAGGTGTAGCAGAAGGGGTGGGGCAGAAGGTGGAGGTGTAGCAGAAGGGGGTGGGGCAGAAGGTGGAGGTGTAGCAGAAGGGGGTGGGGCAGAAGGTGGAGGTGTAGCAGAAGGGGATGGGGCAGAAGGTGGAGGTGTAGCAGAAGGGGGTGGGGCAGAAGGTGGAGGTGTAGCAGAAGGGGGTGGGGCAGAAGGTGGAGGTGTAGCAGAAGGGGGTGGGGCAGAAGAAGAAGGTGGAGGTGGAGGTTGAGGTTGGGTCAGTTGGGCCACCTCACATATGCCGGTATTGGGTGTAATTTTCTCCATCACCCCCTTGTTGAGCAAGGTGATGAGCAGGGGCTCGCATAGGAGGCGTTGCTCCATGCTCATCACCTTGAACTTAGCCTCCACTAGGCCGGCAATGGCCTCTTCAGGGGATGTGGGCTCCTTGAGGGTGGCATGGGCCTCTTTAATAAGGGCCATTGCTGCCTCACTGGTGGTCCTGTCCCTCCTGCCTCTTTTGTGAAGCCAGATGGGAGGCACCTGGGATCTGGTGCTTCTCCTTTGCCCTGCCACCTCCTGTCTGCCACTGGGCCCTGCCACCTCCTGGCTGCCACTGGGCCCTGCCACCTCCTGGCTGCCACTGGGCCCTGCCACCTCCTGGCTGCCACTGGGCCCTTCCTCCTCCTGCCTGACAGTTTCCAGACCCTCCTCCTGGCTGATTTCATCCTGTGTATGAAAAAGGAACATAGTTTAATATGTTGGTTTAATCTTTGCATCAAACTTTGTAATCCTGATTGAAGCAATTAGAATGTAAATGCATAAATCCTTGCTTTAAATTTACCACTACATCAGATTGACTATTTAGCACCCAATTAAGTGCAGAATAATGTCTACAGATCTTGATTTCACTTGTGGAATCCAAAATAATGTATGTTTCTCATCCTGACATATTTGTCAAACATTAATTTTATCCCAATACATTTTCAGTTAATACTATACCTGGCTCCAGATGGCCAAATCTGGATCATCCAGGATGGCTGCCTCCTCTTGCTCCAGAGAAGGCTCAGGTTGGCTGCAGGGAAGTCTGGGGGGAAGAGTGGAGAGTGATGGCCTTGTGTCAATGTGGTCATCCAGGAAGGACATCCTGATGTAGTACCACAAAATCGGGACATAAACATCATCTGCTGCTGCTCCTGACCTCTGAGAAGCCAGCACCTTAGAGCGTTCAGTCCTGTAGGTACCTCTCAAGCTCCCAATTTTAGTGTCCACTTGTTTTGCTGTGGCTGTGGGCACCTTGGTATGCACAAATGGGAGCAGCTTCTCCAGCGCTGCTTTTCTCACCCCTTTTTTTTATGGATGGGGTTTTTCGTCTCCCACAGAGCCGGCAGCTCCCTTACCCGGTCAATAAATTCCGCCAGGAACTCTTTGTCGCTAATAAAGACATTCATATTGTATCTGCAAGTTAAATAAATTATATTTAAATAATGTGAGGCAAACAGTCTAACCTCCTTAACATCCTAGTCACCATATATATCCTCCAACAATCTCAAGACAGTATAGGCCAACAATTTTTACAAGTCACAAAATCACATACCTTCGTTCGCACGTCCGTCACTTGAACTCCTCTCTCCGCACACCGAACGTACTATAGTCACATGTGTGTTTGCTATATACACACACCACGCATGCGTCAAAATTCGAACACGTCGCTCCGCACACGTCGCCCGCCCATGACGTTCTAACTAACATCTTTTCCCCGCCCCTTCTCTTTCGGCGCGCAGACAGATATGGCGGAGTTACAGCAGGTGTCTGATAATTCCGCAACTAACGAGGAGACAAGCCCGGAGACCGAGGACACGTCACGATCAAGGAGGAGATTCAAGGCATCGAATATGTCTTTGGCGGAGATGGCGGAGCTGGTGGACATCTTGGTCAAGGCTGATTATGATGCCAAGCATGGGCCGTATAGCAAACCAAATAGAAGGAAGGCCAAAATCCTCACTAAAGTTGTGAAGAGTCTGAGGGCGAAGTTCGGGGTGAAACGCTCAAATGAGCAGCTCAGAAAGAGGTGGTCAGACCTCAAACTGAGGGAGCCAGACCAGTTGAGGAGCATAAAGAGGATGCTCGCTAAAAGTAAGTAAAATGTCGACGTTTCTGCTATTAATCTTTTTATAAACTGACATGTTTTTTTTTTTTATCATATTGGGCTCCCTTCCAAAATGTAATATTTTGAACTAGGTTGGGCACAGTAATCGTTCGTTACGTTACCGACACTTCGTTCGGCCACTATCCGCGGTTTTGGCTTATTTAAGAGCCACAAAAGTAATTAGACATCTGCCATTTTTGATCAACTATTGTGGATAATTTTTTAGTCTAGATGATGTGTTTGTAAAGAGAATGAAATGCAAACTTTTATCAGTGTAAAGGAGAGGACACTCAGCAGCTGCTTCCACATCTGTACTTTGGAGCACTATAGTGTGGGCCACCAGACCCGCCTTTTTTGGGTGTCCCACACAGGTGCATCAGAGAATTTTAGTGGTGCCTCCATGTCAAAAAAATTACATCCAAATGTGAATACTAAACATATTTGGGGTCATAAATAATGCATTCTTCTTTAAATTCCGCACAAACACACACTTGTACCCCACTTCCAAGCAATTTAGCCTGTTTTTATTTTAACAATGAGATTTACAGTGTGATAAATAGACCTTTGGTTTTATTCTCATAGGGGAGAGAAGACTGGGAGGAGGACACTCCAGGGAGCACATGCACCCCACAACTTCCAAGCAACCCCAAACTCCCAAAGACCCACAACCGAAAGATGTGCAGGAAGTTGAGGTGGAGGAAGGAGAAGTGCAGGAAGGAGAGGTGGATGACGTTGTGGATCTGGTCACCACAACAGGTCAGTATCTGACACCACAGCTTCAGGTAAGCGAGGTAGGCCTGCAGAGTTATAATACTTTTTTGGGGGGGTTTTTAGGGGATGTAAATGTTGTGAAGGATAGTACAATGTTCTCTGCTGATAGTGCCCTCCGCCTCATCCAGCAAGTGATGGAATGTAGCACGGAACTGGACCTAATTAAACAAAGAATCCATGTGATGGAACAAACATTTAAAGACATTCTCGATGTTTTGGGGAGAATTCAATAAGCCATCCAAACACATTTGTTTTTACATGTTTGTTTTTCTAATTTTTTCAAATTTTTTGACTATCAAACCAGCCAAAAATTGAATATGCACACAGTGTGTCAACATGTGCTATCTGCCATCAGGGGATATCCATGTACGTCTTTTGTGGGTGCAACCCCTTCCTCGTATCAAAAGTCGGTGAACTGAGGAAGGGGATGCACCCCCAAAACACGTCCATTGATCACCCCTGATGGCAGATAGCACATGTTGACAATAGGGATCAGGATTGTAAACTTCCTATATGAAAAAAAAAACAAATGTGTGCATATTCAATTTTTGGCTGGGCAAGGGGTGGCAGGACCCCATATTAGGACGGGCACATAGAGACATAGTTTGTGTAAGTGAATGTCTCCGATTGCTCAGAGGTATCCAATGTTGTAATTTTTGAAATGCAACTGTTATTTTTGTATTTTCATAAGCCAAAAATTGCTGGGTTGGGGCCAGGCCAACCCCAAAGTAAAAAAAAAAAAAAAAAATGAAGAGAATGTGCACAGAGTAAAATATTTGACCACAAACAACGTGTAGCTTCTTTTTATAATACCCTCTAAGCTTATTTGGTTCTTTTGTAAGGTTACATAGTGAAATGGTTGTTATTTACTAAAGTAAAATACACTTGCCACTACAAATGCACAAATACAAACTAGGAGACAGGAAAGAACAAATAATTAAAGGTTTAAACAAGATTTTTATTGGGATACTTAGACATAGGCTGGCATAGGAATTGCCCCCCTATCTGTGAAATACTCCATGTATTTGTCCCGAACCACACGGGCATTTTGGGGGGGCAAGCCAAGACGGGCAGATTCCAGGCCCGGAAGGGGATTTGCAGGGGAAAGTCCAGCCTCTGGCAAAACTGAGGCCATATATGAATTAGATTTGCGGCAAAGAAAATTGTGTAGCACACAGCAGCATAACACTACATAGTTTATTTTGTAGTCCGCCAAGTGGATGGAAGTCATAAAAAGGCGGAACCGGCTGGCCATTATGCCGAAGGCATTTTCAACGACTCTTTGGCCCCTGGCCAGCCGGTAATTGAACACCCTCTTCTCTGGGGTCAGGGTCCTCTGTGGAAATGGCCTCATAAGATGCCGTCCGAGTCCGAAGGCTTCATCAGCCAAGAAAACAAAGGGGAGTCCTTCAATATTCCCTGCATCCGGTGGCAATGCAAGGTCGTCACTCTGGAGACGGAGGGAAAACTCCGTCTGGATGAAGGATCCCCCATCGGACATCCGGCCATTCTTCCCTACATCAACATAGAGGAATTCATACCGTGCTGACACCACCGCCATCAGCACAATGCTATGAAACCCCTTGTAGTTGTAGTAGTAGGACCCAGAACGGGGGTGGCGGCACGATGCGGACGTGCTTCCCGTCTATGGCACCACCGCAGTTGGGGAAGTCCCACCGCATGGCAAACTCCGATGCCACAGTCTGCCATTCCTGTGGCGTGGAAGGAAGCTGGGGAGTGAAACAAGATGAAATAATATTAGAAAAACAAAGTCATACATTACAAGGAAATTCTATCCCAAAAAATTAGAGGCCAACATCAATCTAATTATACGTTTATTAAGGTGTGTAAAAAAAGGATAATGGAAGGCTCATTTATCATATTCATCACCCCCTCTGATGGGCCATTACTAAATTATTTTGGGGGGGGGGAGATGTGTTTGGCCACAGGATAGCATTGTTGCAGTGGCGGTGCGTCCAGAGTGGGCGCTGGAGCACTGCCCCCTCTCTCCTGTGCCCATCACTTAGAACAATACATAGGTTCATGCGTTGCATGAACCTATGTATTGTCTATGCCGCCCACTATTCAGGTGGATGGCCTCTTGTAAAGCGACCGACATATGAATCATTGCGGCATTTAGGGGGTTAAAATTGCATAGCAGAAACAGGTAGTAAAATAGTCTTGCAAATTACAACCTGAGGGATGTAATTGGCTTCCTAAAAGAAAAATCGGGGACGCAGGGAGGGGGGCATTCCTTGGGTAAACACTGACAGGCTGCTCTGCCAATCATGTTCACCAAGTCTGTTTAATGGTAACATGATTGGCTGATGCAACATGAAGGGAAGGAGAAGACATCAAGGACAGAAGAAGGATGGCGCTGACCACAAGAAGGTAAGTGCAGGGCTGGGGGGAAACTGGCTGCATTAGAGGGGACTAAATGGCTGCATTTGAGGGAACAAAATTGCTGCATTGGAGGGGACTAAATGGCTGCATTTGAGGGAACAAAATTGCTGCATTGGAGGGGACAACTGGGGGCGTTTAATAGGCAACAGAGCAAAAAAGGAGGAAGTTTATTTCCTAAATTGGGGTTTGAACCCCCCAACATTTGGAGCAACAGGCGCCCCTGCTGGAAAAGTTAGTGAAGGGAAATATTTAGGGAGGAGAAAAAAGGGGCAATCTAAAGCTTCCAACATGCATGGGGACAAAGGGGACATTCTCAGCATATTACAATCATGGTAATTAGGGAAGGATGAAAGAAATACAATACATTAGCATACATGAAATACATAAAATGTGATGTTAATGGAGAAAACTTACCCTAATATAGTCCTCTTGCAGGACTTGGATGATGGCAGAACAGGTGTCTGGGATTATGAGGCCCAGAGCCTGGGGGGAGATGCCTGTGGTGAACTTCAAGTCCTGAAGACTTCTCCCTGTCGCCAGGTAACGTAACGTGGCGATGAGCCTCTGCTCAGCACTGATGGCTTCCCGCATAACGGTGTCCTGCCTGGTAATATAGGGGGACACCAAAGCCAACAGTTCCTGAAAAACGGGGTCAGACATCCGCAGAAAATTCCTGTAGTCCTCAGGATTATTCTCGACTATCTCCCGCAGCAGAGGCATGTGGCAGAATTGGTCCCGCTGGAGCAACCAATTCTTGGTCCATGAACTCCTCCTCACACCATTCATGGACTGGTCTTGGTCCAAAACAAGCAGACCAACACCAAGCGCACGCACAGCACGAACTCGACGACGAGAACATCCAGGCGACATGGCTAGGAAACGGTCGTCTAATCAGAACGTACAGAACAGAACGCACTTTAGAACAGCAAGGCCTATGAATAACGAAATGAAAATCAGAAACGAACAGGCAAGAACGCACTGTAAAACAGATACGACCTGCCTAGACGCCCTGAAAGTCAAGATACGAACCCACAAGCACAAACTGAACGGCAGAAAACGATCTGAAAAGTACGAAGACTGAAAAGCGCGAATCGTCTCTTCCCAAACTTTTACTTCACACGCGGTAACACGAGATCAGCAAAAGCAGCCCAAGGGGTGGCGCCAAGAAAAAAGATCTTCCCCTTTATAGTGCCGTCGTACGTGCTGGACGTGAGCGCGGAGAACAACGAGGAAATTGGGAAATGACAGTGTGTACGCATAGAAAGCTTGACGAGAAAATCGACAAGCTTAACAAGAATCTCGTCGAAAAAAACGACGTGTTTTTTACGACGAGAAACTCGGTCGTATGTACGAGGCCTATCACCATAAAATGCACAATTACAAGTCCAGTAAACATCTGCACAGTTGTTGATAGGAGGAAGATCTCTAGAATGATTATTGAGTTGTTTCAAAAAGAAGTGAATGAAAGGAATAAAAGTGGAAGCAATATTCTCCATGTGATAAGGAAAAGCTCATTAACATGATCAGCATTACAATGAGCACAAGTCCAATGTATAAGCAGTTGTGCACTCTGGAGAACGCAGATGCGCCGTGTGCAACACACATATTTAACAAGCTAAAGCGTGTGCGCTCTGTCAGGCGAGCATAAAATGGTGTGCTCAGGGCTAGTGCAAGGATTTTTGACACCCTAGGCGAAACCTCATTTTGCCGCTCCCCTTGCTCCACCCCTGACTCCACCCCATTTGCCCTGCCCATGTATACCCCACCCTTTTAATGAAGTGCCCATCAAATGCAACCCACCAGCGCCCATCGAATGCAGCCTCACCAGCGCCCATCGAATGCAGCTCACCAGCGCCCATCGAATGCAGCCTCACCAGTGCCCATCGAATGCAGCCTCACCAGCGCCCATCGAATGCAGCCTCACAAGCGCCCATCGAATGAAGCCTCACCAGCGCCCATCGAATGCAGCCTCACCAGCGTCCATCGAATGCAGCCTCACCAGCGCCCATCAAATGCAGCCTCACCAGCGCCCATCGAATGAAGCCTCACCAGCGCCCATCGAATGCAGCCTCACCAGCGCCCATCGAATGCAGCCTCACCAGCGCCCATCGAATGCACCCTTACCAGCGCCCATCGCATGAAGCCTCACCAGCGCCCATCGAATGCAGCCTCACCAGCGCCCATCGAATGCAGCCTTACCAGCGCCCATCAATGCACCCTCACCAGCGCCCATTAATGCAGCCTCACTGGCGCCCATCAATGCAGCCTCACCGGCGCCCATCAATGCAGCCTCACCAGCGCCTATCAAATGCAGCCTACCAGTGCCCATCAATGAAGTTTTGCTTGCTTCCATTCATTCGGGACACAGACACAGTCCTCCACTGCGCATCTGACACTATGTGCGAACGGAGCGGCGGCTGCCTGCTGATGCTGAGACTTAGTTGCTTGCTGCAGAGAAAATAGAGTAGGAACACCAGTGGCCGGGCGCCCTAGGCAGCAGTACGCCCTAGGCGGCTGCCTAGTTTGCCTAGTGGTAGCACCGGCCCTGGGTGTACTTTGTCAATGCACATGTGCAGTTGAGTAAGCTGAAAGAAGGGTGTAAAAAGGCTTGATTAGTTGTAAGACAGATCTACATGTTCTGGACAGAATTTGTGCATTTAAACAATATTATATACATACTTTTTAGCCTGGTAACAGAAGATGGTAAACTAGTAAAGATATCTACAGTAGTCAGACAAAAATGTTGAAGATTACATTGGCTGCGCTTGCTAATGGTAGGCGCGAAAGATTGCGCAAGTGCGCAACAGCGCTTCCTATGTAAATATGGTTTGGTGCATATAAGTGCACCATAATTTTTGGTAAATGTTTTGAGTCCTGTTTTTTGTGCAATTGCTCCAATTTCTCCACTGCACCACAGGCGCAGGTCTTTAGTAAATCACCCCCTATGTGTCTCAGAAAACTAATACTGCACATCATCATAAACACACCATCCCCACTGTGAAACATGGTGGTGGCAGCATTGTGTTATGGGGATGCTTTTCTTCAGCAGGGACAGGCAAGCTGGTCAGAGTTGATGGGAAGATGGATGGAGCCAAATACAGGGCAATCTTATAAGAAAACCTGTTAGAGTCTGCAAAAAGACTTGAGACTGGGGCTGAGGCTCACCTTCCAGCAGGACAATGACCGCAAAGCGGAATTCTGACCAAAATATGACATTTAAGATAAAAATACCCCTAGAATACTCATGCCTCGTGCAATGTAACAAAGGTATGCTGTAAACTATGCCCAGTTTTCTATCTGTGCAGCATTGTTTTCTTACTTTGTAAAGTTTCAGCACAACGTGGCCATCTCCAGTGTGGGCATCTGAAGACACAGTGTCCTTCATCCTGGATTCCGTATATGCTGGCTACCCAGCATGCACCTGCCAATCTCGCGCATGTGCAGTGTGGTGCAATTTTGGTCAGCTTGTCATGGAAGATTTTCCATAGACGCCAATGTTAAATGTTACTGGAGCCATGTGATGCCAAGCTGGCCATGAATTTCCATAGACGCCATGCCATGTTGACCAAGATCTACCAGGAGCCAATGCAAAACAGAAATGACGCAAAGCGCCGCGGCCCCCTAGAGGAGGAAGTGAAATTAGATAATAGCATAAATCAGGTAAGTGAACAGAAAAAAAAAGAATAAATTGCCAATTCATTTTAAGGATGCACATTAGTACTGCATGGTGAGGAGTAAAAAATGTGGATGGAACTCCGCTTTAAACAGCCAGAGCTGGAATTTTTTTCAGTGGGTAGGGGGACTCGCCAAGGTTGCCCTTTATCCCCTGGTCTTTTCTCCATTATGATTGAACCCTTGGCTGCCGCCTTGAGGACCTCCGCAGAGGTACAAGGGATAACTGTCGGTAGCTTAACAGAAAAAACGGCTCTGTATGCGGACCACATGGTCCTTTTTTTGCGAGACTCAGATGATTCCCTGTCTGCGGCCTTGGGCATTTTAAACTCCTTTGCACGATTTTCGGGCCTGAAGGTCAATTGGGGGAAATCCCAGATTATTGCACTTAGAACACCGTCTCCCCGGTGTAGGATTCCCGCGAATTGCCCTTTGCAGCAGGTTGAGGTGATCAAATATTTGGGGTTGCGCATTTCTAACTCAGTCACTGATTTCATTACACTGAATGTCAGTCCGCTTCTGGTAACTCTTAAATCTAGGCTGCAGGCATGGCAGAACTTACCTTTAACGCTCATTGGCAGGGCAGGATGAACCTAGTAAAGATGACATTTTTACCCTTATTTCTTTATATATTCCGGAACTCGCCTGTTTGGATACCAAAATATATATTTAAAAATATTGATCAGCTTGTGGTGAATTTCCTGTAGCAGGGGCGGCACCCTCGGATTCAACTCTGGGTCTTGCAGCTGCCGTGGAAACAAGGGGGGCTGGCGGTCCCGGATTTTTATAGGTATTTTTTAGCGGGTCAATTGGTTTTTGCCCATAGGTGGTTTAGCCTACCTGATGATGATACAGCTAATACATTGGAGGCGGCTATCGTTGGCTCGTATGAGGCGCTGACACATTTATCGCTACATGGACATCAGGCTCCGTACAATCTTATGGTGTCCATACGTGCAACTGGCAGGGCGTGGGTAGTAGCAAATAAGATGGGTGGTGATCCAGCAATCTCTCCTCTCACACCGATATGGAAGAACCCCACCCTGAAACATTTCCTAGAGTACCCAGATCCCATCATTTGGACTAAATATGGCATTAAAACCCTGAAAGATATAGTGGGCAATGGGAAACTCATCCAGTTGGCAACTTGAAGATTAAGTTTCATCTTCCTAACACACACCTATTTCGATATCTGCAACTTAGACACGCATACACCGCTCAGTTCGGGGACACTGCTATTAACATGCAAATCAGTGATTTAGAATCTCTACTCAGGGAAGACAATCTAGATAAGGCTCTGTCTACCATATACAAGCAATTGTTTGCAGCGGCAGGCGAGCTCCTATCTCGGTGTAGAGGGGCGTGGGAGGCAGTGTTCCCTCAGATGGATGGAGATGATTGGGACGATATCTGGGAAATTAATTTCACTAGACTGGTGTCAGCCAGAGATCAGCTCATCCAGTATACATTTTTACATCGTATATAGTTAACTCCAGCTCGTGCGGCTAAAATGTTCCCTACCCAGTCGCCCTGTTGCTGGTGGTGCACTTCTCCCACTGCAGATTTCATACATGTATTCTGGGACTGCACGGCCATTCAAGTGTTCTGGCAGGGGATTACGGAGAGTATTGAGGAGGTTACCACTGTAGAACCCCCCCCCCAATATTTGGGGGCGCTGTGTACAAATGTAGGGGTAGTCTGAGCCAGGTTGAACCACAGGGGGTATCACAGCACCATTGGGTGTCCTCTCTCAGCAGCTGTGCAGTGGGCGTAGTCGGCCCACTGTGCATGCTGGGAGAGGGTACATAAGGGGCAGATGCCATTAGCGTGGGGTCTTCGGCACGTACCCCACCTCGTGTGGCCCTCATGGCCAGGGGTACGTGCGTGTGTTTCGGTCCCGGGCACCTTCAGCCCGAGGCCGCATTGCTGCTTGGTAGGCCCAGCTCTGCTGGCTAGGGCCTACACCTCAAAGAAGAATCCCAGGCTGCCCTCCGTTAGGGAGCCCAGCTTTGAGAAAGGAGACCAGGGGAGGATCAGTCCCTGAGGAGATTAGCGACAGTACTGCTGTCTTGGGAAGAGGCCTGGAAACTCGCCTAAAGAGGGATTCATCGTCGTTTAATATAAGCCCTGCAATACGCTAAAGGTTTCTCTCATTATTGTTTGGCTGGGAGGTTTGGGACTTTGATGATCCTGTGGCAGAGGATTCCTAATCGCATCCCTATTACTAAAGGAAAGATTGATTCGTGCTCCACTCCGGTTGCTAGGACTGATTATAAAGGGACTATCCGGGTGAGCAATACCCACTCAGGCTTGAGTGGCGACGATACTGTGCCTTAAGTGTTGCGTGCCTGAACCTTCCCCTACTTCTATTTTTTTCCTCTCCTCAAGTTTCTCTGAAAAAGCAAAAGAATAAAACCTTACTGCTTAGGTTTTACTCCGGTGTGGACATTGGTTTTATTTAAAGGGACTTCCGCCTAGACAACGGAGAAGGAGAATCCAATCGAGAGAGGTAATTGCCGCAAGGCCCAAACAACAACACTGCTCGCCCCTCTACACAACGGGGGGACAACAGGCAAGTAGCAGGTGTCCCTGACTGCGATGGAGGAAGGTGAAGCAGAAGGGTCTGTGTGCTACACCACTATTCATATACAGCCAACGGTAGAGGTGTGTCTCTTGGGATTGGTGGACAATCTGGCTCCTAAAAGAGTGACACGCAGTGGCGTACTAAGGGGGTGGCGGGGGGGCGTGCCGCACCAGGTGCCACACACTGGGGGGTGTCAGGCTGGCGCCCCCCCCCCCGCGCACTCCGTGACTGAAAGGAGACAGCGCCGCGGGTTTAACAGCAGATCGCGCAGTGACAGAACATCTCTGTTCTATCACCGCGCGATGCTGCTGTTAAACCCGCGGCGCTGTCTCCTTTCAGTCACGGAGGGGGGGGCAGCAGGTAGTGGCTTTGCAGGGGGGGTGCGAGCACATCTGGGACCGGCGCAGCGATCCCCTTCTCTCAAGGCTCTGATCAGTCTCGGGCAGCGGCTGTCAGCCGAGCAGTATGAAGCCGCCTCCCCCTCCTCCTTTATGTCTATACAGTGCTGTGCATGCAGGAGGAGGGGGAGGCGGCTTCATACTTGTCAGCTGACAGCCGCTGCCGAGATTGATCAAAGCCTTGAGAGAAGGGGATCGTTGCGCCGGTCCCAGATGTGCCGACTGGCTCGGGTGTGGTTCGCACCCCCCCTCCCTGCAAAGCCACTACCTCAGGCTCTCTGTCAGTTCTGAGGTACATTATGGGACTGTAGGGGGGTCTGTATTGTTAGGGGGACTGTGCACGGTAGGGGGTCTGTATGGGGGTCTGCACTGTAGGGGGGTCTGCACTGTAGGGGGGTCTGCACTGTAGGGGGGCCTGTACTGTAGGGGGGTCTGCACAGTAGCAGGGGCCTGTACTGTAGGGGGGTCTGCATTGTAGGGGGGCCTGTACTGTAGCGGGGGGTCTGCACTGTAGGGGGTCTGCACTGTAGCTGGGGTCTTAACTCTAGGGGGGGTCTGCACTGTAGGGTGGTCTGCATTGTAGGGGGGGGGCCTGTACTGTAGTGGGGGTCTGTACTGTAGGGGGGTCTGCACTGTAGCGGGGGCCTGTACTGTAGGGGGGTCTGCATTGTAGGGGGGGCCTGCACTGTAGGGGGGTCTGCACTGTAGGGGGTTCTGCACTGTAAGGGGGACTGTGTAACATGCAGGGGGTCCAGAACTGTTGAGGGGGTGTCTGTGTAACATACAGGCATCTAGAGGTGCAGGGTACTGTGTAATGTAAAGGGGTCCAGAGCTGTGGAGGGCTGTGTAATGTAAAGGGGTCTAGAGGTGCAGGGTGCCGTGTAATGTAAAGGGGACCAGAGGTGCAAGGGCTATGTAATGTAAAGGGGTCCAGAGTTACAAGGGCTGTGTAATGTAAAGGGGTGCAGGGTGCTGTGTAATGTAAAGGGGTGCAGAGGTACAAGGGCTGTGTAATGTAACGGGGTCCAGAGGTGCAGGGTGCAGTGTAATGTAAAGGGGTCCAGAGTGCTTTGTAATGTAAAGGGGTGCAGAGGTACAAGGGCTGTGTAATGTGAAGGGGCCCAGAGGTGCAGGGTGCCGTGTAATGTAAAGGGGTCCAGAGGTGCAAGGGCTATGTAATGTAAAGGGGTCCAGAGTTACAAGGGCTGTGTAATGTAAAGGGGTGCAGGGTGCTGTGTAATGTAAAGGGGTGCAGAGGTACAAGGGCTGTGTAATGTAAAGGGGTCCAGAGGTGCAGGGTGCAGTGTAATGTAAAGGGGTCCAGAGTGCTGTGTAATGTAAAGGGGTGCAGAGGTACAAGGGCTGTGTAATGTGAAGGAGCCCAGAGGTGCAGGGTGCAGTGTAATGTAAAGGGGTCCAGAGGTACAAGGGCTGTGTAATGTAAAGGGGTCCAAAGGTGCAGGGTGCAGTGTAATGTAAAGGGGTCCAGAGTGCTGTGTAATGTAAAGGGGTCCAGAGGTACAAGGGCTCTGTAATGTAAAAGGGGTACAGAGGTGCAGGGTGCAGTGTAATGTAAAGGGGTCCAGAGGTACAAGGGCTGTGTAATGTAAAGGGGTCCAGAGGTGCAGTTGTGGAGAGGGGGTACACAGTAGTGACAAAAAGATATTGAAAGATGCAGAGGTATGCAGGGGGCACAGTGGGGTGATTTTACATTTTAAGGTGGGGGTGCCAGGTATAGGATCCGCCCCGGGTGCCAAATGCTCTAGGTACGCCCCTGGTGACACGTACTTTGCTGACGATTCTCATATATTATGTTCGGAAAGCGATAGTACTATCATGGAAAAAGTCTACTCCCCCGTCTATCCCAGTATGGAAAGCCTTGGTTAATAAAGCCATCCCCTACAAGGCTACTTATAAAAGCAGAGGTGTACCAAATAAATTTGATAAAGTGTGGGGCGGTTGGATGAAAAGCGAGACTACTGTGTCGGACTGAAGGATTGTACTAGGGTTGGACAATATTTTGAATTACTGAATGTATGGATATTACATTGCTTGATTTATAGGGGCTGGTGCTCCATATGAGTAGTTAGGAGGCTGGGCTCCGATATATGCTGGCATGGGTATAAAACAGTATTGGGAGATATGATGTGGGAAAATATGCCCTCTCTCATTCGTCTGTTATTGCATGTGATTGGAGGCCTGAAATTTGTATTGCTTTATTACTAGGTGGGGGGTACGGAGTTGTACATGGAGTCAAATGCCGAAGAAGTGTATATAGTTCATTGTATGTAACCTTTTTTGGCCTTTGCGGCTAATGTTCTATTTTTTTTTTTTTGTTCTGAAAATTATAAATAAAAACTTAAAAAAAAAAAAACAGCCAGAGCTACAATGGAATGGTTTAGATCAAAGCATATTATGTGTTAGAATGGCCCAGTCAAAGTCCAGACCTAAATCCAATTGAGAATCTGTGGCAAGACTTGAAAATTGCTGTTTACAGACGCTCTCCATCCAATCTGACAGAGCTTGAGCTATTTTTCAAAGAAGAATGGGCACAAATGTCATTCTCTAGATGTGCAAATCTGGTAGAGACATCCCCAAAAAAGACATGCAGCTGTAATTGCAGCGAAAGGGGGTTCTACAAAGTATTGACTCGGGGGACTGAATACAAATGCACCCCACACTTTTCACATATTTATTTGTAAAAATAATTTAAAACCATTTATCATTTTTCTTCCACTTCACAATTATGTACCAATTTGCGTTGGTCCATCACAAAAAATCCCAATAAAATACATTTACGTTTTTGGTTGTAACATGACAAAATGTAGAAAATTTCAAGGGGTATGAATACTTTTTCAAGGCAGTGTATGTATGAATGTGAGTTAGGGATCTTAGATTGTAAGCTCGTTGAGGGCAGGGACTGATGTGAATGTAGAGTATATATGTAAAGCAGAGTAAATTGTATAGCTATACCTCAAATAAATAAAAAAAAATCATACCCACATCAGAAGTCAGTTTATGCTAGAAATAGTTGCAAACCTTTAGTGCTACTTATGGGTTACAACCTCTGCTTTTATTTAGGATTGTTTAAACCAGATTTTAGTCGTCTTGTCAGCAATGGTCAAAAGAATGTCACAGAGGAAAGGAAGAGAATGTTGTGACAGCACAGCATTGGACAAACTGGTTTGGCAAGGGTCTACACTACAGAGGATTAACAACGGCCACCAACAATTGTTACTTAAGCCCCGTACACACGGTCGGACTTTTGCCCAACAAACTTCGTTTTAAGCAAGTTGGACCAACAATCCGACCGTGTGTACGCTCCATCGGACAAACTTTTTTCGTTTGGTTTTGGATTTCATCGGACAAAAGTTGGGTCTGCAAACGGACAAACTTTTGCCCAACAAAAGTCCGATGGAGCAAAGTCCGACCGTGTGTACAGAAAACCATAGGACTTTAGTCCGATGGACAAAACAACTAATGTTAAAATCAACCAACAATAGCAGAAGTTGACCAAAGGGTGGCGGTAAAGAGCATAAAAGAGCAGAAAAAACACGTGATGTTGTAAGAAGTTTTAAGAAAGTTTGCAGAAAAGTCAGAGCGTGTGTATGCTATGGGTGTTCCCGACCAACTCCGTTCGGACAAAAAACCACGGAAAAGTCCGATGGAAGTCCGACCGTGTGTACGAGGCTTTAGTAAACATGTCCATGCAGAAAGTAGCAGATAACCTATCTGGTGTTGTCACATTGACTAGTTGCACAACGCTCAGATACAATGCGATAAACCTCAAACTTGCATGACGTTACCTTCTGACCATGGTGCATTCGATTTAAATCAAGTCGATTTAAATCACTGGTAAAAAGGCTTGATTTAAATCAACTTAGTTTTTTTTAACCACTTCAATACCAGGCACTTATACACCTTCCTGCCCAAGCGAATTTTCAGCTTTCAGCGCTGTCCTAATTTGAATGACAATTACGCGGTCATGCTACACTGTACCCAAACAAATTTTTTATGATTTTGTTTCCACAAATAGAGCTTTCTTTCGGTGGTATTTGATCGCCTCTGCGATTTTTATTTTTTGCACAACAAATAAAAAAAGAGCGAAAATTTTGAAAAAAAATACGTTTTTCTTTGTTTCTGTAATTTTTTTTGGTAAATAAGTATGTTTTCTTCTTCAATGACGGGCACTGATATGGCTGCACTGACGGGCACTGATAAGGCGGCACTGATGGGGTGGCACCAATGAGGTGGCACTGGTATGCGGCACTCATAGGTGGCACTGATGGGCACTCATAGGCGGCACTGATGGGCACTTATAGGCGGCACTGATGGGTACTTATGGGTGGCACTAATAGGTGGCACGGAAGGGCACTGATAGGTGGGCACGGATGGGCACTGATAGGTGGCACTGGACACTGGTGGGTGCCACTGATGACACTGGTGGGTGGCATTGCTGGGCATCACAAAAAATAATTGTGCCAAGATGGTGCCAGTCAGTGCCCATTTGTGGGCACTGATTGGCATAAGTTAGGCATATTTTTATACGTGTGGATGGCCATGGGGGACTTACCTGGCCATCCACATGTTAGGTGCTTCCCAGGTGGTCCTGAGCAGCATCCTGGAGGTCTAGTGTGGGCATCCGAGGGGGGGCTGCGCTGATAAACAATCAGCGCGAACCCCCCTGTCAGGAGAGCCGTCGATCGGCTCTCCTCTACTCGCGTCTGTCAGACGCAAGTGAGGAAGAGCCGATCAACAGCTCTTCCTGTTTACATCGTGATCAGCCGTGATTGGACACAGCTGATCACATGGTAAAAAGCCTCCGCCAGAGGCTCTTTACCGAGATCAGTGTAGCAGTGGGTCAGACTGACACACCGCTCCACCGATCGCCGCGATGCGCGCCCCCTCGGGCACGCGGCGGCTGTTATCCTGCCGGACGTCAATAGACGTCCAGTCAGGATAAAACAACCGCTTCCCAGACGTCAATCTCCTATTGACCGGGCGGGAAGTGGTTAAAGAGCAACTGTCATCTCTGTCCTGCAGTGGCTCCTCCTCTGACCCGCTGTTTGCTCACCGACAGTCCCATTCACTTTAATGGGATGGCTAGTAATGCGGCAGTGACACAACAAGGTGAGGGATGTGGCGACAGCAGGTGAGTGGATGCCCGCTAACGGGCGCTGCCATGATGGATCTGAAATGACAGGTGCTCTTTAAATGTAAGGGCTAATTTTTGCTGGTAGTTAGAATCTTTAATATTTGCAAACAAAATACAAAATGCAATATCAGAACGGATTCAATCATACAGTTTGCAGTGTACTGTGAGGGGGTTAGCTCGGTAGCGGGTGTGTGTGACCCCCTGGATGGGCTCCCCACACAAAAACAGGCCCAGCAGACGGAGGTTGTGGTTTTCAAGATCAAAAGGTGCGGTTTATTTCTCTATTTACAGTGACAAAAACACAGCAAAGCAAAAAGAAACATAAACAAAATAAATCCTGGTCAGCTTGACCTCTGACTAAACATGCAGGTTTCCCTAACTAACAACTGGGATCAGCCTGGTGCTGTCCTAGTCCCTAAGTCCCTGGTTTAGTAAATGTCCAAACAAATAGCCACACAGGCTTTGTCTCACCGCACAGGGGTTCACTCTCCCTAGACAGTCCACACAGGTCTGGTTCCAGGCATGAGCAAACACCTAATGAAGCTGGGAGTTTTTATAGAGGCCTTAAACGAGCTGACAAGCTTCAGCTGGTCTCATCAACTCCCTGCCTGCACGACGCCCAGCACTCTCCCTAGAGGTATGAATCATCCATGAGCCCACTAGCCTCAGCTGGGCTTTATCAACTCTCTCCCTAGTTGTATAAGTCGGCATAAAGCCTGAATCTGGGAGAAATATACCTACCCCCCTGGATGCAACCAGGTGACTTTACCTTCCTGCTGTCACATACCCCCCCCTCTTGTTTTAACCTTGGGGTTGGAACACCAGCAATCAGGCATTCATGTACTCGAGACAAAGCATCCACATTCCCCATTTGAACGCCAGGGCGATGCTTTACTGTGAAGTTGAATTCCTGTAGGGCCAGGAACCACCTATTTACTCTTCTATTTGTCTCCTTGTTTTGAGCCATCCACTTTAACGGAGCGTGATCCGTAACCATGTCAAAGTGCCTACCTAGCAGATAGTACCGAAGGGAATCTAGAGCCCACTTCACCGCTAAACACTCCTTTTCAACCGTGGCGTAATTTACCTCATGGGACTTCAACTTCCTGCTGAGGTAAATGACTGGGTGCTCTTCCCCGTTCCAGACCTGGGACAATACTGCTCCTAACCCCACATCTGACGCATCACTTTGTACGACAAAGTCTTTAGAGAAGTCGGGTGAGTACAACACTGGCTGGCTACATAAGGCTTGTTTCAAGAATTGGAATGCTGCCTCAGCCTCGGGGGTCCATTTAATCATGACCGACCCTTTCCCTTTCGTCAGGTTGGTTAGGGGCACAGCCTTAGAAGCAAAGTGGGGAATGAAGCGCCGATAATAACCCGCGATTCCCAGAAAGGCTCGTACCTGCTTCTTGCTGTTGGGACGTGGCCAACTCTGGATGGCCTCGACTTTGTTGAGTTGGGGTTTTATTACTCCCCTGCCAATGGTGTACCCAAGATATTTGGCCTCCTCCTGCCCAATGGTACACTTCTTGGGGTTAGCCGTAAACCCCGCTTCCCGGATAGAGTCTAGGACTGCTTGCACTTTTGGCAGATGTGAGGCCCAATCTGTGCTATGGACAATTACGTCATCCAGGTAAGCCGCAGCATACTTCCGATGGGGCCTCAGTATCTGGTCCATTTTCCGCTGGAATGTGGCCGGCGCATTCTGTAACCCGAACGGCATTCTCTTATATTGGAACGCCCCATCTGGGGTTACAAATGCGGTTTTCTCTTTGGCCGACTTGGCCAGGGGAATTTGCCAATACCCTTTTGTGAGGTCAAGAGTCGTCATGTATCGGGCTGTTCCCAGCCGGTCGATCAACTCATCTATACGTGGCATGGGGTAGGTGTCAAATTTTGTAACTTTGTTCAACTGACGAAAATCGTTACAAAATCGCCAGCTCCCATCCGGTTTAGGCACCAACACAATGGGACTAGACCAATCACTTTGGGACTCCTCTATCACCCCTAAGTTCAGCATTTTCTGTACTTCCTCCCGTATTGCCTCCCGTCGGGCCTCTGGGATCCGATAGGGTTTTAACTTCACCCTTTCACCGGGCGGGGTAATAATATCATGCTCTACCCCAGATGTTTGTCCCGGCAGCTCAGAGAACACCTCCTTGTTGCGAAGCACAAACTCCTTAACCTCCTGTTGTTGGGGTTGTGACAAGGTGGCTGCTATTCCAACCTCCGGAATCACGCAACCAGTTTGAGCTGGTGACCAAGTTTCTGCGACTAGGGACTCTCTATCCCTCCAGGCTTTCAACAGATTAACGTGATAGATCTGTTCGGGCTTTCACCTTCCTGGTTGTCTGACCTTGTAATTCACTTCGCTCACTTTTTCCATTATCTCGTAGGGGCCTTGCCATTTGGCAAGGAATTTACTTTCAACCGTAGGGACAAGTACCAATATCCTATCCCCCGGGGAAAAGGTACGGGTCTTGGCTCCACGGTTGTACACTCTCTGCTGTGCCAACTGCGCTTGGGCCAAATGTTCCTTCACGATGGGCATTACCTGTGCAATTCGATCTTGCATCAGGGCGACATGCTCAATCACACTCCTGTGGGGAGAACTCTCACTTTCCCAAGTTTCCATGGCAATATCCAACAGCCCTCTTGGGTGTCTCCCATACAGTAACTCAAAGGGGGAGAATCCCATAGAGGATTGGGGCACCTCCCTAATAGCAAACATCAAATAAGGAAGTAGACAGTCCCAATCCTTTCCATCTCTATCCACCACTTTCTTCAACATTTGTTTTAGGGTTTTGTTGAATCTTTCAACCAGCCCATCGGTTTGGGGGTGATACACAGACATACGCAATTGCGTCACTTTGAACAATTTACACAGCTCTTTCATAACCCGGGACATAAAGGGTGTACCTTGGTCCGTAAGCAGTTCTTTACAAATACCCACCCGGCTAAAAACAAGAGATAGCTCTTTGGCTATGGTTTTGGCCGAGGTATTTCGGAGAGGGATCGCTTCTGGATAACGGGTGGCATAGTCCATTATAACTAATATATACTGGTGCCCCCTAGCGGACTTGATTATAGGACCTACCAAATCCATTGCGATCCTCTCAAACGGGACCTCAATGATGGGTAGAGGGACCAGCGGGCTACGGAAATGTGGCATCGGGGCCGACCTCTGACACACAGGGCAGGAGGAACAATAATTTTCTATGTCCTTCATCACCCCAGGCCAATAGAATCTCTGTAATACCCTCTCTCGGGTTTTCTCTGTCCCCAGATGACCTCCAAGAATGTGCCCATGGGCCAACTCCAACACCAACTTCCTGTAAGGTTTGGGCACCACAAGCTGCTCAACGGTTTCTTCTGCCCTTTTTGCCACCCGATACAGTAGGTCCTTCTCTACGCTGAAGTATGGGTAAGTGCAGGTATTATCTGGGTTCACTAACTCGCCATCTATTTCCACTACGTTTTCCCGTGCCTTTATTAGGGCGGGGTCTTTTAACTGTTCTGTGGCAAAATTTTCCCTGTGAACCTCAAGATCAGAAAACTCCACAGACGGTAGGTTTTCGTCTGAGGAGGTGGGCTCCTCTCCAGTTTCTTGAGTCTCGCCTGCCAATACTGACAAGGGAAATTCTGGAGAGTCCTCACCACTCTCAGAGGAGTTCTGGCTATCACCTTCCTGGTACATAGGGGCACCAGTGGGGGGCTCAGGATCATCCCACAGTTCCCAGAACTTCGGAAAATCCCTTCCCACAATGGCATCATGCGGTAATTGAGATACTAACCCCACTGGATGAGAGAGGGTACCTTTGGGGGTCTTGAAACACACTGTAGTCACTGGATACTCTCGGGTGTCCCCATGCACACAAATAACAGCTACCTTGCTATTCCCAGAGACCTCTGTTTTAACTAATTCAGCCTTTATCAGGGTCACAAGGCTACCTGAATCCAGTAATACCACAACATTTCTACCATTAATACACATTTTGCATAAATGTTTCTCAGTTCCCCGAATGGCAGTGCATGCGACTGTCGCACACAGCGACTGACGTCTGTCCGTCAGAAAGTCACATTGCATGGGTTCCTCCACAACCGGGCAATTTGCTGCAATATGTCCCGCTTGCCGGCAGCGGTAGCAAACAATCCTTTTGGCTGCCTCTTGAGCCCCCGACTTCCCAGGCTGTTCTCGCCAAACCCTGGGCAGAGCTCCCACCCTCTCACTCTCTCCACCCTCACCCCTTGGAATCATCTTATCCGCCCCTGGGGATGGTCTGGTCTTAGGGTGGAAAGTCCGAGAGTCTCTGGAAGAGGCCGTCAGGTTCTCTGCAGCCAAGTATCTCTCTACACGATCCACAAGTTTACCGGCCGTTTCTGGGTCTCCATGGCTTACCCACTTTTGAATGGCGGTAGGAAGAGCTCTCAAGAAACAATCCATCACAACACGTTCCACAATCTCCGGTGCGGACAAAGTCTCTGGCTGTAGCCACTTCCTGCTCAGGTGAATGAGATCATACATTTGAGACCTGGGGGGTTTTCCAAGCTGGAAAGTCCAGTTATGCACACGCTGAGCCCGGACAGCCAGGGTGACACCCAGCCTTGCCAATATTTCAGCTTTTAGCATCACATAGTCTTTTGCTTGGTCAGGCTCTAGGTCATAGTAAGCTTTCTGCGATTCACCAGTTAACAGAGGAGCCACCAGTCCAGCCCACTGCTCCTCAGGCCACTTTTCTCTTTCAGCAGTCCTTTCAAATGTGGTCAAAAATACCTCTGGATCATCCTCTCCAGTCATTTTTGTCAATAAACGACTCACCCCAAAGGACGCGGTATTAGTGGGACGGCTTTCCTCACTGGTCTGCGGACGTTGCTGCATTACTGCTTCCATCTGTTGTTGTAGTCTCTGCTCTTGCTTCTGCAACAGGTCTATGAAGCGGGCCTCAGATTGCTGCTGGGCTTGTTGCTGGGCTGCGAAGCTCTGTTGTTGAGCTGCAAGGCTCTTTTGCAAACCTGCATTTGTCTGCTGTTGATTGGCATTTGCTAGAGCCAGCTGTTTCAGTATCTCCTCCATGCTGGCTTAAAAAAAAACTGCCACTGGTTCTCCACCAACTGTGAGGGGGTTAGCTCGGTAGCGGGTGTGTGTGACCCCCTGGATGGGCTCCCCACACAAAAACAGGCCCAGCAGACGGAGGTTGTGGTTTTCAAGATCAAAAGGTGCGGTTTATTTCTCTATTTACAGTGACAAAAACACAGCAAAGCAAAAAGAAACATAAACAAAATAAATCCTGGTCAGCTTGACCTCTGACTAAACATGCAGGTTTCCCTAACTAACAACTGGGATCAGCCTGGTGCTGTCCTAGTCCCTAAGTCCCTGGTTTAGTAAATGTCCAAACAAATAGCCACACAGGCTTTGTCTCACCGCACAGGGGTTCACTCTCCCTAGACAGTCCACACAGGTCTGGTTCCAGGCATGAGCAAACACCTAATGAAGCTGGGAGTTTTTATAGAGGCCTTAAACGAGCTGACAAGCTTCAGCTGGTCTCATCAACTCCCTGCCTGCACGACGCCCAGCACTCTCCCTAGAGGTATGAATCATCCATGAGCCCACTAGCCTCAGCTGGGCTTCATCAACTCTCTCCCTAGTTGTATAAGTCGGCATAAAGCCTGAATCTGGGAGAAATATACCTACCCCCCTGGATGCAACCAGGTGACTTTACCTTCCTGCTGTCACAGTACATAGATTTGCAAAACAATTGGATAATGAAATATTCCTGAACTTTGGTTTATCTCATGGTTACTGGGACATTGTGTGAATGCATCAGTGCAGTGCATGTTATCTCAGCTTGGATTCATTGAATGAGTTTACCAAAAATGTAAATATTGCAGAATATACAGCCTCATGCTACATAACTAAGCTCCATTTCATGCTGAATAAACTAAACTATTATTGTATCCTAAATAGAAAACTTTTAGATATATTTTTACTCCAAAATAATTTTATTGAAATAATTTGATAAAAATCAGAAAAATCAATTTAAATCAGTTTTTGTTTTTAAATCATTGATTTTTATCCACCCTGCTTCTGACCCACCACCTGTATTTTCACTTATGGCTTGTTTAGTTACATATATGCATCAAAGACATACCTTGAGACCCCGGTCACACCAGTGCGACTTGTCGTGCGATTTGACAGTTTCAAATCACATGACAAGTCGTCCCCTATTGTCTGCATTGGAAGCGGTTTTGAAAGCAGTTCCTGCACTATTTTTTTGCAAGTTCAGGTGCGACTTACATAGACATCTGTTCATGAAGTAGCACAGATGTCTTCCAAGTCGCACCTGAAGTAGCACTGAAATGGTACTTTGAAAACGTGCTACTTCAAGTGAAGTAGGATGATTTCAATGTCGTGATCAGTGTGACCGGGACCGTAGAAATCTTCTCCCCACTGCCGCCGGGTCCTACCCACAGCACTGATCTTCTGGTGTTGTGGGGGTTGTATCAGCTGCTGCAAGCATGAAAGAGTTGATCCGTTTTCCTTCTCCTTCCACCTACCTTCTTTATTCAAAAACTTGTAGCGGTCATTCCCAGAATGCAATGTGTCTTATGACTGGAGGAGTGGGATCATGTCATTCATCTACCAGTCATTTATTCACACAATGCCTCGCATACTGGAAAATAATAGTACAATTTTTAATAATTTAGGGATGGGTGGAAGGGATGAGTGAGCAGTGCAACTCTTTCACACTCGCAACGACTGTAAAAACCTCTACAGTGCTGAAAGATCAGCACTGTGGGGAGGACCTGCAGGCGGTGGGAGAAGACTTCTTCAGCATGCAGCAGCCAGCAGGACATGGAACAATTAGAGGTAAGGTATGCCCCTGGTGCAGAAAATGTCAAAAAATTTAACTAAACTTAAATTGGTGGTAAAGTCATAATCCACAATAACTGTCACCCCCTCTGTTTTGACAAGATACAAAGTACTGTGTCCATTTTTTTAAAATTCTAATTCTAAAGACCTTTTCTCACAGCACCTCTGTGCTGTCGCATGTCCTCCTCTGCTCTCCTTTCCTGATCTAAGGAGAGCGGCGGGAGGGGCTAAGATTCCCCTCTGACGTCAGCTGGCAGTGTAGGGAGGTCACATGATCAGCAAGAGGGTATTTAGGATTAGAATTTTTTTTTAAAAACGCACACCCTGTACTTTGTATATTGATAAAACAGAGGTGATGAAAGTTTTTAAATGTTACTTTTAAGCCACAGGAAGTAGCAGCAGGAGGGGATAGGCTCTCACACACATTCTAGGACCTGACAGGCATTGAGAGGGGGAGAGACTCAGGGCAGAGAGCGGGATGACGGAGGCATTTAAACTGACCATGGTACTGTATCATGGATCAGCAGCCATGATTACCATGGTCAGAACACAGAGGGCAACATAGAAACAGGGAGGATCAACCAGGTATTTTAGATCAAAGAAAGGGACAAATGACACTGCAGAAGCAGGATGGTAAGCTTTTTTTTCTTTTTCCTTTTAGGATTACAACCGCTTTAAATAGGTAACTGCAGGCAGGGCTGGCCCAAGACGTTGTGCTGCCTGGGTCCAAGAATGGAATGCTGCCCCCCCAGAAAAAAAAATCACGCCCACCAAAAGGCCACATTCATTATTTAATATCATGATAATTAAAACTAACATTTAATTTATCAGGAAGTCAGATTTACATGCAACAGCACCTTGTCTATATGCAAAATTATCTGACATACCATTATGTTTAATTCCAAGGGGCGGGTTAGGGTAGTATATAGACAGGCTAGGGGACTATATGGGTGGGCTAGGGTAGTATGTGGGTGGGCTAGGGCTGTATAGGGAAAAGCTAGGGTAGTATATGGACAGGCTAGGGTAGTATATAGACAGGTTAGGGTAGTATAGGGACAGGCTAGGGTAATATATGGACAGGCCAGGGTAGTATATGGACAAGCTAGGGTAATATATTGACAGGCTAGGGCAGGCTAGGGTAGTATATAGACAGGCTAGGGAAGTATGTAGACAGGCTAGGGCAATATAGGGGTGGGGTCGGGTAGGATATAGACAGGCTAGGGAAGTATGTAGACAGGCTAGGGCAATATAGGGGTGGGCTAGGGTAGTATAATGGCAAGCTAGGGCTGTATGGTGATGTAGCGGGGTCCCCAAATTTAACCCCGCTATACTTAAATTTAGGGGTGACCAGAGCAATAGTTGGCTCGGGTCTCTTAATTATTTGGACTCTGCCTTACTGCTGTGTCACCTGGCGTGCAGTCCCCCTTTGGGCGTATGGGTGGTGCTGTCACCTATACCCAGAGTTGAACCACAGGTGATGGAGTAGGTATTGGATGTCCTCTCTCGGCTGCCGTTGGTGGGCGGTTCTGGCCTGCTGTGCATGCCGGGAGGGGATATATAAGGAGCAGACGCCATTACACAAGAGGATTCCCGGGACCCATGCCCGAGAGCGGATTCCCGGGACCCATGCCCGGAAGCAATTCCCGGGGCCCACTGCCCGGAGGGAGCTACCCCTCAGAGGCTACAGAGTTCCAGGTAGGCCCAGTACCTTTGACTGGGTCTACAACCGAAGAGGAGTCCCAGGGAACCCGCGTGAGGGTAACCACTCTGACACAGAGGAAACCAGGGGAGGATCGATTCCATAACAAGAGGGCGAGTAATAAAGTATTGCTGACTCGGGAAAGGCCTGGTGACCTGTCGGAGGGAAGGATTCCTCACTTCGCAGACTGCCTCTGCGGAGTGTTGAAGGTTCAGGAGGGATCTCCTTGACTTGGTCCTTGGAGGGGACTGAGTCACTGTTCCAGCATCACGCCGGCTGCTAGTGCTATTGAGTGACTATCTGGGTCAGCTGTACCCACTCGGGATCGAGTGGCGACGAAGCCAAGAGTGTGCCTGAATCCACTTCTATCTGCTAATCTCTTTCTCTCACTTCAACTCTCTGGTTCCTGGAAGCAAGATAAAATAAACTCATTTGGAGTTGATATGTTGTGTGGACATTGACCTCATTTGGGAAAGATAAAGACTCGCCTCTATAAACATAGAGGGGAGAACCAGAAGAAGGAAGCAACTTGCTGCAGGACCCAAGTATGCAGTGCCGGCCTAAGACATTGTGCTGCCTGGTACCAAGAATTAAATGCTGCCCCCCCCCCCCAAAAAAAAATAACGCCCACCAAAAGGATATAATTTTATATCATGATAACTTAAGAGGATCTGTCATGGCTCTATACATGTATGTAGGAGTATAAAGAGGACCTGTCATGGCTCTATACATGTATGTAGGAGTATAAAGAGGATCTGTCATGGCTCTATACATGTATGTAGGAGTATAAAGAGGACCTGTCATGGCTCTATACATGTATGTAGGAGTATAAAGAGGACCTGTCATGGCTCTATACATGTATGTAGGAGTATAAAGAGGACCTGTCATGGCTCTATTCATGTATAGGAATATAAAGAGGACCTGTCATGGCTCTATTCATGTATAGGAATATAAAAAGGACCTGTTATGGCTGTATTCATGTATAGGAGTATAAAGAGGACCGGTCATAGCTCTATACATGTATATATAAGTATGAAGAGGACCTGTCATGGCTCTATACATGTGTATAGGGGTGTAAAAAGGACCTGTCATGGCTTTATACATGTATTTAGGAAAATAAAGAGGACCTGTCATGGCTCTATACATGTATGTAGGAGTATAAAAGGACCTGTGTGTGGCCCCGATGTCAGCCGGCCACCCGCGATCGCTCCACAGAGAGCCAGAACGGGGATTTGTCAATGTAAACAGACAGATCCCCATTCTGACAGGGGAGGAGAGACAGATCTGCTGTTCCTAGTGATTAGGAACAGAGATCTCTCTCCTCCTCCAGTCAGTCCCATCACCCCCAGTTAGAAACACCTCCCAGGTAACACATTTAACCCCTTCCACACCAGTGACATTTACACAGTAATCAGTGCATTTTTATAGCACAAATCGCTGTATAAATGTCACTGGTCCCAAAAATGTGTCAAAAGTGTCCGATCTGTTCACCGCAATGTCGCA
This sequence comes from Rana muscosa, assembly GCA_029206835.1. Classification (NCBI taxonomy): domain Eukaryota; kingdom Metazoa; phylum Chordata; class Amphibia; order Anura; family Ranidae; genus Rana; species Rana muscosa. The sequence continues at coordinate 666,814,251 of CM055118.1, forward strand.
GTCTCACTGAAAATCGCAAATCACCGCCATTACTAGTAAAAAATTTATAATAATAATAATAATAATAAAAATGCCATAAATCTATCCCCTATTTTGTAGACGCTATAACTTTTGCGCAAACTAATCAATATACACTTATTGCGTTTTTTTTTTTACCAAACATATGTAGAAGAATACATATTGGCCTAAACTGATGAAGAAATACCACCAACAGAAAGCTCTATTTGTGGGAAACAAAGGACGTAAATTTTGTTTGGGTACAGCGTCGCACGACCGCACAATTGTCAGTTAAATCGACGCAGTGCCGTATCGCAAAACAAAATTAGTGAAGTGCGTCATTTCTATTATTACATTGTTATATAATATATAAAATAGTTCAACTCACCATAATGCAGAATCAGTGGGAGCCTGAGCGTGTCACTTGCCACCGTCACCTGCCACCAGTTGCGGATTGTCACTTGCCACGACATCACACATTGCAGATTGTCACTTGCCACGACGCCACCTGCCACACATTGCGGGTTGTCACTTGCCACCTGCCACACATTGCGGGTTGTCACTTGCCACGACGCCACCTGCCACACATTGCGGGTTGTCACTTGCCACACGTTGCGGATTGTCACTTGCCACGACATCACACATTGCGTTTTGTCACTTGCCACAATGTCACTTGCCACACATTTGCGGATTGTCACTTGCCACGACGTCACACATTGCGAATTGTCACTTGCCACACGTAGCGGATTGCCACTTGCCACAACGTCACCTGACACACGTAGCGGATTGTCACTTGCCACGACGTCACACATTGCGAATTGTCACTTGCCACACGTAGCGGATTGCCACTTGCCACAACGTCACCTGACACACGTAGCGGATTGTCACTTGCCACGACGCCACCTGCCACACATTGCAGATTGTCACTTGCCACACATTGCGGATTGTCACTTGCCACAACGTCACCTGCCACACGTAGCAGATTGTCACTTGCCACTTCACCTGCCACATGTAGTGGATTGCCATTTGCTGTGTCCCAGAGTGAAGGCAGGCAGGAGAGAGATGACAGAGAAGAGGGGGATCTGACAGAGAAGAGGGGGGTCTGCTGTCAGAGAAGAGGGGGGGGTCTGCTGACATAGAGGAGGGGGGTCTTCTGACATTGAGGATGGGGAGGTGGCTGACATTGAGGACGGGGGGGTGGCTGACATTGAGGAGGGGAGGCGGCTGACATTGAGGAGGGGGGGCGGCTGACATTGAGGAGGGGGGCGGCTGATATTGAGGAGGGGGGGGCGGCTGATATTGAGGAGGGGGGGCGGCTGATATTGAGGAGGGGGGGCGGCTGACATTGAGGAGGGGGGGGCAGGTGACATTGAGGAGGGGACGCGGCTGACATTAAAGAGGGGGGGCGGCTGACATTGAGGAGGTGGGGGCGGCTGACATTGAGGACGGGGGGGTGGCTGACATTGAGGAGGGGGGGCGGCTGACATTGAGGAGGGGGGGCGGCTGACATTGAGGAGGGGGGCGGCTGATATTGAGGAGGGGGGGCGGCTGATATTGAGGAGGGGGGGCGGCTGATATTGAGGAGGGGGGGAGGTGATATTTAGGAGGGGGGCAGGTGACATTGAGGAGGGGGCGTGGCTGACATTGAGGAGGGAGGGCAGCTGACATTGAGGAGGGGGGGCGGCTGACATTGAGGAGGGGGGCGGCTGACATTGAGGAGGGGGCGGCTGATATTGAGGAGGGGGGGCGGCTGATATTGAGGAGGGGGGGCGGCTGATATTGAGGAGGGGGGGAGGTGATATTTAGGAGGGGGGCAGGTGACATTGAGGAGGGGGCGTGGCTGACATTGAGGAGGGAGGGCAGCTGACATTGAGGAGGGGGGGCGGCTGACCTTGAGGGGGGGCAGTTAAGGAGGGGGGGCGGCTGACATTGAGGAGGGGAGGCGGCTGACATTGAGGAGGGGGGGCGGCTGACATTGAGGAGGGGGGGCGGCTGACATTGAGGAGGGGGGGCGGCTGATATTGAGGAGGGGGGGCGGCTGATATTGAGGAGGGGGGGCGGCTGACATTGAGGAGGGGGGGCAGGTGACATTGAGGAGGGGACGCGGCTGACATTAAAGAGGGGGGGGCGGCTGACATTGAGGAGGTGGGGGCGGCTGACATTGAGGACGGGGGGGTGGCTGACATTGAGGAGGGGGGGCGGCTGACATTGAGGAGGGGGGGCGGCTGACATTGAGGAGGGGGGCGGCTGATATTGAGGAGGGGGGGGCGGCTGATATTGAGGAGGGGGGGCGGCTGATATTGAGGAGGGGGGGAGGTGATATTTAGGAGGGGGGCAGGTGACATTGAGGAGGGGGCGTGGCTGACATTGAGGAGGGAGGGCAGCTGACATTGAGGAGGGGGGGCGGCTGACATTGAGGAGGGGGGGCGGCTGACATTGAGGAGGGGGGCGGCTGATATTGAGGAGGGGGGGGCGGCTGATATTGAGGAGGGGGGGCGGCTGATATTGAGGAGGGGGGGAGGTGATATTTAGGAGGGGGGCAGGTGACATTGAGGAGGGGGCGTGGCTGACATTGAGGAGGGAGGGCAGCTGACATTGAGGAGGGGGGGCGGCTGACCTTGAAGGGGGGCAGTTAAGGAGGGGGGGCGGCTGACATTGAGGAGGGGGTGCAGGTGACATTGAGGAGGGGGGGCTGACATTAAAGAGGGGGGGCTGACAGAGACGGACCTCAGGAGACAGTGACACACAGCGAGTTAGGAGCATGCAGGGCAGGCGCGATTATCCACAGACACAGTCCAGCTCCTCCAGGCTCCAGGAGAAGCAGTACTGGGGCGGGTCTTCACAGTTGTGATCACATGATTAGGAGCAGGCTCCCGTCCTGTGTTCACCATCAGGATACAAGGGAGCTCCTCCAGGCGAATCACAGAGCCTCATGTCCGCACATGACCTGCTTAGCCAATCACAGGACACCCGCCGCTGCCAATTGCTGAGCTGAGCTCGGCTCAAACACAGAGCGCACCGAGGCAGTAGTGTGATTGTGAACTGGATGATCGTGCCCCTCTAGCCAGGGATTCGGCTGCCGCAGGATAGGTATGTGTGCCTGGGTTTCTGACGGGTGGAAACCCAGGCACATGTGCATCGGAGCGGGCTGGCAGGCGGCAATTTGCCGCACCCCCTGAAAGTGCCGCCTGGGACCGAGGTACCATCGGGTTCCATGGTAGGGCCGGCCCTGCAAGTATGTAACACCGCCTGACCTTTATAATCTAGAGTACGCGGGCATGTGGCACGGTGTGGCAGGGGGAAAAGGATCCGTGTGCTACAGTGATTTTTGAGCATTTGTCACCCTGCCTCCTGGCCCAGTCCCCCCCTGGATGACACACAAAACTGCTGAAAAAAAAATCTTGGGTGTCAATTTGCCGTCCCTCTCAAAGTGCCATCTGGGTCCAATGGACAGTGCCATGAAAAAGTATTCACACCCCTTGAACTTTTCCACATTTTGCCATGTTACAACTAGGGCTGGGAAAAAATCGATTTGATTTAAAAATCAAGTTGGTAGGTCAAATCGATTCATATTTTCATAAAATCTATTTTTTTATTTATTTTTTTTCCCCAGGACCGGCGCTAAGAATCCTCCTATTACCGGGTGCAGACCCTCACAGACCCTCCTGTGTCCCTCCTGTCTTGATAGCCTCTCCGGGGCCGCGGCCTCGCCTAAAAAATCCTGCCCGCAGCTCCTCAGGACCAGCGCTAGAGTCCTCCTGCTACCGGGTGCGGACCCTCACAACTGACCCTCCTGTGTCCCTCCTGCCATGGTGGCCTCTCCGGGGTGTGCAGGGGAGAAGTCAATCCGCTGTGATCCTGGGAAAAGTCTGCAAGGCCGGCCATCGCGGACTAGGCCGAAGCTGCGGCCTCGCCTAAAAACTCCTGCCCGCAGCTCCTCAGGACCGGCGCGGTGTCCATCGTAAAAAAAAAAATCGAGTGGTAAATCGAGTTTTTTTATATAAAAATCGCCCAGCTCTAGTTACAACCATGAACTTTTTATTGTATTTTAATGTATTTTATTGGGATTTTATGTGATAAATCAACAAAACGTGGCACATAATTGTGAAAAGCAAGGAAAATTATAAATGGTTTTCAATTTTTTTTTTACAAATAAATATGTGAAAAGTTCAGCCCACTGAGTCAATACTTTGCAGAACCACCTTTCGCTGCAGTGACAGCTGTAAGTCTTGTTGGGGATGTCTCTACCAGATTTGCACATCTAGAGAGTGACATTTTTGCCCATTCTTCTTTGTAAAATAGCTCAAGATCTGTCAGATTGCATGGAGAGTGTCTGTGAACCGTAATTTTCAAGTCTTGCCACAGATTCTCAATTGGATTTAGGTCTGGACTTTGACTGGGCCATTCTAACACATGAATATGCTTTGATCTAAACCAGTGGTTCTCAACCTGGGGGTCGAATGACGATTTGCCAGGGGTCACCGAATCCTGGGCTGTGCCTGAAGCACGCATGACTCTCACAGCCTTTTCGTGGTTGCCCAGCAGGGCTGTTCCAGCAACGAACATGAGCCCAGCAGCTCCAGCCACTGTCTCGAGTCCTCTTTGGATAAATTGATAGCAGCGGGAGCCATTGGCTCCCGCTGCTGTCAATCAAATACAGTGACATGGGAGCCGGGGGCAGGGCCAAGTCCTGCCGTCTGTCAATGGACGCAGCAGCAGGACTCGGGAGCGCGCCCTCACGAGTGCCCCGATGAAAAGGAGGAGCCAGGAATGTTGCCGGGGGACCCCAAAGAAGGAGGATCGGGGCCGCTCTGTGCAAAACCTTTGCACAGTGCAGGTAAGTAGCACCATCATCGCTCAGCGGGTGTCATCCTTTAGGGAGTGTCATGGATATGCAGTAGTGTTTGTCTGTCAGCTTACCTTCCTTCCCATGTGTTCATCTTAGAGGCCAGAACCCTTTCACCTGGCTTCCTTTATAATCTCCTCCCAGCCTGACTCCACCCCAGGCCCTATCACAGAACACTATATTAACCTGTGCACTGCAAGCCTGCTTGGCTGATCAACGTGTTTGTTAAGCATTGTGTGTTTGGGTTCCTGCCTGCCGTGTGCTACGTCTGTCTCTCTGTTACGTTATTGGCTTGTCCCCGACTATCCCTGTCTGCTCGTGACCCTTGACCTTCGGCTTGTCTTTCGTTATCCTTGTCTGCTTGTGGCCCTTGACCTTCAGCTTGTTATTCGTTACTCTTGTATCTTGTGCTGCTGCTTCCCCTCTTGTCCCCTTATCCTACGGGGCGTGAGCTAGGAGACTCTAGGGGCCGCGACCTGGACCCAGCCTGCAGCAAAACATCCTCACCACTAGAGGCTCTGGAGAAGACCTGCTGGGTCTTAGACTCCGCACCCTGGGGAATCTTGGCTCTAGCTTCCTATAGGATCCCGGTTGTGCTCCTCTGGTCCCGCTTTCCACAACCACCCAGTTTCCTATCCGCAGCAGTCAGCCATAGGGTTCACTACCTTGCGGTGCACTCCTGTCCCCCTACGGTGTGCATCTGTCACCTGGCCGTAGGTGACCTGACAGTTTGATCAGCCATGAACCCGGCTGACATGCCGCTCCCCGCGGATGATCCTTTGCAGGGCATAGTCCGCAGACTTGAGACCCAGGAATCTAATCAGACCCAGGTCATGCGATTCCTTCAGGATTTGGCGTCCCGTTTTGAACAGGTTCAGGCCTCATTAGGACCCCTGGTTCAACAACCTCAACCGCTACCAGCAGCTGCACCTATTCCGGTCGCAGTCGCAGCCACACATTCACTACAACTGCCAGCTCCGTCCCGTTTCTCTGGGGACTCCAAGGCCTGCAGGGGGTTCCTTAGCCAATGCACGATTCATTTCGAGCTTCAGCCTCAAAACTTTCTGTCTGAGAGGGCAAAGGTAGCCTATATAATTTCCCTCCTCTCCGGTGAAGCTTTAGCCTGGGCAGCCCCTCTGTGGGAACTGAATGATCCAGTGGTTTCTAGCCTGTCTGGCTTCTTGAAACTTTTAAGGAATATCTTTGAAGAACCGGCTCGTGTCTCTTCAGCAGCCTGCGCCCTTCTACGTCTCCGCCAAGAGTCTGCTTCAGTGGGACAGTATGCCCTTCATTTCCGCATACTGTCGGCTGAGTTGAGCTGGAACAATGAGGCCTTAGTCGCAACCTTTTTGCATGGCCTCTCTGATAGAGTGAAGGATGAATTAGCAGGAAGAACCATCCCCACTGATCTGGGCGGAGTTATCTCCTTGTGTAACCAGATCGATATTCGCTTTCAGGAGAGGACCTTAGAAAAGCAACGCCAGCACTCCTTGGTTCTTAGTCAGCCTGAGCTCCCCTCTCTTCGACCCGTAGAGCATCTCCTACCAGCTGAGGAACCCATGCAGCTGGGTCGGACCAGGCTATCCCCCGAGGAACGTGCTAGGCGCAGAACTCTTGGTCTGTGTCTTTACTGTGGGGGCAAAGGTCATTTTCGTGACACTTGCTCTCTTTGTCCAGAAAAACGTTCGGGTCCACTTCATCTGGAAAGTGGAGTATTGGACCCAGAAATATCACCTTCCCCTTCTCGTCTTCTGCTTTCTGTGTTCCTTCATGTTGGTGCTTCTTCTCATTCGGTCTCAGCATATCTGGATTCCGGAGCCGCTGGTAATTTCATGGACTGGGAAATCGCATCGTCCATGAGACTTACTCTTTTGCCCCTCACCACGCCATTGGTGGTGTTGGCGATAGATGGTACTGTTCTCCCAGGGGGACCTATCCGCTTCCAGACCCTCCCTGTTAAGATGTTGGTAGGGACACTCCACCAGGAGTGGATATCCTTCCTTATCTTACCCAAGGCCTCAACGCCTATAATTTTGGGTCTCCCATGGTTACAGCTCCATTCTCCTCATGTGGACTGGACTACTGGACAGATCCTGGCTTGGGGTTCCTCCTGTTCCTCGTCCTGCCTACCCAAGGTTGCCCCCTGTGAACCCGAGCCGGTCATTCATTCCAGGTCGCATAACCATTTACATTTCTCTGTCCCTAATCACCCTTGGACGCACAGCCAGGCTAGCTTGTCTACAAGTCCTGCAGTCGCTACGTCTTGCGATGCGATTCAGGTAGTCGCTACACCTGACTCTGCTATTCACTCGGCCTCTGTACTAGTTATGCCAGTCCAGCCCATGCCCAGTGAGCCGCCTACTTTTTCTTGTTCAGGACATTCTGCTTGTCTTTCAGCTATTCAGCTTGACTCCTGTGACATGTCACCCTCTAACCAACCTGACTTCAGGGTTCCACTGACATCTGCCCAGTCTGATGGTCCTGTGCTAGATGACCAGTTCATCTTTAAGGGTCTAGGGGACCCTCCTCAGATTTCTGTTGATCCTCTCATGCCCTTGCTTATTCCTAGAGAGCCTTTGGTCCTCAATAGATCTTCTTGTCATCTCCCTACCTCGGTTCTGGTCTCTGAGGATAATCTAAAGTATGAGGTTAGACAAGTTCTGGATTCTCGGCTCTGCAGAGGTATTCTTCAGTACCTTGTGCATTGGAGAGGTTTTGGTCCTGAGGAGGCGTCTTGGATCGCTGCATCTGATGTCGTTGCACCTCATCTGTTGAAGAGGTTTCATCTGAGATTTCCCTTTAAGCCTGGGCCCAGGCGAGGGAGGGCCCATAAGAGGGAGGGTACTGTCATGGATATGCAGTAGTGTTTGTCTGTCAGCTTACCTTCCTTCCCATGTGTTCATCTTAGAGGCCAGAACCCTTTCACCTGGCTTCCTTTATAATCTCCTCCCAGCCTGACTCCACCCCAGGCCCTATCACAGAACACTATATTAACCTGTGCACTGCAAGCCTGCTTGGCTGATCAACGTGTTTGTTAAGCATATTGTGTTTGGGTTCCTGCCTGCCGTGTGCTACGTCTGTCTCTCTGTTACGTTATTGGCTTGTCCCCGACTATCCCTGTCTGCTCGTGACCCTTGACCTTCGGCTTGTCTTTCGTTATCCTTGTCTGCTTGTGGCCCTTGACCTTCAGCTTGTTATTCGTTACTCTTGTATCTTGTGCTGCTGCTTCCCCTCTTGTCCCCTTATCCTACGGGGCATGAGCTAGGAGACTCTAGGGGCTGCGACCTGGACCCAGCCTGCAGCATAACATCCTCACCACTAGAGGCTCTGGAGAAGACCTGCTGGGTCTTAGACTCCGCGCCCTGGGGAATCTTGGCTCTAGCTTCCTATAGGATCCCGGTTGTGCTCCTCTGGTCCCGCTTTCCACAACCACCCAGTTTCCTATCCGCAGCAGTCAGCCATAGGGTTCACTACCTTGCGGTGCACTCCTGTCCGCCTACGGTGTGCATCTGTCACCTGGCCGTAGGTGACCTGACAGGGAGTTGATAGCAAGCTCAGCGATAAGCTGGGCGTCAACCTGATACAGGCACGCAGCACTCTCCAGCCTCTCCTCCCACTCAGCTAGGGAGTTATTAGACCCATTAAACTTAGGCACCAGTGCCAAGGCTGCTCCTATTGGTGCCATAATGGTCCACATACGCTGCAAAGAGGGTCATACCCTGTCAACTGCCGCCAAGTGTGGGTAGGTGCAGCGTGATGTGGGTGTCAGAAAACACACAGAATCCAACTGCAGAAACAAGAATATATTGTAACAGAAGTCCAGCAATACAGCAATACAACTGGGAACACAAGCAGGTTGTAACAGCAATGAGACAGCAGATTGGAGACTCAGAGGTGCTGACAGTATCTGTCTTAAGGAGCTGAATGCAGCCTGGCCGGTCCGTACCGAAATGGGGAGGCTTTCAGGAAAGATGGCGTGTCCCTGCACTGTCCCTACTCCTCCGGAACCTTTCCCTGACAGACGGGTAACCTGTCCCTACTCTAGCCACTTGCCAAAAGTGCGCTAAACTCAAGGTCTTAAATAGACTCTGCCTGACCCAAGATGGCCACCAGGGGTGCCAGGATCCAGTCGGATAACTGCCTCTGTGTAACTAAGGAAACCATACAGGAACCAAGTTCCTTTTGGCTTCCTCTGCCAGCCGTGGACAATGCCACCGCAGTGGAAAAAATTGATTGCCTACAAGCGCAGCCCCATCACTCAAATAGGTTAGGTACGGTGGGTGGTAGCGTCTGACAAACACGACAGGAGTTTAATTCCTGCCGCAGCTGTGAAGCAAAACATTGCAGCTGCAACACGTGTACTCCCCTGGCAGCTGAGTGGTTGAAGGGCAGTAAAAAACAGTTATGTATATGTAGCGCCCCTTTACTTTCAGGGGAGCTAGGTACCTAAATTTAGGGGTTGATCTGGGTTGGTAGCCAGGCCCAGATCACTTCACTTCAGTTCTTCTGCTTTTGCCAAGTGGTGTTGCTGGTGTACAGTTCCCTGTGGCCTGTAGGTGGCGCTGCCATAACAGTTCAGGGTTGAACCGCTGGTGACATTGCTGTACCTTTGGGTGTCCTCTCCAGGCAGCTGTACGGGGGCGTGGTCGGCCCGCTGTACATGCTGGGAGAGGATACGAAAGGGGCGGACGCCATCTTAGGAGAGGAGAAGGGAGAAGGAGCGGAACTGAGGAGCAGTACCGCCTGCATCTCGTGGCCCCCCAGGCCATGGGAGTGCGCAGGGGAAGATCAGTCTCAGGTACCTTTAGCCTGGGGCTGCAACTTTTCTTGTAGGCCCAGCACCTTTAGCTGGCCTACCATCTAAAGAGGAATTCCAGGGCACTCGAGGGTGACCCGTTCTGGAGAGGGAGCCAGGGTTACCGGTGAAGGAAGTCACCGCCTCAGATGAGGCCTGGTCACCTACAGAGGGATTCCACAAGTCCGCCACAGACATTGTAGTGTGCTTCAACTTGCACCTAGGTCCTTATGCTACAAGTGCCGGGAGGTTTGGAACAAGGCAAATGGGTTCCAATCGTATCCCTAAGAAAGTAAAGTTCGTGCATCACTCCAGCTGCTAGGACCGTGAGAGGGAACTATCCGGGTGAGCAGAGTCCACTTGGGATTGAGTGGTGATATTAAGTGCCTGAACCTGCCTCCCTGTTATTCTATTCTTCACCTTCAACTTTCCTGTCCGGTTTCAAGCATAAAGAAAATAAACCTTCAGCCTTTGAGGTTTAACCTTGTCTGGACATTGGCCTTATTGATACACAAACAACAGACTTTTCCCTACACTCTAGGGAAAGGAACCAGCCTAGAGGATGTAACTCGCTGCGGAACCCAAAAAAAACTGTGAACACCGCTTAACCTCTTCGGAGAGGAGGGTACGGGCATATAGCACGGTGTGCCTTGTCTTACAAGTGAGCCAGGTGAGAAAAAGGTCCGTGTGCTACATATACTTTGTACAAGTTAATGGCTGGGGCTGCCGCTAATTGCATGTGTAGCGGCCTCACCCCTCTCACCCCTTCTTCTTCTCGGCTTGTTGTCTGGTCTAGGGGGATTAGGGAGGAGGGGTGCGGTACACTACGGCCTATGTCCTCTTATGTGTAGAGGTGAAAGCCAACACCTGTTTACCATCGGGTCATGTGCATAACCCAAAGCCAAGTCCGTTCTATAGTTGACCCCCCCCCTTTGCTCCCAGTAACTGGAGTTCCACACCACTGAAAAGGTCCAACTCTTATTTATTCTCTGACAGCAATAAATCGTCCTTTAACAGCAGACAGGTTGTGACCCAAAGAACAGTTCAGTATAGGTGGGGAGTAGGTCAAGGCACAATCCTCAAATAGAACTAACCATTGTAGTGTCACCAATGGTTATGGCGCACAGCCGCTGCCACTGACCGTGTAGAACAGGAACAGAATTACCTTCTCTAAATGCAGCCCATGTCAGAGGGAAGACATCCTTCCAAGAGAGTTTCCAGAGGCCCCGCTGTCACCGGCAAATGCTGCACCGGACTGTTCGGAGAGGTTACGCTCCCTGGCCTCCTCGTCTCAGATTCGGGCACCCAACACCTTAGGGCCCCTCGGACTCTTCCACCCCTGCGGAACCCAGTCAAAGGTACTGGGCCTCCTCCGTAGTACCTCACCCCAGGCTGAAGGTGCCTGGGATGAACTCCGGAACGCCAGCACCCAGGCTGAAGGTGCCTGGGCGCGGATGTGACCTCCGACTCTGAACCTCGTGTTGAGGGCGTCTCTCCCCTTTATCTCCTCTCCTGACAGGCACAGCAGGGTCCCCGCCCCGCTGCACGGCTGCCGAAACAGGACAAAAAGGGCACAGCGCTGCAGTGATGGTTCAACCCCGGCCCAGGGCGACAGCGCCACTCACAGACCGTAGGGAACTGTACACCACTGGAGTCCTCCACGAACAGAAAATGGTCCCAAATTCCCTAACAATCAGTGCATCTGGGTCATACTACCACCCAGATGCTCCCCCTAAATTTAATTACCCGCTATACATGTAACTGCTCGTCTGAGTGGTTATGTGTGAATAGAACCTCTGACTGACCTTGGACGCAGCAAGTGTGTGTCCAGGGTTGGCATTTCTGCAGAATTTTGTCCGCAGCTAATCCGCCAGTATGTACGTGGCCATGGCACAGAGTATTGCTGTGTCCAGAGGCAGCATTCAGTGGCAGAAAACTATCCATAACGTGAATATAGTCTTAGGCCTCATTCACATTGACTGCGGCTTTGAAATTGTGTGACTTCATCTGAAATCGCACTATTTTAAAGCCGCATGTCAACGCGACTTGGAAGACATCTGTGTGGCTTCATGCACAAATGTCTATGCAAATCGCACCCGAAATCCACAAAAGTAGTGCAGGAACTACTTTTTCAAATCGATGCGGCAATGCAAAGTCAGCCGATTTGAACAGTGCAATTGCTGGTAATAGGGGGCGACTTGTCATGCAATTTTGACCTGCCAAATCAAATGACAGAAAGCTCCAGTGTGAATGAGGGCTAAGGGTCTGCTGCCAGGTTCTGAGCCCCAACCCCCTGGCTGTACTCTGAGGTAGTAGTGACATACAATTATCCATGAGGTGATTTATGTAATAGGCGGGTCATATAATACTAATGAACTATTTCAGGGACTGAAGAGAGTGTTCTATCACACAATCTCCTTTATTTACATCTCTACCAGCACTAGCCGGGAATTTCTGCTGACTGCCAATGACAAGGCAAGTTTGGGGGCGGACGTGACGTCACGAGCAGTGGTACTGGAAAGATGGCGGCGTCCATGCTGAGATTCGCTGGTTCCCTGGGACGGAGGGTGATCGGTGGAGTGGCGAGGGGGTCACAGGTATACCAAGCGGTACATAGGACAAAAGGGATGGGGGAGGGTATTCGGCTCGCATGGAACGCCTGTAATAATGTCATGGCTCCCTGTTATGTGTCACTGATGTTAGTGAAGGAGACTGGACAATGTAACATAGAGCCAGGCGTAGTGTGTGGCTTGTTACACTGTAGCTGAGATATCAGTAGGCTAGAGAACAGTAATCGCTTGTATGTTTCAGCACTGAGGTCTCATGTACAACTATGAGGGTGGGATGGTGCGTGCGCATTTTTGCGTGTTGCGTTTAGAGCAGACTAATAACTTTATTGGCATGCCCTATGTGCAAAACACACACATGTGCATGACCCTTTTTATTTCCACACAGCACCAGAATGCATGGTACTTTGTTAGGATGAGTTTTGGCACTCACAAAAATACATGTTAGCAAGGTGTGTTGGGGTGCCACTTGAAAATGAATGGCACTGCCATGCACCTCTAACAATGGGGTGTGTGTTGCGGGAATGTGCACAATCTTGCATGTGTTCCCTCTATGTGGCCATGTTTGTGTCAGGCTTAAAGGAAACCTGCGGGGGCATGCTCAGGAGTGGTCATCTTCATCCAGACTTTGCTAAGTAGGGATGGACTTGGGCGTCTTCAAATCCTAGTCCCAACTCACCTGAGCAATCCCACCAGGAAGCTGTCATCTGTACTGAACTAAATTTAACCAGTTCAATACTTGCCACTTTCACCCCCTTCCTGTCCAGGCCAGTTTTCAGTGCTGTTGCATTTTGAATGACAATTGCGCAGTCATGCAACACTGTATCCAATCGAAAAATTTATAATTTTTTTCCCCCACAAATGGTGCTTTCTTTTGGTGGTAGTTGATCATCGCTGGGTTTTTTTTGTTTGTTTTTTTTTTTTTAAATACAAAAAAGACCGAAAATGTTGAATAGAATAAAATATAAAAAAAATGTCTTCGTAAGTTTTTCTCCTTCACTGACGGGCACTGATGATGAGGAACTAATATGCAGCACTGATGGTCAGCACTCATAAGTGGCACTGAAGTGCACTCATAGGCAGCATTGAGAAGGCACTGACAGGTATTACCGATGAGCACTGATTGGCATCCCTAATGGGCACTGATTGGCATCCTTGATGTGCACTGTCAGAGCGACACACCGCACTACCGATTGCTGCGCACGGCTTATCCTGCTTGACAGCATATGACGCCCAGTCAGGATAATACAACCACCCTGCGGCCATCATTCTGCATCTGACAGATGGGAAGTGGTTAAAGAGGAGCTCCAAAAAAAAACATTTAAAGTCAGCAGCTACAAATACTGTAGCTGTTGAATTTTAATATATGGACACTTACCTGTCCCAGGATCCAGCGATGTCCTCACCTTTGTGCTTTGGGTCCAGGTTCTGGCATCTTAAGGCCTCATGCCCATGGACGTTTTTACAGCTGTGTTTTTTACAGCTTAAAAACGCCTGTCCATGTTGTATAATTATTATTTTTTATTTATTTTTTGAAAAAAAAAAAAAAAAACGTCGGAGCTTAAAAGCGCAATCGTTGCGTTTTTGCACGTTTTTTTGACGCTTCACGTTTTTTTTATGCCTGACACCGACGCTGTGGAACGCACTGGTCCTGGGTTTTTTTTACAGCTTAAAAACGTCTATGCTATTTGCAGCTCAAAAACGTCTAGGTGGGCATGAAGCTATAGACTAACATGGACAGGCGTTTTTAAGCTGTAAAAAACGCTCAAAAACGCGGCTGTAAAAACGTCCGTGGGCATGAGGCCTAAAGAGGAAGTAAACCCTCATTAATTTTTTTTTTTTTTTTTTAAATGAACCCTGCAAGAGAATGTCATAATGAGTTAGTATGCATAGCATACTAGCTCATCATGATCGACTTACCTGAGATCGAAGCCCCCAAAGTTCTCCTCCGTGCCTTCCCTGCCGCCGCCATGTCTCCGATCTTCTTCCTGTTATTGCCGCTCCGGCGCTGTGATTGGCCTGGAGCGGCGATGACGTCACGCGCGCTCGGGCCGGCAAGATCCATTCAGAAAACCGGCAACGGTGCCGGCCCGCTAGTGCGCATGCGCGTGACGTCATCGGTGCTGTGCTTTACAGTAAATATCTCCTTAACCGTGTAGGTTAACCACTTCCCGCCCAGTCAATAGGAGATTGACGTCCGGGAAGTGGTTCTGTTATCCACACTGGACGTCTATTGACGTCCTGCAGGATAACAGCCGCCGCGCGCCCGGGGGGAGGGCGTGCATCGCGGCGATCGGTGGAGCGGTGTGTCAGTCTGACACACCGCTACACTGATCTCGGTAAAGAGCCTCCGGCGGAGACTTTTTACCACGTGATCAGCCGTGTCCAATCACGGCTGATCACGATGTAAACAGAGCCGTTGATCGGCTCTTCCTCACTCGAGTCTGACAGACGCGAGTAGAGGAGAGCCGATCGGCGGCTCTCCTGACAGGGGGGGTTCGCGCTGATTGTTTATCAGCGCAGCCCCCCCTCGGATGCCCCCCAGGACCACCAGGGAATCCCCAAGCATGTGGATGGCCAGGTAAGTCCCCCATGGCCATCCACATGCACAAATACATACACAACATATACCAATCAGTGCCCACAAATGGGCACTGACTGGCACCATCATGGCACAACCAAAATGTATGATGTCCATCAGTGCCAGCTACCAGTGTCCACAAGTGCCCACCTATAAGTGCCCCTCATCAGTGCCGCCTTATCAGTGCCCGTCATTGAAGTAGAAAAGGTACTTATTTACAAAAAGAAATTAACAGAAACAAAGGAAAACTTAGTTTTTTTCAAAATTTTCGCTCTTTTTTTATTTGTTGTGCAAAAAATAAAAATCGCAGAGGCGATCAAATACCACCGAAAGAAAGCTCTATTTGTGGGAACAAAATGATAAAAAAATTGTTTGGGTACAGTGTTGCATGACCGCGCAATTGTCATTCAAATTGCGACAGGGCTGAAAGCTCAAAATTGGCTTGGGCAGGAAGGTGTATAAGTGCACCTACAGGTATATTTCTTGCACCTACAGGTAAGCCTTAATCTAGGCTTACCTGTAGGTGCAAGTTGTGTGGTTGGGTTTACAACCACTTTAAGTAAGGGAAACCATCAGTGAAACCTGGCACGAGCCTGTGAATGGTTCTGCAGGCTTCTGGGGCCTGTGATGTGTCCCAGAAGGCTGCGGGGGGGGGGGGAAGGAGAGCTGCGGTGATCTGACCGAAGTAGGAGGGGGTAAATGTTAAAACCAGGTACCCCTCCCCCCCCAAAAAAAGACAGCTTCCTGGTGGGCTCGCTCGGGTTGGTTCGGACTAGGATCCAAACGCACTGGTGAGTCACTGACCTGGAAACAGTATGCAGGATGGGAGGTTAGGTTGGGAGCCACACCACTTCACTCCACAGTCATTCACTTTATACTTTTAGTAATCAAGCAATCACATCTCAATAACAAACTTTTTAGTTTTATCAAACTATTCCTACTAATAATAAGATTAATTAATCTACAAATTAACCAATTAAATTATGTAATAATATGAATAGAATAATTACAACGAACCAAACATATGATTCAACATTAGCCAGTCTGTGATCTCAGGGCAGTACGGAACACCCTTGGAATCTCCGTTAATTATCCATTGTGATTTTTTTTTTATATATTCAGTTGCAGGTGCCTTGCCTCCCATCCTCCTCTCCGTTCCAAAAGCGTGGCCCCTTGCAAGCCTGGTGGGACATGGTCTCGCCCAGGGCGTGCAGCAGGTACGAGTGGAAACAGTGGGACCACTGAACGCAAACGTTTTTAAACCCTCTGGTTCGGGCGATGCACTCCGCTTCTTTCATCCTTTGGATGGTAAATATACTCACAAAATATATATAGAGATAATAAATATTACAAAACTGGAACCTATAACGATGCTTTGTAAATTTCCTAACCTAGAATTACTTAATATATTCCCTTAGACCCTAATTCCCCCTGAAGAAGACCTAGACACAAAATCGGTCGAAATGCATTGGGGTGGGGTACCCAGAATAGTGATGTGGACCATCAAATTACTATGTTGATAACGCAATTGACAAACCATGTTTTATGGACAAATGTCTGTCTCAAGCGATGTTTTATGTTGTTGTGTGTACCGTCAACCAGAGCTTGTATTGTAAATCTATTGTATATCTGAATGAATTATGTATCATAATTAAAGATTTTTACCTTATTATTTATTATTTATTTCCAATTCATTTCTGCTCCAAAAAAAACCCTTTGGGGAAAACTTTCCACTTGTTTACACACATTTTGGGTTGAGCAGCCTTGATGGACTCTCGCATATGTGTTTTCTGTTTCTAGTACTTTCTTGGGTGGTTAAACACCCCTTCCCCATCCAACACATGAGAGCAACAATAAGAGTTGAGGGATACCCCAATCTTCTGAAAGAAATATCAGGTTTGCTGATCTGTTAAGGCACCTGTATTTAAATGGCTTAATATAAGCATAGAGAAAAAAATTTCTCTGAGGTGAAACAAGACAAGATTTCCCTCTCTTCCTTTCATGAAATTGGGCATATCAATATATCCTCAGCTTTTTGATAAGTTAAACTATAGTCCACACCATCAATGTTAAGATATATCAAACCTACATCAATTTTGCATGGCTTCTAAATGTAATTCTTTGCCTTGGTGACCATCCCACTTGTGCCACTTTTTCCTGCTCTGTGGTACTGGGTGGGTACCTTATTTCCCTCCCACCTGGCTTCCCGGCATGGTGGGGAGACGCATTCAATGCGGTTCTCCCTGCCATCGTGTTTCCCGCAGTTGTGTCCCCTACCAGGACCACTGGGGGAAGCCCGTTTTCATGCCGGCGGCATTCTGTGATCACCGCCGGACTGGTGGTGACGTCACGGGGGTGCGCGGGTATACTGCGCACGCGCGTGATGTCACAACGTCGCGTGTTTACGTCGGGGGTGTCGGCTAGTGCCGGGGCTTCGGCCTCCCAGAACGCCGAGGAGGCCACGCGCATGCCGCCAGCGGCGGCAGGAACGGTCCTGAAGGGGTGGGGGGAGGAGATGCACACCTGTCAACCATATGCCATTAAGGCATACACTACATATGTTCGCAGCTTCAGGTGATCCTGATGGATCCCTAGAAGGCTGCTAACCTACACAAGAAGGACCGGAGTGCTGGGTAAGTTCAGCGTTGAGGCCAATCAGACTGGCTATTACTTAATCTTAATCCATCTATGTAGATACATCCCAATCATGTACACATACAAAACCCTTTTATTATTTACGACAACAAATACCAATTCACTATGTGCTTTAATACAGTTATATTTTTCACTATATTTTTAATTTAATCCAATACTGACATGGCTTGACTATTTAAACACTTTAACTACTCATTACCCTCAGTCACACACTTTTGTTTTTGTTCACCTCACACTTTATTTTACTTATTTGTTTTTTTTGTTTAACCAACATTTTTTAGATTCTTAATCACCTTATTACGAGCCACACCACTTCACTCCACAGTCATTCACTTTATACTTTTAGTAATCAAGCAATCACATCTCAATAACAAACTTTTTAGTTTTATCAAACTATTCCTACTAATAATAAGATTAATTAATCTACAAATTAACCAATTAAATTATGTAATAATATGAATAGAATAATTACAACGAACCAAACATATGATTCAACATTAGCCAGTCTGTGATCTCAGGGCAGTACGGAACACCCTTGGAATCTCCGTTAATTATCCATTGTGATTTTTTTTTATATATTCAGTTGCAGGTGCCTTGCCTCCCATCCTCCTCTCCGTTCCAAAAGCGTGGCCCCTTGCAAGCCTGGTGGGACATGGTCTCGCCCAGGGCGTGCAGCAGGTACGAGTGGAAACAGTGGGACCACTGAACGCAAACGTTTTTAAACCCTCTGGTTCGGGCGATGCACTCCGCTTCTTTCATCCTTTGGATGGTAAATATACTCACAAAATATATATAGAGATAATAAATATTACAAAACTGGAACCTATAACGATGCTTTGTAAATTTCCTAACCTAGAATTACTTAATATATTCCCTTAGACCCTAATTCCCCCTGAAGAAGACCTAGACACAAAATCGGTCGAAATGCATTGGGGTGGGGTACCCAGAATAGTGATGTGGACCATCAAATTACTATGTTGATAACGCAATTGACAAACCATGTTTTATGGACAAATGTCTGTCTCAAGCGATGTTTTATGTTGTTGTGTGTACCGTCAACCAGAGCTTGTATTGTAAATCTATTGTATATCTGAATGAATTATGTATCATAATTAAAGATTTTTACCTTATTATTTATTATTTATTTCCAATTCATTTCTGCTCCAAAAAAAACCCTTTGGGGAAAACTTTCCACTTGTTTACACACATTTTGGGTTGAGCAGCCTTGATGGACTCTCGCATATGTGTTTTCTGTTTCTAGGTTTTTAAGACTTACCTGGCTGCATACTTGGTTGGGTTAGTGACTGACTAATCAAGCCATAGGATAAGCTTGACTGCCCATTATCTGCAGTCTAAAGCTGAACTCCAGCCTTTCCTTCAGCCTTACTCCATTTTACAGGCTCCTCTCCTGTACTGAAAATGCTTACTCTGATTTCACTTCAAACAACAGACAACCTTCATTTCTGTCTGGGGGACCTCCTGCATCATCTAGCCCTGCTTTACTCACTCTGGCCTGTCCATTTAGTTCACCAAATTCCGGCTCTTTCTATCATGGAGTTGCTACATAATATGTGGGCGTTACCACCGCTTCCGTTTTCAGGAAGTTATGTACAGCACCTTGCCAACCCCTTCTACCAGCCACAATCTCCCTGCATTTCATGGAGAAGTAGAGACCCAGAAATGATGTCACTGAGTCTGAAATAAGGCATGTAATGAAAATGGAAAGGTTTTCTTTAATAATTGCATTAAAAAATTGATAAAGGGGTGGGGGTGGGATAAGGAAGCAGGGATGGCAAATGTAAGTGGATTAAAGATGAATTCCAGATATGTTTATTTTTACAGTTACATTGGTCTGGTTTGGACTAATAATTTTGCATATACCATACCTGTGGCAAGGTCCTGTGCCAAGCAGCTGCATTGTGAACACAGGAGGTAGTGCTCTGGGCACAGGCACCAGTCAGAGATTGCTTTGCATCTTCTCAATGAATGCAAAGCAGTCTCTGATTGGATGAGTTGGGAGGCGGGGTGGTGAAGTCACCATTTTCAACTTTTTTTCCAGTCCAAGAACATTTTGCATTCATTAAGAAAATGTTTTCTGATTGGCGCTTGTGCCAAGCGAACGATCTCCTATATTCTCAATGCAGTTTGGCACGGGACCCAGAAGCCAGTGGAGATCCCACAGGTATGGTCTATGCATAGTTGCATTATTCCAAGCTGGACCAACGTAACTATGTAAAAATATCCATACCAGGAATTCGTCTTTAAACTTTGAATAACTGAATCGTAGCTTGCATAATTCTGTCCTCTCTCAGATCTGACCCCTTTTGTGAAGTGACATAAATTAATTTCACTGAAGCATAGTCTGTCAGGGAAGCACAGGGCCACTTGCCTTTGTCCTGGATTGAAACCAGACTATTAATGTTTTGGAATAATGGAGGAATTTTTCCAAAACGTCTTTCAGGACAGCACCCGAGAGATCATGGCTCCTCCTCCTACAGGAAACACCTCATCAATTAATTCTTTAATTGGAGGCCTCCACGTTGCTTCTATCAGTTTTTTGTGTTTCCTCCAGCCGGAGGAACACCTCTGGTGAGAGCCACGATCTCTCAGGGCTTTCCTGGGAGACAAGGTTCTCAGTCAGTCTTATTTTCTTAGGAGAGTGATCCTCCTAGCATGGATGGTCCCGTGGGCTCCCTCTCCCTCTTCCGTGCTCGGGGAGAGCCTGTACAGCCCGGGAGTGCTGCCTCCTTTTTGTCTTCAGAGCGGTGGTTTGCTGTGTTCTCGCCGACCGCTTGCGAATAGCGGCGTGGAGCTTTACAGCGGCCGCCATTGTTCTGGTGGCCGAGGAGAGCCTCGGCCGCGTCCTGTATGGGAAGAGGCAGCACTTCCGGGTCGGCGCCCGCGTCATTTCCGGCCGCAAAGCGCAGAGGGAGAGGGCAGGGTCACCTGGTGCCTTAAAGTTCCGGTTCCAGGTCAGCGCGGCGGCGTTTTCGAATCTGGAACCAGCGTTTTTTTCTTCACCACGCATCCGCAGACAGCTATGGACAGCGATGCAGCGGATAAGGGGGCAAGCCAAGGCACCAGCAAGGCTAAGGTAAGGGACTGTGTCCTATTTTACACTGGGCCGTTTTCTCCTGTGGGGGGGGGGGGTATTCACCTTCTTCCTCCTCCATCTCCCCCACCCCCCATCTCCCTGGTGGTGCAGTGGCTGGTGATTTAGCATGTCTGCATAATACTAGGGGTCTTTTTGTAAAAGGTGGTGGTGGTGCATGGCTTGCGGGGCACAAGGAAGTGAAAGTGTTTGTTTTTTCCTATGTGCACCTGGGTGTATTGATTTGTACTGTGTAACAGTTTTTTCTTAGCGTGGTCCCTGTTTTTTTTCTTTTCTGTTTGTGCAGGCCAAAAGTTCTGCTCAACCAGTGAAGAGAAGGTGCCCTGTCTGCAAGGAAAAGTTAAGCGAGGCTTGGACCAAGTCACTTTGTGCAGATTGCACTGCAAATGTAGTCAGGGAAGAGTCTCCATCCTTTTGTGGCGATCTAGTATCTACAATTAAGGATGAACTCCGTGCCACCTTTCAAGCTTTTAGGTCAAACCTAAGAGAAGAACCAGGCCCTTCAAGGGAACCTAGGGCTCCGCAGCCTTCTTCAGAACCCCAAGACGGCTCTCAAATATTATTGGGAGGTCCGATAGACGCTTCCCAAGAATCTGCGTCCCTTGCTCCAGATGGAACAGACTCTGAGGAGGAAGAAAATGAAGCAGAGAGCGCTTCTAAGTACAAAATGTCGCTTGAAGAAGTCGCAGGACTTTTAAAAGTAATCCATGCGACTTTGGGGATTGAAGAGGAAAAGAAGGAGCTTTCCCTACATGACCGCATGTATGCAGGTTTGGGTGATCCAAAAAGCTGTGTTTTTCCAGTCCATTCAATAATCTCGGACATGATTAAAAAAGAGTGGTTGGAACCTGAGAAAAAGCCATTTTTTTTCCCCGGTCTCATAAGAGAAGATTTCCATTTGAGGACAACCCGGATTCCATCTGGAACAAGGTTCCAAAACTGGACTATGCTTTTTCACAGGTCTCAAAATCAACTGACCTTGCCTTTGAGGACATGGGCATGTTAAAGGAGCCCATGGACAAAAGAATGGATTTGCTTCTTAAAAGGGCTTGGCAGTCTGTGATGAACAATCTAAAACCAGCAATGGCAACAACCTGTGTCGCTAGGAATTTAGAACACTGGATTAACCAGATGAAGGCCCATGTTACGGCAGATTCTCCAAAACAGGAGATTCTGGACTCATTTACAACGCTTTCTGCAGCAGTATCATATATTGCGGATGCTTCAGCAGAATCCATTCGTATGTCAGCCAGGTCAGCGGCTTTGACCAATTCTGCTAGGAGAGCCTTGTGGCTTAAAACTTGGCCAGGAGATGCTGCATCTAAAAATAGACTGTAGCATTCCCTTTGCAGGGGATTTGCTATTTGGTTCTGAGCTGGAGTCCATTCTTGACCGTACGGCTGACAAAAAGAAGGCGTTTCCGGTCAAAAAACAACAGGTACAGACCCGTAAGCGTTTTTTTTCGTCCCCAAAAAGGACAACAGGAAGGAAAAACGCAAACCAAAAGGAAGCAGTGGTCTTCCCAGAAACCAAAAGGTAGGAGTGGAGTGCTCTTCCATCCTCCTGCGACCCCCGGAAAGCCGCAGTGACAATCCACCCCAAGTAGGGGGAAGACTCCAGGAGTTCATTCCCCAGTGGAGAGACATCACTACAAATCAGTATATTGTAAACATGCTCTCCCAAGGATATGTGGTGGAATTCACGGAAGAACCCCCAAAGAGATTCCTAGTGACAAACGTCCCGAGGGATCCGGTCAAGGCACTCGCCATGAAGTCCCTAATTCAGGAACTGATATCCCAGAGAGTCATTGTTCCGGTTCCAACAAAGGAGTTCTTCCAGGGGTTCTATTCTCACGTTTTCCTTGTACAGAAACCTTCAGGAAAGTACCGCCTCATCCTAAATCTAAAAATGCTGAATTTGTCAGTAGAATACAAAAGATTTCGGATTGATTCCATTTTCTCAGTAAGAAGCCTCCTGAGTCAAGGATGCTTCATGGCGTCAATAGATTTGCAGGACGCATACCTCCACATTCCTATTGCTGCCAGATCTCAGAGATATCTGAGGTTAGCACTGAGAGAAGGGAAGAAGGTGGTACACCTGCAATTCAGAGCTCTTCCATTCGGCCTCTCATCTTCTCCAAGGGTGTTCACGAAGGTAATGGCCGAAGCTCTAGCACCCTTGCGTCTAGAGGGAATTTCAGTGATTCCTTATCTAGACGACCTGCTACTGTTTGCTCAAACAAGAGATGGACTTCAGAGAAACTTGGACAGAGCACGTGCTCACCTAGAATCCATCGGATGGATACTAAACCTCCAAAAGTCCAATCTGATTCCCTCTCAGGAGGTGTTATTCCTGGGTTTCCGTATTAACTCTGTGGAGCAAAAGATTTTTCTCCCAGAAGAAAAACGGGAAAAGCTGTTAAAGGTTGTGTCACCCTTACAAACCAGTCAGCTTCTGTCCATCAGGAGGGTCATGTCAGCATTAGGAACCCTGACCTCTTCCATACCGGCAGTACAATGGGCAAAGCTCCATTTCAGGCCACTGCAAAAGTTTCTGTTAAAAATCTGGGATCGCCAGCAGAATTCACTAGATTCACTGGTGAAGATCCCCACCAAAGTAAAGAGGAGTCTCTGGTGGTGGAAGAACCAGGCAAGACTCTCAGCAGGCCTGTTATGGTCCTTTCCAACCCAGGTAAGGCTAACAACCGATGCCAGCTCCTGGGGTTGGGGGGCTCACATGAGCGGTCGTTGGGCTCAGGGATCTTGGTCCACAAGGGAAGCACTGAGATCTTCAAACTGGAGGAAACTAAAGGCGATAGAAATGGCCTTATTGTTCTTTGCAGAAGAAGTCCAAGGGCGACATACACAAATTCTGTCGGACAACGCCACGGCGGTGGCTTACATAAACCGACAAGGGGGCACCAGAAGCAGAATACTTCAAGGCCTAGCAGAGAGCATTCTAAATTGGGCAGAGCTCCATACTCAATCCTTGTCCGCGGTCCATCTAAAAGGGACCCTAAACAGGATAGCGGATTTCCTCAGCAGGAACCAGGTGTACGAAGCGGAGTGGCAATTGAATCCAGATGTCTTCAATCTAATAGTGAAGAAATGGGGACAGCCAAGAGTGGATCTCTTTGCGACTCAGGAAAATACACAAATATCTCTCTTTTTTTCCCTGAACAGGAACGAGTCATCTCTGGGGGTAGATGCTCTGGCGCACAGTTGGAATTTTCACCTCAGCTACGCCTTCCCTCCTTTTCAGCTGATTCCGCAGGTCATAACAAAAATCCAGAAAGAGGATACGACAGTAATCCTCATCACTCCCTTCTAGCCCAAGAGGCCTTGGTTTTCGGCTCTTCTACAGATGCAGATCAAACCATACTGGCATCTTCCCTTGAGGCAAGACCTTCTGTTACAAGGTCCGCTGTTTCACCAAGAAGTAGAAAAGCTAAAACTCACAGCCTGGCTTCTGAGGAGCAGCTCTTAAGGAGAAAAGGATTCTCGGATAGGTTGGTGGCTACCCTCCTATCTAGCAGAAAGAATGTTACCAGAGCAATATATCACAAAGTCTGGAAAGTCTTTAACTCTTGGTGCACTACATCCGGCAGACCATTAAAGCAGATTTCTTCTATCCTTGAATTCCTACAAGAAGGAGCAGACAAGCCTAGCGGGCAGTACCCTAAAAGTTCAGGTTGCCGCACTGGGGGTATATTTTGAGAAATCTATTTCATCAGAACCCCTAGTAAACAGATTCTTTAAAGCCCTCACTCGGGCTAGACCGATAGTGATCAAAAACTGTCCGTCATGGGACTTGTCAGTCGTTCTACAGGCCCTGACCAGGGAACCTTTCGAACCTCTCAATTTAACCTCCCTGAAGCTAATTACTTTAAAAACAATTTTTCTAGTAGCTATTACAACAGCTCGAAGGATCAGTGAGCTGCAAGCTTTATCTATCAGGGAGCCATTTTTTTCTATTTTTTCAGACAGAATTGTGCTGAAGACGGATCCTAATTTTTTACCAAAGGTTGCCTCAGTTCAAAATAGAACCCAGGAGATAATACTTCCTACGTTTTGTTCTAATCCGTTGGGTAAGAAGGAAGAAGAATTCCATACCCTGGATGTTAAAAGAGCAGTCTTAAGTTACCTGGAAGCTACTAAAGACTTTAGGCGTTCAGACGCACTATTAATTTTATTTTCCGGAAATAAAAAAGGAAGACAAGCTTCTAGAGGAACCATTGCTAGATGGTTGAGAATGGCTATCTCGGACGCCTATTCCCTTACAGGCCAGGAGAGTCCAGTAAGTATCAGGGCTCATTCTACTAGAGCTTCGGCGGTGAGTTGGGCAGAAAAAGCTGGTGCCACCCCCGAACAAATCTGTAAGGCAGCTACATGGACAAGTCTGACGACCTTTGCCCGTCATTATAGATTTGATCTCATGACGGCTGGGGACCAGGCTTTCGGAAGGAAAGTCTTACAGGCTGTTGTCCCACCCTAAATGGGGTAAGTCTCGATTATCCTCTCGGGTGCTGTCCTGAAAGACGTTTTGGAAAAATGCAAGTTAGACTTACCGGTAACTTGTTTTCCAATCGGCTTTCAGGACAGCAGGATCCCGCCCTTTTTTTATGCTGTGGCTGTAATACTATGTAATAACTGTCGCTTATGTGTTGCAGCTGGGGCTGGAGGTTCTCTACAAACAACTGATGGAAGCAACGTGGAGGCCTCCAATTAAATAATTAATTGATGAGGTGTTTCCTGTAGGAGGAGGAGCCATGATCTCTCGGGTGCTGTCCTGAAAGCCTATTGGAAAACAAGTTACCGGTAAGTCTAACTTGCATTTTTCTTTTTGCTAAAAGCTTATTCACACAGGTGTCCATGTATCTATACATATATAACATTTGTATTAATCTCTATACACACAGCCTTTGTCCAGATGTTGGTCTACACAGGCAGCAACACAAGCTGTTTTAAATGTTCCGGAGACTAAAGTAACTACACTGAATAATGGACTGCGAGTTGCGTCAGAGGATTCCGGACTATCAACCTGTACTGTAAGTATTGGATCATGTCACATTCATACGTTTCTTTGTTGAATTAAAGAGGAGCTCCAGTCTGGGCAAAACAAAAATTAAGTCGGCAGCTACAAATACTGTAGATGCTGACTTTTAATATAAGGACACTTGCCTGTCCAGGGATCCAGCAATGTCAGCACCCTGAGCTGATTCTTCAATAGGCTTCAGGTTCAGACGCCGGCATCTTCACTAAGGGAAACCAGCAGTGAAGTCTTCAGGCTTCACATCCAGTTTCCTACTGCGCATGCACGAGTCGCGCTGCTCTTTCTTTTTTTTAATTGAAAAAAACCCAACTTTATTAAGAAGTATATGCATGGTACATACATCAGTAAAATCCAGTATGGCCAAAGCAATAGTACATACATGAACATAATGAAACATCTGTGTGACATAAAAGATGAAGACACCGATGAGAGTGGAGCCGGCATACAACAAAGATGAGAAATCAACATGTCAAGTACACGTTTCCCCATCCGCCAACCATCTATCCCATACCCTCTCATACTTTAGGGGACACCCTCTATGCACATAAATCAGTTTTTTATATGGGAGAGCATCGTTAACCGCCTTTTTCCAGCACTGGACTGTGGGGGACAGAGCCTGCATCCAGTTTCGGGCCACTACTTTTCTCGCCAAGAATAGCGTCTCATGTAAGAAGGTACGCAGGGGTTTGTCAGCATCTAGTTCTGGCAACAGGCCAAGTAGGCACATCTTTGGGTCAAGGGTAGCAGGGGAGCCCATCTGGTCGTGTAGGAAGCGTATCACCTGTGTCCAGTATGTCTGGATAATGGGGCAGGACCAAATAAGGTGGTAAAAGGAGCCCGGGGTGCGGTCGCAGAGGCGGCATCCTGGATTGTACGTGGGTTTGAAACGTGCTATTCTCTGAGGGGTCAGGTACGTTCTGTGTATAATGTACAACTGTGTGAGGCGGTCCGATAGCTTGGGGGAGACTTTTTTCACGTCTTCCAAGATCTCATCCCAATCCTCATCCTCCACTAGTCCAACATCCACCTCCCATCTGGTCTTGGCCACGTAGGCCAATGCTGTGGCGCTAGGGAGACGAATGGCGGAGTACAGAGTGGAGATGAGTTTGGCGGGCTCATTCCCCGTGACTGTGTCCACTATAGAGGGGACTGCCATGGACGGGTTGGAGCCAGAGAACTGGGCCTGTATAGCGTGGCGGAGTTGCAGATACCTGAAGAAACGGCAATTGGGGAGGGAAAATTCATCTTTTAGCATTTGAAATGTTTTAAGGCCTGTGGTGGTCATGATCTGATGTAAATATAAGATCCCATGGCGTGTCCACACCGCGGGGTCTGGGATGGACAATAATTCTGGCAAACATGTATTGAACCAGAGAGGGGTATGAGAGTGTACTTGCGGGGTTCCAATTTTTTGTAGTGCCATCCGCCATACCCTCCGGTGGTGAGCCAACATGTCAGCTTTATGTTGGGAGGGGCGTCTCGTCGATGGGGTTCTAAGGACTGACTGAAGTGGGGTATGGGCTGGGTCGTCGGGATGCTCACAGAGAAGTGTCTGGTATCTTGGTAGCTCACGTTTGTCAAAGTAATAGAAGTGTGACAGTTGGGAGGCAAGATAATAGTCCTGGAAGTCTGGGAGAGCAGCTCCTCCCAATGTCACGGGGTTCTCGCGCTGCTCTTTCTAAATGGTTCTGCAGACTTCTGGGACCTGTGTGTGTCCCAGAAGGCAGCGGGGGACATACTCGACAATCTTACCCAGAAGTGGGAGCGGGTGCCTGTCAAAACCAGGTACCTTCTCACCCATCCCCTCCAAAAAGTGCCAAATGTGGAAATGGAGGGTGCGAACAAGTGAAGCTTCCGCTTTTGGGTGGAGCTCCGCTTTCAGTCCTATGACAAGCTACATAACATTCACAAACCCAATCATATGGTACATTTCCCCACTGTTTTTAAGCTTGTTTATTCATTTTTAGTAGAGTGGGGGGAGTTAGAACTTTTTTTTTTCCCCAGGTTGCTATCAACCTGATGATAGGGATTATTGGGACAGAAAGTAAGAGGAAATTGAGTACATGGGAGAGTTGTCACTGAAACAGAAGATGAAAGAGATCTTCCAGCACCAAACTACAGCTGGGATTATCTTGGTTAAAAGAATTGGAGCAACATTTCAAATTCATTGGACAAAGATTTCATGTGTCTGGTGTTTTACAGTCATCCTGGATCTTAATCACTTTGTTATTGTCTGACAGATATCTATGATTGTCGATCTGTGTATTTTTAGGCTTTGTTCGCATGGGAAGTGATGCCCATCAGGGTGAATGAGCTGTTTTTGCATTGTCTCTGCAGCCGACAGCCCATTGAAGGCCAGTAGGGAGGCAGCGGATGCACAGGCACAGCCTCTGGTCCCAGTATGACAGAGGTGCGCATGAGTAGCCCTGAATAAATGCAAGCTTGGCTTGTGGTAACGCGGCTGTCGAGCATCTCCGCGTTGCAGTGCCTTTGGAATAAATACAGCGCTTTGATTTATTTGATCTTATTTAGAACATTTAATACGATCCTTTACATTTTTGCCATTTTGAAATTAGGTGGGTCTATGGATTGATGCTGGAAGCAGGTATGAAAATGAGAAGAATAACGGAACTGCACATTTTTTAGAGCACATGGCATTTAAGGTAAGACTTGCAGAACTTCAAGAAAAAGCAACAAACTCTCCAAATGTGTGAGATTATCTTAAATAACTTGACTGTTGATCTGATGACAGCTATAGAGTACTGAAATTGTTTCTCTAGGCAAAGCCTTATTTTAGTTTTGTATAGCATGGAAAAGGATTATACCCTCTTGTCAAGTATTTATTTTAGTCTGTGGGGAGATTCATTCCCAACCTAGTAGTCCCTAAAACTGTTTTAGGGACTACTGTCATGGTCTGGAGTCAAGCTTGGAGGCCAGTACTATAGCAGTGGAGCAGCACCCACTGACAAGCGAAACAGGTATACAAGCAGGTCACCCTGGCTGATGACACTGGTTAATTTTGAGGTGTGGGGTCTAAATATTAACTGGTATTTACTAGAACACCTGATGGTGAAGATGGGTTTTGCTGCGTGTTGGTACCAGGTTGCGGTCCTTAGGATTGCCCCACCAGGAGATGAGCAAACTGGGGTCCAGTAGGGATCAAGCAGAAATGTAGTCAGGAAACAAGCCAAAGGTCAGTAACAAATGGTTGCAGGTTGGGCTTAAGCAAAAGCGTAGTCGAGGCACAAGCTAAAGGTCGGTAGCGAAGATACGAACGGCAGCAGAGAGACAAAGCAAAATATTGGCTGGAGGGAGCACAATAATCCTGCAAACGGGAAGTGCAGAGACATGGCTTAAATCAGGACGTTAATGGGAGGAACAAAGAGTTCAAGGCAGGATCATTCAAGGAATTGTCCAGCATTCCAGGTGACTCAGCAAGCAGAGTCATTGCCAGATACAGCAGAGGTCCCAGTTTCAAGTCCAGGCACTGTCAACGGCTCTCTTCACACAGCCACAACTTGGGATCCGACTTGTGAGACCCCAAGTCGTATGGCATGTGAAATCCCTGTTAGTTAATGAGAGCTGTCTTAATTAGCACTACTGAAGTCGCTCCGACTTTAGAAAAGGATCCTGTACTACTTCAAGGTGACTTCTATCCGACTTATGCCCATAGACTAATGGAAGTCCCCTCCCAGTCGAACCCTCAACTATATTGATGTGATTTGGATCTGACATTACAGGAAGATTACCCAGGCATTCCCTGCAGTGTAGCCCCTCCCTCGCATTAAAGTAGAGAAGCGGGTGAATTTGACATCATATGGAAACCATGGCTGGGGGACGCTGATCTTGCGCCACCTCAACTAGTAGTGGAAAGACTTCAGATGTAAAGATCTTTGGGGGTTGTAGGAGGGGAGGGCAGAGAAGAGAGGGAAAGAACGGTGTGATTAAGTAAAGGTTGTATAAACAGATAGGAGAGAACATTGGTGGAGGAGGAAATTAATTGTGGTGACTAGATATAAGGAAGTAAAGGTGATGGATGTAGCTTTGGGGATGGGGGGGGGGGGAGGTGGGATGGGGGAGAAAAGGGGGGAAAAAAAGAAAAGAGAATATAGTAACAGGATATAGTCGTACGTACACGACGATTGACACAAAAAAATGTAAAGTTTCACTGGATAAAATGTAGTATGTATTGTGAGAATAATTTTCTAAATAAAAAAAAAAAAAAAAAAAAAAAAAAAGGTAAAGTTAAAAAAAAAAAAAAGTAGTACTCCAGTCACCAGGAAGTCGCCTGTCAAAATCGCAGCATAAGTCTCATGACTTTCAGGTCACAGTAGTGTGAACCAAGCCTAAGAGAGATTTTCTGTAAATTCCTGTTGTGTCTGTAGAACAGAAAGTAAAGAGAAATCTCCCCAGTGATGCACACAACAGAAAATAAACTGGCAGTGGGTTGTAACCCTTTCCCCTACTATATCCAAAGCAAAAAAATACTTTTGGCAATACATGGTCTTTAAATATATCATCTTTAAATAAAAAAGTAAAAGCTAAAAATGGACAATGGCTAGGGGAGACCTTCAAGCCTTACATGTGACAATAAAGTGGTTGTGAAGCCAATGTATCAAAAACATCCCATCCCCGGGGAGGATAGAGGAGTCACGTGAGTGCCGGGAGACACTTTCAAGACACAGAGGAGGACAGAGGAGAGCTGCAGATAGCTGCGGATGATGGAGTCATGTAAACTGACCATGGTGTCAGGGCTCAGCAGCCATGATAAACCGTGGTTAGTTTACAGGGAGGAGGGCAGAACCAGACAGGGTCAGCCAGGTATTTTATATTAAATCGGTGTTTCGCCCAAAAAAAAAAAAAAATTAAAACCAGCAGCTACACATACTGCAGCTGCTGGCTTTTAAAGGAGAAGTATGGGTTTTTTTTTTTTTTTTTTTTAGATTCATACTTGCCTCACGGATGGAGCATCAGACCGATGCTCCATCTGTCCCCCGGCGTCTGTGCACTGAGAACCGAGCCACCGAACATCGCTGCTGGCTCGGTTCTCACAGATCCCTGAGAGGAAAGAGGCTGACTGTCAGTCAGCCTCTTTCCTCTCTGCTTCTCCACGCTCATTGGAGCGCTGAGCAGTGGAGGGGCGGGGAGAGGCTGTCTCAGCGGCTCGCTGAGACTGCCATCAATCAGGGCAGCTGGCGGATCCCGACTTGGGAAGACGTGATGACGCGCTGCCCCGACTGATGGCAGTGACGTCAGCGGAGAGCGGACTTCAGACTGCTCTCCGCTGAAAACGGGTCACAGGAGTGCAAAACGAATTGCACTCCTGTGACCCTTAGGAGAAGCCCAGCCTAAAAAGCTCAGGCTGGACTTCTCCTTTTAATAATAGGACACTTGCCTGTCCTGGAGTCCAGCGATGTCGGTACCCGCAGCTGATGTTTCCATCCATTGCGGGTGAGGGTACCCGGCAGTGTAGCCTTTCGGCCTGCTCCTCTCTCCTACTGGCCCGGCGGCTGGGGGAGGAGGAGGGAGCCCCAGCCGTGACATCAATATCTGTGGCTGAGGCTCCCGGAAGTAGAAAATGATACCTGTCAAAGACAGGTATCCTGTACCCCCTCCCCCCCGAAAGGTGCCAATTGTGGCACCGGAGGGGGGGGGGGAATCAGATGAGCGTTTTAAACAATTGGCCAAATTACACAGCACAAGCACTGTGCTCTTATACATGCTTTAAGGAAACGGGATAAACATTTTTGGGGGGAGGGGTTAGACACTAAATCTTTTAACTAGTTAATTGGAGCCATTGATATTAAATTGCTATTTTTTTTTTCTGGATGCTTTGTAGAGTAACAGTGTACAGTTGTATTTCCTGCAGTATTCTCTCTCAGCTTTTCGTTGCTCTGAATATGTCAATAGCACAAATAGTAATTTTCTACTTTGACCCCCCCCCACCCCCTGGCCCATCAGCCCTCCTCTATGCATGTTGTTTAAAAGGTTTAGACAGATGATCTGTCAAACAGTAATGTGCTACTTGAAGTTTTCTGTATGAACACAAGATCAGTTCACAATGTCAGAAGGGTATACAACAAGCAGAAGACCGTTTAATAGGCAGTGAAACTCTTGTAGTACAGGGCTGGCTAGTTCACATAAAGGCCACTAGGTGACAACTGTACAGAAAAACTGTATCCAAGAGGACAGAGTATGAGAAGAATTTGCTAGAAATAGATAGAACAAAAACAGTGTGTGGTGGGGGTCGGGGTGACCTCTCTCTCTCTCTCTCTCTCTCTCACAAGGAGGCTGGTTATAGCTGGAAGCCAGGGGAAGTTGGTCAACCAAAGGGACCTCTAGACAGGCTCCATAGAGGGAAGGTGCCTCTGTCCAGGTAGTGTCAAAAGTCCTAGGGATGGTTGTACAATGAGGCTGTTGAAGATACAGGGCCACCCCACTGGAAAGGCAGTATTTCAGGGCCAGCTAGCACAGTGACTAGGACATAAGATGAAGCTGCATGGTCTTGTGACATCAACCTGTGGCTGCATGCTGGCACCCTCCACCTGGTGACAGAGTGACCAGTCCCTGCTGTCAGGCCAGGTACGGTCTCCCTGACCCCCTGGGAACAGGAAATGGATGAATTTATATGCCCCTGGGATTGTGGGAGCCCACTGGCTCATCGCAAAAATTAATTAAAGGGGCCTGCACCCACATTTGGACAAGGTGGATAAGAAGCTCCATTACATGCATGGCAGGCTATATGTCTCATGTTCTGTTGGGGTGACTGTGTTAAAGTCTAAATGCAAGTTTATCTTCTTTGCTTTTATGCAGTTGCCTCATTTTTCTGCTATGATAAATTCATCAGAAAAACTGATGAAGAAAGAAACAGTGTAAATACCATGATAAAAAATGAATTAAGTTTAGACTGTATTAATGTTTTGTTAGCCTCGGTGGTCATGATGCTTTACATTATGTCACCATGTATTTTTATTGCAAAGGAGTTATTTATTGACTTGTTGTTCTAATGGCTTCCTAATTTTGCACTCATTATCGTAGGGAACAAAGAAGCGTTCCCAGCTAGACCTGGAGCTTGAAATCGAAAACATGGGTGCTCACTTGAATGCATATACATCACGAGAACAGACGGTATATTATGCAAAGGCTTTTTCCAAAGATCTGCCTAGAGGTATGTGACAAGCAAGGATTACAACTGTTTTTGTGAAAAGTAAAAGCCTGTAATATTCTCTGCTTTGGACCATATTTGTTTTCGGTCAAAATGGCTTTACACCCACTGCTCCCCTGCTGCTAAGTTTACCCACCTTTCCCAGGAAAAAAAATGCATGTATACGCTTTAAGAAAATCCTAGTCGAAGCTTAATTAGGATTGAGGACTATCCACTTTCCCTTTGTCCCCATGTGATCGCACTGGTTTCTGAATAGCCAAGTGATAAGCACTAGTGCTGTCACATGCTCCCTATACCTGGGTACAGTATTTCTCTTATTTCCAGTAGAGTGGAGACATAGATAATTTAAATACAGTTAGGGGTCACAAGGTTAGTCAGCACAAACACTATTTATTTATTTTTAATTTTTTTTTGTGGTTCCATAATTTTAAATTGTAAGTACAGGTTGTTATTGGATACATTTGCAAATATGTATGGAAGCCACGTTGCCTTATTAGGTTCCTCTGAAATGTGATCCCTAACTTTAATCTAACAAAGTTCCCATCTTGGTGTATGTAATAAATTATCTATCTAACCAGAGAGGAGTTGTGTCTGGAGGTGCAGAGACACACAGGGCACCCACACAGCTCAATGGCAATCTGAAGACCTGTAGTGTGTCTCTGCACCAAATTCAAATATTTTTTTCTGGCTTACCTGGTAAGTGTCCTGGGAATTTTTGTATTCTTTCATGTAAAAAGCCCTATTCATGTGCACTTCACTGTAAACAGTTAGTAATGAGTTGATTGGAGCATTTGTTTTGTTGGCATTGAGTTTATCCTGTTGCTTTGCATAGGAAAATTACAGGTTTGCTGTAAAGAGAATCTGTAGCCAGGCTACAGAGGGTTGTAGCCTCTGTAGATACTGTGAAGAAATTCATCCTTTATGTTCACAGCCAAAAAGACTAAAAGTCCTTGTCTTCCTTAGCCAGCTCAGCCTCCCTGCTCCCCTCCCACAGAAACTACTTTGTGTTTTACATTAGAGATTAAAGGCTGGAAGGGAGGGCTGAGCTGTATTGGACGTGAGTATTTCTGACGTGAATTTTAAGAATTAATTGCTCCAATGTACCTGCAGCTAGAGAGGACAGGGTTGGTTCTAAAAATAAATTCCTGCTTATTAACCTCTTGGTGCCGACGTCGCACAAATATGCAGCCTCTCAGCGGGTGGGTCTTGGCACAGAGCGGCTGCAACTATACGTACCACATTGCAAACACAGCTTTGCTGAGAGCGCGCGCCCTGCAAGATCCTAGGACAGTTGACGACGGCTAACAGAAAGCTCCCAATCGCTGCTTGCGATTGAAGCTTTCCAATCATGTGACCGCTGTGACAGTCCATGACGGCGGTCCCGTGATTATAAACCCGCTCCTGCCATCTGAAACCCCTAAAGGGCTGTGAGCCTCTAGAGCCAAGGGGTTAAGAATATTTAAATATAAATGTGCATAGCCTAGCTACAGCTATATGTGCATTCACTATTTTTCAGTACTGTTTGGTCATATTGTGTGATGTACACAATGCTATTAGTATTGGGATGAAAACTCAACTTTTGAGTAACTCGCCTTGTGCATAGTGGTTAACAGTGTAATTTAATCCTAATTATTTTCCAGCTGTAGAGATTCTAGCAGACATCATTCAAAATAGCACTCTAGGAGAAGCTGAGATTGAACGAGAAAGAGGCGTTATTCTGAGGGAGATGCAGGAAGTGGAGACAAATCTACAGGAAGTAGTCTTTGATTATCTTCATGCTACTGCCTACCATTGTACAGCACTAGGAAGAACTATCCTGGGGCCTACTGAAAACATCAAGTAAGTTTTTATTGATAAGTCAGTAATCTACAAACTTCTTACCATTGTATTGATTGCATAAAGATCTTGCATCACTTTACAGAATATATTTAGACTAATGTGTTTGGTAAGTAATCTTGTCATACATATTTGTTCCAGGTCCATAAACCGTAATGATTTGGTGGAGTACATCACAACACATTATAAAGGACCTAGAATAGTCCTGGCGGCAGCTGGTGGTAAGTGTCAATAACTTATGAGTTGTCTGTCTAGGTTTATGATAAAAAGCTGGAAATTGTTTAAAAGAAGTCTCCTATTTGTCTTATGTTTTCATGTAAAAACATGTTGGTGTTCCATTCTGCTTAATCCCCAGTGTAGGCAACAACAGGCTCTTTACACTTTTAAGACTGCATAGCGGATTGGTAATATCTTAGTTGCAAAAGTGCAGTTAACTGTTAAATCTGCTTTGTCCTCTGTTATCATCATATTTGCAGCAGATGTGATTGTAGGTGAAAGCCTAAAGTAGTTGTAGTTAAGGCAGAAGGTTTCGTACCTTAATGCATTAAAGTAAAAAACGTTGTTCAGCCTAGCCCCCTCTAAATACTTGAGCCCGATCTCAATCCAGCTCTGTCTCCGAGAGCAGTGTCTCCCTTTGTCCTCTTTCTCCAGACATGAAGGCAAGAGCCATTGGTACTCTCAATGGCAGCTTGTCTGGAGTGAGTCTGGGGGCGGGGCCGCACGAATGCTCCCTTAGCAAGCGGCTTGCTATTGCTGCACTCTGAAGGGGGGAGGAGCCAGGAGCATCAGCGGGGGATGCCAGAAGAGCAGGATTGGGGCTGCTGTGTGCAAAACCATTGCACAGAGCAGGCAAGTATGACATGTTTGTTCTAAAAAAAGAAAAATTGCCGTTACAATCAATTTAACCTTTTCCCGCCAGCTGTACGCATATGCGGCCTCTCGGCGAGTGGGCTTTAATTCAGAGAGGCCGCATATATGCTGCCCTATATAAACACATTACTGTGCTGAGTGCGCGCTCCCTGCGTTCACCTGGCACATTAACCGGAGCGCTCCCGATGCATACTTGTGATCGGGAGCTTTTTTTTTTTTTTTTTTATTGGAAATCAACTTTATTGAAAAGTATGCATGGTACATAAATCAACATAAGCCAGTATGGCCAATATAATAGTACATACATGAACACAGTGAAGCATCTGTGTGTCACAAAGATAATAACAGCAGTGAAAGTAAAACCGGTATACAACAAAAATAAAAAATCGACATGTCAAGTACACGTTTCACCATCCGCCATCCATCTGTCCCAGACCTTCTCAAACTTTAGCGGACACCCTCTATGTACATAAATCAGTTTTTTATATGGGAGAGCATCGTTAACCGCCTTTTTCCAGCACTGAATTGTAGGGGGCAGGGCCTGCATCCAATTACGGGCCACTACTTTTCTTGCCAAGAATAGCGTCTCATGTAAAAAGGTACGGAGGGGTTTGTCGGCATCCAAGTCTGGCAACAGGCCAAGTAGGCACATCTTTGGGTCAAGGGTAGCAGGGGAGCCCATCTGATCGTGTAGGAAGCGTATCACCTGTGTCCAATATGCCTGAATGGTGGGACAGAACCATATGAGGTGGTAAAAGGAGCCCGGGGTATGGTCACAGAGGCGGCATCCCGGATTGTACGTGGGCCTGAAACGTGCCACTCTCTGAGGGGTCAGATATGTTCTATGTATAATGTACAGCTGTGTGAGGCGGTCCGACAGCTTGGGGGAAACCTTTTTCACGTCCTCCAAAATCTCGCCCCAGTCCCCATCCTCTATAAGTCCAACATCCGCCTCCCATCTAGTCTTAGCAGTATAGGCCAATGCTGTGGTGCTAGGGAGACGAATGGCGGAGTACAAAGTGGAGATGAGCTTAGCAGGCACATTACCCGTGACTGTGTCCACTATGGAGGGAACTGCCAGGGACGGGCAAGAGCCAGAAAACTGGGCCTGTATGGCGTGGCGGAGTTGCAAATACCTGAAAAACAGGCAATTGGGGAGGGAAAATTCGTCCTTCAGCATTTGGAATGATTTAAGGCCTGAATTAGTCATGATCTGGTGTATGTATAAGATCCCATGGCGTATCCACGCCGCGGGGTCCGGAATGGACAATAATTCTGGCAAGCATGTATTGTACCAGAGAGGGGTATGAGAGTGTACCCTTGGGGTCCCAGTTCTCTGCAGTGCCGCCCGCCATACCCTCCGGTGGTGAGTCAACATGTCTGCTGTGTGTTGGGGGGGGCGTCTTGTCACTGGGGCTCTCAGGACCGATTGAAGTGGGGTGTGGGCCGAGTCATCTGGGTGCTCACAGAGTAGTGTCTGGTATCTCGTTAGTTCATGTTTATCAAAATAATAGAAGTGGGACAGCTGGGAGGCAAAATAATAATCCTGAAAGTCAGGGAGAGCAGCTCCTCCCAACGTCACAGGGTTCTGCAGGATTCTCCAGGATAATTTGTGTCTGCCATGACCCCAAATAAATGAATTCAGGATGGATTCAATTGTCCTGAAAATTTTTTGTGGTATATAGAGGGGAGCATGCCAGACCAAATAGAGTATCTTGGGAAGGAGTATCATCTTAACTAAGCTGACGCGACCCATAACACCCAGGGGTAGTCTGGCCCAAGTCTGCGTCTTGTTCTTGATCAGAGCAAACAGGGGTTCAATGTTCAGTAGTTTATAATCTGAGAGCGATCTGGTGACCTGTACGCCAAGGTATTTAATCTGGGAGACCCTTGGAAGAGCCAGAGGAGGGGACGCGAACGAGGAGGGGAAATGGTCAATCGGAAGGATCTGGGACTTAGCCCAATTAATACTCAGACCCGAATGGCCACCCATACGTTCTATGGACTGGAGGGCTGCTATAAGAGAAGGACCGGAGTCCGCCAGATACAAAAGTGTGTCGTCGGCATACATCCCAATCTTTTCTTCCAGGTTCCCCATCCTGAGACCTCGGATGCAAGTGTCCGCACGGACCATTATGGCCAACGGCTCCACAGCCAATGCGTAAAGCATGGGGGAAAGAGGGCAGCCCTGCCGGGTCCCTCTCTCCAGCGGGAACTGGTCAGAAAGCCAACCATTCACAAACACTCTGGCCCTCGGGGATTGATAGAGGAGTTGGACCCAGCGAATAAAGCTGGGGCCAAATCCAAATCTTGAGAGACACTCCCACAGGTAGTTCCACTCCACGGAGTCGAAGGCCTTGGCGGCATCCAGCGCCACCACGACCCTCGAGCCAATTTCATCATGGGACCCCTGAATATTCATAAATAGGCGGCGAATATTCATGGCCGTGTTCTTCCCTGGCATAAAGCCGGTTTGGTCAGGGTGTATCAATGACAGAATAACCTGGTTAAGGCGGGAGGCTAGAATCTTAGCTAATAATTTAATATCTACCTGTAACAGGGAAATGGGCCTATACGACTCCGGGTATTTAGGGTCCTTTCCGGGTTTGGGAATTACGACTATTTGGGCTTCTCGCATAGATGGGGGTAGAACTCCTGAGTCAAATATAGATTTATACAGGTACTTAAGTTCAGGGATTAGGATTTCAGAGTAGGTGGCATAGAATTCAAGAGGTAGGCCATCCAATCCTGGGGCCTTGGATGAGGCCAGACAGGAAATGGCCTCGGAGATGTCCTCCTCAGTAATAGGGGCTTCCAGAATTTCAAGCTGGTCGTCTGTCAGTTTAGGGAATTGAACTCCCGCTAGGTAGTCCCTGGTGTCTTGGGGAGTGTGGGCGACCCTGGAAGTGTAAAGTGCACGGTAGAATCTCCCAAATTCCTCCGCCACCAATTGCGGATCGGTGATGTCGTTCCCCTGCGGGTCGGTCAAGGACACCACCACAGGGGGACGCATATCCAAGTGGGCGAGATATGCGAGCAATTTGCCTGATCTCTCTCCATACTCAAACACCCTCTGTCTACAGAAGAAGATACGTTGTTTAGCCTTCTCTATGTGCAATTGGGAGACCTGGCGCGCCTGAATCTTTAGATTATTGGCCGCGCTGGGCGAGGGGTCCCGGTGGAACGCCTCCTCCAGCACCTGCAGGTACTCCGCAGCCTGCTGGACAATAAATGTTGATGACCGTTTAAGCCTGTTAATACGTGTGGAAAGTAGGGAACGAGCGTGAAGTTTAAACATTTCCCACACCACATCATGCGCGGCAGTGTCCCTGTTGGCCGTAAAATAGTATTGCAATTCTGTGGGGATGTCATCCTGGTCCTGCAGGGCAGTCAGCCAGAACGGGTTTAGCCGCCAAGAAGGAGCAGGGGAAGCCCTCAGGAGCTGAATCGTGACCCAGTAGGGGGCGTGATCCGAGAGTACTCTCGGAGCAAAGCCCACATCTCCTAACTTAGGCAGCAGGGACATTGAGATAACACAATGTCACGAATTGATTTTGTTTTTATGACTGGCTGAAAAGCATGAGAAGACTTTAGTGTGTGGGTGTCTGTGGCGCCAAGTGTCGACAAGAGCAAAGTCGGTCATTATGCGGTGCAGTCTGGTATGGGTCGGTGGGTTAAGGGGGGGATCCAGTGTGCCCAGACGGTCCAGGGCGGGGATCAGGGTCATATTAAAGTCCCCCGTCCACACTGCCGGTACGGAGGGGTATTGTGTCATAAAGGCAAGGCCTTCCTGAATTACAGCTGAGTTGTACGGGGGGGGAATATAGCAGGCAAGTAGCAGGATAGGAGACCCATTAATGGTGACGTGCATAAACACATATCTGCCCTGCTGATCCGTGCGGAGCAGTATAAGCTCAAAAGGTACCCGTTTGGCAACCAGGACCGATACTCCTCTGGAATATGAGGTGTGAGTGGCATGATAAGCCCACCCCACCCAAGGTTTTTTAAGGGAGGATTGCAAGTGGCCCGTGACGTGGGTCTCGACCAGTGTGATAATGTCAGCTCTCTGAGATTTGAGAAATGTCAGGACCGCTGTGCGTTTGATCTTATTGCGTAAGCCTCTAACTTTCCACGTGAGGAACTTCAGGGAACTCATGGTGGGTATATGGTGTGTATAATAGACCGCAGCCAAACCAGGACCAGCAGAGCAGATAAGGACACATCAGACAGTACAGAACATATCAGCAACCAATATTGATAGTGCATGTATGACAATGACATAGTACCTTTAGCAGAAATGAACAATTGTGAACATAGTGGCAGATAAAAAACAGCCAAAACATTTCCCCTCCCTCCCAGTCCAGTGCCACCCCAACTCGGCATGAACATAGTATCCCAAAACCAGGTATCAACCGGGGACATCCAACGTGAAAAAAGCATTGGAGGCGAGGGACTTAATTTCAAAGGGACATAGATACCTGTGATGAACAGAAAACAAAAAAAGAGGAAAAAACAATCAGGTAAACGGGGGGAGTGAAAAAAGTCCATAGAGAACCTAGGGGGACGACTTCTTCTCTGAGAAGTGCATGGGGTGTAGGGGCCACAAAAGCACAACACCATTGCAGCCGTGCAGAAGGGAGCCCCGCCTGCCATCAGGGTGGTACGTAAAGTAGGATAGGAAGTTCCAGCAACGTTCGGTAAGCTGCCCTCTACAAGCATCTCCCATGCGTGGGGAGAACGGGGAATTAACAGTTAGATCACCCGAAGGTGGCGAGCACGCTGTGAGATCCAAGGAGGGGCGGAAAAGGCTTTTAGGTCTGTCTCCCCCGTCCCGGCGGAGGGCACTCACCAGCAACAGAGCAACCGTGAGGCGAATCACCAGGGCACGAACAGGGAGTGCCACCGGCACAGGGGGCGGCAGGGGAGAGAAAAGAAAAGTACTCACAGCTCCCAGACAGCGCGGTATGCTCAATCTCGCCGATCTCTCCGGTCAGTCCAAGTGGATGCAGACTCTGGGTCCTCGAAGAAGTGGGTCCGACCGTCGCACTCCACACGAAGCTTTGCAGGGTACAGCATGGCGTATTTGAGGTGTAGAGTGCGGAGGCGCTTCTTAACATCCTGGAACCTGGACCGCTGCCGTTGCACCTCATTGGAGAAGTCCGGGAAGACGGCAACACGAGCGTTGGTATGGGGGATATTCCCCTTCTCTCTGGTTAGGCGGAGGATCTTGTCGCGATCCCTGAAATTAAGGAACTTCGCTATCAGGGTACGCGGTGGAGCTCCTTGGGGAGGAGGGCGGCCAGGGATTCGATGAGCTCTCTCCACTGCAAACATTACCGAAAATGCGTCTCTGCCGAAGGTTGAGGTTAGGAGGTTTTCAAGGAAGCTCTCCGGATCGGTGCCCTCAGCAGACTCAGGAAGACCGATGAAGCGGAGGTTACATCTCCGAAGGCGATTTTCCATGTCATCCTGTTTTGCGCTAATCTGTTGTAACTGGCGGCGCACCTCATCGGTGGTATGTTGTAAAGGGTGTAAGATATCCTCTGCTCTGCTAATACGGGTCTCCGTCTCCGTCATGATCGGGAGCTTTTTAATCATGTGAATGCCAATCGCAGCGGTCACATGATCAGAATGCCTGCCTCCCAGCATTTAGAACATCTTAAAGGGCCAGGAGGCGGTGGGAAAGGGTTAAGGACCAGTCCATACTTATAGGTTGTATCATGGTAACATACAAAGCAGTGCATTGTTTTTCCCTTCATTGTAGGGTTGCACCGATGCCTAGCATTTGCAAGAGTACATGCTCCGATGCTTGTGCCTGCGTCCTCCGGGTCCCCCTCTGTGTTATCCTCCGGGTCCCCCTCTGTGTTATCCTCCGGGTCCCCCATGTCCTGGATCTTTCAGAGCAGAGGAAGGAGCCAGTAAATCTGTTATTTGCCGGCTCCTTCCTTTTCCTAATGTACAGAGTCAGTGATCTCAGCCTTCGTCCATTCATAGTGGTCACTGAGCATCGAAAAACTGTGTTTACAATGCTTCAGTTTTTGAATAGAGAGGAGCCGCTGTCTCTTGTCCATTCATCTTCAGTGCAGCTGAGGCTGCAGAGAAAGGGATTGGGAAATCTGTGTCCTCAGTCCCTTTCCCTGTCTCAAAGGGGAGATCTCAGGAGTCTATTTAAACCCCCGATATCTCGCCAAAGCCCCCCCAACAGGGCTGATGATGATGATGATAATAAAATAAAAATTTTAATAAATATTTCAAAGTTAAAAAAAATTCATTCCCACTGACGCCGTCCACCCCCCCCCCCCCCCCCCAAAAAAGGATTGTAAAATATATATATATAGTAAACTCCCCATTACATTTGCTGCCACGCAGTTCTAGTGGTGTGAGCAGCTATACGCGTGGGGTAAAGTATTTATAGGCTTCTGTTTTTGTGGTGAAGAGCATCTTCTATGCTTCTACATTTAC
The DNA here is from genome assembly GCA_029206835.1 of Rana muscosa. Lineage (NCBI taxonomy): Eukaryota > Metazoa > Chordata > Amphibia > Anura > Ranidae > Rana > Rana muscosa. The sequence continues at coordinate 666,856,189 of CM055118.1, forward strand.
AGAAGCCGTACATGATGCAGTATACTCGCAGCCTACGACTTTGGTCACATTGGTACTTTTTCCCATTTAGTGGCAGTTGTCTTGACATGCAGAACAATATAGTTTTGTTATTTAGTAAATTCCATTGAAAGACCTGCAGAGCAAAAAACTTTAATAAACAAGTCACTCATTTTTAAACTATCCAGGTTGAATAGCATTAGCTCCTGCAAAAATATTACACGTTTACAGCTTTTACCGTAAGGAACTCTTTCCATATGTGGAGATTAAACCTCTTTTCCTCCAGTCACTTGTCTCTTGCAATCTTAAAGTGAACAACTGAATCTGCTGTATAGACCATTTATGTATTTTTATACATGGATGGAGATCATATCCCCCTTTTCTTTCCAAGGTAGAATACATTAATTTGGTAACCTTAGCTGAGGTCTTCCATGCCCCTTTTTTATTTTTTTTTATTTTTCAGCTCTCTCTCCAGCTTTACAGCATCTACTTTAAAGGAGAAGTCCAGCCTGAGCTTTTTAGGCTGGGCTTCTTCTAGGGATCACAGGAGTGCAATTCGTTTTGCACTCCTGTGACCCATTTTCAGCGGAGAGCGGTCTGAAGTACGCTTTCCGCTGACATCATTGCCATCAGTCGGAGCTGCGCGTCATCCCGACTTCCAAGCCTGGATCCGCCAGCTGCCTGATTGATGGCAGTCTCAGCGAGCCGATGAGACGGCCACTCCCCGCCCCTCCACAGCTCGGCGCTCCAATGAGCGATGAGAAGTAGAGCAGAAGCTATGCTGACTGACAGTCAGCATCGCTCTGCTCGGGGAGGAGTGAGAACCGAGCCATCGGCGGTGTTCGGTGGCTCGGTTCTCAGTGCAAAGACGCCGGGGGACAGATGGAGCATCAGTCTGATGCTGCACCCACCAAGGTAAGTATGAATAGGGAATAAAAAAAATAAAAATCATACTTCTCTATTAACTTTAACTCTGTACAAGACTGTGACTCTCTTTAAGCCAGCCATAAATGGAGAGATTTATAATAATCACATGAAAAATCCAGCAGGCTAGTTGTACCCAATTGATCGATCGAATCAGCCTGCCCATATACGATCCATATCTTGGCCGGTCCCTTCTGAACCGGCCGAGATTTGATCTGTCTGTGGCTGGCTTTAGTCTGCCTTTTTTCTCTTTAAAAGCTGTGTATTTGCATTACATACTGTTAAGTCTATGATCTAGCAAGAAACCAGCGCTTCTCCGTTGATTCACCCAATACTACTGCTCCTAGGTCTATGATGCGTGCGTTGTTTTTAACTGTAAGGTGCATAAAGTAATGTTTAAGATTTACATTAATATTTAATCCTTTTACCACTTGAGCGGTGTACCCAGATCAGCTTGTAAAATTGTCCTATAAAATTCTGCCCTTTTGCTGTACAATGCTTTGTATGCTTGGGTTATCTTTACATTTTCTATGTCTATCCTTTAACCACTTAAGGACCGCCTAACGCTGATATACGATGGAAGAATGGCACGGCTGGGCATAAGCACGTACAGCTACGTCCCCTTTAAGAGCCCAGCCATAGATCGCGAATGGTGTCTGATGTGTCCGCCATAATGTCGCAGTCACTCTAAAAATCGCTGATCGCCGCCATTACTAGTAAAAAATAAATAAAAAATTATTACTAAAAATGCCATAAAACTATCCCCTATTTTGTAGACGCTATAACTTTTGCGCAAACCAATCAATAAATGCTTATTGCGATTTTTATTTTTATTTTTTTTACCAGAAATATGTAGAAGAATACGTATCGGCCTGAACTGAGGGAAAAAATAAATTTTTTAATATATTTTTTGGGGATATTTATTATAGCAAAAAGTAAAAAATATAGCTTTTTTTTTTCAAAATTGTCGCTCTATTTTTGTTTATAGCGCAAAAAAAAAAAAAACGCAGAGGTGATCAAATACCGCCAAAAAGCTATTTGTGGGGGAAAAAAGGACGTCAATTTTTTTTGGGAGCCACGTCGCACGACCGCGCAATTGTCAGTAAAAGCGACGCAGTGCCGAATCGCAAAAAGGGGCCTGGTCTTTTAGCAACAAATTGGTCCGTGGCTTAAGTGGTTAAAGAATAATTTAATAATAATAATAGAAGAAAAAAAAAAAAAAGACTTGTAACGGTTGTGTAGTGAAAAGTCATTTCTGTCAGCTGTGGCTCTAATTTCTGCACGCTTACATTGTATTACAGTATGGTGTGCACACTTTCCTAGTTCAGAGGTTTGATGGGGGGGGGGGGGGAACGACTGTCACAGTCTGTGCCACCCATCAGTGCTGCATATTGGTGTCAGTGTCACATGACATTAAAAAAAGTATCGGTAATTGGTATCGGCGAGTACTTGGGAAAAGTATCGGTACTTGTCTTAAAGTGATATCGGTAGAACTCAACACGCCAATTTGAGCTTTGTTTTGCTGTACGCTTCATTTAACATAGCTGCATGCTTATTATTATTTTTTTTTTTATTTTTTTTTGTGCACAGGTAGCCCATTCAAAATGAATGAGCTACCTAATGCAAGCCACTTTTAACACATGTGCGTTACTGCAACACACTATTGGGAGCAAGCCGTACATCACAGCTCAGTGTAGGTGAAACGCTTGCTCTGCAGTGGGATTAATCCTGAACTGGAAATTCTCCTTCAGGCCTCGGACAAGTAGATCTAATAAATTTTTGTTACACTTAATAGACCAGTGTTAATAAATGATTCTAAACTTTTTTTTTTATTTTTTATTAAAGGTGTGTCGCATGATCAGTTGCGTGATCTGGCAGAGTATCATTTTGGTAATTTGCCGTCAATATACGAAGGGGAAACCCTGCTTCCATGCACTTTCACAGGCAGTGAGGTAAAGATCAGTTTTATAATCTTTAAGACATGTCTTCATTCTATAAGGTTATTTTCAATTTGCACTTTAGGTACTATACCATAACTGCACTATAAATTTAAGTGGTTTAGTAACTGTTACAGAACATATTTCACTTATAATGAGTATATTTTGTTTATGGACTGTTTAAAGTTTACTATTTCAGTGGAGCATGCACTTGGAGCATGCACAAAAATGTACTTTGATATAAAAAAAATAAAAAAAATGGAATGCCTTGTTCCTTACAGTAAATATTAAGATTGATGCTGAAGGTTTTTTACCATAATGCATTCTCTGTGCAGCTCCCCCCATCACACCCTCCTTATACTTACCTGAGCCAAATCTCAATCCAGCTACATGCACAAGAGCAATAGCTCTCTCCCTCCTCATTGGCTCAGAGACAGCAGCAGTAGCCATTTGCTCCCACTGCTGTCAAGCACAGTCAGTGAGAAGGGAGCAGTGGTGGGGCTGTGCCCCCATGTGTGTCAGTGAACACATAAAGCCAGCTCAGGAGTAAGCCTGCGTGAGTGCCCCCATACAAAGCGTTTTTCTATGGGGGCACTTGGCAGGGGGGGGGGGGAGCCAGGAGCTCCTGGGTGGTATCCGAGAAGAGGATCAGGGCCGCTCTGTGCAGAAACATTGTATGACTTGTTTGTAAATGTTCGATTTAAAAAATAAATTACAATCACTTTAATAATTTTAAATAGCCACTGCTAACACATAACAGGCATGTTAGTGCCTGTATGTAGACTTGGCTATTTAGCACATGGTTACCCTGAATCCTGGCGACGCTATGGTATGCAAATATCTGTCAGTCTTCCTAGCTGAAATCTTGTCTTCACTAGCGTACCAGATTATCCTTGGGAATTGGGGCATATGGCCATTTTATAGCCAAGTTTAGCTGACATGTAGGTACCATGAGGTCGCAAAGCCTTGTGCTTATCCCCTACTGTTACTAAACAAAACAATGGTGGAAAAATTTCAACAGGTGAGTGGTTGCACATTGCACTCTGTTCCAGAATTATGTGAAGATTGGTGTTAGGCTTTTAATACCTTGTGCACCGTTCTCTAAAGTAGTTTCAGATGCCTTTAGGAACTGCCATTAGAAGGTGTAATACTGTACATGAAAGTTGCATATATGACAGAACTAAAGAATGTACTGAAAGTGGATTGGTTGTGTGAAAAAATATACTCCACTGATAAAAGTTCATCTGATGTGTGATTTTGTTCAGATGTTAATTTGCCTTTAACAAGAGTTTTATTTTTGGCTTATTGTTTAGATCCGTGTTCATGATGATAAAATGCCATTAGCCCACATTGCCATTTCAGTTGAAGCTGTTGGTTGGTCTCATCCTGACACTATTCCGCTTATGGTGGCAAACACCTTGATAGGCAACTGGGATCGGTCCTTTGGAGGTGGTGTGGTATGGAATTGTTTTTATTGTATTTTAATTGCTATAATATTGTATACGTTTAGTCAGTATACATATACAGTGCACAGAGCTCTGTATATGTATACTGGCTAAACATGAGGCTTATATATGAAAAGTGTGCTTAGAAGTAAACCTATTGCCATTAATAACAACCAGCCAAAATACGTATTTTAACCAAAAAGAAATAGAAATAACAGCCAGCAAAAGAACTAGAGGAACATTGCAAGCACCTCACTCAACTAAGTGTAATGCCGTGTACACACGATCGAGTTTCACGGAGGTGAAAACACCGCTGTGAAACCCGACGGGAAAAACGAGGACCGGCTTGGTCCCCTACACACGGCCGGTTTTCATGACAGGTTTTCTCTTGGTCGAGAAAACCGGCCGTGTGTAGGCTCCCTAGTAGTGTTTCCCTATGGGAAAACTGCCGCGGAAAAAAATGCCGCGATTCGCGACGAGAAAAATTAGAGCATGTTCTAATTTTTCTCGTCGTGATTCTTGTCGTTTTTCTCGTCGGGGAAAAATGCTGGAAAGCCCACACACGGTCGTTTTTCTCGTCCGAGAAAAAATTTAATTTTTCCCCGACGAGAAAAGTGATCGTGTGTACGTGGCATAAGGCTGGATTAACACTGATACTACACCACAGTCATACGACTGTCATCCTACTTTTCTCTGCGACATCAGTCCTACGTTGGTCCTACGTCCATCTGACTTTCATGAACAGGATACTACTTTGATCCAACTTTGTGATAGTCTGACTTGTCTTTTGACCAATCAAAACAATCCCAGTGTGAGATAAATTCCTTTTTACTGCTGCTGTAATCACATGTCGCATGTCAAAAGTCGGATGGTTAGGACAAGGCTCCTACTTTGATCAGACTTCAATGATGGTCAATGGGCTGAAGTAGGACCAAAGTCGTACCAAAGTAGTGCAGGGAGCATTCTCAAAGTCTGACCGACTTGTGTCGGACCAGTTAAGGCTCCTTTCACACTACTGCTAAATTTACCGCGATTAAGCGGCCGCGATTTCAGGGAATGCCTGTGTAAGTGGCATTAAAATCGGACCAAAGTAGTGCAGGGACTAGTTTGAAGTAGGGCTGGGTGATTTTCCCCCCCAAAAAAATCTGCGATTTCTTTATAAAAAAACTCGATTTACGATTCGATTTTTTTTTTTTTTTTTTTTTTTTTTTTTTTATATTAATTAAAGTGCATCAACAAACAAAATTGCAAAGGCAAACCCTTTCTCTAACTGCAAAGTCAGTGTGCAACAAACACACAATATAATCCAGCGCTCATGGAACATACATTATTAACTATTGAAAACTCTTGAAACTCTGTGTGTGATTCCTTCTGTCCCAGCCTTGCTGCGATCCTGGCTCTGCATCCTTTTGGGTTGGAGGGCCCTCCACACGCTGGTCTGCCTGTTTTCCATCATTCAAGGTACTGTGCTCACACTGAGATCATGCCACAGGCTTTGTTTTGACTTTTTTAACCCCTCCTTGCTCCACGGATGTCACTGCAAGTTTAACAAGTTTGTCACCACTGGCAACTGGAGAGTTAAGATTCATTTGCCCTCTGCACATTTGGGATTGGATCCCTCTCTTTATTGTGATTAATAAATGGACTAGGCTTTTTTATCAATTCTTCAAGAGTTTTCAATAGTTAATAATGTATGTTCCATGAGCGCTGGATTATATTGTGTGCATGTTGTGTATTTTGTACTTCTGGGTACAGATTTTTTCTTGCTGCGCTGGATCCTGTTTTTTCTCCCTTTTGGATACTTTGTACTTCCCAAAATATTTGGGATTTTTTTTCTTATTATTATCATCCATTATATTTTTTTTATCCACCAATTTAGCGCTTGTGACCTTTTTGTTTTTGCAGTGTGTCACAAAGATTGTTAAACATCCAAATTATTAATACTGTATTTGGATTTGGCTAATAAAACAACAAAAAATCCTGAGGTTACTCTTAGTTGAATTGAACTGTGTCCATGCCTCACTGTACCCGTGTCTCACTGTGCCTTTGTCTCACTGTGCTGGTGCTTCACTGTGCCCATACTTCAATCTCTGTGCCCGTACCTGATGCAGATTTTCATGGTATACGGATTTTACTGCTACACTGGTGGCCATTCCAGTATTCAAAAGCCGCGCCTCCTCCTCGTCTGTGATAGGCGGAACACTCAATTTCCCAGCATTCAGTGTTCCACCTATCATAGTCATCCTCATAACACAGACGAGGATGAGAGGATGTCCGTGATAGGCTGAATACTGCCTGCTGTGAAATTGAGTGTTCCGCCTATCACAGACGACGAGGACTCGGGAGGCGCGGCTTTTGAACACTGCAATGGCCGCCGTCTGCCTGCATGACACGCTGATCAGGTAGGCAGACGGCGGCTGCAGCGAGTAGATGTAATTGGGGTAACGCTGCCCAGTACCATTCCGGATACGCCCCCTGCAGTCCTGCTACGGAAACTTTGAAGGAGAAAATAATTTTTTTTTTTTAAATCTAAAAAAATCGATTTTCTTCAAATCTGAATCAATTTGAGCTCAAAACTCGATTCAAGATTAAAATCGATTTTTTTCCCAGCCCTACTTTGAAGTCATACTAATATGAATGGTTGTCATTGGAAATCGTGGGAAACAACTTGTCATGCTACTTTGCCATCACAAATCGTGGGACAAGTCGTAGAAGTGTGAAAGGGGGCCTAAGACGGCTCTCATAGGGAACTATTGATTTACACACGTCATGTGACATGTGCTTCCAAAGTCGGAGCGTTTGTCGTACCGGTGTGAACCTGGCCTAAGTAAACAAAGATTAGTGAATCACAATCAAGTCTATATGATAATGTTTTTTTTTTTGTTTTTTTTTTTCGAAAAGTACTCGGATACAAAAATATAAAATTACATAAGTAAGATGCAATACACGCTCTTACGGACCTTTGTATCCTGTTGACTTCTGGTTTAACCATGTCCCACCTCTCTTACCCGCCCTCTACCTCTTACACTTTATGTAATTTATTGCTCCTTCCTTTTTTTTTATTTTTTTATTATCCCTTTGCGGTGGGGTTTCCTCTATCTATAGACTAAACACCTCTGCATATCTCGTTTCCTTTTTTAAACACTTTCCATCTCTCCCATTTATCAGTTGGCTCTACGCTTTCTTCTTCTAGACTCTGCCTCAGACCCTCATTATTATATGTTTCCTCCACTGTGATTAGCCACTCTCGAATTGAGGGGGCTTCCACTTCTTGCCACTTTTTAGGGATAAGTCTCTTTTTGCGGCATTCAACATATGTGGTATTACTGAGTCTTTTATATTGTTTAACTGGTCCTTCGATCCCGTGTAGCAAAACTATCCACGGGTCCTCTGGTATTTATTTTCTAGTCATTTTATTTTATTAGCTGCAGGATCCCTCTCCAATACTTTTTTAAATTTTTGGGCAGTCCCACCATAGGTGAGCCATCATTCCCAATACCTTACATCCACGCCAGCACTCCGCTGATTTTCCCAGTTGGTACCTACTGATTTTATCGGGCGTTGCTTACCACCTTGTTGGACATTTATAATTCATTTTGACCGTTCTGGTGTCTACTTCCGAGCTGTGGGTTAAATTTAGAATTTTACGAATAGTGGCTTTATCTATATGTGACCCCAGTTCCCTTTCCCATTTAATTATGAATGGCGGGATCTCCAGCTGTCCCACAGCCAACAGTATTTTGTAAATTCGAGATATTACCTCTTGTATTTTCTGCGATACAGAGCCGCTCTAGCGGCGTTAAATCCGTCTCAGATCTTATTGCCTGGGGTAATTGCTCGACGAAGTGCCTCAACTGGGGATACCGCCATTCATTCATTTATTAATCTAAATTCCGGTTTGTGTTTCAACTCATGAAATGGTAAAATTTTGCCCCTGCTAATTACGTCTCTTAGTTGTGAATTCTCGCTTATTATCCAATTTCCTCCTATTACTCTTTTACCAGGTGGAAAGTAATCATTATCTTTCAATAAAATTAGAGGTGAATTGAAACTGCCCTTGCTTTTTTTTGTGAATTGCGTCCCAAATTTTTAGTGCATTTAATGTCAGTGCATGTGTATTATCGCCTAATTGTCTAAATTGTGGGGGATTCCAGACTATATTTCTTAAATGTGCCTCACTCGTGTGTTCTAGTTTAACCCATCTTTTTTCGCTTTGTCTCGTCCATTCCACTACTCTGGATATCACTATGGCCTTATAATATTCTTTAATGTCTGGTACTGCTAACCCGCCTTGTTTTTTCCCTTGTTTGAGTACCGCTAATGATATTCTTGGTTTCTTATTTAGCCAAATAAATGTCCTTATAATATTTGTTAGTGCGCAAAAATAGGATTGTGACAATGCCATAGGTACCATTTTGAACTTATATATAATCTTTGGTAACAATACCATCTTTACAGTACTAATCCTCCCTATCCATGATAGGGGTCTATACATTTTACTCTCTTGATTTCATTTTTAATTTCGTCGAGTAGGGGTATGTAATTGATTTTGTATATTGTACTCATCCTATTCGCTAATTTAATTCCTAAATACTTTAATTCTTTTTTCCAAGGGAATGGGAATTCATTCTGTAAATCAGTTGCTTCCTGATTACTTAAATTAATATTCAGGATCTCAGACTTAGTCAGATTTATTTTAAAGTTTGCCAAGTCACCATATTGTTTTAATACTTTTAGTAAGTTAGGCATTGTAATCCTCGGATTTGTGATGTAGAACAATACGTCGTCAGCAAACGCTGCCAGCCTATGTTCCTTCTCACCTGCCCTAATACCTCTTATATCGGAATTATTTTGAATCGTTGCAAGGAGGGGTTCTAAAGACAGTACAAATAAAAGGGGGGAGAGGGGGAGCCCCTGTCTTGTCTTGTTTTTCATCTTGAAGAGGAAGGACGGCACGCCATTGACTTTTTTATATTTGCAGTAGGATTGTTGGTACAGTATTTTAATCCATTGAATCATTCTTGGGCCAACGCCCATTGCTTCCAGCATTGGAAGTATATGATAATGTTGAGCAAGCTCCTATCCAATCCCTGGAAGCCGATGGATCAGCTGGTAACTATCATGGGGTTAAAATACTGATCTGTTCCAGTCTCTAAGCCACTTGTACAATCTGGCAGTCTGTGTGAAGATGAACTGCTGCACTGTAGCCTGCCTGGTTCTAATTTTAATGCCAATATCTTCCTAATGTTACATCATGCCTCTTGCATCGCCCCCTAATTCAACAGTTTGGCAGGCTCGCCACTAAAGTCAATAGAGTTCAAGCTGTACATACATGAGGTGCTCAGTGGAGGACAGTAAGCATTTTGGGAGGAGGTGAGGTGCTCAGTGAAGGACACTACACTTAATGGAGTTTAACTTCAGTGCAGAGCCTGCCAACATGTTGAAGTAGGATGAGATGCAACACTAGGAAGATAATGGCAACAACCTTCCTTCGGCTTCTCATACAAGTGACTTAGACTGAAACAGATCAGTGTTTTGCCCCATTGATCGTTGCCAGCTGATCCACTGGCAGCTTTGCAAATCGGGTTTGGCCTTGCTCAACATTATCATATGGACCTTTAATCTTTATTTACTCCTTGAGTGAGTGAGGTGCATGCAATTTCTCTTGTTCTTTTGCTAGTTGTATATCAGGCTCTACTGGGTTTCTTTCAGCTGCATTCATCTCTAACCCAGTTCTGTGTTCCTTTTTTTTAATGGGTTTGAGCTCTGGCACTGGGACCATTTTTTATTTTTTTTTGTACCTCAGAAATAAGTCGGTTGCTGGCTAAAAGCAACAAGAACTTTTCTGTTAATAGCGAGAACTTTTTCTCCTTCTCCATCCTGCTACACAAAGAAAAACAATAATGGCAGAGACCACTATTATCTAGCATTTTCATTGTCAGAAGGTAGGTTGTCTTAAAGATGATCTCCAGCTTTACTGTCACTTTAACTAGTTTGTTTGGAGCAAGCTGGCCCCACAGACTATTTCCTACACAGGTGCGCCCGCTAGATGTGCTGCATAAACGGTATGTAGCCTCAGCTACATACAGTCTTGCATTCCAGGAGTGAGACGGAGAGCTTCTCATGCCACCCCAGGAGCAAAGTAGGGCCAGGCTGAGCAGCGCTTAGCCATACATGAATAAATGAATGAATTCAAAGCTTCTTCTAACTGGTCAAGGAGGATCTGTGTCATGAACTTTGTATTCATAGAAGAGCACAGCTCAGCCCAACTCTATTTTGTTCTGGGTGTGAGACCAGAATTTTTCGTCGTAGCTGAGGTTTATACAGCACACCCAGCGGGCGCACCTGTTGGTGTAGAAAATAGTTATTTGGTCCAACTTGGCCACAGTAACAGAGACAGTAAAGCTGGAGATCTGCTTTTTAAAGCTTTTTTTTCTAAAAGGGAAATTCACACTTTCTGAGCATGCAGGTGGAAACAACAAATTTGTACAAATCTAGGCCAGTCCATAACCCTTCATTTCATCTTTATGAGCCATTAGTTGGAGGATCGTCAGAGTGTTGAAAGATCCAAATGCAGGTTCCACTTGCATAGGCTCTAAAGTGGTTCTACACATTGACACCTAATCTGAAACCCCTGATTCTAAATCCCTGGATATGAAGGGGTGTACTTTCTTCTACCTGACAAATCTGCATTTTTGTTTGTGTAAAATTTGAGAATAAGTACACAATGTCAATTTTAGATGTCAAGTTCATCGCCTATTATTTGTAAGCACCATCAACAGATTCCATGGGGATTTGTGTACTTTTATAGGTATCCATCTATATCATGTTTTCTTTCTTTTACCTTCACAGAATTTATCAAGTAAACTTGCACAAATCACCTGTCATGGAAACTTGTGTCACAGTTTCCAGTCATTCAATACCTGTTACACAGACACTGGCCTCTGGGGCCTATACATGGTTTGTGAACCAAACACCGTAGAAGACATGATGCATTTTGTGCAAAGAGAATGGTAAGTGAGCAATGTTTAAAACGTGTGTTGTATTAAAAGCATCTTTGTCTTGCATTCAAAGAAAGTGTGTGTGTGTGTGTGTGTGTGTGTGTGTGTGTGTTTTTGGGGAGGAGGGGGGGGGGGGAATTATACATAGTAGTTCATAATTTACAAAGCATGAAACCAAAATATCCTTATCACTTTAAAGAGCCAGGGGTGATAACTCTTAGTAGTTGTCAGGGATTTGCTTGGAACGCTGTCACAAGCTGTGACTCAGTCTGCTAACATCATGTGCCATTTTAGATAAACCATTCCAGAAGAAAAACTTTATAGGCTAAGTTCACCTTTACCAAAAAATTTAAATAAAAATAAATGCACATTTTTGCGGGAAAATAATATGCATTCATTTTTTTTTTTTCCCAACAGGAGCCTGCAAAGCATTTCACCCAGTGGATCATGGGTGCAATGTTGGGCTCCTGCAAATGCTTCCTCCAGGTCTCTGCCCGTACCTCTGTATGGGCTTTCAGATAGAGAGGTGGAAGAAGTGTCAGTGGACTTCACTTGTTGTGTTCCTTTGATAACTACTGTGGTAGATGGGATATGTAACTTATTTATTCACAGGCCTCTGTGGAGGTGAAAGGTAGGGGTGCTTAGCAACATGTTACACTCTAAATATGGGTGTAAAATGTTGCTAAAGGTGGAATTGGCATTAATGCTACCAAATACCGTAAGTGTTGTGTACACAACATACAGTCTTTAACCACTTGTAGACCACCTGCAATGTTCTGCAGACAGGCAAAGTGATGTACCGGTACATCGCTGCCTACTTCTTTGTTTTAAGGCGCCAGCACGAACTGTGATTGTACACAGTGGGAGTCTGTCAGCAAGTCCCGGGCCGATGATTTGTGGCCAAGACTTGCTGATCGGCTGTATACAATCACAGCCCAGAGCTCTGTGTTGGCAATTAACACAGAGCTCTGTAGAGGGAACAATTTCTCTGTTTCTCATTCCTGCAAGGCAGAGGTGGAAAACGAAGAGCTCTATTAGTAGAAGCAGCACACTTTACACATTCTACACATAGTTAGGCACACATTTAACCCCTTGACCGCCTTAGATGTTAATCCCTTTCCTGCCAGTACAGTGACAGTGTATATTATTAGCACTGATCACTGTATTCATGTCACTAGTAGTTAGTTCCCCTAGTGTCAGATTGACCACCACATTAATGCAGTCCCATTATAAGACGCTTATCACCACCATTGGTAGCATAAGAATAAAAAATTCCAGTGTACATAACATACGGTAGTTTTGTAGGCACTATAACTGTCACACAAACCAAGCAATATACACTTATTGGGATTTATTTTATCAAAGACATGTAGAAAAATAAATTTTGGACAAAATATGTAAAGAAATTGTATTTTACCGTATTTATCGGCATATAACACGCACCCCAACTTTAAGATGGACGTTTCGGGAAAAAAAATCTTTCACAGCCCCCTGCGTATAACACGTAGGCACAGTTTTTATTCTCTATTTTCAGGGTAAAAAAGTAAGTGTTATACGCCAATAAATACAGTATATATTTTTGTATTCTGTTTTGTAGCAGAAAGTAAGAAATTATTTTTAATTTTGTTTTCAACGGTCACTTTTAATTTATATCGCAAAAAATAAAAAAGCAAGCGGTGATCAATACCACCAAAAGAAAGCTCTATTTGTGTAAAAAAAAAAAAAAAAAAAAAAAAAAAAATAATTATTATTATATAAATTAAATTTTGGGTACAGTGTTGACCACACAATTACCGGTTAAAGTAGCACAGTGCCGAATAGCAAAATAATGGCCTGGTCATGAAGGGGGTAAAATTTAAGCTTAAGGGGAGCTTAAAGAGGAAGTAAACCCTGGTGTGTTTTACTTCCTCTTTTTTGTTTACTGCAAACCCTGCAAAGTAAAAGCATAATGGGCTAGTATGCATCGCATACTAGCCCATTATGTGGCACTTGCCTGCAAAGGAAGCCTGCGCTGTCCACACTGCAGAAAGCATCCATCTTTGCCCATCTTCCGTCCGGGGCCGTGGACTACGGCTCTGTCATTGGCCGGAGTCATGTGACGTCACTCATATGCATGCACGATCGTGCCCTTTCTTCAGTGCGCATGCGCCAATGATGTCAGTGTAAGCATATATGGTAAATATTCTCTAAACTGTGCAGGTTTAGAAGATATTTCCAGTACCTAATGGTAAGCCTTATTATAGACTTACCTGTAGGGAAAAGTGGTCTGCAAGGGGTTACAACAACTTTTAAGTAGTTTAAGCTGACGTATAGGTATGGCAGTTTTTACATAGGTATGGTCCATACAGACTTGTAACTATGGGACCTGCTTTGAAGCTGGAAATCACTGTAGTAGGTACTATTGAGAAAAATGCAAAGGGTTCTCTAAATGGCGCCCTTGCCAAGTGGGTGAATTCTTTCAGTAGGTAGCAGGGCAACCACTCGGCCTGGGACCTGGAAGGTTATGGCGGTTAGCAGGGGGATCCCAAAGCTGTATGTCACATACATAGTTGCATTGGTCCAAGCTTGAACAAAAGTAAAGGCCTATACACACGGTCGGACTTTTGGCCAACAAACTTCATTTTGAGCAAGTTGGACCAACAATCCGACCGTGTGTACGCTCCATCGGACAAACTTTTTTTGCTTTTTTCTTGTTTTCATCAGACAAACGTTGGGTCTGCAAACGGACAAACTTTTGCCCAACAAAAGTCCGATGGAGCAAAGTCCAACCGTGTGTACAGAAAACCATCGGACTTTTGTCCGATGGACAAAACAACTAATCTTAAAATCAACCAACAATAGCAGAAGTTGACCAAAGGGTGGTGGTAAAGAGCAGAAAAACCACGTGATGTTGCAAAAAGTTTTGGGGAAGTTTGCAGAAAGTCCTGTGGTGTGTATGCTATGGGTGTTCCCGACCAACTCCGTTCGGACAAAAAAACACAGAAAAGTCAGATGGAAGTCCGACCGTGTGTATGGGGCTTAACAATCTGAAAATTTCCGTGCCTAAACTTCGATATTGAGACGTTTGTAAATGATCAGGTAATGCAGGACTTGCATGTGAGCTTTCAACACAATCACACTACACCTCTAAAACTTACCAGTGTGTTTTTTTTTTTGTTAGGATAAGGCTTTGCACAAGTGTTACAGAAGGGGAAGTCGCACGTGCCAAGAACTTGTTGAAAACCAATATGTTGCTTCAGCTAGATGGTATGTATCTTGCCTTATGTACTATAAGACTTCCAGCTGACTATCACAAGGTTCATGTAAACATTGATGGCACTTTTTCATAAATGTAGGAAGGCTTAATTTTAATGATCAGAATAGTAATGAAGGTAATCTACTTTAGAGGGGAATTTACAAAACATCTGACATTATATTACAGAATTTAAAATTATTTAATACTTTTTACATTCAGGTTTTTGAATGGCACTGGTAGTTCTTAGACGGAAGGTAACTTTATTATTTTGTCTCTGATCTGATTGGAATGTTTTTTGTTTTTAAAGGTTCCACCCCTATCTGTGAGGATATAGGCAGGCAGATGTTGTGTTATAACCGAAGACTACCGTTACCTGAACTGGAAGCAAGGATAGATGTAAGTCTACGACTGCACCTTGGGACTAGCAGTACCTCAGTTAATATTTAAAAGCAGAACTCCAGTCAAAAATAAGATGATAAAAAATGAATTCACCATTAAAAGTTAAAATAACAAAACCAGCTTCCGATGCAGTATTCAGCTTTAACCAAGGGCTCTTCCCTGTAGGCCCTTTTTTTTTTTTTTTCTCTTTCTGCCACCAAATGTCCTCAGTCTGATTGCCAGCATCATGCAACCCACTTCCTCTGAGCCCAGGTCATCATGTGCCCTCTCCCTGCATGTGACTGGACAGTGAATGGAGAAGCAGCACAGTGATGAGTTTATCTCCCTGTCACTCTGTTTTCTTTTCCTCTCAATCGGCTTCTTGTGAACACACAAACTGATTGGCCCCTTGTGCTGCTTCTTCCTCTCAAATTTCAGCCCTGCTATACAGGTACTGCAAGAGGTTGTTACCAGGTCAAACACTTACACTGCTCGCATTTAAAAAAAAAAAAAAAACTTTGACTAATGATGTTTTAAAGTAGGTTTTGGCTGAACTTCTATCTAATGCTAAATCTACTTTCAGCCACACTCTAAGCCTCATCTATCTAGCCCTGTAAAGCAAAAATCATTATACTTACCTTTTCCAAAGCCAATCCGTTCTGGTCTCCAGCAGCGGATTCTGTGTGCTGGAGAAAACCGACAATGGCTGGGAAGTGACGTCACCTATAGACTTACTATGAGGCTTCCGTTGTCGGCTGCCTCTCCTGCACCCACCTACACACTAAAGCCACCGCTGACAGCACAGCATGGGACCGGAGCCACTGCAGAATAGGTAAGTATAGCAATCCTCTTTACAGAACTAGATAGATTAGGTTTAGAATGTGGCTGAGAGTAGGTTAAGGCTACTTTTACACTCAGACCGCCTGAGTGTTAGTGGTAAAGCGGCAAACAAGGGGTTAAAAGCACCGCTGATGCGTTTCTGAAGTCAATTCTCAAGCATAGGAAGACAGTAAATGGTTAACAGGTCTGTAAAGCTCCCAACCTGATTCCCTAATTCCTTCAAAGATGACAAGGAAAATGTCAAACAAATCATGGATGGCTAACGTGGGACTTTGGCACAAACCGCTCCTATAGAAACAGCTGAAGTTGCAGTGTCTTCCAGAAGTCTAATCATCAGTCACCTGTCCTGTGTGCAGTGTAAATAAAAACAAACATCAGAAGCAGTGTGAGAAGACGGAGGGGAAGTCATCCTTCGATCACTGTGAGCACTGCCGATTCTACACACAGGATGGGAGAACACTGATGATTAGATTTCTGCAGCCAGTGTTTGGCATTACCAGTGAGCCTGTGACATGTTTGATCATACCTTCTTCATGCTCAGGTATGTCAGAACCTCTCCATCCCACCCTGCTCTGGCCACTAGCATCTTCTAGTCAAATGTGGCAGGCTGGGTAATCTGATTGGCTAAGGAGGTGGTGGGAGGCGGAGCAACTTAGCAGTCACGCCCTCCCACTCGGCACTGCTCTTCTATTACACTTTTCTGTCCCTCCAGCACCTGAAAGCCAGGGTCATCCTCTTTTTAGCAGCTTCTATAGCTATGTTGTCTGGGCCTAAGATCTGTTCTGCATTTACAAAGCCACTCATATCCACTGTTGAGTTTGTGTCAGCCTGTGCACAATTAATGGGGCAATCTGCTTGCAGAAGCTCCGAAAGAGCTCTGGCACCTTCTACTACAGAACCTTTTTCTAACCTTCCTGGTTTTACTCTTTGAGTGCCTGAGACCCTATCCACATTCAAATTTTGAATTTGAGTCTGTAAAGCCTACATCTGTATAAACTGTAAATTAGTTGGCCCCATATGACTCTGATATGCAGAGTGCTGTTTCCAAACTCACTAATGCAACTAGGGGAAAGACCTTTCCAGTACACTTAGTGCTGATAACATTTCTCTGTTACGGCTGGGAGAATCCCATGCATTCCTGGCTGCTTCTTGGAAGTGTGATTAAAGCGTTTAACCCAAAAAACAAACAGATCCTGTTCCCTTAGAGCAGTGATGGCGAACCTTGGCACCCCAGATGTTTTGGAACTACATTTCCCGTGATGCTCATGCACTCTGCGGTGCAGTTGGGCATCATGGGAAATATAGTTCCAAAACATCTGGGGTGCCAAGGTTCGCCATCACTGCCTTAGAGCATGTTATAAAGCACAGAGCTTGTGCTTTGTCATTTGGCCCCCTGTATCACCTGGCTGATCCTGCCTGGCTGTACACTCCCTCCTGTACCCTGATAGATCATGGTCAGCGTATTGTTTGTAGAATTTTGAGGAAGATAATGAATTTAATCCATTTTGGAATAAGGCTGCAACGTACCAAAATGTGGAAAAAGTGAAGCGATGTGAATGCTTTAGATGCACTGTTTAGTAAGTCTGAGGAAAAAAAATAACTCCTTTCATTGGTTTTATACTGGCACAGTTGTAGTCCTTCTCTTATTGCAAATAGCCCTGCCCATTGTAAATGCAGATGGCAATGGCTCTCAGAAGTTACTTGGACAAATAAAAGATCAGAAGGCTTTAATGCTTTTCCTGTGGTATTTAGCTAAAAATATTTTATTTTTCCCCTCAGCTGATCGATGCTCAGACAATAAGAAATGTGTGCACCAAATATATTTATGATAAAAGTCCAGCAATCGCTGCTGTCGGTAAGTATTTAACGCTAATATACTTATAAGATTTTACCGTTGGCACTAATTTTTTTGAAATTCCTGTTTTAGGCTGAACTGTATTGTGACTGGTTATTTAAACCACAATTCTTTTTTTTTTTTTTGGGCTGCAGTTAATTGAAAATGGATAAGGACTTATTTCACCCAAAGCTAATAATTAAAATAGGGGTAGTTATGTATTGAGCAGCCTGTCCCCCCCCGCATGCTTTATATAAACCCTTTCCCCGAGATATCGCTGATGATGATGCTGCAGCTACTTGTCAATTGTTTTTTTAGCTGGAGTACAAACTCTCTCTCTGCGTTCAGTAGTATTGTCAGTCTGTCACTGGATCAGAGACAGTTGAATGCAAGACTAGCTGGGAAACTTGGGGAGCTGTAAATTACAAATTATATTTGGATCATTTATCTATTTCAGAAAACCTTGCAATGAATTGCCATTACCAAGTTAAAGGATGACATGCTCAGATAATAAATTCCTTGTGATGTTTGAACATAGAGAATGGAAGCCTTGTGGAGGGGTAGATGCATAAATGCTTCGGGGAAATCTTTTCACTGGTATCTGAGATATAGGAAACTGTAGTGTGACACAAGCAATGCCATCAGGAAAGTATCCTTAGGGAAACTGGCCTTTGATACCCTGTATTTGACAGTGCATGCTAGGTGAGAAAGTGTAGGTAAAATTAACATGTTTAGTTTACCTTTTAAACCTTTTCTTGGAGGACGTCAAAGGTGGTTTTGCATATGCATGACGGGTATGGGTTATCCTGCTACATTTAAGTGAAGGGACAGTAGCCAAAAAAAAAAGCAGGTTTCCTTGCCCAGGCCTAAGCCCTCCCAGCTCAGCTAGGCCTCATGTTTATAGTGAGCAATGAAGAACACAGACAAGAGGGGAAGGATCCATTTGTCCTGGAATGTACTTGTTTTTCAGGTAAAAAATAAAAAGCCTAATTTCCGATTTGTACATCACTGGACACAGGCCATCTTCCTATTCATGACTACTTGGGATGTTGCAAGGTACTTAACATGAGGGGTGGGCAACAAAGAGAACAAAAAAAAAAACAGAACATTTAAAAAAAAAACTCCAATGCAAAGTCACCTGTAAGACCTTTTGTCCAAAATTGGCATCTGCAGTGGCTTGAACATCCACCTAATAAAACATATGAAGAGATGACCAGGTAGCAACCTTACAAACTTGATGCTGACACTTCTGGTAAGATGGGCCTTGATTGGGGAAGGATTTACCTTGCTCATGTGGCTTCAAATTACATAAGGAATCTACTTAAAAGTAATCGAGAAGCAGTCTGGCCCTCGCAAAGACCCTCAGGTAGAACAGACAGGCTGTTGAAGGGAAGCTCTTCACTTCAAATAAATCTGAACGGCACGAGCTACATCCAAAGAATTAAGCATGTTCTGCTTAGGACAAAAATATGGCCTGATTCAGGTGGAACGAGGAAACCACTTTTAAGTAAAAAAAAAAAAAAAAAGACTTGAGTCCTCAACACCACCTTTTATATAAGGTGATGAAGAATCTTGAAAAGTTCCTTACTGGAGAGTGCAATCAGTTCAGAGACTCTAGAAGCCAAGCAATGGCATCTTTCAGGTAGGCTCACATAAAGAAGTCTGTAAAACCGATAACACCAATTTAAGGTCCTACAGTGACTAAGTGGGCCACACAGGAAAAAATCCACATGACACACTGCCCAAAGGCTTTTTTTTTTTTTAACCAGTAAATGGGATGCAATAAGTCTCTGAAACAGAACAGCTAAAGCCCAGATCTGCCCCTTGCTGGTACCTAAAGCCAGAGACATCTCCACACCAGATGATAAAAGCCAAGACATACCCTACGACATAATTATCAGGGATGAAACTTGCGAGCTTGACACTAGGCCTTCCATGAACAATGGTATACCTTCCTAAAGTTGTCTCTTTCTTGAACTGAGAATTCAGCTGTTGATGGCTGAGAAAGTTCATCTGCCAATTTTTCCACATTGGTGCAGAGAGCCAGATCAAGTGAATTTTCTATTGAGCAGCACAACTTCATATCCATCCTTGATGGTATGTCAAATCCACACCGATGCTGAAGAGTGAGCCGAATCAAAATTCTAGGATGTTGATCAGTAACTGCCAGTCTTCTGATGACCATGTTCCTTGAGCAAGACATCCTTCCTCAAAACCGGCCAAGTCCTCGGAAGGAAATATTTTCTGGCGTCCAGCATCCGTCTAGAAAGCCATCATTCCAGTGCTTAACTGGTCTTGGGAAGCAAGTGCATGGGCAAATGCAAGGACTGTTGATATTTGTCCCATGTTGTAACACCCTGAAGTTAAACTTTGCCATACGGATCTACATTAAAGGCCATCTTTCCCAGTACCCTCATGCAGTCTGGAATTGAGGGACTTTCCAGTGACCTCAAACGGCTGTGGAACCAACACCTTCGCTTGTGCCATGCCTAGAACAAAGCATAAATACTCCAGATGTTGCATCGGAACTAAGGCCAAACTTTTGCAGGACCTGCAGTTCCTGATAGGACATTTGACACCAAGGTCTGAGCTGACTGCTATAGGAATACCCTTAAGTCCTCAACAATACAAAAAACACCTTGGTAAATACTCTGGGAGCTGTGGAATAACTAAATGGCAATGTACCACAGAAACTGTTGGTAAGGCTAGAAAATCAGGATTTGAAGGTAGACAGATATCTACTAAGGCCAGGATGTTCCCCTGATGAAGTGAAGCAATCAGCAGTTGGGTAGACTCCGTTCTGAATTTCTGCACCTGCAGAAAGTTGAGACCTTAGTGGTCAGGAATAGGTTGGATATTTTTTACTTTGAAATGGTAAACAGATTGGAGTAGATGCCACAAGAATTCTTCTTCGGGACAGGTGTGATGACCCCTTGAAACTGCAGTCTTTCCAGAGCTGCAAAGAAAACAGTTCTCTTTTTTGGCTCCAGAAAGACCTCTGCACACAAAGCATGGAGGGGGAAAAGCACTCAGGCTGATAACTTTTGTTCACCATGCTACAGACCCATTTTGTTTTGTGACTTTTGGATGCAAGGAATGTGTCTTGGCCTCTGAAGGCTGCACCGGTTTGTGACCTGCTGTTTTTGCTGCCTTTAGGTATAAGTGTGCTTTTAACCTTAGTCACTTTCTAAATGATTGCATCCAAGAATGGTGGATTCTTTCACTTTGCCCAAACAGCCACCTTAAAGTGGACCTCAAACATCTTTTCCTTAGTGTCTTTTTATTAAAACAATGTCCATTCTCCTACAATACTAGCATGATGGCAGTAGGTATAGCTACATAGCTTTTCTTTCAATCATTCACAGTGCTACTCTGCTCCCCCTATTCACTCCAATAGAAAGTGTGCTTGCATACTATTCTTAGTAATCTCTATGGTCAGGCGCCCCCCCCCCCCATAGCTGCAGGCATCATCCTGGTATAACCCCTTCGACCAGATGATGTACGGGAACAGTACAGAGGCTTAAAAAAAAATAAACACCAGGCATAATTTTATTATCCTCTGGACCTGAAAGGTTAATTTTAAACAGGTTAGTTATGCTATAACTGTACCAAAACTAGATGGGTCTGCTAAGTGCTTATGATTCTATTTTTCTTTTACCAGGTCCCATTGGTCAACTCCCAGATTACAATCAAATACGCAGTGGCATGTATTGGCTTAGACAGTGATGACATCTTTATTTCTAAGGACAATTATATTTTGAAACCAAATCTGATTTGCTGAATACTTATTTTATCATTCAGACTTTTTAGGCGTGTAATATGAGCCTTGTAGGACTCGAACCTAAATATGTAATTGTTTATATGGTTTCAATTGTGTAGGACTGTTAACTAAAAGGTGCAATGCAAGAAAATCTGTAAAACCATATTTTGTACAGTAAAAGAAACAAAAAATGTTTAATATAATTTATCCAACCAAATACTTGTAGTATTTGCTTCGTTTTATTATAAAACATGACACACAAACATATATGATCGTCCTCATTTCTTGGACTTCGTTGCATTCAGTACTTGTTCTTGAGCAGCTTTTTTGGCTTTCACCATTTCTACAAGTTCCTGTTAAAGGGAGAACAGATCAAATTTAAGGGCAAAGAAATATATCCAAGAGTATAGTGTTAAATAAGCCTTTGTAAAAGAGTATAAAACAGTCATGGCATTAATGAAGCCTGGCACAGGCAGATTTTGCAAAGTGTCTCACTTGCATTCTAAAAGTGGTAACGAATGTGCCAAATTCATATACCTGTCCCTAACTTGTACTTTAAGCAGTGCCACCAAAAAGCCTCCTCGACTCCTGGGTGGGGGAAGAGAGCAAGTACCCGAGAATTTGACAGGTACCTGCTCCCAGTTCCGTTCACCTTAGGTGATCGGAAGTTCTCCTTCGCAAAGTCTTCTGGGACATATGAAAGGTCCTAGAAGACTTTGGGACCAGTCACAGAGCGCACCTGGCTGTGAAGCCGCAAGCTGTCACAGGCGGGTGCCCATAGTGAAGATGCCGGCATCAGCGAGGGAGGATGCGGCGAGTACATTGCTGGATCGTGGGACAGGTAAGTGGCTGTTTAAAGTCAGCAGCTAGACTTTGTAGCTGCTGACTTTTAAAAAACAAATGACTGGAACTCAGCTTTAAAATTTGGCTCATGCTGCGCCACTTTTAGAATGCACGAGAGACACTTTTGCAAAATCTGTCTGAGAGAGTTTTTCTCTGCACGCCAGGAGATGGTCTTAAATAGCTCCGCTTTTACATATAGCACATGAAATACTAAATTTGGGGTTTTCAATAGCCGTAAGTCATAATTTAAAAGCAATGCATGATTAAGATATCACTCTGTGTGCAATACAGCTATATAAAATATATGGGTTTCACTTTTTGAATTGAATTACTGAAATTTACTTTTTGATGATATTCCAATTTTTTGAGATGCACCTGTATCAAGGATGGATTTTGTTTTTTGTGAGGGAGGGGGGGGGGGGGGGGGGGGGGAAACAAAAAACAAACAGGCTCACTTGCATTCATGATCCTTACGGTCCAGAAAGAAAATAGAGTACTGCAACAGACTGGGGAGTCTTTCATAGTCTAGAGGTTCACCCGAAGTCCAGTGGAATACAATTTAATAAACTAACAGATTCCTCAATCGAAATGGACTGTTACAAGGTAATTGACTCCAGGAGTAGAAAAGCAGATACACCTATGGAGGAGAATCCTTCCCAGATATGGTAAAGGAAGGATTTCCACCCTAGCAAGACAAGTTAGTGGGAATAAATGGTCCGAAGATCCAGTTTGGGCGATACTCTAATTTCCAGATTTTTTTTTTTTGTTTTTAGGGGAGGAGAATTAAAGTACTAAAGAGGACTTGAGAAGGGTCCTATCTAAAAAGACATACCCATCCACAGCAACGACCTCTGACATATGGAGATGTTATCACGCAGACGAGAGGGACTACACCTGTCTCCACGCCACAATACTTATTCTTGCATAGACCTCTTCCTGACTGAAATAGTTGCTCTAGAAAATACAATCTTCATGCATTCATACTACGACTTAGTCGTACCACGCGCTTACAACGATAACCTTAACTGATACAGTATCTCACCCACACACCTACCTATGGGAGGGTCAATACTTTTTTGATACAAAATTTCTCATATGCAAAATGAACTTGCAAAACATTTAGGCCTCATGCCCACTGGCGTTTTTACAGCTGCGTTTTTGAGCGTTTTTTACAGCTTAAAAACGCCTGTCCATGTTATTGTAAATATTTTTTTTTTTTTTTGGAAAAAAAAAAAAAAAACAACGTCGGAGCTAAAAACGCGACCGCGCGTTAGTGCGCGTTTTTGCGCGTTTTTTCCTGCCTAGTTCTGACGCTGAGGAACGCACTGGCCCTGGGTTTTTTTTACAGCTTACAAACGCCTAGGTGGGCATGAAGCTATAGACTAACATGGACAGGCGTTTTTAAGCTGTAAAAAACGCTCAAAAACGCGGCTGAAAAAACGCCCGTGGGCATGAGGCCTTAGAATAATTATTTTCTACTAACTCAGGCTTGGTGTCCGACCAAGCAATAATCTGAGGTTTGTTTATCCAAATGGGCTCTAGCGCTAAGAAAAAGACAACAATTGGAAGCCCTGTCAAAAGCCATTGCTGATGTTGAAAACCAAAACAAACTACACCCTTCCCCCGACCCTTAGAATCCTATGGAAAAAATGCAACACAAGTTTAAAAAGGAAAATAGGATTTTTATAACAGCTTACCTGTAAAATCCTTTTCTTGGAGTACATCACGGGACACAGAGCGGCATAGTCATTACTATGTGGGTTATATAGATACCTTCAGGTGCTGGCACTGGCAACATCCAAAACCGGAAGTACCCTCCCCTATATAAGCCCCTCCCATCCAGGAGCGCCTCAGTTTTGTAGCAAAGCAATAAGTGTCCCCAAAGAGGGGTGGGAGCTCTGTGTCCCGTGATGTACTCCAAGAAAAGGATTTTACAGGTAAGCTGTTTTAAAAATCCTATTTTCTTTCTCGTACATCACGGGACACAGAGCGGCATAGTCATTACTATGTGGGATGTCCTAAAGCAATGCCCAATGAGGGGGGGGATACACCATACATAAGCGGAGCGCTATCAGACATGAGGATCTTTTGCGGCCTGCAACACACTGCGCCCAAAGGCGACATCCTCCTGACTTCTAACGTCCACCTGGTAGAACCTAGTAAACGTGTGTACTGAAGACCACGTTGCGGCCTTACAGATTTGAGCCAGGGAGGCCTGGTGATGCACTGCCCATGAAGTTCCAACTGCTCTCGTGGAGTGCGCCCTAACTTTGAACGGAGGGGGTCTCCTTCTCAAGCCATAGGCTTGCATTATGACCTGTCGAATCCACTTGGCTAAAGTAGATTTTGACGCTGCCTGACCCTTTCTGGGGCCTTCCGGCAGGATAAACAAAGTATCCGTTCTGCGAATCTGAGCAGTGGCTTTTAGATAAGCTTTAACTGCTCTTACTACATCCAAAAAATGCAATAACTTTTCCTCTACCGAACTAGGTTTGGGGAAAAAAGAAGGAAGAACCACATCTTGGTTCAAATGAAACCTCGATACCACCTTAGGAAGAAAGGCTGGATGAGGACGTAACACTACTCTGTCCTTGTGGATAACCAGATATGGCTCTTTACAGGACATAGCTGCTAATTCCGACACTCTTTTAGCCGAACAAATGGCTACTAGAAAAAACAATTTCCTGGTGAGAAGAACCAAGGAACTATGCTGTAATGGTTCAAATGGTTGTTTCTGTAGAACCGACAGAACCAGGTTTAGATCCCATGGACATATGGGAATATTAACCGGAGGACTAATACGCATCACTCCTTGTCTAAAGGCTTTGACTAGTGAATGCGAAGCCAAGGGCCTTTGAAAAAATATTGACAAGGCCGAAAACTGACCTTTGATAGTACTCAAGGCAAGCTTCCTATCTACAGCCCACTGTAGGAAGTCCAGACTCCTACCTATTACGTACTTATGTGGATGCCATTTCTTGGCCTCACACCACGCGATGTACGCCTTCCAGATTCTATAGTAGATCTGCCTGGATACCGGCTTCCTGGCATTGATCATGGTAGATACCACAGGATTAGAGAGCCCTCTCTTTTTTTAGAATGTGGGCTTCAATAGCCAGGCCGTCAAACCTAGGGCTGGTAAGGAAAAGTGGTATATCGGTCCTTGCGAAAGCAGGTCCGGACGACGTGGGAGAGTCCAAGGACTCCCCACTGACATTTTACAATCTCCGCGTACCACGCTCTTCGGGGCCACGCTGGAGCCACCAGAATCACTGGTTTCTTTTCTACCCTGATTCTGCGGAGTAATCGAGGTAAGCATTGTGGCGGTGGGAATGCATATATCAGCTTGAACTGATCCCAAGGGAACACTAGGGCATCCGAGCCGCAAGCTAGGGGATCCCTTGTCCGAGAGACAAACCTGTCCACCTTTGCGTTGAATCTGGATGCTAGAAGATCTACATCCGGTGTTCCCCACCGCTGACATATTGTCCAGAAAACCTCAGGGTGAAGGGACCATTCCCCTGGGCATAATTGCTGGCGACTTAGAAAGTCCGCCTTCCAATTCTCCACTCCTGGAATGAATACCGCAGATATGGCTGGGACATATCTTTCTGCCCATTTCAGGATGTAATTTACTTCCCTCTGGGCTGCACGACTCCTGGTGCCCCCCTGATGATTGATATATGCCACTGCTGTGGCATTGTCTGATTGAATTCTGACAGGGGACCCTTGGAGTTTGGATGTCCATGCTACTAGGGCATACCGGGCTGCTCGTATCTCTAAGAGATTGATGGGCAGGGCCTTTTCTGCATCCGACCATCTGCCCTGGAGAGACCATTGCTCCAGTACTGCTCCCCAGCCTATAAGGCTGGCATCTGTAGTGACCACCTTCCAAGAAATCGGAGTGAAGGATTTCCCTTTTTCCAGATTCTGGGGAACCAACCACCAACGGAGGCTCTTGCGAACGGAAGGGGACAAGGACATTGTAAGTCTAGGGCCTGAACTTTTTTGTTCCAGGCTGACAGTATGGCCTCTTGCAAATTCCTTGAATGGAATTGACCGTAGGGTACTGCTTCGAATGATGCCACCATTTTTCCCAGCAGCCTCATGCACAGGCGTATGGACGGCTGTCTTTTTTGTACCCACTAAGTGGATCAAATCTTTCAAAGACAACACCTTTCCTCGAGGCAAGAATATTTTTCTCTGGCCTGAATCCAACCTTAGCCCCAAGTATTCCAGACTTTTGACTGGTTTTTAGGGCTGACTTGTCTCGGTTGATAATTCAACCGTGAGATTCCAGATACTTGATTGTCTTGTGAACGACCACGTCTAGTTTTTTCACTGAGTGGTCTATCAGCAACAAGTCATCCAGATATGCCATTATCATTACACCTTGTGTTCTTAGATTACAAAAATTCTGGCCCTTTATTGGCCAAACACTCGTGGTGCTGTGGCCAGACCGAAGGGTAAGGCTCTGAACTGAAAATGGCGCCCTTCTACTGCAAAGCGTAGAAATTTTTGGTGGACTGGAAAGATGGGAATGTGCAAATAAGCATCTTTGATGTCGATCGCGGCTAACCAATCCTCCCCTTGTAGGGCAGTGGCCACCGATCGGATCGACTCCATCGGAAAGTCCTGATATACAGGAATTTGTTTAGCCCTTTTAGAATTAATATGGGACTGTAAAGAGGTTTGAGTAAAACCCGAACCCCCATTCTTCCAGGGG
Source organism: Rana muscosa (assembly GCA_029206835.1). Lineage (NCBI taxonomy): Eukaryota > Metazoa > Chordata > Amphibia > Anura > Ranidae > Rana > Rana muscosa. The sequence continues at coordinate 666,883,109 of CM055118.1, forward strand.
AACCTCCATAATTACTCCTTGGAGCAATAGTTGTTCTAGTGCCAACAGGAGGGATCCTCTCTTCTGGGGATCCCTTGGCACGTTTGACCTCAAAAATGGGAAGGAGGAGAGTCTTTTAACTCCAATCTGTATCCCAAACATACTGCGGAGAGCACCTATCTGTTTTGATCGTGTCCCGCCAGGTCTCTTGCGAACAACTGGAGTCCTCCCCCCACCCGACTGAGTGGGGGCAACCCTTCAATGAATTTAACTTTGGGGGAGGTTTTGTACCTCCCCTGACCCAGGGTTTCTCATTACCCTGCGATTGTCCCTGTTTTTTACCCCCGGGAATTGACCGAGGAGGCCGTCGGAACTGTTACACAGCCGATGCCCCAGGGACTGGAGAAGCAGGCCTCTTAAAGAGGGACCTCACACTCTTGCCGGTTAAAAACAGAGTTCGTTTTTACTGCTGGAAATTTTCTGGATATATTTGTCCAGGTCTTCCCTGAATAAGCGTTCACCATGAAATGGGACGCTAACCAGCCATTCTTTACAGGGAGCTTCAGCAGACCAGTTTTTGAGCCATAGAAGCCTACGCATATGTACTACAGACAGCGTAAGGCGGGAGGCCTGATGGATTGAATCCTTTATGGCGTCAACCGCAAAGCCTAAGGCTCTAGGTAGATCAGCTAGGGCAAGGGCCTGCTGATCTGTCAAGTCCCTCAAGACCTGTTTCAACTGATCCTTCACTGCTTAGCAGACCCCACTGCTGGTTGTGTCACCAAGCTTGCTGTAGAAAGAAGCAGATTTTCATAAGGACTCCAATCTTTTATCTATTGGGTTCTTGAACATTTGGACATTATCCACTGGACAAGTCAGTGATTTATACACACAAGAGATGGCTGCGTCCACTGTAGGGACCTTCCATTTTTTGATGAACTTATCCTCCATGGGATAGACCACCGGAAATCTCTTGGGGGGAATAAATATTTTCTCAGGATGTTCCCAATCCTGGTAAATGAGCCCTTTCAGTAAAGGGTGAAGTGGAAAAGAACAGACAGTCTGGGGGCTTCTAGCGACCCCAACGAGGATACAGTAGTGGTTGCTGGTTCCGCAAGGTGCATTTTTAAATAGTGATCGGACCATGTTAGTCAGAGACTGAACCCATAATCTTTCAGCTTGAGATGCTGAGAAAAGGTTCCTCCACTGTTGATTCCTCTAACAGAATCAACCTCATCCTGATCCCCTTCAGGCAGGTCGATCCCTGTATGGGACTGTTGCTCTGCTAACAGGCACTCTGAAGGAGGAGACGGAGATCGGGCGTGCTTTCCGACAGGGAGGCAGCGATCAATGTTGACAATCTCTCTCTAATCCTCCCAGAGCTGAGGAAAAAACCTCCTCTATTACATACACAGGAGCAGGTGAACGGAGGACAGCCACAGTACCAAGTACCCCTGCGGGGTCTCTACGGTCACTTACCTCTGAACTTCAGGGGAGACTGGTGCAGCAGAAGCATGCCCAAGATCCTCAGAGCCCGATGAGACCCCCTTCGCTTCCTGGAAGATTCAGTTCCGGAGCTTCTGGACGGCATATTCCTAAGCCTAAAGCTGAGGTATTCCAGCCAAAATACACCACTTTTACTGAGAATAGTCTAGCACAATTGCTGCTATATAACAGTTGGTGTCTACTAAAGAGCCTTTCTAGGGGATGCCTGCATCAACCGCCTCTGTGTGCCTTTATACTGTTGCTAGCTCTGTCTGTGCACTTCAATAGCCAGCTATGATTGTGCTTTAAAACACGCTGGACGCCCGCACATGCGCAGTAGCGCCGCGGCGCACACCGAGCGTCATCCACCCGCTCCGCCCCTTTTTCCAGATCACCTCTATATATAGAGGCGCGGGCACGTGCGCCTTCGGCGCCTTTTTTGAAAAAAATAAGGAGCTAGATGGGAGCCAGGGTCCCTGCCGCAGGGCCCGGGGATGGATGAGCGCAGCAACAGGGCAGAGGAGACAGCTTCCCAGCAGAGAACTTACCAACTGCCTGGATTTGATTTTGGAAGAAAAAAATCCACATTACAAGAAAAAGAACCATAGCGGCCTCACATTATTTTTTTTTTTTTTTTTTCTTGCCTACTACTAAAATTTTTACATTTTCTCAGTAGTAACAGGCATACACAGAATATTAGCGGGAATACCTTAGGTAACAGGCAGAAAGACAAAATAGGCTTGGGGGTCCCTCAATAGAACCAAGTTCCTGAGGGCCCCCACTTACCTTTTCCTCGCCGCAGGACTCTGTTTGGTCCACAGAAGCCCAAACTTCACCTATCACGGCAGGCATTGTAATTAAACCTTCAGGGACCGGGTTCCCAAGGATTCCACTCCCCTGGACCTGTATAGCACCCTGCACAGAAAACATCTTGGTCGTGGGTATGACCAGAGCTCTGGATCCCTGGGTCCAGCCCTCCTAAGAGAGGCATTACAGGCAAAACCTTGCTCTTCTCTTGCAAGGCCCGGGTACCGACCGTTTAGCTATGAAGCTTTTTTGGTCGGATCCGGAATAGCTTACTGAGGCTCAAAAGAACCTGTACGCAAGCTCAGTGAAACACATGTTACTTCTTGGCCAACACCTTAGACACTGGCAAAAAACTGAGGTGCTCCCGGATGGGAGGGGCTTATATAGGGGAGGGTACTTCCGGTTTTGGAAGTTGCCAGTGCCAGCACCTGAAGGTATCTATATAACCCACATAGTAATGACTATGCCGCTCTGTGTCCCGTGATGTACGAGAAAGAAAAGTCCAGCCTGAGCTTTTTAAGTTGGGCTTCTCCTCTGGATCACAGGAGTACAATTCTTTTTGCACTCCTGTGCCCTGCTTTCAGCAGAGAGCAGTCAGCATCGCTCTGCTCGGGAAGAGTAAAAACCGAGCCATCGGAGGTGTTTGGTTCTCAGTGCAGAGACGCTGGGGGACCGATGCACATCGATCTGATGTTGCATCCGAGGTTAAGTATGCCTAGCAAAAATAAAATAATAAATCATCTCTTAAGGTCACCACTTATAACAAAGCAGGAAAAGCGACGGCACTCTGCATTAAAGAAAGGTGCCTCAAATCCAAAATAGCCTTTATCGCCCACATACAAAAAAAGGAAAAAAAAAAAAAAAAAGTTTTAAACCCCCAATCTACAGTCCCTGACAAAAGTCTTGTCGCTTCTCTATTTTGTAGAAACTCCTGCTATTAACCTGACTTAATCAATTGGTGTTAGAAATAGCTCCTATGAAAAGCTAAAGCCCTCCCAAATGATTAATGCACTGAAATAAATTAGCTTCACTGAAAAAAGATTTATCATTTAATCAAGACAGACAGGTCAAATTTTGGCAAGACAAACGTTTTGTCGCTTATACAGAAATTGAACAACTTTACTGAAAATCCCAAAATAATGTCAGCAAATTAAGTAGTGGTGCTGTGAGATCCAAATTTAATATCTTGTATGACTTCCATGAGCTTGAAGGACAGCATCCATGCGGTTTGGCAAGGATTCATACAATTTATTGATGAAGTCATCAGGAATAGCAAAGAAAACAGTCTTGCATGCCTCCCAGAGTTCATTAATATTCTTTGGTTTCGTCTTCCATGCTTCATCTTTCATCCTACACCACATATGCTCAATGATGTTCATGTCTGGTGACTGGGCTGGCCAATCCTGGAGCATCTTGATCTTCTTTGCCTTAAGGAACTTTGATGTGGAGATGGAAGTATGCGATAGAGCACCATCCGGCTGCAAAATATGGCCTTTTTTATGGTTGGGAATAAGAGGTAGCTAAGATTTCTTGGTATTTTAGACTATTGATGTTGCCTTCCACCCTGCAGATCCCTCGCACACCCCCATACTGGATGTAACCCCCAGACCATGATTTTGCCTCCACCAAACTTCACTGTTTTCTGGGTAAATCTCGACTCCATGTGGGTTCCAGTTGGTCTCCTGCAATATTTGCGGCGACTGTGGTGTAATTCAACAGAAGATTCATCTGAAAAATCCACCTTCTGCCACTTTTCCAGAGTCCATCCTTTTAGCAGGCTGTGGCCCTTGGCAAATGCCACACGGTTTTTCAATTGTCTTGTTTAGTGCTGGCTTATGGGCACTGATTCGACCATGGAGGCCATTTCGAGACAGAATCCGACAAACTGTTCTGGTTGACACAGGGACTTCAGGTGACCAGGTCTCATGGAGCTCTGCTGCAGTGGAAAATGGTCTGACCTTGGATTTTCGAGCCAACAAACGGTCCTCTCGAGCAGTTGTCTTGCGGGGTCGGCCTGACCTGGCCTTGTCCAAAACGTCTCCAGTCTCTTCAAATCTTTTTTTTTTTATCCTCCGAACTTGACGCTGAGACACATTGAAGGTGTCTGCCACATCAGCAGTGGATCTGGTCTTCAGCCTTTTGATAATCAACACTTTAGTCTCCGGGCAAATCTTAGGCATGTTTGCAGAGGTCTAGTTGCAGTTGAAGGTCTAGTATACTGGTGTTCTTTTTATACACACCTGAGACCTAATTGATCCATTATTAGTCACAGGTGAAGCGCATATAACAAGGCGACAACACTTATGTCTTGGCAAAAATTGACTCAATGGGCTTTACCAAGCTGTGAATATTAGAATACTTTTTGTCAGTTTTGTTTTGCACTGAAACATTATTACAAAAGCTGTTGGGATTAAAATGACCCATTTCTTGTAACAAAATCTTGATTAGAAATATATTTTAGCAGCACTTCAGGTAAATTTGTACACAAGCGACAAGACTTTTATCAGGGCCTGTATAGCTAATGCATTTAGTCTAGATTATAGTTATCTTTACAACATCATCAAAAATTACGCCAAAACACTACAACTGAAATAGATAAGTTCCTTTCCCACATTAATCTTCCTACCTTGACACCCTAATGTTTGGCAAACCTGAACGCACCCTTTACAGTTACAGAAATTTCTAAAGTGATATCAGAGATGCCAAATAATAAATCCCCCAGCCCAGATTGCCTCACTGGCGAATACTATTAAACAATTGCAAAATATACTTTCACCTCGCCTGTGCTCTCTCTACAACAGTGCTGCCTCCTCTTCAGCTTTTCCCAGTGAAATGATATCAACAATGGTGACCCTACTTAAGCCAGGTAAAAACCTTACCTCCCCACAAAACTTCCGCCCAATCTCCCTACTCTAACAAAAATCTAAGCCAAAATTATAGCGAAAAGACCAATTTAACATCTTGCTAGAACTCATTCATAAAGACCAATCAGGCTTCACTAAGGTTCGCCAGGCTTTCAACGCCACGAGACAACTGATCAATATAATTCTCCATGCAGAAAATAGGCATTAGATCCCCTTCCTTACTCTCCCTAGATGCTGTAAAGGCATTAGATGGGGGACACTGGCAGTACCTGGGCCGAGTCCTTCACAAATTTGGATTCCAAGGCCCCATTCTACAACGCCATAACTGCCTTATACTCATCCCCTTCCGCACAAGTATATACCATCTGACCTACTATCCACACACTTCCAAATTACAAACTGTACCAGACGGGGATGCACCTTTTCCCCCTTTGATGGAACCAATAGCGGAACATATTAGAATGAACACTCTAACATCAGGATTTACCATTGCATCTTGTGAACATAAGATCAGCTTATTCACAGACAATGTAATCCTCATGCTTACCAACCCGACCTCCTTGTTAGAGGAAGTACAAAATCTACTACACTGGTTTAGCAAAGTCTCCTACTATAAAGTTAATGAAACAAAATCATATATCCTAGACATTGGCCTTGATGGTACAACCAGAAACTTGCTACAACACCATCCCCATACACCAGGGCTCGACAAACCCCGGGTGCCAGGTCGCCATTGCGACTAGCATTAGCGACCTGGGGCAGCACAGCTGGGGTATCCTGTGTCTCCGTGCCCCCCCCCTCCGCGCCGCAGGATCGCGTCGGCCGGGAATTGAGGCCGCGGCTTTGCGGCCTTCTGCAGGCCTATGCTTCCTTCTGTGAACTAGCACCATCTTGTGGTGGCAGTTGGTATGACAACCAGCAATGCTAATGGAGTTTCCCTGTCTGTTTTCCCTGCCATCTCCTTCCCTTTAATTAGAACCCCCAAACATTATATATATTTTTTATTCTAACACCCTAGGAGAATAAAATGGCGGTCATTGCAATACTTTCTGTCACACCGTATTTGCGCAGCGGTCTTACAAGCGCACTTTTTTGGGGAAAAAAACAAACACTTTTAATAAAAAAATAAGACAACAGTAAAGTTAGCCCAATTTTTTTTTATATTGTGAAAGATAATGTTACGCTGAGTAAATTGATACCCAACATGTCACGCTTCAAAATTGCGTCCGCTCATGGAATGGCGACAAACTTTTACCCTTTAAAATCTCCATAGGCGACGTTTAAAAAATTCTACAGGTTGCATGTTTTGAGTTACAGAGGAGGTCTTGGGCTAGAATTATTGCTCTCGCTCTACCGATCGCGGCGATACCTCACGTGTGGTTTGAACACCGCTTTCATATGCGGGCACTACTCACGTATGCGTTCGCTTCTGCGCGCGAGCTCGGCGGGACAGGGCGCGTTCCTGGCTCCTAACTTTTTTAGCTGGCTCCTAGATTCCAAGCAAATTTGTCAAGCCCTGCAGTATACCATACCTATACCTAGGAATACAACTGACAAAATCAACAAAAACTCTTTTCCACGCCCAACTAGCTCCCTTTCTGCATCAGACTACAGGAAGAACTCCAAAAATTGGCAAAACTTAAAAAAATTCTCCTGGGCAGGCAGACTGGCAGCATTCAAAATGCTGCACCTCCCTCAGCTCTTATATTTATTTAGGACCTTACATATCCCAAGCCAGACTTCTTACTTTAATTCCCCGTAGTCCATTCTATCAAGATTTGTATGGAAAGACAAAAAACCCAGATGTGCTCACATTAAACTAGTAAAGCACAGATTAGTGGCTAGTACTGGGTACGTGGACTTTGGTGATTACTACTGGGCCACCATCCTCAAATTAAAGACCGATTCCGACACCCTTTGGGGACACAAAGAATCCTCCTATACGCTGCGCCACCCCCTAAAAACATGGCTATTAAGCATCCAATTCAGGGCCAAAATCGCCTCATATTTTCCGCCACCTATGATAGCTTCAGCGAAAGCATGGCAAAAACTCACCTTATCTCAGACGTTCCCCCGCCAACGAATCTCTCTCTGTCCATATTGCGAAAATTCACCAAAGACCTGCCCCTTATCCATGGCCAGTTGGGGAGAGACGTCATGCAATGGGATATTTGGAGCTAACTAAATAATTCCCTGCGAGCAAGTTTATATTCTTTTTGGAAACAGGAGAAGCACACAGGGCCTGAGTCTGTGAGCAAAGGTACAAGGGGTTGTGAGCCTTCCATAGGCACCAGGGCTGCCACATCAGGGGAATTATCCCAGAAGATTACCCTACGCTGGTACCTGACTCCAGACAAACTATCACGCTTTAAATACCAATCTTCTAACCTCTGCTGGAGACAATGTGGGAAGAAAGGAGGGAGATCTTCTACACACACTTTGGAGCTGTACAAAAACGCCATCTTTCTGGTCCTCCATTTTTCGCCTCATCTCTATCACCACCCACACTCATACCTCTTCAGCCCTAGCACTACTAAACCTGGACATGGAAAACCTACCAACACATTTCTGACACACAATCACCCATATATGCTCTTGACGGCAAGGCTCTGTATCACCAGAAAATGGAAACCAATCGCACCATCTTACCCTATCAGAGATGGTCGAATTGATCCCATTGCATATATGAACATATAATGAAAATGGAAATCAATCACACCACCTTACCCTATCACAGATGGTCGCATTGCATGTATGAACATATAATGGCTGCTGATAAACCCCCCCCCCAGTGTTCAACTCTACAGCAACCCCAGAGTTCTCTTCTCTCTGTTCACACTCACTGTATACTCTTTCAAATAGTATCAAGGAAATATTGTATTGAATATGAAACTTGACAATTGTACCGAGTTAATACACTGACATTTGGCATATCTGTGCTCCCAAGATCTCATTTTGTACTAGTGTTTAAAACTTTACCCTTACCATGGTGATGTATTTATTTTTATTTTTTTGTTCTTATCAGTTATCAATTTCTCAAAAAGTTCAAAACATTTTTTGTATAATGTTCTCTATGTAACTTAATAAAAACCCATTGAAAGTAAAAAGACATACCCAAAAGTACCTAAAGAGGAAGAAGGGAAATCATCTGCTGTGGAAAAGGCAGCCAACCTCCTTGGATACTAGCAAAAAAACTGAAGTATAACAGGTGGAGGCAGAGTTACACGGGGGTTGATTAAATGTTTTTGTTTGCCAGCTTCCAAACCTGTGGCAGCATAACCCATTTGTCTAAAACTATTTCTAGACTCCTGTGTGCCTCAGTTGATGAAAAAGTAAAACCTCTTGCCTAACTAAATCAGCATATTATGTGAACACCAGACTATGACCAACCTTATATCTTTTCATGCAGTCCTTCTTGGACCTGCCAGGGACAGCATCTGCAATCCTTTCCCATCGTTCTGGAGTACTCACAGGATAGGTCTTAAGTGCTTGCTCTAGAAGCTTTTGTTCTTCAGTTGTCCATGCAACAGCATCTCCACCGGGACCTTGGAAGGGGCAGAAGTATTATAAAAAGGTTACACTTTAAAAGCAAAAAAAAAAAAAAAACAACGACAGTCACTGCTGTCTGCTCATTATCCCCCCCGCATGCCCACGGGAGCACTGGGCTGTGAAAAGGGTGAGAGCAGCTGGCCCGGGCTCTTAGCAGCTCACTGAGAGGCTGAGCCAGGTGCCGATCCAGGGTTCTGGGCGGATCCCGACCATATGGTCACTATCTTTCCCCAGTCCTGACCGGCTCTGTGACATCAGTAGGTTTCAGCCCGCTGTCTGCTGAACACTGGTCACAGGCATGCAGAAGGAACTGCACTACTGTGACCCACAGTCAAATGAGCTTTGGCTGTACTTCTGCTTTAAAGCCGATTTCCAGCTTTACTGTCACTTTGAATAGTTTGTTTGGGCCAGCCATTTCCTACACCAACAGGTGTGTGTGCACTGGGCACACTGTATGTAGCCTCAGCTACATACAGTACTGTGTTATGGCTGTGGAACACAAACATCCCATTCCACATCCGCTACAAAAGTCAGGCTGTGAATGAATAAAGTTCTCTCTAACTGGCTGATGGGGGTGCCGATTCTCTGCATGTATTGCAAAAATTTACTACTGTCCTTTTTGTTTTTTCCCTGACATACACTTTAATAAGTAACAATTTAGATTACCACCAACAAAAATTTAAATTATGGCTTTTAAACATAGTATGCAACTATTAGTCATCACCACATAAACTTGAATTTTTGAAGTTAGAGTCTATCCAGGATTTGGAAAAATACAAAGTTCTGTAGTAAGAGCTATAGCAGGATAATGCAGACTTCACAAACTGCAAACCAGTAATGACCATTCACAGCTGGAAATCCCTCTGGGTGTTACAGAAATACCTTCAAAGCGTTCTGAAGGCACAACATTATCCACAGTCGGAGGTACAACTTTGTGTTCTTTCTTGAATTTATCAAATGCTTTTTTGTTGATGTCATCCTTTTGCTGAGGATCTGTAGAAAAAAAACAAAAAAAACAACACACCAGTATGAATGTACTTTCAGGAATCGTATCTTCTGTAGTTAATGAAAATAAAGGAATGTGTGCCGAGAGAAATACAGGGGCTACTACCTTCTGAAAATACCAGTTGCCTGGCTGACTATGAATTCAGTTAGGGATGTGGATCAGGCATGCAGAATCTAAAGCTCTTTTATTTACATACTTGTTGTACATCAGTGACTCCATACTGAAGACAATAGAATTGGCATAAGAGCCAAGCAACTAGCATTTTGAGTGTGCAATTATGGCCCACATATTCTTCAAATGCCAGATTTCCTTTAAAAGTGCATGTTATAATTCTAAACTCGGAACACTAGAATGTGAAGGATTGCAGCCCAAAGATGGAGGCACAGGGTACATTTTATTTTTATTTTTTAGAAAGCAGATTTCTTGAAGCACTTATTTACCTAATTTCTGTAGCGACTTGGCCTTATTAATTACATCCTTAGCTGTCCTTTTTATTCCAGAAACAGAGTGCAAATTCATATAATTTGCAATAACTTCCCACCTGTGGATGTAAAGAAAAAAATGTTATGTCAGAATGCAATATGCACCTGGGTACAGAAGCACATTTTATCTGGTGATGGTAGATAATGGCTTCTTAGTGAGCAACTGCAGTCCTTTGGCAAAGATGTTTTTATTACAAATTATGCAAGTCTGAAGCTTCCCTCCAACCACTTCACATATTTTATATATACACTGCGATTCTGTACTTGCCAAATATGCTGCAGAAATCTCCCTCCACCGAGTCTGGCTGCATCCATTTTAACAGTGCGCAGCTGAAGCTGCTGCCTATTCACTTCCTGTATTTACACAGACACACACCTCCAGCTCTGCAGCTTTCATTGGCCCTCTTATGACTCATCTCCCCCTCCCTTCCTGGCAAACTCACACAAGAGTTAGAGCTGTGCAGGATGTCATAAGCCTAAGCTAATGACCAGACAAGTGGGCTGATTAAGGTATTTACTGGCAGAAAAAAAAATATCTTTTACTATCCAAAGTTAAAACAAGGGCAGAAGATTTAGTAGATGGAAAGATGAAAAAAATGACTGAAGGTCCGCTTTAAGGCCTCTTGCACACGGAAGTAAAAACGCCACTTTTTACCGATTTTAAATTAGATGCATTGTTGTCTATGGGATATTGCACCCAGCTGAGTAAATATCAGTAACACTGATTTTTGGGAGTAGAAATTAGTTTATTACAATACTGGCAATGAAGAAGAATTTTACTTGTCTATACGTTTACACACCTTTACACAACATTACTCAGGTCTTTACACAGTTTTTTCTCTCAGTACTAGTTCACACCAGACACAGTTCCGTGTGCTTTTTTTCTGCACAAAATGCATGCACAGTGTTTTCCATGTGTTCCAATGGCTCTAGTTCACACCATGCAGTCAGTTTCCGGTCAGTTTCTGTGCCGGAAACGGACGGCATGGTGTGAACAAGAGCCATTGGAATACATGGAAAACACTGCATGCATTTTTAGTGCAGAAAAAAGGGCACGAAACTGCATCTGGCCTTTAGGGTCTTTCCATAAAACATCAGTAAGTTATGATTGCAAAGGGCCTAAAAGAACAGTATGCAGCGAGTAAAACTTTTTGTAATTTTTGTCTAAAAATACCTGCACCATCGGAACTTAAACATTTTACACAGCACTAGTGGTTTTGACCATTTAACAAATTACAGTATATATGAAGCAATATCCAAATGACTAAAAATATAGCAAAGCCAATTAAAGCAAATCAATCAGTAAAAAGCAAGAACTCATCTGTGGCCGATGACACGTTACTGTCTGGGTCAAATGCCAGCAAAATAGCCAAACCCCTCTGGTATTATATGGGTGCCTGCAGGCTCACATTCAAAGCTGGTAGGTTAGATCCTACTTGCATTGAAGATGGAATTAGATGACAGGCACAAAAGGGCAGTAATGGGTATATAAATAAATCTAGTAAGGTCTACCTCAAAAGTATGGGCACATTAAAAAAGACTGGTCCTGCTATAAACCAAAATAGTTTAAATATACCCTTACTCTTTGACGTCCCCCGTGCATAGCATTATTCTGCAGCTATACCAGTTTCTGACCACTGTGGCAGGCACTAGCAAATTATCTTATGTTCTAAAATGGGAGGAAGAAATGGGGAAGCCCTCATTGCAGGAGGACTGAAGCGACATTTCGATCCCAACCTTCAAATGTTCCATTAACATTTTAGCTTTTGAAAAAAACTCTTATATACCCCCCTCCCCCCCCCCCCCACATTTTTTTTTTTTCAATTTTCCACACACAAGAGTAAAGTGAAAAAGGCTTACCTTTCATTTTTAAGCAATAGGTTAGGAATAAGCACATTTCTCTGGACTACTAACAGAGGAAACACAAAAACTCAAGGCTGCTACCTCTCTTGGGTAATTTGTATGTCTCTATAAGTTACGATTCCTCTTTTAGATATGACAAGCATGCTCTCCAGTTGCTGTCCACATCAGCATCAAAGCTACTCTTACACTCATCAGCTATGAATTCCAAGGGAGAGCATCCTCAGAAAGATGCCTTTCCACTATCAGGACAGGATAAAATGAAAACCATGAGTTGATATTACCTACAAATTTTTAGGCTACAGTGTGAATGAGGCTTGTTTGCTAGAACAGCAATAGATTAAGCAGGAGATACTTAAAGCAGGTATATACATACTACCTTACCTATAAGAGCACACCATGAGCCCAAAGTTTGACTAACATCTAAATGAGAAGTCAGGCCCACCCCCTCCTGTGCCCCACTACTGGTCAGCAAGGACCTTGTTTTATTTATGGGCCAACAGTGAGATGCAGAAAGAGGCGAGTGCAATCATCTAGCCACAGAAATGGGTCAAGATATTCATATTACCGCAATCCAGCATTTAGATTCCTGGATGTGAATGCAGGCAAGCAAACACCTCTATATCCTATATACCCCTTATTGAGGATCTCCTGCCTGTTTAGCGCTTTTACAGTGCACTGTCACAGGACATGCATACTTTTTTTTTTTTTAACCTAAGCAAGCAGACAGCCTTAAAGTGATTTTGATATCCCGATCTTAAAAATAATGGTCCCCCCCCTTAATAACAATAATCCCACATGACATAGTAAACCATTTCCAATTAAAAAAGGTACTGAAACAAAAAAAAAAAAAAGTACCCACTTGGAAACAATGCCTCCTCATCCCTGAGCAGCAGCATTAGATTACCAAGATGTGTAGGAAGCGTTGCAATAGAAATTTTTCAAATCAAACATTAAATGACAGCCTGGTGTGCAAGGAAATTGTAGATTCAGTGAACTAGATCCATATTTTATATACAGTGTAAAACAATTATGAAGGAACTTCTTGTTCTCACCTTGCATTTGTTCCAGCAGGAAATAAGTTCACAGCTTTAATAAGTAGCTGCAAGTCATCCTCTGACCAGGACTTGCTGCTGCCCCCACCTCCTGAACCAGACAGATCTGCACTCTTTGTGGACTGCTTCATCCGAGCTTCCTCCTGCTCCTTTTCTCTTTTAATCTGTGCATTAACATCTGCAATCTAAAGAGCACATACATGGTCACAGGACTCAGATATATCAGTAAATACAGACTATAGTTTTAAATGTCGTCGTTCAAAAGTCAGCGTCCTTCATTACTCAGTTACGGTAGGTGTTAATGTCCCACAATCAGAGAAACCACATTTACCAACAACTGATACACAATATGCACTGGGCAAGAACGCCCTTGACTAGCAAAGGTTGCCTTCCCTAAAATGTAGTACATAAAAATAAGAAGTGTGGCTGTAGCAGAGATGGTTGTTGGATAGAACATAAAAGAATGACACTTGTGATAAAAAGATGTGAAAATCCATTCATGAGGATTATTATATGCTCTTAAAGATTTCCTTTTGACAAAGACAAATAGGAAATGAAGAGGACACGCATGCTTCTTGCCATATTTTTGTAAGTAAATACAAGCATAAATAGCAGAACCATTGCAATAATGGCACACACACACACACACACACACACACACACACACACACCCCCCCCCCCTTATTCACTTACATGTTTCTCAACAGAAGTTTTCCCATCTTCTTTAGAACTCCCTGAAAGGGATTCATTTAGAGACTGTAAACTGAAAGCATAGCAAGACCAAGAATTAGGAACATACAGACTGAAATTGACTAAGACATAAAACTTTTTCCTAATATATACAGTATGATCAATATAATTGCCCCTTTTTCTCATAGAACTGTTTTTCCACAACAATAACTAACAGTGAGTACCACAATCTGTCATTTCTTTTATTAAAAATATTAGAAGAAGGTCATCATATAAAGAGAAAAACATTTTCTGAGCAGAAATGGATGAAATTCATTACCTTGCTAGCTCCAGACGATCGCACAGTTTTTCTATTTCTTCCATCATTTTGACACTTTCCGATTCATTATCAGAAAAATAATTCCAATTCTGAGGGTTAAAGTGAAAGAAGTATTTACCACTTGGAGAGCTGGAGAAAAGTCTCCTTAAATCAGTTTATTACCCTGGCAGGTTAATGTTCTCTAGGAGCCTTTCTACACATTAGAGTAGAGTAAAAACCTAGCACCATCTAAACTCAAACATGTTATTTATGTTAAGCAGCCAAGAGTGAGATTCTGAATGATTATACTTGCTCATTCATTCTGTGATATTTTGAAGGAATATAGCAAATTCAAGTACATGTTATAAAGTGTGTTGTTTGACCTAACCTGAGCCTGAAGAAATTCTGCAGCATGCTGAAATATATGATTTTTTTCTAAAATGCTTGTAAACATCTAAAATTAAAAAAACATTTCCTTATACCACTTAGTGAGGATCCCATGTGCATGAATCGTTTAACAATTTTTGCATAGCCTCACTTGTGTATGTTTCCCAGTGAGACTATTTAAAAGGGAAAGTGCATCCATCCCCCCCACACTCAGGTCTCAGATTACACTCAGCTCTGTGCAGTGTGTGACATCAGACCCCCATCCCCTGCAACCTGAGAAATACCATATAAACTCTGTACTTTAGAGAGCTGTTATACAAATGCAGATATACAATTGCTACCTATGTAGGAGGATTTCATTTTTATTCATCACAGTCCATCACCTGAGGCTAGTCACTTCAGTCGCCTTTTATAGGGGTTCATTATCACTTTAACTTACCGTATTTTTCGGACTATAAGACGCACTTTTTTCCCCCAGAAATATGGGGGAAAATGTCCCTGCGTCTTATGGTCCGAATACATAACAGGGGCCCGCCCCCCGCTCACAGCCTCTGGAATCCCGACCGCCGCCACTGGCTCCGCCCCCCCGCCGCAGTGTCAGGGGCTTTGCGAATGGAATTAGAGCCGCTCTCTCTCTCTTTCAGAAAGGGAGGGGGGGCGGCGGGGGATATCCGCAGCTCTCCTCTCCCTGTCACAGCGCCGCTGCCGAGTTCTCTGGCAAATAGAGCAGCGGCGCTGTGACAGGGAGAGGAGAGCTGCGGGCTGTCTGTATATCCCCCGCCGCCCCCCTTCCCTTTCTGTAAGGAGAAGAGAAAGAGAGAGCGGCTCTAATTGGATTTGCTGGGTCGCCACCCAGCTTCCTGCCCACTGTTTCCCCCCCCATGATTGGCCACAGCAGAGGGCCAATCAGAAGACACTGGGAGCATCATGGGAAATGAAGTCCCTGCAGAGTTTATGGCACCAGTTCCCCCAGCATGCAAGCACTCTGCTGGAGGGGAGGGAGGGGGTGTTAGAACTTGAAGAGGAGCAAAAGAGAATACTCGGCTGGGGGGCACCACCAGAGAGCCATGCTGTACCCCACACCACCAGAGAGCCACGCTGTACCCCGCACCACCAGAGAGCCACGCTGTACCCCGCACCACCAGAGAGCCACGCTGTACCCCGCACCACCAGAGAGCCACGCTGTACCCCGCACCACCAGAGAGCCACGCTGTACCCCGCACCACCAGAGAGCCACGCTGTACCCCGCACCACCAGAGAGGGAAAAAGACCGAGCCACTGCCAGGATACAGACATGCTACACTACTGACTAGAGTCACCCCAGGCAACCCAGAGTGAGCGAACGTCCAGCCAGAGGGATCACTGTTGCGATTTCGCTGGGTCTGGTAAGAGGGCCTGTTGGCCATTATTCATTACTGTTCCCAGGGACTGAGCCATTAGGAGGTGCCTAACCTGATATCCTCTAGGCCTTATTGACCGCCACAACGTCCCTCTCTGTCCTCTTCCCACGGCGTCCCCTCTGTCCTCTTTCCCACTGCGTCCTTCTCCCAGGGCGTTACTCTGTCCTCTTCCCAGGGCGTTACTCTGTGCTCTTCCCAGGGTGTCCCTTTGTCCTTCACCCACGGCAACCCTCTGTCCTCTTCCCACAGCGTCCCCTCTGTCCTCTTCCCATGAAGATGACAGGGCGGGCCTTGACAGGAAGGGGTGGGTCATATTTAAATTAGGGGGTGCGCAAGTTTAGTCAGGCCTAGGGCAGCACAAAACCTAAATACACCACTGATGGCATGGTCCCTCTGCGTTTACTGTGGCATGGTCCCTCTGCGTTTACTGTGGCATGGTCCCTCTGCGTTTACTGTGGCATGGTCCCTCTGCGTTTACTGTGGCATGGTCCCTCTGCGTTTACTGTGGCATGGTCCCTCTGCGTTTACTGTGGCATGGTCCCTCTGCGTTTACTGTGGCAATGGTCAGGCTGCATTTAATGGGCACTGGAAAATATTTTAGTACACAATTTGGTTCAGAATATTTTTTTTCTTGTTTTACTCCTCTAAAACCTAGGTGCGTCTTATGGTCAGGTGCGTCTTATGGTGCGAAAAATACGGTACTTCCTTTTTCACTACAAATTCTTCCCCATGAAATCTGCTTTACTAATAAAATAAATAAATAAACCTTGCATGATGTGCGCAGTCTTTGTCGTTCCTTTTTAACGGCTTTTTTCTGTATTTCCTTTTCCTTTTTGGCTACAAGAGCCTGCTGACGAGCTTCCTCGTCTTCCTTCTCTTTTGCTAATCGAACAACTTCCAGCTCAGCTTGTCTTAGCTGAAAAAAGAGAGACATGGCTTTTGTTAGTTAAAGTGGAACTAAACTTCAATAGTTGCATGCTGTGAGCAGGCAGGCTTTTTACTGTAGAAGAGACATGCAATGTCTCTTCTGCAATAAAATACACTTACCTGTTTGTTCACAGTGATCACCGTAATGTTACATAGCATGATCCAATGTGCTCCAATGGAGGAAAAATTCTTTCATGACACACCCCCCCCACCCCTAAGAGGCTATTGGATACTCCTGGATCAACCCTACCTATAAATAAATATTAGTATCCAGTTATATTTTGTGCATTTAGAAAATAATCCATGCCCCTTTAAAACAAACAATCTACTGAGCTGGCCAGAACCAGTTCTTGAGGGAACCCATTCTGCATTTTCACAGCTCTTACTGTGAAGAAGCCTTACCGTATTTAAAGGTTAAATCTCTTTTTCCTCCAGATGTAAGGACTGTCCCCTTGTCCTATGTGATGATCTTAAAGTGAATAACACTACTCTACATCAAGTTCACTATATGGACCATTTATGTTTTTATACATGTTGATCATATGCCCCCTTTAATCTCCTCTTTGCAAGCGAGAATAAATTCAGTTCCTGCAGTTCATAGCTGAGCTCCTCCATGCCTCTTATGAGTTTGGTTGCCCTTCTCTGGCTTTTCTCTGGTTCCGCAATATTTTTGTGAACTGGTTCCCATGCGCAGCTCGGCCCAACCCCTGTGCAGCAGAATGACTAGCTCCTGCGCACAGGACTGCCAGAAGGGTGAGCATTGATACCTTTAGTTATGATTTAAGATTTTCAGTGCTGCCTTAGATATACATTTATAAAGTCCCTTAATAAAAAAAAAAGAAGAAACCTATGTCTGTCTAACCAGTCAGTATGTATACTACTGTATGCCAAAGTTTCCCTTTGTGTGTTTAACAAAAAAAAGTTTAACAAAAGCATCTTTAAAAGGGTAACTCCACTTTCTTGGGGAAAAAAAAAATAGCACAGAAAAAATATAGCGCATATGATTGCGACACTAATCATTTTGTAAATGCATGTTATTAAAAATTACCTTTCCTTTTCAATCTGCAGCCAATGGCATTTTCTGAGAATACTTTGCAATATGGCTACCTGGAGTTTTCTGTACACAGAATGTGTAGTGACCACTCCCCAGAAACATAATTTCCTGCTTGTGTGATTGGCTCACCAATTTTCACAGAAAATCGGCCTAAGATAAAAGTCAGATTTCAGGCATCCCCTGCAACAAAAATTTCATTTTTGGAGAGATACTTTTAATAGGTACACGTCTAAAAGGGATGCAGGCCCAGCAGCTTTCCCCATTAGTGCCCTGTAGCTCCACACCTAACAGTTAATTATGAAACCACTCCAATTAGACCTACTCAGAACAGAGGCACAGAGAAACATGCATGGATTTCTTCATAACAACAAAAGGTATGAATCTTCAACAAAGTTTGTTATAATCCTCGCTATGTACATTGATCACCCAGAGGGGAATGTTTTTTTCTCAACAAAAGTGGCGTTACGCTTTAAAAAACAAACGTACGTACTCCAGAGTCCTGCAGTGTCTCCCAGAGAACATTATGGGGGAGATTGGGTAAGGTTAAAAAAAATAAATAAAAATGAATTATATGTGCGCGAATGCTAAAACCTGTACCCTCATGGCATAAAAAATACTTTTCAGCTTGAGTTTGTACAATCCACATATACCTTTTCCTTTTCTTCCTGTTCTCTTCTCCTGGCAT
This sequence comes from Rana muscosa, assembly GCA_029206835.1. Lineage (NCBI taxonomy): Eukaryota > Metazoa > Chordata > Amphibia > Anura > Ranidae > Rana > Rana muscosa. Next base: position 666,901,637 of record CM055118.1, read on the forward strand.
CTACTTTAGCCTTCTTCTCTGCTTCTTTCCTTGCCTTTTCTTCCTCTTTGAACTTCTTTATTCTAGGGTCACCACTATATGCATTATCTATAGACATAAAAGACCAGCAGTTATAGAAACCCATGCACATTCAAGTGAAAGCATATCTATAATAAAATCTATAAGAGCACGTTTTTTTTCTTGTATATTATCCATTTACTAAAGTGGCCTGTTGAGCACATACCGCAGGTGTTTTTTTTTTCTATGTGGTTGACTACAAGATATATACGGAAAAAAAAAAACGTCAACACTAAAAATGGCAGAATGGCAAAACTACACTAATTTCCATGAATAAATGTATACATATTGGGGAAAAAAAAAAAAAAAAGGTAGGTACCAACTAATGTTCTTATCCTAATCATCTCTTCTTTTTTCCTCTGTGCTCGGGCAGCTCGATTCTGTTTTTCAATCCACCTCCTCTCATCACGGCTGAGAACAATTTAAGAAAAAAACTGATGTTAGTGCTTATGAGAAATTAATGGTACCCACAAACAATGCAAAGCAGAGTTTAACAAACAGTACAATTTTATTTGTAAAGGGCTAAGAAAAAGTATTTCATGTAACACAATGAACAGACAAAATCCAATCATCATTAGAAGTATGTTTACACAAAGCGTTCTGTATTTTGTTCACCTGGCACAGTGTGTATGATGAAAGTGTGTGCCAGGAGACAGGTAATATTAATGGGTCCTTAAAGTGGTTGTAAAGCCTAAAACATTACTTACCTTAATGCGTTCCTTGCATTTAGGTAAAAAATGTTTAGGCATCAGCACCCCCCCCCCCCCACAAATACTACCTGAGCACGTCTGAAGCTCTTCACTCACCTCACTTCTGGATCTCGCTGGCTTTGCTGGGGCACCGGGAGCCATTGGCTCCCAGTGAAATCAATCTAAGCCAGTGACGAGGGAGCAGGGAGTGCAGGGTTGAGTTCCGCTGCCTGTGTCAATGGACGCAGCAGCAGAGCTCGAGAACGAGCACGCACGAGTGCCCCCATGGGAAGCGGTGTCCCAGGGGGGCAATGGACAGAGAGGAGGGGCCATGAGCGCCTGCAGGGGATCGGGGAAGAGGCGGTTTTGCAGCAGCTCTGTGCAATTCCATTGCACAGAGCAGATAAGTATGCTTGTTATTTTTTTTACCATTACAATAGCTTTAAAGTGGAACTTTACCCAAATTCACCATTCACAAAGCAAAGCACAGGTCACGCATGTGCAGTGGAAAGACGCAAGGAGTCACAACATGAGGGGGGGTTGGGGACCCAAAGACCAGGAAGGAACTGGCCCGGGAGAGGACAGCACTAGATTCCTGGACAGGCAAGTGTCTTTTATTTTTGTAGCTGCTGACTTTGAATTTTTTTGGGGGGGGGACTGAAGATACTCTTTAACCACCTCAACACCAGGCACTTTCACTCCCTTCCTGCCCAGGCCAATTTTCAGCTTTCAGTGATGTCGCACTTTAAATGACAACTGCGCAGTCATGCAACACTTTACCCATATGAAATTATCATTTTTTTCGCACAAATAGAGCTTTTTTTTTTTGGTGGCATTTAATCACCGCTGGGTTTTTTATTTTTTGCTAAATGAAATTTTGATTATTTTGCAAATAAGTTCTTCACTGATGTGCACTAATGAGGCTCCATTGATGGGCCCCGATAATCATTGTAAATGTCGCATTACTGAAAAGCTGATTATCGGCTTTTCTTTCCGCGGACACTGACAGCACTGAGGAAAGGAAAAGTGGATAACCGGCATTTGTTTACATGTGACTGGATATAGCTGATCACATGGTAAAGAGCTGATGTCATCGGCTCTTTAGCTTGATCGGTGATGCACTATGTCCGAGGGACACAACTCACCACTGATCACTGCGCTGTGTACCCCTGGGAGCGTGCATGAGCAGTGCGATGCGAAGATCATCAAAAATGGCATCCAGTCAGGATAGCAAAGTCACCACTGGCTGTCATTCTGCTATAGGCCGGGTGGGAAGGTGTTAGTATAAGCATTCCAGTAGGCGTAGTGTTTGTATGTCGGGTAAGTGGCTCCTTGAACTAAACATTCCAGTATGTGCAGTGTGCATATCATAACTGTGTTTCTTAAAGGCCTTTAAAAAAAAGAAGAAAAAAAAAAAAAAAACATTAAAATGCACATATTTCTGCAGGAAAGAAATGTGCATTTTTTTTTCTCACAGGAGCCTGCAGAGCATCACCCCTGCAATCAGTGGATGGTGGTTATAAGGTCATGCACCTGCAGACACTTCCTTCAGCTCTCTGCCTGCACTTTTGCACAGACTTTCAGTTAGAAACCTGGAAGAAGTTTCAGTGCACCGTTTGCCATACTCGCAGTCCATTGAGAACCACAAGTCCATCAGCTGTTCATCTCTGTGAATGAATGATGCGGCGCCAAATTTTAACTGTCACAGTGCCTGTGTGGGAGAAGAAATCCCTGCACACTGTCAGAGGGAAGGAGAATGTTTCTGAGGATGGGAAGTGGGTGCTTAGAAACATGTTACGCGTTACACCCTAAATACAGGTGTAACATGTTCCTTAGGGTGAACTCAGCCTTTCAATTAAGCATTATATTAGACACTGTGTGCATATCATATCTTTTGATTTTTGAGTGAAACATTCTATTAACCGGATGACGACCAGCCGAAGCAGTTATACTGTGGTAAGTTGGCTCGGCTGCGCGAATCACCATACCGGTACATCACTGGCTTTTGTGGGCGCGGGAGTTTGCTCGCGGGTCTGGTGGACTCAATGGGGGGGGGGGGGGGTTAGAAAGAGAATCTCTCTCAACTCCCGGTGAGCCCACCCCCGACAGTTAGAAATCTCCCCACTTAACCATTTGATCACCACTAGTGTTAACCCCTTCCCTGCCAGTGCCATTTATACAGTGATCAGTGCATTTTTATAGCACTGATCAATGTATTGGTGTCACTGGTCACCAAAAAGGGTCAGATTTGTCTGCCGCAATCCCGCTAAAAAAAAAAAAAAGAAAGAAAGAAAAAAACGCAGATCGCTATCATTACTAGTAAAAACAAGAAAAAACTCCTTAAATCTTTCCCTTATTTTGTAGACACTATAACTTTTGTGCAAACCAATCAATATACGCTTATTGCTTATTTATTTTTAACCAAAAATATGTAGCAAAATACACATTGGCCTAAACTGATGAATAAATTCGTTTTTTTAGGATATTTATTATAGCAGAAAGTAAAAAAATAAAATCAAGAGGTTATCATGTACCACCAAAAGAAAGCTCTATTTGTGGGGAAAAAATTGTACATACATTTTGTTTGGGTACAGCATCGCACGACCACGCAATTGTCAGTTGAAGTAACAGTGCCGTATCGCAAAAAACGTCATATCAGTGATTTTTTTTTCAGAACAAAATATAATTTCAGGGTAGTGATTTTACTTCCCGGTTAAAACAAAACCAGTTATAGGGTTGTGATCTGGCCTTAAATGCTTTTGGGAAAGGTCTTGTATTTCAGCACTATCTTTACAATGGGCACTATTTAGGCCAGCTCAGATCATAAATCACAACATTACCATTCAGCCTTTTCTTTTTCTTCTTCATCCAAATAAGAAAATTCTCTCCATGAATCAAAGTTGTACCTTAAAGACAAAAGTATAAATCCAATGCAATTTTTTTTTTTTTTTTTTAGTTTTCTTGATATCCCAAATAAAAAAACAGTAGGAACAAAAACAAAAAACCAACATAATGAAAATTAAACCTACCAGAAGGAATAAAATGCATCTACATCTTCAATTGATGTGTTCATGTGACCAAGTTTGGCAACATTTTTCTTATTTGACCACCTAAAACAGAGAAATGGTTCAGTAAAACATACATTGAAATAAATGACAAAAAACATTAACTGTATTACCAGTATTCAAAAGTATACAATTAAAATATAAAAATATATACGGTGTACTTCTTACTGAAAAATTATAAACTTAAGAATTCACCATATGAATACACACAGCTTCAAACTGAGTAAATGTACAAGGTCACAGTACTTGGAATAGAATCCTCAGTTCCTTATGATTTATTAAACTCTTTGTAACACAATGAAATTAAACACATTGTAGCAAGACTGAAATTGGCACAGGATTTTATAAACATAATGTCAGGTTTTTGTTAGTGCCGGTTCACACAGGGGCAACTTGTCAGGGACTTAGCCGCGTGACAAGTCGCGCTCCGTTCTGTACAATGGAACCGTTCTAATAGGAGCGACTCAAGTCGCTCCGACTTAGAAAAAGGTTCCTGTACTACATTAGGACGACTTCAGGGTGACTTGCATTGACTTCTATACAGAAGTCATTTTGCAAGCTGCCGCTAAAGTCGTGCGCAGATCGCCTTGCATATTCGCGCTGCAAGTCGGGTTGCCCCTGTGTGAACCGGCACTAATTGGAGGTGAAGAGAGTAAAATAAACATTTTCTGGCATCAAAATGTTATGTTTACACATTTATAGTTTACAGGGAATAGACATGGGCACTTAATAAATGAAGTATATTAAAAGGAATATCTTACCTGCTATTTCTCTCAAACACAGGAACAAATACATCAAAGAAGTTGTCTTTCCCCTCACCCTTTGAAGGTACCGAATTGTCAAAGGTAGGATCAACACTGTTAAATGCTCTTCTCTTCACAGGGTCAGATAAAATTTCATATGCTAAAACACAACAAAAAACAGTTCTGTAACTATAAATTGTGATAACTGTTGTGCTGCTCATCTGCACAGCTTGACCTTCAAAATTGTAAGTTTGACTGTCATTTAACTGTATGAAGCCATCAGCAAATAAAGTGCAACTGTTTCAACTTCCTGTTACTCAATATAACAGTATTCTTAAAATACTTATTTCACTCATTAAAATGCAAATCAATGCATAACTTTTTTTAAATGCATTTTTCTGGATTTTTTTGTTGCTATTCTGTCTGTTAAAATAAACCTACCATTAAAATTATAGACTGGTCATTTCTTTGTCAGTGGGCAAAACGTACAAAATCAGCAGGGGATCAAATATTTTTTTCCCTCTGTTGAGCTCCTCATTCTTTGCTTGGGGTACCTACTAACAGGCTGAGGTCTTACAGTGAACAATAAGCAAAGACTTGCCATTCCAGTGGAATAGTACCACTGGATTGACGCAGGGCCAATGTGGTGTCTATATTTAAAAAGAGAACAAAGTCTTTACCAAGTAGCTATAGACCTGTTAGTTTAACTTCTATAGTTGAGAAGATACTGAAGAGATTAATAAAAGACCACATAGATGAGTTCTTGCTGGAAAAAATAGGATTTTTGTACTCAGACACAGCTCTTATACTGTAAACGTGTGGGGTATATGTCCCTGCTCGCAGGAGAAGATCTAGGCAGAATGTTAGAAACATACATTCTAGAACATGGATATGCAATTAGCGGACCTCCAGCTGTTGCAAAACTACAAGTCCCATCATGCCTCTGCCTCTGGGTGTCATGGTTGCTGCTGTCAGAGTCTCGCTATGCCTCATGGGACTTGTAGTTTGGCAACAGCTGGAGGTCCGCTAATTGCATATCCCTGTTCTAGAACAAACCAGAGCTGACCAGCCCTGCCCAGGGGGGCAGTCCCTCCGGACATAACCCTCCTACCTGCAGCCTCAGTTCGTAACAAAGCAGTACAAAAAACTTAAAAGAAGGGTGGGTGCTGTGTCAGTCCATGGATGTCAGAGAAACGGATTTTACAGCGAGTACAAAAATCCTATTTTCTCTTATTGTCCATGGACTGACACAGCTCTAATACTGTAAACGTGTGGGACGTCCCAAAGCAGTATCAGAAAAGGGTGGGAGCAGTAGTAAAGGAAAAACCAAAACTTCACTCCAAACAAGCAGAGCTCCTCAACGGAGGAGTTGCAACATTAAACAGCGGCCTGCAACACTTTGCGGCCAAAGGAAGCATCCAAAGATGCAGCCACATCAACCTTATAGAATTTCGAAAAGGTATGAACGGACGACCAGGTCGCTGCCTTGCACACTTGTGCAACCGACGCTTGATGTCGGAAAGCCCAGGAAGCACCAATTGCCCTGGTGGAATGCGCCTTAACCGGAAAGGGAGGCGCCCGCCCCTTAATGGCATAAGCCTGTATAACTGATCCACCTAGAAATGGTGACAGACAACACCGCTTGGCCCTGTTTTGGACCAGAGACAGACACAAACAGCGAGTCAGACTTCCGAATAGAAGCAGTAGCCGCCAGGTACACCCGTAAGGCTCGCACCACATCCAAATTGTGAAGCGCAAACTCTCTAGGATGCGATGGGTGAGGGCACAAGGACGGAAGGACAATGTCCTCATTAAGGTGAAAAGCTGAAACCACCTTTGGAAGGAAAGACGGTCGCAGCCGCAACACCGCCTTATCCTTATGGAGGACCAGGTAAGGCAACTTGCATGACAGGGCCGCCAACCCAGACACCCGTCTAACAGAAGTAATGGCTACTAAGAAAGCCACCTTCTGAGACAAAGTTAAGAGAAGAATATCTCTGATATTTTCAAAGGGAGGTTCCTAGAGAACCGAGAGCGCCAAATTCAGATCCCAAGGAGGGAGCAGAGGCTTGGCAGGGGGAAATCACATGGCGAACCCCTTGCACAAAAGTGCTAACTAAGGAATGACCTGCTAGCGGTCATTGAAAGAAAACGGCCAAGGCCGAAATCTGACCCATAATTGTGCTCAAATCCAGCCTTTGGGCCACACCCCGCTGCAAGAACCTCAGGATTCTGGGGACAGAGTACGTCCGTGGACGCCAGTCTAGCTCTTCGCACATCGCGATGTAAGCTTTTCAGGTACGGCGATAGATCTTTCTAGAAGAAGACTTCCGTGACCTCAGCATGGTTGAAATTACCGAATCCGAAAGGCCTCGGTCTATCAGCACCTGGCTTTCAATAGCCATGCCGTTAAAACCAGAGACTGTAAAGCAGGATGAAAGATAGGACACAGAAGGTCCTCCCTCATGGGCAGTCGCCAAGGGACGTACGCGACGAGACGTACCAGATCGGCGTACCAGTGACGTCGAGGCCAATCTGGGGCAATGAGGATCACTGGAATGCCCTTGGCCATTACCCTGCGCAGCAGACGAGGAAGCAACTGCAGTGGAGGATAAGCATCAAGCGATACTGGCCCCACGGGGACACCAACGCGTCCGAGGCATCCGCCCAGGGGTCCCTGGACCTGGCCACAAACCTCGACACCTTGCGATTGAGTCGAGACGCCATCAGGTCTACACGCGGCGTGCGCCACCGCCGACAAAGGAGGTGAAACACCTCCGGATCCGAGGACCAATCCCCCTGGTCCACGGACTGGCGACTCAGATAGTCCGCCTGCCAGTTTTCTACGCCCGGAATGTAGACGGCCGACAGAGCCGGCACGCTTCTTTCCGCCCACCTTAGGATGTGGGCGACCTCGAATGCTGCGGCCGAGCTCCGAGTGCCCCACTGATGGTTGACATACACCACGGCCGTGGCGTTGTCCGACTGGATTCTGACCGAACAGCCCTGTAGCCTCGTCGACCATGCGGAGAGGCACAGTCTGATCGCAATTCCAGAACGTTGATTGGTAGACGAGATTCGTCCGGAGTCCAGAGCCCTTGAGCTGACTGGACTCCCCAAACTCCTCCCCAGCCCGTCAGGCTGGCATCCGTCGTGACCACCGTCCACTGGATGGGGAGGAAAGACTTCCCGGACCGAAGAGCCGGGGATCTCAGCCACCACGTCAGGGACACCCTGACAGAGTGACTCACCTGAATCTGAAGATCCAATGACAACGGGGACTTGTCCCAGATGGACAGAATTTCCTTCTGCAATGCCCGAGTGTGTGATTAGGCATACGGAACTGCCTCGAAGGAGGCCACCATTAGTCCCAGGACTCTCATGCAGAAACGGATTGACGACCGATTTCGGGACGTCAGAACCCAAACTGCCGACTGAAGTGTCTAACTTCTCCGAGGGTAGAAACACCTTCGCTGCCAAAGTGTCCAGGATCAGACCCAGATACTCTAAACGCTGAGTCGGGACTAGAACTGACTTCTGCATGTTCAGGAGCCACCCGAAGTGTCTGACTGACTATTGTCACATTTTCCTCCAACTCTGAGCCATTTTCTGCTCTTAGAAGGAGATCGTCCAGATAACCCACGATAACAATTCCTAGCTGTCTCAGCAAAGCTAGAACCGGGGCAAGCACCTTGGTAAAAACCTGTGGTGCAGATGCTAGGCCGAAGGGAAGAGCCACAAACTGATAGTGAACTTCGCCTATGGCAAAGCGCAGAAACTTCTGGTGACTTGCGCAGATCCGGAACGTGCAAGTAGGCGTCCTTGATGTCCAAGGACGCCAGAAAATCCCCTTGGTGGAGTGTCGCAATCACTGTGCGAATGGATTCCATCCGGAATTTTCATACCTTCACATAGGCATTCAAGGCCTTGAGGTCCAGGATTGGCCGGACCCCGTCCTTCTTTGGAACAACAAACAGGTTTGAGTAAAACCCCTGAAACCTCTCCTGTGACGGAACCGGCACAATTACTCCGCACCTGAGCAAATCCTGTACAGCCCCCAAGAGGGCCGCCCGGCGGGCAGGGAGGTTTGAGGGAAAGAATCTGTTTGGGGGCCACGAGCGGAACTCTATCCTGTATCCCGAGGTGACCACCTCGCACACCCACCGGTCGGAGATTCGGGAGGTCCACCGAACCGTGAACCTGCAAAGACGTCCCCCCCACCCCAGAGTCGGGCAGGGGCAAGACTTCATGCGGTGGTGGGCTTGGAAGCCGGCTTGGTTGGTTATGCACCCAGGGATGCTTCTATCCCCCCCGCCGCACTTTTTTCAGTCTGGGAGGGCTTACCCGTGGATTCTGACCGACGAAAAAACTTCTTCTTTGATGGAAAGGAAGGGCCCGGCCTACGGTGGGGCTCCTTTCCCTTAACAGACTGAGGAAGGAAGGTGCTCTTACCCCCTGTGACATCCTTAATAATGTCATCCAGGGTGGCCCCAAACAGTCTACCGCCCTTAAAGGGCAAATCAGCCAGGAGCTTCTTGGAAGCTAGGTCGGCCGACCAGCATTTCAGCCAGATAAGGCGACGTAACACCACAGCAGAGATAGAGGCCCCAGATATTAAAAGGGGCCATATCCAAAGTGGCATCGCACACAAAGACTAAACCCTGCGCAAGTTGGTGAGCCAGGGCAATGGTCTCTGGGGGAAGATTATGCTCCTGCACCGTCTGGTGCAAAATCTTTGCCTAGCCTGTGAGTGTCTGAGACAAACATTGTTCTACTCAACACTTCTGACCTACTGTCAGTGGGGTCCTTAAATGCAGGAGTCCCTTCCATTGGGAGCGTGGTAGCCTTATTCAAACAGGCGACCGGGGGGGGGGGGGGGGGGGGGACGATCACTGGGGGGGAGCCCATTTTTTAACCAGGGCCTCCTCAAAAGGGGTACCTTATAGATAGGCGCCACGGGACCGTCAAAGTCTTCTGCGGCTTATCCCAGACTTGGTCAATTAATCTATCAAAAAAAGGGCACATATGGAAAGACCTTTTTTGAAAAAACGGCTTTAAAAGAGCCAAAGGAGACAGCTTCCACCTAATGTCCTGTTCAAAAACATTAAAATCCTCAGAGCTAGGGTCCTGAGCAGCTACAGCTAGGCCCATATCTGAGTCAGAGCACTCCCCTACTGGAGAATGTGTGGGGAGAGGGCGCTTTATAGCTCCCTTGCGCTCGCACACCGCTTCCATCCTGATAAGGAATGATTCCAAGACTGCCGACAACTGGTCCATAGGGATCGCAGGTGCAGGAGCACTGCCAGTTGCCTCTGACAAGTGTGGGGAAGCAGGTGAACCAGACTCCATACTGCCACCCTCTGAGACCTTATGCACAATAGTGAATAATACAGTCCACCCACTGGCTGCACTAAGGCTGAGGAGGGGGATACCCAGAGGACTCACCAACCCTTACAAGGACCGCTCAACTCTGCTGAATGATACCGCGCTGCAGCGCAAGTAAAGCCTGAGGGGGGGTATGAGAAGATTTGTGCCGCAGCAGCGGCGATAGAGGCCGAAAGTGAAAGCGGCTTCAAGAAAATGGCCGTCGGCCGCATGTATGCTATGGCAAAGATCTGCGGCAAGATGCCCACCGAGCGCTGTTTTTAAAACACAGCATAGCCAGCGCTAATGGCGCCTCCAAACACTCACCCCTCGCAGCCCCATCACACAGACATAAGCGCCCCCCACCAGGCCAAGTACCCCCACACAGCACAGCGCCAGTACAGGATGCAGAGAGCAGCATAACAGGGGGGAGACAGGGAGAAACCCCCCGTACAGAGAAACACAGCCATCATGTACTCACCTGCAGCAGGAGAGACTTACCCATCCCAGAGGGACCCACTGGCTTGTTTCAGACAGACCTATCACAGAGCAGTACTGCCTAGCTGTCGGCCCAGTCCACCGCGAAAGATACAGTAGGTACTGTTCAATCTTGAGAGGACCGCGGGAGCATAAAAGCCACCCGGCCACCCCTGGAGTCATGGGGCATGTCGTGAACTGAGTCTCACGCACACAAGGCGAGGATCAGCACACAAGGCGAGGATCAGCACACTCGATGGTCAGACAGGGAAGACTACGAGGATACCAGTGTACCCAACCTGTTGCCCAGCCGACAGTTGATTGAAGGTCTCAAAAAATAAATAAAATTCCCAAAGGAATAAAATTAAAAATGAAATCTTCCAGGAGACAGGCTCCTGAGACAGCCACGTCTTCTCCTTCTGCTAGGCAGAAAGAAAAAAAAATGAGGCTGCAGGTAGGAGGGTTATGTCCGGAGGGACCGCCCCCTTGGGCGGGGCTTGTCAGCTCTGGTTTTGTTCTAGAATGTATGTATCTAACATTCTGCCTAGATCTTCTCCTGCGAGCAGGGACATATACCCCACACGTTTACAGTATTAGAGCTGTGTCAGTCCATGGACGATAAGAGAAAAATATTTTAAGCAACAGAGAGCATGGATTCATGAAAGACAGAAGTTGTCAGACAAACCTGATTTCTTTTTATGAAGAGGTAAGTAAAACCTTGGACAGAGGGGTGGCTGTGGACGTGGTATACTTGGATTTTGCAAAAGCGTTCGATACAGTTCCCCACACACGGCTTATGTGCAAGGTAAAGTCTACAGGATTGGAAATATCAGTTTGTAAATGTCTAGAAAACTGGCTAAAAGTCAGAATTCAGAGAGTCGTGGTTAATGATTCTTACTCTGAATGGTCTAAGGTTATCAGTGGTGTACCCCAAGGTTCAGTGTTGGGACCCTTACTTTTTAATATCTTTATAAATGATATTGGGTCTGGGATCAAAAGTAACATTTCTGTCTCTGTAGATGACATTATGCTATGCAGTGGAATAACGTCCTTACAGGATGTCGCCAATTTACAAGCCGACCTCAATGCTCTGTCTAATTGGGCGAATATGTGGCAGATGATGTTTAATGTTGATAAATGTAAAGTTATGCACTTGGGGGCTAAGAATATGAATGCATCATACATACTAGGGGGAGTACAACGGGAGGGATCCGTAGTGGAGAAGGATCTGGGGGTTTTGGTAGATCATAAGCTCAATAATGGCATGCCAAGCTGCGGTTTCCAAAGCGAGCAAAGTCCTTTCTTGTATTAAGAGACAGTAAGAGCTGTGAAAATGTGGAATAGACTCCCTGCAGAGGTGGTTCTGACGAGCTCAGTAGATTGCTTTAAGGCCTAGATTTTTTCTTAAATGTACATAATATAACTGGGTACTGACATTTATAGGAAAAGTTGATCCAGGGAATATCCGATTGCCTCTCGGGGGATCAGGAAGGAATTTGTTTCCCCTGCTGTAGCAAATTGGATCATGCTCTGCTGGGGTCTTTCACCTTCCTCTGGATCAACTGTGGGTATAGAATTAGGTATATGGGATTGTATGATATTATTTTTATTTTTTTTTATGGTTAAACTGGATGGACTTGTGTCTTTTTTCAACCTGACTAACTATGTAAGACATCTACCCGACAAGGGATCTGCAAAGACTTGCAGCAATGTATCCTGCAACACAACTACTAGGTAAATTCAGTAAATGTATGTACATGAACACTTTCTTCACTCAAAACCAACAAACTGGAAAAATACCAAGAACCGATGATTGAACGCAGTCTTTATTGCCTCCTCGAAAAGCCCTGTACAGCACAATCTTCACCTGTTCAACATATATGCCAGGTTTGGACAATGATTTAGCTGTGTACTGCAAGGCAGAGCATCTTGTCAACATGTACACTGCAGACACTACAGCTGAATATCTGTTATATGGAGCTATCCATCAGAAGCAGGCAAGTAATCACAAGCAATTATAACCTAAAGCCCAATTCCACCCAGGAGACCCAAGAACAAAGAGCAGCGAGTCAGTGCGAGACGTGACGATTAGTGCCGCAAAAGCTGCTTTTAACAAGGGCTGGCCAGATTATTTAAATAAAAAAAACTGTAACTGGAATTGGCACTTAGTAAATAGAAGTGTATATTCCAGTATGAGAGTGTGCCTGGGCACTCCTCTACTTACACTCACCATAGATATCCTAGCAGGATATCTATGTGCAAGATCATCTAAGGCACTGCTGCCTCCGACTGCTAGTCTCACAAGATTTATTTTTATCAAAAAGGACAGTGCGTGCTATATGTCTACCTCACAAGTGTACATAAGAGAAAAAAATTGGATAGCCGTGGATTTTGTCCAAAGATAAATCAATAACACCGACATAAAATCAAGAAATTGTATTATAACATAGATTAAAAAACACAGAAGCAGAAGATACTGCAGGGCATAAAATGTGTATTTTTGGTTCACACATGTATGATTAAATCCACATGCAAACTTGACACATTTCAAATACTCTTCTTCAGGAGGGCGGGGGTAGGTTCAGAGAAGAGAGCCAGTGACTGACAGTCACTGGCTCTCTGCTCATGAAGCACTGAGAATCGGGCAATCAGTGGTCTTTGATGGCTCGTTTCTTAGTCTTAGAGCCGGCGGGGGACCGATGGTGTAACCACCTAGGCAAGTATGATTCTTAAAAACAAAAATGATGTTTTAAAAATCCAATATTCACTTTTAATGCGTTTCTATAAACAAAAAAGTAGTCACCCCTCTAATAAATCACAGAACACAAATTATGAATAGAAAGCCATCCATCCAGTCATGAGCATGCAAATACCCTTTCAATCAAAATGTGCATTTTACGTGCATCGGTTTTGGATGGCCGTGTCCCTTAAGTTTCAGTAAAGTTTTACCATTATTCTTACCTTTAGTTATACAGGTAAAATAGTCATTGTCGCCTTCAACTATCTGTTCTCCAGTAGCTTTTCTCTTGTCAGGATGGTGTTTCAGAACCATTGCTTTATCTAGTAATCAAAAAACAATTCCAAATGTTTATGAAATGTGCAGTGACTGAATTAAAAAAGGTATTTATATCTAATAAAGAATACTGAATTAATCTGAAAAAGGAATATACATTGTATCTGCATGACAATGCTGTAAGGAAAAGCAAATATATTGATCATGGAGACCCCAAAACTGAAGTGTATTTATATAAAGAATTTCACTTTCTACACAAATCAAAAATTTGTAAACCTGCAACAATACATATGAGAGAATTCCAGTTTTGGGGGCCACAAAATCACCAAGAGGTATGTGCTGGAAGAGGAGGGTTCTTCCTCTACATTGCTAGTGCAGATTTACAGATACTGTTATTGGTTTGGATTGCTTTAAGCTATATAACTGACATATTTTAAAAAGGTACTTACGTGCAGCTTTGATCTGTTTCTGTGTGGCCTTGTACCTCAGTTTTGCCAATCCAAGTACAGCATAATGATCCTGGTTCTATTTAGATATAAATAAAAGTGCACAGCTTTACTATTACGTCACATTCAGGACCATTACTTTGGGTCCTTAGCTATCCCAAATAAGCTGAATGAATAAATTAAAGTCCGATTCAACACCAATGTGCTTTTTCCATTGTTTGTTCTAACTAGTAGGCTGATGCTCCCTCTAGCTACCTTTATTTTTGGGAGAATCCAATGAAGAAATTTCTATACAACAGTTTGTATCTCCAACCCACCACCGCAAATATGTAACAATGTTGTCACTAACTCTGGCAACTGGATTCTAAAATTTGTTAACATTTTTTAAGGAAAATAATATGGAGACTAATAGAGAATGACCATAGCCGTTGGCCAACACCAAATAGTCTGTTTGAGATATCTTGCCAGCCTTGTAGAGGAGTAATTCATATTTCAAGGAAACATACAAAACTGGCACAAAGGATTTGGGTGGTGTTACGGATGCGACTTCTCCTGTACGGTTTATTTCTATTTTTTGGGAAGCACTAATGTAAAAGGGTACAAACCTTCCAGTCCTTAGGATCAAGTGATTTCAGTAGTGCAAACTCCTCCAGCTGAAACTCTTCATCCTCCGACTCTTCAGAGGATTCCTTTTCATCCTCCAGCTCCTGGAATGATGCGGACACATTTCTATTCCTACGTTTGATGAAGGCTTCAAACCATCGGCCCACAGGTTCAACTTGACAGAGCAGTGAGGCTGCCATGATAAAAGACAAACATTAAAATCAAAAATATAACTACATTCTGAATGCAAAGCAGTTTTATTTTGATAGTGAATGAATAAGTGACTTGTATAATGAATGAGTGACTTGTATAGCGCTACACATGCGAACTGAATCGCCCCTAGGCACTTTTTGCAGCCAGTGTCTGCCTGGTTGGTGCGGTCATTTACCCCATAGGATCTCGACACGCTTGGGACACACATATATACATATACTGGGCCAATTTTTTGGACAAGATCCAATTAACCTACCAGCATGTCTTTGGAGTGTAAGTCATTCACACCACATACACACGCGCTCTCTTTACTGGCAGTTTTTAAGCCATTATTTTGCCAACATCAGTGATGCCAACAGATGGGGAGAGTATTCAGTCACCCAAACAGGATTTACCAACCAACTGCTACTCTTCTCTAAAGATTTAAATTGTTTAGAGCCTAATCTTCAGATGAAAACAATGTGCACATGCATGTCATTTTGTTATTTTACCATTTACTATTCTGGGATAAATTTTCTCTTGACTGCTATCTCATTCTGTGAAGCATATTTTTATTTCTGACAGTGCCAATTGCCTGGCTGTTATAATGATCAACTTATTTCAAATCTTTCAGTCATTGACCCACAAAAATTCACATTGGTAGCTCTGACTTCACGTGCTAAATTCTTATTCTGGGTCAGTGATCCAAAGTATTAAACTAGGGGCGGGGGGGGGGGGGGTGCCGGCTTCCGAGCCGGACGTGGTCTGAGGAGCTCTGGGTCTCAGACCTGCAGAGCGGCTAATACGGGCAACAGAGGGACCAGCGTTTCACCTCTCTGGGTAGCACTATTCCTACCCGACAGCCTGGCAGTGCCAAAGCGGGGCTCCCAGTGGTGGATGCCACAGAAGGTAACTGAATTTTTCTCCTCCCCTGTGCTTGAGTCAGACACCCAAGATGGCACCAAACCCACCATGTGCCCCATGCTACAGGAAGACTCGGCTTCTGATTCCAGCAGCTCAGCTTCCTCCACATGCATGGCGATCCGCCTTCCATAGTAGCCTCTGGGGGAATTCTCCCCACCTGATAAGCCACACTGCCAGAAGCCCAGATAAAATAAAAAAGCAAAAACAAGGGGATAATGATGAGGGACAGTGCAGCCACCTTCTCCCTCCCTGCAGAACTTTCCAGCTTCTAACCAGCCAGTGTCAGTCTCTAACTGAACTTGAGCAGTTCTGTAAAGAGTGGGCAAATATTGCAAAGTGTAGATGTGCAAAGTTAGTAGAGACATATCCCAACATACTAAAGGCTGTAATTAATTGATTAATTGTAATCCTTTTTCCAACAATTTTTTTCTGCCATGTTGGTGTTATATCTTTCACTTGGATGTTATAAGTTGCACTGAGTAAATACAGCTGAATAAAACAAAAAAACTGCGTCAGTCTTCATTTCAGGCTGCAAAGCAACAAAATGTGATTTAAAAAGGGGGGTGATTCTTTTCTATATCCACGGTTGGTCTAGAAGGAATAATATAAAATTTGTGGAATCTCTGAAACAAATTTCTGCGAAACTGCTACAGTGTCTGTTTCCTGATTTAAAACAATATGAGCTTATCACCGATCGAACCCACAGGTTGCCCAAACCGGATTACCTGGCAGATACAGTGCCCAGGGATGTGCTGGCCAGGATTCACTACTTCCATGTTAAGGAAAAGGCCATGGAAGCAGCTAGGAAAAACCTCTATCGCCCTGACCAATTTGCTGGGGTTGCTTCTCTATGCCGATTTATCTCAAACCACCATTCAAAATAGAAAGACAGTTCTGACCATTACAAAGGCACTATGTAACCCAGGGCTTTATAAATTTGCTTAGAATCTGGGAGCCAGCTAAAAAAGTTAGGAGCCAGTCTTTGAAATCAGCTGTCCAGCGCCAAGAACTGGATGTCCAGTGCGTCAGGCAATAAGAATTGCTCAAGCCTGATGCCAAGCGAATAAAGACCAAAAAGTAAAAAAAATAAGGTGGCACTGATGAGGCTGCGCTGATAAGCACCGATAGGCGGCACTGACAGGCGATACTGATGAGGCTGCGCTGATAAGCTGCACTGATCAGGCCGTGCTGATGGGCACCGATGTGGAACTGACAGGCGGCACTGATTAGGTGGCACTTATGGGCACTGATAGGCAGGGCCGCTAATAGAAATCTTGGGGCCCCGTACAGCCTACCTGACGGGGCCCCCTTCAGCTCCACCCCTGGTCCCACCTTCAGTTCCACCCCTGGCCCCTCCCCAGATGCCATATTGTGCTGCAGACGGTGCCATTGGCAGCATGGGTGGCACCGTCTGCAGCACATTATGGCATTAGCGGCATGGGTGGCACTGTCTGCAGCACATTACAGCATTGGCGGCACAGTCTCTGCAGGCAGCACATGCATAACGCATGTGCTACCTGCAGACAGTGCCACCCATGCTGCAATGTGCTGCAGACAGTGCCACCCATGACGCTAATGCCATATTGTGCTGTAGACATTGCCACCCATGCATAATGCCATTGGCGGAATGGGTGGCACTGTCTCTGCAGGCAGCACATGCTTTATGGCATTAGCGTCATGGGTGGCACTGTCTGCAGCACATTACGGCATTGGCGGCACTGTCTCTGCAGGCAGCACATGCGTTATGGCCCATAACGCATGTGCTACCTGCAGACAGTGCCACCCATGCCGCCAACGCCAGAATGTAAAGATGCTGCTGCAGTAGTAGTAGTAGATCTTGAATCCACCCCCCCTCCCCCCAAGCAAGAACACACTTGTGTTCTGTGTTAGCCGGGCCCCAGGAGGGAGTCACTTCCTCCCCGATACTGCTGCTGCCTGGACTGGAGTGCGAGTGTCCACAAACTATTTCAGTCAGATGCCAGCTCCAGCTGCTTCTTTTTTTTTTCTTCTGCCGCCACCGCTTGTCTTTCTGCTATTTCTCTGGCCGAGTGAAGAACAGAGCAGAGGGGGAGGAATCACTCCGCGCCAGGGAAGGCAATATAGATGACGCGCTGGCCGGGACTTGACTTGAGCCAGCATGACGAGCGGGCACGTTAGTGAGATTCTTCCGCGCCCGAAATAGAAAAAATAGTCCCTCCCCCTGCCTATTGAGCGATCAGTATTAAAAAGAAAAAAAAACAAAAAAAACGTAAAAAGAACCTTGGGGGGAGGGGGGCTGTTCAGTTGTTTTGCTATACTCGGACAGACAGTGTTCGGTCAAGGTGGCTGGAGGATTTATTTTTTTACATTAATTAGGTCTCTGTTCAGGTTGCCCGGGCCCCCTTGCTGGGCGGGCCCGGTACAACAGGGCCAGTTGTACTGGCCTATCAGCGGCCCTGCTGATAGGCGACGTTGATGAGGCTGCGCTAATAAGCACCGATAGGCTATGCTGATGGGCACTGACAGGTGGCACTCACTGATGAGGCTGCACTGATGGGGTAGCACTGATAGGCGGCATTGATGAGGTGGCTCTGACAGTGGCGTCACTAGGGTTGATGTCCCCTGGTGCGGAAAAAAATTGTGTCCACCCTTCAGTACAGACACCCCTCCACTAACTACAGACCCCCCTCCCGCAGTATAGATGCCCCTCACTAAGAACAGACCCCCCCTCCCTCAGTACAGATATCCCCATCAGTGTAGAATCCCCCCTCTTAGTTCAGACACCCCACCTTTAGTGCAGACCCCCATCAGTATAGAATCCCCCTTAGTGCAGACACCCCCATCATTATAGAATCCCCCTTAGTACAGACCCCAGAAGTATAGACATCCCCTTAGAGCAGACCCCCCATCACTATAGAATCTGCCATTAGTACAGACCCCCGCAGTATACACCCCCCAGAAGTATAGACACCCCCTTAGTGCAGACCCCCCCCATCAGTATAGAATCCCCCCCCTTAGTACAGACCACTGCAGTATAGACACCCCACTTGGTGCAGACCCCCATCAGCATAGGCACCCCTCCCCCGGTGCACATGTCCATCTACTTAATAGAGTGTACAGTACAGACCTTAGAACAGCGAGGACCTGTACACACAGCGGTGTGTCTCCCTCGGGCTCCTCCTCCTCACCGGCAGCTTCGGTCCGACTCCTGCACCTCCCTCGCTGTGTGGTGCGATGAGCGTAGGGCAGCGGGCGGTGTTAGCGGTGCCGCAGCTGCCGCTATCCACGGGTGTCACCCGGGTGCGGCCCGCACCCCCACCTGGCAACCTGGGAAGATAATTTCGGAGGTGGGCGGGCAGTGAGAGCAAGTCGCACTCATCACAGCACTGTCCACCAGAGGGCGCCGGTTCGCAGATAGGAGCGTGCATCCCGCTCCAGCAGGCCGCAAAGCCGCGGCCTCAATTATCAGCCAGCCCGACGCTAGTCGGCGCAACTGCTGCGGTGTAATCCAGGCGCCAGGATGCAATTTCCAGTCGCCATTGCGACCTGGCGCCTGGGTTTTGTCGAGCCCTGACGTAACCATAAGATCGTATATAGAAGAAGATTCCCCACTCAGCTTACTATTAAAGTGTTACACTCAAAAGAATAAGAATGGAAGCCCAGCAATCTCTGCGCACAGGATTTCTTTAGCAGGTGGCACCTACAAAAACTCCTACATGCTGGTTCAGAGCCCTTTCACACCGAGCCGCCCTGAGCACCGGTGGTAAAACGCCGCTATTTTTAGCGGCGCTTTACCGTCGGATTTGCAGCGCATTTCGGCCGCTAGCAGGGCGCTTTTAACCCCCGCTAGCGGCCGAAAAAGGGTTAAAACCGCCCGCAAACTGCCACTATAGCTGCGTTTTGCCAGCAGTACGGCGGCGCTACCCATTGATTTCAATGGGCAGGCGCGCATTAGGAGCGGTGAGTTCACCGCTCCTAATGCGCTCCAAAAAAGCTGCTGGCAGGACTTTTTCTGACACCCTGCCAGCGCACCGCTCCAGTGTGAAAGCCATCGGGCTTTCACACTGGAGTGAATGGAGCAGCTGTTTTAGGGCGGTTTGCAGGCGCTATTTTTAACGCTATAGCACCTGCAAAACGCCCCCAGTGTGAAAGGGGTCTCAGGATTATTGTACATCATCCCGAAATGTGTGTGAGGGGACCAGATTGTCACTTTTGGAGCTTTAATCACTATTTGCACAACTGATCTCCCCTGCTGCAGTGAAAGATATCTGAAAGAAAGCACAGGAGAAATATAGTGGCTGAAATTGCTGACCTCTCCTTATGAAATACTAGTTATCCAGACTGCCATGTCGACCCACTAATTTTAACTATTTTAGTCACTGACTAAAAGGAAGTCTACAGATAAGGCCTTGTGACTTCCCTGGTTTACATATTTGTTCCAGGTAAGTGACTTACAATTATCTATTTACAAATATTTTCACCCTAGATTTACAAAGCCTTCACTCATTTTTCCAACGAAATCGAATTAGATTTTTTTTTTTACAATTGTATGCAAAAGTTTAGGAACCCCTGACAATTTCCATGATTGTCATCTAGAAATATTTGGGTGTTTGGATCAGCAATTTCATTTTAAACCATCAAATAACCAAAGGACAGAAAATGCGCAATATGCATCGAAACAAAATTAGACAGGTGCATAAAATTTGGGCACCCTTGTCATTTTGTTGATTTGAATACCTGTAACTACTTAGCACTGATTAATTGGAACACACAATTGGTTTGGTGAGCTCATTAAGCCCTGGTTCACACAGGTGCGACATGCAATTTCAAAATCGTACCTGAAGTCACACCCCATGGATTTCAATGGAAATGTGCTAATTGGTGCGACACAAGACACTAGTGATTTCCAAAAGGTTTTTGTATTACCGTACTTTTTTGCGATTTCAGGTCGATTTAACATCCATAGAGTGCTATGTAAATCGACCTGAAATCGCAGTACTGTTTCTATCAGTGCGATTTGGAGCAGTCTTTTTTTTGGTGATATCATTGCAGCTTCAGCTGATCTGTCCCCTCCCCTAGCAGGTGTTTGTGAGGAGTTTGGAGCAGGACTTTTTTTTTAACCCTGCCAGCGCTGCAATGTGTATGACAACAGCTGACCTGTCCCCTCCCCTAGAAGGTATTACAGTGAGGAGTTTGGAGCAAGAAGTTTTTTTTTTTTCAGAGCCAGCGCTGCTATCTTTATTAAGTCACAAATCAGCTTGCTTTTCATTGGAATAAGTACAAATCATACTATCTGCAAATCGCAAGTAGGCTCCAGAAATCGGGACAAAATCAGAAGTGACTGGGAAAGAAATCGGAGTGCCAACTCGCACTCAAAACATGAGATTTGTAAATCGCACCAGTGTGAACCAGGGCTTAGGGCCAGTTCACACCAGACACAGTTCCGTGTGCTTTTTTTCTGCACTAAAAATGCATGCACAGTGTTTTCTAATGGCTGTAGTTCACACCATGCAGTCAGATTCCGGTCAGTTTCCAGTGCAGAAACTGACCAGAAACAGACTGCATGGTGTGAACTAGAGCCATTGGAAAACATGGAAAACACTGTGCATGCATTTTATGCAGAAAAAAAAGCACACGGAACTGAACAGAACTGCGTCTGGTGTGAACTAGCACTAAGCCTTAAACTTCATAGACAGGTGCATCCAATCATGAGAAAAAGGTATTTAAAGGTGGCCAATTGCAAGTTGTTGTTCTCTTTGACTCTTCTCTGAAGAGTGGCAACATGGGGGCCTCAAAACAACTCTCAAATGACCTGAAAACAAAGATTCTTCTACATTATGGTTTAGGGGAAGGCTACAAAAAGTTATCGCAGAGATATAAGCTGTCAGTGTCCACTGTAACATAGTGAGGAAATGGAAGACCACAGGCACAGTTCTTGTTAAGGACAGAAGTAGCAGGCCACATAAAATATTGGAGAGGCAAGGATGGTGAGAACGGTCAAAAACGGCCCACGGACCACCTCCAACATCAACTTGCTGCAGATGGTGTCACTGTGCATCCTTCAACAATTCAGCGCACTTTGCACAGGGAGAAGCTGTATGGGAGAGTGATGCGAAAGAAGCCTTTTCTGCACACACGCCACAAACAGAGTCGCTTGAGGTATGCAAACGCACATTTGGACAAGCCAGCTTCATTTTAGAATAAGGTGCTGTGGACTGATGAAACAAAGATTGAGTTATTTGGTCATAACAAGGGGCGTTATGCATGACGGCAAAAGAACACAGCATTCCAAGAAAAACACTTGCTACCCACAGTAAAATTTGGTGGAGGTTCCATCATGCTGTGGGGCTGTGTGGCCAGTGCCAGTACTGGGAATCTGGTTAATGTTGAGGGTCGCATGGATTCCACTCAATATCAGCAGATTCTTGAGAATAATGTTAAGGAATCAGTCACAAAGTTGAAGTTACCCCGGGGCTGGATATTTCAACAAGACAACGACCCAAAACGCTGCTCAAAATCTACTCAGGCATTTATGCAGAGGAACGAGTACAATGTTCTGTAATGGCCATCCCAGTCCCCAGACCCGAATATCATTGAACATCTGTGGGGTGATTTGAAGCGGGTCCATGCTTGGCAACCATCAAACCTAACTGAACTGGAGATGTTTTGTAATGAGGAATGATCCAAAATACATTCATCCAGAATTCAGACACTCATTACAGGCTATAGGAAACGTCTAGAGCAGTGGTTCTCAACTCCAGTCCTCAGGGCCCACCAACAGGCCAGGTTTGCAAGATAACTGAAATGCATCACAGGTGATATAATTTGCTGCTCAGGGATTGCAGTATTCTAGTCTGCATCTCACCAAGGTAATACTTAAAATCTGGCCTGTTAGTGGGTCCTGAGGACAGGAGTTGAGAACCACTGGTCTAGAGGCTGTTATTTCTGCTGAAGGAGGCTCTACTAAATATTGATGTGATTTTTCTGTTGGGGTGCCCAAATTTACGCACCTGTCTAATTTCGTTTTGATGCATATTGCACATTTTCTGTTAATCCAATAAACCTCATTTCACTACTGAAATATTACTGTGTCCTTCAGTTATTTGATAGATCAAAATGAAATTGCTGATCCAAACACCCTAATATTTATAAATGACAATCATGGAAATTGTCAGGGGTTCCTAAACTTTTACAGACAACTGCAAATCCAGTAAGCCAATAGTCCAGCAATGGAAGCCTTCATATTTCTATAATGACAGGGTTACTGTAAAACATAGTGGGCTATATTCCCCCAACCAATTAAAAAGGGGGGGGGACAAAAGCACATGCATTCAGAAGGCAGCTGTAGTACCTCCTGAAAGCCTTTCAGACACTGCCCCCCTAAAAAGTGTTCCACTGTGGATTGCTTTTTTTTATTTTTTTAGAGGGTGGCAAGCAGTAACTTAAGTCTGAAAGAAGTACCCACTAACTAGAAATACTTTTAAGTTTTGGGATGGTCTAGGGCAGGGATATGCAATTAGCGGACCTCCAGCTGTTGCCAAACTACAAGTCCCATCATGCCTCTGCCTCTGGGTGTCATGCTTGATGCTGTCAGAGTCTCGCTATGCCTCATGGGACTTGTAGTTTGGCAACAGCTGGAGGTCGGCTAATTGCATATCCCTGGGACTATAATTTACCATTAATATCTATACTGGGCACAAATTATTTTAAGCCAGGCAAGGAGGAAAAAAAATATATATATTTCACTAGATGGGCAAAAAAATAATAAATACTATTACAAGATGTGATGTAGAGCTGCACGATTCTGGCTAAAATGAGAATCATGATTTTTTTTTTGCTTAGGATAAAGATCACGATTCTCTCACCATTCTCACAGTGTAACATCTTCTTTCACATTATACCAAAAAATTGGGCTAACTTTGCCGTTTAATTCATTAAAGTGTATTTTTACCCCAAAAAAATTGCGTTCGAAAAACCGCTGCATAAATACAGTGCGACATAAAATATTGCAACAACTACCATTTTTATTTTATTCTCTAGGGCAGGGGTCACAAACTGGTGGCCCTCCAGCTGTTGCAGAACTACAATTCCCATGAGGCATTGCAAGGCTAAACAGTTACAAGCATGACTCCCATAGGCAGAGGCATGATGGGACTTGTAGTTCCGCAATAGCTGGAGGGCCGCAGGTTTGAGACCCCTGCTCTAGAGTCTCTGCTAAAAAAATATATATCATATTGGGCGTTCCAAGTGATTTTCTAGCAGAAAATAATGATTTTTTACTTGTAAGTAACAAATGTCAGAAAAGGTTTGGTCTTTAAATGGTTAATTTCCTTCATCTACATGCCAGAGTTCTTTACTTTGATTCAAAGAACAAATACTTTGTTTTCACTTATTGTGTTGTATTAAAACTTGGCAGACTGCCTGGATTTTGTTTATCCAGCTGTGAGAACTCTCTTCACTTGTTTGGCCCCTTTCACACTGAGGCGTTGAAAAAAACGCCAAAAAAATTATGAGTTTTTTTACCGCGTTCACGGTAAAAATAGCGCTAACGTATATGCGTTTTTACCGCGCTTTTGCGGTAAAAAGGATTATTTGGTATCCCACAATCCTCCACTCTACTGCGGTCATGTGACCTTCCCACAGCTTCTGGGTGTTTTTTACCACGTTTTTACAGCGGTACTCATTCATTTCAATGGGGATAGGCGTTTTTACAGCGCTATTTTATGTGCCCCAAAGATGCTCCAAAAAAAGCTGTTTGCAGGATTTTTTCCAACGCACAGCCAGCAAAACGCCTCAGTGTGAAAGCCCTCAGGGCTTTCACATTGAGAATGATGGGGTAGGATTATTTCAGGCATTTTTACAGCGCTGTTTTTACTGCGAAAACGCGGTAAAAACGCCTCAGTGTGAAAGGGGCCTTAGAGAGAACCTGTTTTGAAGATCGGGAAGGGAAAAAAGATCGCGATTTAGATTCTTCACGATTAATCGTTAAGCTCTAATGTGATGGAAGGTAACAGGATATGCACTTATGCGGAAGTTACACATAAATGGGGAAACAAGCCACTAGACAAATGGAGGTATACACAATTACAGCATTTTGCACAATCACTGCTACAACCACTACGGGGAAAATGACATATGAGGTCAGTAGAGAAATTATTCTGCTCCCCCTTAGTTTAAATCGAAGTATATCAAAAATGTATAGAATTTTAATTAAGGAAACAGAATTAGAATTCCCTCCATATCTGGGAAAATGGGAACAGGAGATAGGCCCTCTCAGGGATGAGGAACATAGAAGGAAAATCTTAAAAGATTGCCTGTTTTTCTTCAGGGGATATAAAGACAGTGGAAATGTGCTACAAACTCCTGGCGAGATGGTGTGTGACCCCCCAGAGAGCACACAGGCTCAGAGCAGAGGGACCCCCCAACCTGTTGGAGGGGTTGTGACTCCCCGGGGACCTTTGCGCATCTGTGGTGGGAATGCACAAAGATTCAACCTTTCTGGGAGGGAATTCTAGCAGCAATTCACCAAATCACGGGGAGGATGGATTCAGAAGGGCCCTTGGGAATGTTTATGTCACGATACGAGGAAAACGGTTCCTTAATATAAGAACACTCTAGTCCCATTCCTTTTAAATGCAGCTAAAAGTCTGATCCTGAGTCTATGGAGGACCCAAGAGGTACCGTGTATGAAGGAGTGGGTAGTAAGGGTTGAAACGGTAAGAGCCATAGAAGAAACTATTCACACAGTAGAGGACTCACTGCATATATATTCAGAGCATATGGGGAAAATGGACGGAGTTTAGGGAATTCGGAGGGTGGAGGTGTAGGGAATTTCGGGGGGGGGGGGTGAGGCGGAGGAGAGGAGGACCCTTTTTTTCTGTTTTGGGGGAGGGCTTGTGGATAGGGGGAATAAATGTATAGAACTTAGATATAGGCATATGACTTTTATCATGTGTATATGTCTAAACCTCCTTATAACAAAGCGAGAATATTAAAAAAAAAAAAAGTCTGAAAGAAGCCTTACTGAGTTAAGCATTTGTAACGGAAAGGCTTGGGTGGTCACCCTGAATTTAGAGTGTACCTCCACTCATCAAAACTACTTTGCTTCACTGTATTCCATTCTCCAAAGTAGAAAAACTGACTTATTTATTTACTTTTTTTAACCACTTGCTGACCAGGCAATATGAAAGATGATGTTTTACCAAATAGATAGCGAACATGTCACGCTTTAAAATTGCACGCTCATTGAAATGGCTACTACTTAAAAATCTCCATAGGCGATGATTTAAAAATGTACTCTACAAGTTACCAGTTTAGTGTTACAGAGGTGGCCTAGTGCTAGAATTATTGCTCTCGCTCAGACGTTCGTGGCAATATCTCACATGTGGTGCGAACACCGTTTACATATGTGGGCGTGACCTACGTATTCGTTCACCACCGCGCGCGAGTGCGGGGCACTTTTTTTTATTATTACATTTTTTTACACTGCTTGTTAAAAAAAAAAAAAAAGATCACTTTTATTGCCATCGCAAGGAATCTAAGCATCCCTTGCGATAACAACACAGCATGACAGGTCCTATTTATGGAGAGATCTGATCTTTTACATGTGGCCAGAACCGGAAGAGACATCATGACTAGGGTTGCCACTAGGGCTGCAACTAACGATTACTTTCATAATCGATTAGTTGGCCGATTATTGTTTCGATTAATCACCTTAAAGAAATAATAAAAAAAAAAAAAAAAGGTAATTTTGCTGCGATTTGCATTTTTTTGTGCCAATTTGTTGTTGGGCAGATTAAAAAACACAAATTGCCACTAAAATGCATTATTACATGCTTTTCTGCAGCTTCTCCATTGAAGTATATTAAACCAAGAAAACAAAATAGCACAGTTTTGCGTTAAAAAAAAGTCCTTGCCCTTTCCAAATACGCAGCAGCTGAAAAAATCATGGATGTGAACGTGTCCCATAGGAAACCATGTAAATGAACTGTAGTGTGTTTCTGCAAAAGCACAAAAAAAACACGGAGGTGTGACCCAGGCCTGAGATGTTTAGTAACATAATGGGGTTAAAAAAAAAAAAAAAAAAAATTGTACAAAAAGAGCAAATAATAGCTACTGTAAGGGGTTAATTACTGTGGGACAGTGAAAGTAATATTTACAGTAGCGATTTGCTCATTTTGTACTATAAAGGGCTGATTATTTTTTTTTAACCCCATTATGTTACTGTTAATCGATTATGAAAATGGTAATCGATTAATTTCATAATCGATTAGTTGTTTCTGCCCTAGTTGCCACCTCATCCCTTTAAACCCGAACACATATAAATTCCACAGGTTCTGTGGCTGATTAAGGTGGTAATTAAACTCACTTGGTGCCTTATCTGCATTAAATTAGCCTCAGAACCTGTGTAATTCATATGTGCTCGGGTTTAAAGGGAGGAGGTGGCAACCCAAATCATGATGTCACTCCAGTCCTCCTAGGGCATAGAGATGAGCGGAGGCCATCTTTCTTTCTCTCGTCTCCGTGGCCAGCAGTCACCAGCAGTGTAGCCAATATTTCTTCATCTAGTATCCAAATAAACAGATGTCAGGTGCACAGAGAAGAGGGAGTCGCAGTAAATTGGGGAGCACAGGAACCAAGTCAGATATAAGCCGACACCCCCCCCCCCCAATGTTATACAGCCAGTTTAGGCTTGTTAGCCACCATCAGTGCATGGAAAGGGCTTCCATGGAGTGAGTCTTGGGGAGCAAAGAGAAGGCATAAATAGACGCTGTATGGTGAGGTCGCTCACACCAGCCACTGCATTGTGACGCAACGGCTGGCATGCGGTCTGGCCGGACCAGTGCAATGTTAATGTGCTGATACCGGTGCATTGCACGGTTTACTTTTTTTTTTTTTTTAAAAACAAGCTTTATTAAAATCTCACGAAGTGACATTTCTTAGTGTTCTATTGGCTGGTGTGCAGTGGGTCACTGCACACCAGCCAATAGAACTCTAAGGCCCCTTTCACACTGGGGCGGTTTACAGGCGCTATTGTGCTAAAAATAGGGCCTGCAAACCGTCCCTAAACAGTGGCTGCTGTTTCTCCAGTGTGAAAGCCCGAGGGCTTTCACACTGGAGCGGTGCACTAGCAAGACGGTAAAAAAAATCCTGCTAGCCGCATCTTTGGAGCGGTGAGGAGCGGTGTGTTTACCGCTCCTTCCCATTGAAAGCAATGGGAAACCGCGGTAATACCGC
Source organism: Rana muscosa (assembly GCA_029206835.1). Classification (NCBI taxonomy): domain Eukaryota; kingdom Metazoa; phylum Chordata; class Amphibia; order Anura; family Ranidae; genus Rana; species Rana muscosa. The sequence goes on from CM055118.1 coordinate 666,929,426, forward strand.
CGGCGGTATTAACCCTTTTTTGGCTGCTAGCGGGGGTTAAAACCGCACCGCTAGCGGCCGAATACCTCCGCAACTCCGACGATATAGCGCCGCTAAAAATAGCAGCGCTATACCGCCACCGCACCCACCGCCCCAATGTGAAACCAGCCTTAGAAATGTCACTTTCTGAGATTTTAATAAAGCTGCATTGGAAAAAAATACACCAAACGCAGTACATTTTTTTTCAGTGCACAATGCCCAGACATCGATGCAAGCTGGCAGCCCGGGAGACAAGACATTTTGCCTTGTCTTGTGGTGGAGATGGGCTAGAATAGCTGTCTAACCAAGTCCCACCGCATCTGGTGAGAGTAAACCCTTAAAGTGGTTGTAAACCTCAGGACATGAATAAAGCATATCCTTATATAGTGTGCACTTGTCTCTATCCAGAGCACTGAGTGTAATTTCTGTCTGCATTTTCCTTCTTTTGCGATCAGCATGAATCACTTCTGACAGGTTTTTCTGACAAGAGAAAAATGGCGATAGGGGAGGGATCTCCAGCTGATTGACATCCTCAGCTCTGTTTCTGTGAGCTGTGTGGAAAAAAAGTTGTGTCTCTTGCCTCCAATCAGCTCCCAGAGCTGTCCTCACTGAGCTCTGCAGAGTGTAATTTCAGCTCTCCATCCCGTTTTCTGACAAGCTTTATAAATTCTGCACTTTGAATTGCTGTAGAGAGAATACTGCAGATAAACAGGTACAACTTATATAGGAGGATTTGTATTAGAGTTGCACCGATACTGTCTGTCAAATACTCGCCGATACCGAGTACTGATACTTTGCGGTGCGATTTGCATCAATACAAAAAAAAAAAATTGGTGCAACTCGCACTACAAAAAAATTGCATGCAAATCCTGTCTGAATGACATGCGATTTTCCCCAATGCGTGTGTGTGTGTGTGTATTATATATATATATATATATATATATATATATATATATATATATATATATATATATATATATATATATGATAGATAGATATATGATAGAAGGGAAAACCGCCATCTAGTGGGCAGTTTAAAAAATGTTAGAACTTATAGTACATATCTGGCCACATGCAAAATAATCTACATGGGTGTCCCAGTCTGCCGATGATAGCAAATCAGGGCCACTGGAAGTGCTCACAGGGCTGGAGGAGAAGTTCTGGGACCCCGTGGGTATAGGTCGGAAGTGATGCCAGCTTGGGGGTAGATCGCCTCTACATCTCCTCCAGCCCTGTAAGCACCTCCAGCGGCCGCGATTTGCCATCATCGGTGGACTGGGACACCTATGTAGATTACTTTGCATATGGCCAGATATTTCCCGTGAGTTCTAACATATTTTTTTTAACTGCCCACTAGATGGTTCTTTAATACCCTTTCTATACACACACACACACACACACACACACACACACACACACACACACTAAGCCCACGTTCACACTGGGCTGCGGGAGTGAAGCCATGCGAGTTCAGCTGAATTTCACTCTCGCTGGCAGTCCCGATTTCAGCCGCGATTACAAAGACATCTGTGCAGGTTTCTGCACAGATGTCAATGTAAATCGCCGCCGAAATCGCAAAAAGTAGTACAGAAACTACTTTTTGAAATCGGTGCAGCGCCGCAGATGCCGCATCGCACCGATTAGGACGGTGCCATTGCCGGCAATTTGCGGCAAATATCGCCGTTTTGACATGCCAAATCGCATGTCAAAACGCACCAGTGTGAACCAGGGCTTAGAAGTGGTGGGGGGAAATCGCATGCGATTCAAGCAGGAATCGCACCGCATTCCTGTTCAAATCACATTTGATTCTTTGCAATGCAATTTGAGCCCATTCATTTTGTATTGACGCAAATGCATTAGGAGCCACTTACTGATGTGGGTTGTCGTGCGTTGTGATATTTTATTTTTAAATGTCCGCGCTTCTTTCGTACAATTGTGATGGGTAGAGCAGTCTATTGAAATGAATGGGCCGCCCTAAAGACAACACACTGTTGTACCTGCATAGGTGTGAATGGAGCCCCAAGAAGAGCGTCCAACGACACACTGAATGAAAGGCTGCACAATCCCACATTACAGTACACTGTGTATACAATCCAGGAGAGAGGGTCCCCCTACAGGCGCACACACACAGTCATGTTTCCTCTGCAGGGCTGCCATTGCTGTATGAGAACACATACACAGAGCTCACACTGTGTCCATGTACATCCCCTCCCTCCCCGGGCCCACTCACCTGCATACAGGGACCGGGTCACTCCAGTGCTGAGCTCGGGCCGCGCTTCCAGTAGCATGACTCCGGCCTGAGGACACCACACAGCGGAAGAACTGAGCTTCTTCTCCCGGCACTCACCCACAAAGCCGCATGGAGGAAGAGCGAGCACTTCCAGGTCACCAGTGTGTCACACCTAATCCTGTCCGCCGGACACCACCGACCCGGCTAATCCTGTCCGCCTGTCATCACCGTCCCAACCTGCTCAGTACACTATTCAGTACTAGACTTCACACCCACGCTGCAGTGTGCTGGCAAAGCCCAGTTTACAATGTGTGTAAACCATTACGATACATGGCTCTTATTTACTCATAAAAACGTAATAAAGTGTATTATTTGATCTGTTCCGGAAGCACCAAAAATGGCTGAAATCTTGTGAGCCGATTAATTCCTGTGTTCTGCCTCTGGACTGTTATCAGTCAGCATTATTCCCTGCTCTCTCTATGGACTACAAAACACCTCCCCATGTTATAGAGAAGAGAGGAAGGTGTTTCGTAGTCCTAACACAATCCTTGTCCTTGCGCAGCCATTCTCAACCAGGGTTCCTCCAGAGGTTGCTAGGCTAGGGGTTCCTTAAAGCGGAGCTCCACCCTAAAGTGGAACTTCCGCTCATCGGAACCCTCCCCCCCTCCGGTGTCACATTCCGGGAGTCCTCTCTGCGGGTATTACGTCACTTCCCGCAGAATACCCATTGTGTTCTGGGAGACACTCGGCTCCCAGGACACAGCGGGGACCAGTGAGAACGGCGCAGCGCGACTCACGCATGCGCTGTAGGGAACCGGGCAGTGAAGCCGCAAGGCCTCACTTCCTGGTTCCCTCACCGAGGATGGCGGTGGGGGCAGCAGAGTGATGAGCGATTGCTTGTCTTCTGCTGCCTACGTCGCTGGACTCCAGGACAGGTAAGTGTCCTAATATTAAAAGTCAGCAGCTGCAGTATTTGTAGCTGCTGGCTTTTAATATTGTTTTTTCGGCGTGTGTCATGCTGCTGGCTTTGCTAAGTGATGCTGAACCTTGAACTCTGTAGGCACCATCAAAAAGGTGGTTCATCAGCCACAGCTAGGGTTGCCACCTGTCCTGGATTCACCCGGACAGTTCAGGTTTGGAATCATGCGTTTGGGTTTCAAACTGTCTGAAACCCGGACACAATATTCAGACTGGACTATGGCTTCCCAGTAGGGTTGCTGGCTGCAGTTGTCTAAGCTGAGAGTGTCTGCTACACTGTCTTTCATGCTGCGCAAAGCCAGCACTAACACCCCTCCACCCCCGCCACCCCCCCAAACACACACACAGATGGGAGAGGAAAGAGGGCTCAATCTGCACCTCTTCCTCTCGCCCCTACCCCTCTGTGTCTGCCCACGCTCCCATCCCCAGGGCAGTGCCTCAGAAAAGGGAAGTTGGGGCCGAAAATTTGAAGTCCAGCAGCCTCAGATACATCTGGATGAGAGGTGCTGACTGCCAAGGGGTAAGAGAGCTCACCATCCATCCCTGTCTGTGACTGAAGTCTCCCCCTTCTCTCTCCTGCCTCTGAGCAAGTACACTAAGGTAAATCAGGGTTCTCAGAGCACCCCTTACATCAGTGTTCCTCCTTACATCAGAGTCCTCTCCGTACATCAGAGTTCTCAGTGTTCCCCCTTAAACCAGGGTTCCCAGAGCATCCCTAATGTTAGAGTCCCCAGAGTTCTTCCTTAAAACTGCACAGTTTAGGAGATATCCCCAATATTTGCATGTGCCGATGTTATCGGCACATGCGCACTGAAGCAATGGCACGTACGTGTCGTTGCTTTCAGTGACTGTGCCGTTACCGGCGGGTCCCGCACGCATGCATGGGAGTGACGTCATCGCGGCTCTGGCCAATCACAGCGCCGGAGCCGCGATACCCGGAAGTAACTCCAGGATGACATGTCGCTGGCCGGTGCTGTGTCGGGCACCACAGCTGGGTCTTCGATCCCAGGTGAGTATTACATAATGAGTTAGTATGCTAGGCATACTAGCTCATTATACCTTTGTCTTGCAGGTGCGTTTCAAATGGCGGAAGTGACCGGAATTGCCGGAAGGGCAATGAACAACCAACATGGAACTGCTTTTCAGGATTGTGCTTTTACAGAGCAATTACAGTAAGGGCCCTATTGCACTAATCTGTTTTTGATAGATTTTTGGGATATAAGTTAGGGTGACCAGACATCCCCGGTTTCTGGGGACAGTCCCCGGATTGAGGACACTGTCCCCGGACCAAGTCTGTCTCAAGTTTTGTCCCCGGATTGGATTTGAACAGGGGCTGGGGAAATTTCAAAGACAGTCAGTGCAGAATTAAAAATTCTGAATTATACACCCCCGCTCCACCGCACTTACTAGCTTAGGGTAGGGTGACCAGACATCCCCGGTTTCCGGGGACAGTCCCCGGATTGAGGACACTGTCCCCCAGTTTTGTCCCCGGATTGGATTTGAACAGGGGCTGGGGCAATTTCAAAGATAGTCAGTGCAGAATAAAAAAAAAAAATCTGAATTACACACCCCGCTCTGCCGCTCCTACTAGGTTAGGGGGGTGGTTTTTTTCCATTATCTGTGCCCCTTTGTGATGATCATGTGCTGGTCGGAGCGGAGGGAATATTTCTTCAGTTTCGGGTGCATGCCCATTTAGCTCCGCTCGCATGTTCTTCTGCCTTGGCTCAAGTCCCGGCCATCCACCTGCCTGTTTATCTCCTTGCCTTCCCTGGTGGAGTGATCTTCCTCCGCTCCCCACCCAGTAGTAGCCGGGGCCCGGAGAGTAAGACTTGACAGGCTGTGAGGCGGGCGGCAACGGACAGAGAGTTGTTACTAGTAAAATACTAGTAAAAAAAAAAATATGTCCCCGGATTTCGTTTTAAAAATATGGTCACCTTAGCTTAGGGGGGTGTATTTTTTCCATTATCTGTGCCCCTTTCTGATGATCATGTGCTGGTCGGAGTGGAGGGAATATTTCTTCAGTTTCGGGTGCATGCCCATTCAGCTCCGCTCGCATGTTCTTCTGCCTTGGCTCAAGTCCCGGCCAGCCACCTGCCTGCTTATCTCCTTCCCTTCCCTGGCGGAGTGATCTTCCTCCACTCCTCACCCAGTAGTAGCCGGGGCCCGGAGAGTTAAGCCTCATACACATGATCGTATTATCCGACGGGAATTGCGTGATGACACGCTGTTGTCGGAAAATCCGACCGTTTGTATGCTCCGTCGGACAATTGTTGTCAGATTTTCCGCAGACAAATGTGGGATAGCATGCTTTAAAAATGTCCGCTAACAAATGTATGTTGTCGGATTTTCCGATCGTGTGTACACAAGTCCGTCAGACAAAACTCCAAAGTACAATCACGCATGCTCAGAAGCAATGCTAACCATAGCACAACTGTAGCGGGGGTTAACATTTAGGGGGAGTATCTGGGTGGTAGTATGACCCAGATACACTAATTGTTAGGAATCTATGGCCAATTTGATTCGTGGAGGACATAATGGTGCTCAGTTCCCTGCGGCCCCTGGCTGGCGCTGTCACCTTGGGCTGGGGTTGAACCATCATTGTAGGGCCGTGCCCTTTGTGTCCTCTCGCGGCGGTAGTACGGCGGGGAGGGGAACCCGCTGTGCCTGCTGGGAGAGGGTATAAGGGGGCGGACATCTTGCGCACGAGGTCCGAGCCCCAGGCACCTTCAGCCTGGGGGCTGCTGTTCTGTCGTCCGCGCCCAGGTGCCCTCGGCCTGGGTGCGAGGGAGTTCGAGTTCCATCCCAGGCACCTTAAGCCTGGGGTGAGGTACTAGCCGAGGCCTGGGGCCCAGTACCTTCGACTGGGTCCCACATGGGAGAAGATGCCTAGGGGGCCCACCGAGTGAAGGGATCCGAGTCTCGGGCGAGGAGAACCAGGGAGGTGACCTGGCCTGAAGATCCAGCGCAGCATTGGCTGGTGACAGTGCAGGCCTCTGGGGACCGTCCGGGATGGATCATCTCCCTAACGGGGCGCCATTAGAAGGTAGTTCATGTTCTATGGTCTTTGCAGAGACCCAGCTACATCAGGTCGGAGGCCTACTCTAAGGCCTCGTACACACGACCGATTTTCTCGTCGTAAAAAACACGTCGTTTTTTTCGACGAGATTCTTGTTAAGCTTGTCGATTTTCTCGTCAAGCTTTCTATGCGTACACACTGACATTTCCCAATTTCCTCGTTGTTCTCTGCGCTCACGTCCAGCACGTACGACGGCACTATAAAGGGGAAGATCTTTTTTCTTGGCGCCACCTCTTGGGCTGCTTTTGCTGATCTCGTGTTACCGCGTGTGAAGTAAAAGTTTGGGAAGAGACGATTCGCGCTTTTCAGTCTTCGTGCTTTCAGTTCGTTTTAGCGTGACGAATGTGCTATTTCCATTACGAAGGCTTGTTTTACCAGAAGATGCGCTCCCGTCTCATACTTGATTCTGAGCATGCGCGCTTTTGGAAGAGTCGTAAAAGCATACACACGAACCATTTTCTCGTCACAAAACAGGCCGACGAGAAACACGACGAGGAAATCTGGAATCCTGACGAGAAAATAGAGAGCAGGTTCTCTATTTTCTCGTCGAGATTCTCGTCAAGTTTCTCGTCGTAAAACCATACACACGAACGTTTTTCTAGACAAAAAAACTCTCGCGGCACTTTTCTTGACTGTTTTGGACGAGAAAATCGGTCGTGTGTACGAGGCCTGAGGTCTGTGGCAGGGACTTCATCGTTCACCCGGTCTGTGGCAGGGACCAACCTCACGGTCGGTGGCAGCGACCGTCCGCCAAAAGTTGTTGTGAGTTCCTAGCAACTTATCTGATCCAAAAGGATTGTGCCTGAACCCTCACCCCACCAAGTTGTGTTTGTATCAACCTGTCTGCTTGCAAAGAGGCATATTTATCTCTGCGGAAATAAATATAGATGTTGTACTGTAAAACCTTTGATTGCAAGCATAATTAGTTCCAGAAACATGCTTGTAATCCAAAGCACTTGTATATCAAAGCAAATTTCCCCATAAGAAATAATGGAAACTCAAATGATTTGTTCCACAACTATTTATTCATAAGTCCTTTCGTTTATAGTCCATATAAAAAGATTTTAGCGATGTGACCAGGTTGTGTAAAAATAAAATGTCCATCCACAAATGGAAGCCTCCACAAGGGGAGATTAGAAACAAAACCCAGCAGGAGCTACAGAGTACAGTGGAACCTCGGATTGTGAGTAACGCGGTTAACAAGCGTTTCGCAATACGAGCAATTATTTTTTTATTAAATCCTGACTCAGTTTGCGAGTGTTGTCTTGCAAAACGAGCAGGATTCAAGCCTCTGTGATGTGCAATACCGCATTTGGCCAGAGGTGCGGGGGCGCCGGAGCCGTTTGGAAATACTTGGAAACACTCGGAAATACTCCGTTCCCGAGTGTTTCCGAGGGTTTCCGAATGCAGCCAAACTTGGTTTAAGAGTGTTTTGAAGGACAAGCAACATTTTTAAGTATATTTTGACTTGATATACAAGTAGTGTCACATCACAACTGAGTATAAAAGAGAAGAGAGGCACCTCTAAGTGTAGCAATATGGCAGGGATAGGCAATTAGCGGACCTCCAGCTGTTGCCAAACTACAAGTCCCTTGAGGCATAGCGAGACTCTGACAGCAGCAAGCATGACACCCAGAGGCAGAGGCATGATGGGACTTGTAGTTTTGCAACAGCTGGAGGTCCGCTAATTGCATATCCCTGCAATATGGCATCATTTAATGAAGGTACAACATTTAGTAACATATTGCTACACTTAGAGGCGTCTCTCTTCTTTTTTATACAGTGGAACTTTGGATTACGAGCATAATCCGTTCCAGGAGAATGCTTGTAATCCAAAGCACTCACATATCAAAGCGAGTTTCCTCATAGAAGTCAATGGAAACGAAAATAATTTGTTCCACATTGACTTCTATGGCATGCAATACCGCATGTGGCCAGAGGCTGAAATGTAAACAAAAAGAATGCCAGCAATGAAAAATGCAGAAAAAAACAGCATGGGGTCCCCCCCAATGCATAACAGGCCCTGGTCTGTTATAGATTTTAAGGGGGAACCCCAGGCCAAAATGTAAAAAGCAAAATCCATACCAGACCCTTATTCGAGCATGCAGCCCAGCAGGCCGGGAAAGGGGGGCCCGAGCGAGCGCCCCCCATCCTGAACCATACCAGGCTACATGCCCTCAACATAGGAGGGGTGCTTTGGGGCAGGGGCAGGGGGGCTTTGCCAAGACCCTTTTCCCAACAACTCTGGCCAGTGTTTGTGGAGGTCTGGAGCAGAAGGTTTATCGTAATATGGAAAAAATCATTGCACCAGCACTGCATACGCTGCATCCAGAGAAAGATATTGCACTTCAGAGCCTTACCAATGGCCACCTCCAAAGTCAAGGACCCATGGATATCTTTATTGAAAATGTCAGACGGACTTCAGAAACAGTGTGGGAACAATAAGGCCCGTTTTACACATGCGGGCCGTTCGTTTCTTCAGTTCAGTCGCATTTTTTCCCCCCAAAAAAATGGATGAAGTTTACATCAGTTTTTCATCTATTTTTACATCAGTTTTTTTACATCTGCCAGCTAGAGTCCTTAATCACATGAGTCCTGGAGCCATTTTTCATGCAAAAACGGACCGTTTGTCCGTTTACATCAGTTTTTTCGCCTGATTTTTTTAACGGAAGAAAAATAGGGCTTTGATTTGTTCCAAAACATGGATGTTGACAGAAGCGGATGTAAATGGATGGTCATCCCTTGACATCTGTTTTTCCGTAGAGATGCATTGATGTCCATTTTTCATCCATCAACGGATAAATGAAAAACAGACAAATGGTCTGCATGTGTGAAAGGGGCCTAACAGTTAACGCGTTTTGCACTTTGTACAGCGCTTACTCGTGAGCATAAGCACTGTACATAGCATGAAATGTGTTAACTGTTATTGTCCCCACACTGTTTGTGATGTGCACATTTTCAATAAAGATATCGGGGAATGCTATGAATTTTAGACTTTCTTGCATGTATCCACAGATGGGCTGTTTTAGCACCCTTGGCACCTGCTTGCAGTAAAAGCAATCTTGATAAGTTCACCTGGAGCGGCACAGGACTTTTACAGTAGCCACGTTCTTGGTGGAGAAGTTCTTCATCCACTATGGGCCACCCAGCGAATCCACTCTAATCAGCTGCAGACTTTCTTCATTGCATTAATCCTCAAATGGGCTGTTTTTAGCACCCTTGGCACCTGCTTGCAGTAAAGGCGATCTCGCCAAGTTCTTGGTGGAAAAGTTCTTCATCCACTATGGGCCACCCAGTGACATCACTCTGACTTTGAGAGCCATCTTTTTGAGCAATTGCTCAATCTCTTGGGTGTTCAGAAGTCAGGATCCCCATCACTAACAAGGGGATCTGCAGCCAGAGAAGTTCAACTGCACCCTTCCTGCTTAGGGCTCTGACAGCACAAAGGAAGCAACACAGGAGCAGGCACATTTCAGCAGTTTTGCATGGGTATAACAGCATTGAGAATGATGCCACAGGTTATTCCCAATACATGCTCATGTTTGGGAGAGAAGCCCAACTGCCTGTGGACTTAGCTGTTGGCTTCTCTTTGGATCAGACATCTGCTATGTCCCACAGAGAGTTTGTGGATCATCTTAGAAGGAACTTGAAGACAGCTTACAAAAAGGCCCAGGTTGCATCAGATGTCTGAGGCCAGCGAACCAAACAGAACTTGGCCTGAGAGTGAGAGTCCAAGACAGCCAGGAGATCAGGTGCTTGTAAGAAACTTGGGTAAGAAACTTGGGTGTTCTTGGGAAGCATAAGCTGTCTGACCTTTGGAGACCTCAGCCCTGCATAGTCTGCAAGAAGGTGTCTGGAAACTCATCCACTGTGCTGGAGGCTACAGTGGTTGGCTCACTGGAAGCCCTCCAATTTCTAATCTACAGGGGTCCTCGTGCCCCCTATCCCCTGACCCCCATTCATGCTTACCACCCTGCGGGCTTGGCGAGCAGGACTAGCTATAAAAAAATGCAAACACTCTGAGGTTTCCCCCGAATGCCCCGATCTGGCTGAACCCTAGCCTACCCCATCTTTACAAACTCTTAGACCCTTACGCTTGGACTAAATACGGTGTAAAACTCATATCTCATATAGTATCTCAGAATTCCCTATTCCCCTTATGTTAGGACCTGGGCTTGAACCTGGGACCTCTGGTGTGTCTGGTGGTGACTCTACTTGCTGAGCCACCTGGAATGCTGGACATCTCCTTGGATAGTTCATTAGACAATTCCTTGAATGATCTTTCTTGTCTTGAATCTTGTTTGCCTTGAACCTTGAACCCTTTGCTCCTCCCAGGAACTTCCTGATTTAAGCCATGTCCCTGCACTTCCTGGTTGCCAGAATATTGTGTTTTCACCAGCCAATATCTTGCTCCTGTCTACTGCTGCCGACCGCATCTTTTCTACCACTCACTACCGACTTTTGGCTCGTCCCCGACTACGCTTCTGCTGAATCCCAACCTGCAACTATCTGTTACCGACTCTTGGCTCGTCCCCGACTACGCTTCTGATTGATCCCTACCTGTATTATCTGTTTCTGGACCCCGGCTTGCTCACCCCCTGGTGTGGCTAATCTGAGGGCCGCGACCTGGCACTGACACGCAGCGAAGCCCATCTCCACCTTTAGGAGCCCTGGTGAATACCGGTCAGTGCTTAGACCCCGCACCTCAGGTGAACCCGTGTCATCAGCCAGGGTGACCTGTGTGAATACCTGCTCTGCTGCTATAGCTACTGGCCTCTGAGCCTGACTCCAGACCGTAACAGAATATTCTGGCCCAAAACATGGAGGCCGTTGTAGCAGCTGCTGTAGCTCCTCTCAGGGTGCAAATCGCTGAGTTGCAGACATTTGATGTTAACTACCAGGAAAAATTTTCTGAGTTACAGATTGAAGTGAAAGCACTACAAGAGGAAATCCTTGATCTGAATAAACAATTGCGGGATTTTCGTGCCCAAGATACCGCTGCCGTAGATACTAATGCACGAATGCCCCTACCACTTAAGTTTAATGGAGACCGCCGCCATTATAGAGGGTTCCTTAATCAATGTCGTATATACTTTCAGATGCAACCTGCTGCATTTACTTCTGACAGGAAAAAGGTGCTGTTTATTATCAACCTCCTGACTGAGGAAGCTTTAGCCTGGGCCTCCCCTTATGTGGAGAAAGATGATGTCGTCCTGGATGATTTAGATTATTTTGTGGCTGCGATGAACCAAGTTTTCGATGATCCTAACCGCTGTGCTACTGCTGAGGCCAAATTGCACAATTTACGGCAGGGTAGACGCTCTGTTGCAGAGTACACAACTGAATTCCGACGTTGGATCTCAGATACCAATTGGAATCCAGCAGTACAAAAAAGTCAGTTCCGTCAAGGACTCTCAGAGCAAGTAAAAGATGAGCTTGCCAGAGTAGAAAGTCCTGACGACCTTGAGGCTTTTATTAAATTATGTATTCGAATTGATCAGAGACTTACTGAAAGGAGAAAGGAGAGACTGGGAATCCTAGGCAGTAATGGTGGCATGCGTTTTTCTACTACTCAGTATCCTCCTAAGGGTCCAAGAGTTTTTCCTGCTTCTGACACTCCTGAACCTATGCAGGTGGATGCTATTAAAAGATCTATTACCACTCAGGAGAAAGAAAGACGATGTTCAGAGAACTTGTGTCTTTATTGTGGAGACTCTGGACATTATGCAGTTAATTGTCCCAATAAATTTAAAAGAACAATTGCAGCAATGGATGTTACAGTATCTGAACTCAATTTCTCAGTCCGTCTCTCCTTTGATTCAGGAAGCAAATAAAGTTAATTCTTTATCAACTCACTTTGTCATCCCAATAAGGCTTATTGTGGAAAGCAATGAAATATCTTGCGCTGCTATGCTGGACTCAGGGGCCGAGGGAAACTTCATGGACATCGAATTTGCCCAAAGTAATAACCTTCAAATAAGAAATAAGCTTGCCCCTATTGATATGGAAACTGTGGATGGCTCACCTTTGTCTTCAGGTCCAGTTACCCACGAGACCATCCCGCTTAAACTCCTAATCGCGACTGACCATCAGGAGACTATCAGCTTTGAGCTAATCACATCACCCAAGTTCCCTATTATCCTGGGCATCCCTTGGTTCTCTATCCATAATCCCTCCATCAACTGGGAAACACGTTCTTTAACCAGTTAACAACCACCTGCCGACAAATATCGTCGACAAGGTGGTTGCTTAACTCTGGGAGGACGTTATATAACGTCCTCCCAGAATCGCGCTCCCGCGCGCCCCCTGGGGCGCGCACACGGGAAACACACACGGCACACGGGAATCACGAATCGCATCACGAATCGCGGTAAATCGCCGCTGATAGCGGCCGTTTACCACGTGATCGCTCCGTCAAATGACGGAGCGATCACTTATAAACAGACCGGCGTCATGTGATGACGCCGGTTCCTCTCTCCCCTCTCTGTACCGATCGGTACAGTGTGAGAGGAGAGGGAGAGAGCGAATCATGGCAGCAGCACTGGGCTGGATCTGTGACAATTACAGTCACAGATCCAGCCATCCATCCATCCCTGCTCAGCCATCCCTGTGCAATACAATGCCAATACTCTGCAAAATACCCTGCGCAATACTCTGCAAAATACTCTGCAATACCCTGGTGCAATACTCTGCAATACCCTGCGCAATACTCTGCAATACCCTGCGCAATACTCTGCAATACCCTGCGCAATTTTCTGCAATACCCTGTGCAATACCCTGCAATACTCTGCAATACCCTGCGCAATACTCTGCAATACCCTGCGCAATACTCTGCAATACCCTGCAATACCCTGCGCAATACTCTGCAATACCCTGCGCAATACTCTGCAATACCCTGCGCAATACTCTGCAATACCCTGCGCAATACCCTGCAATACTCTGCAATACCCTGCGCAATACTCTGCAAAATACTCTGCAATACCCTGCGCAATGCTCTACAATACCCTGCGCAATGCTCTACAATACCCTGCGCAATACTCTACAATACCCTGCGCAATACTCTACAATACCCTGCACAATACTCTGCAATACCCTGCACAATACCCTGCAATACCCTGCGCAATACTCTGCAAAATACTCTGCGCAATACTTTGCGCAATACCCTGCGCAATGCTCTGCAATACCCTGCACAATACTCTTCAATACCCTGCGCAATACTCTGCAATACCCTGCACAATACACCCTGCGCAATACTCTGCAATACCCTGCGCAATACTCTTCAATACCCTGTGCAATACCCCCTGTGCAATACCCCGTGCAATACCCTGCCATACTCCGCAATGCCCTGCAATACTCCGCAATGCCCTGCAATGCCCGGCAATACTCTGCAATAACCACTTCCCGCCCGCCGGCCGTCATATGACGTCCTTGACTTTGTGCGGGGATATCTGAATGATGGGAGCAGCTACAGGCATCATGCAGATATTAGCTTTTTCAGCCGGCGATTCCCTACACCATAACAACAATCATAGCGGCTGTTCCGCCACTTGATCATTCTTACAGGAGGCGAGAGGGGATGTCCCCCCCCCCCGCCGCCCTCCGGTGCTTCTACTGACTCAACGCTACGATCAAAGCCAGGGTTGTTGTTTTTTTTGTTTTTTTTCAGGCTTCCCAGCCTAGAGGTGAGATGTGGGGTCTTATTGACCCCATATCTCACTGTAAAGAGGACCTGTCATGCCATATTCCTTTTACAAGGGATGTTTACGTTCCTTGTAATAGGTATAAAAGTGATCAAAAAAAATTTTGGGGCAGAAAAACATGTCAAACTAAAATAAATAAAGTAAAATGAACAATAAAAAAATATATATTTTTTTAAAGCGCCCCTGTCCCCGTGAGCTCGCATACAGAAGCGAACGCATATGTAAGTCCCACCCACATATGAAAACGGTTTTCAAACCACACATGTGAAGTATCACCGCGAACGTTAGAGCGAGAGCAATAATTTTGTCCCTAGACCTCCTCTGTAACTCAAAACATGTAACCAGTAAAAATATTTAAAGCATCGCCTATGGGGATTTTTAAGTAGCGAAGTTTGGCGCCATTCCACGAGCATCTGCAATTTTTAAGGGTGACATGTTAGGTATCTATTTACTCAGCGTAACTTCATCTTTCACATTATGCAAAAACATTGGGCTAACTTTACTGTTTTTTTTTTTTTTAAGCACAAAACATTTTTTTTCCGTAAAAAACGCGTTAAAAAAATTGCTGCGCAAATATCGTGCAAGATAAAAATTTGCAACAACCACCATTATATTCTCTAAGGTCTTTGCTAAAAAAACATATATAATTTTTTGGGGTTCTATGTAATTTTCTAGCAAACAAATGATGATTTTTACATGTAGGAGAGAAATGTCAGAATTGGCCTGGGTGCTCCAGAACGCCTGATGGTGCTCCCTGCATGTTGGGCCTCTGTGTGTGGCCACGCTGTGTAAAAGTCTCACACATGTGGTATCGCCATACTCGGGAGTAATAGTAGAATGTGTTTTGGGGTGTAATTTGTGGTATGCATATGCTGTGAGTGAGAAATAACCTGCTAATATGACAATTTTGTGAAAAAAAAAAAGAGAAAAAAAATCTTGATTTTGCAAAGAATTGTGGGAAAAAATGACAACTTCAAAAAACTCACAATGCCTCTTTCTAAATACCTTGGAATGTCTTCTTTCCAAAAAGGGGTCATTTGGGGGGTATTTGTATTTTTCTGGCATGTTAGGGTCTCAAGAAATGAGATAGGCCGTCAGTACTTCAGGTGTGATCAATTTTCAGATATTGGCACCATAGTTTGTGGACTCTATAACTTTCACAAAGACCAAATAATATGCACCAATTTGTACTTATTTTTACCAAAGATATGTAGCAGTATAAATTTTGGCCAAAATTTATGAAGAAAAAATAGTAATTTGCAAAATTTTATAACAGAAACGAAAAAAAAACAACATTTTTTTACAGAATTTTTAGTCTTTTTTCTCTTATAGCGCAAAAAATAAAAGACCCAACGGTGATTAAATACCACCAAAAGAAAGCTCTATTTGTGTGAAAAAAAGGACAAAAAATTCATATGGGTACAGTTTTGTATGACTGAGTAATTGCCATTCAAAATGTGAGAGCACCGAAAGCTGAAAATTGGTCTGGTTATTAAGGGGGTTTAAGTGCCCAGTGGTCAAGTGGTTAAGCTTTACATCTGACCATTGCAAAAGACATTGCAAAGAATCTTATCAAATAAGCCCTCCACCAACCCAAGATTTACAAGCAGTTTTGGCAACTACCAAGCCATACGACAAGCTACCTCCACAATATCTTGAGTTTCGGGACGTTTGTGATAAAAAGAACGCAGATCAGCTGCCTCCTCATCGCTCTTATGATTGTCCCAATGAATTGCTTCCAGGGGCAGAAATACCATTTGGGCGCCTTTATTCTTTATCAGAACCTGAACTGAAGGTGCTCAGGGAGTGGATTAATGAGAATCTAGAGAAGGGTTTTATCAGACACTCAACCTCTTCTGCTGGGGCAGCCTTATTCTTCATGGTGAAAAAGGACTCTCTCCTGCGTCCGTGTATTGACTACAGAGATTTAAATAGGATCACAATTAAGAATCGCTATCCACTCCCACTGATTCCAGAAATGCTTGAGAGACTCCGCTCCGCCAAGCTCTTTACTAAATTAGATTTACGGGGGGCATACAACCTTGTCCGCATTCGTCCCGGAGATGAATGGAAAACTGCTTTCAGAACCAGATATGGACATTTTGAGTCTTTGGTCATGCCCTTTGGGCTCTGCAATGCTCCTGCAACTTTTCAACATTTTATTAATGATGTTTTTCGAGATTTGCTTGATCAGTTTGTAATAGCATATTTGGATGACATTCTCATTTTCTCTGATACTTTGGAAGAACACCGCAAGCATGTCTGTATTGTTTTCGAGAGACTAAGGCGGAATCAACTTTACATCAAACTAGAGAAATGCGAGTTTGAACAAACTCAGATCCAGTTCTTGGGATACATAATCTCTTCTGAAGGGGTAAGCATGGATCCTGATAAGATCAAAGCAGTGGTGGATTGGCCTGTCCCTAGGAATGTTAAGGAGATACAGCGATTTGTTGGATTTGCCAACTTTTACAGAAGATTTATAAGGAATTTCTCCAAGGTAATTGCTCCAATTACACAGCTGACAAAGAATTGATACTGTTGTGTTACACTATGTGATTATTCTTGCTCTGTGTCTTTAAGATCTGTCCCCTTCTTTCTAGCTGAACTCTCTCTCTCACCGTAGTTCTTTATATATCTCCTCCACTTCCTGATTCTGGTCATTACTCCTGTATATCTTCCATGCTAAACATCTTACATGTGGCTTACAACTGCAACGTTTTTCTACCTATGAATATCCATCATTAAACGGAACATTCGAAAGGATTCATCGTCTGTCGTCCTAACTGTGAGTTTATTCATTGAGTTAAACTGCCTGTATCGATGCAAGGGATGAATATCAAACCAGCTTGAGTAAGGCCTACTTAAACCTGGAGATGAACTTTATCGCTTTGTAGTTGAGACAGAACAGTAGAAAAACGGAGTTTCACAGCCTAATTACAAGATTTCTGCATGTCAGTACTGAAACAGACAAGATTTACTGCCCTCATAGCAAGACAGAAGGGACAGAGCAGCACATGGCAGCCTTATAGCCTGAGACAATCTGCACAGTGTCATATTTCAGCACACAGATCCTGCCTGCTTTCACAGTCAGTCTGCTATCATGAGTGACCAAGCTTCTTCATGTGAACTCACATCTCCTTCCTCACAAGTTCCTGAAGAAACTGAGTTACCCAAACGCTCAGTTAAACCCACTTGGAAAGTAATGGAGAATTATGAAGCTTCAAGGACTGAATTGTCAAATAGCTTGGAATTAGTCTGGGAGAAAATCCTTGCTGAAGCCAATACAGTGTCTGTTGAACGTGAACTACTGACACTAGAGGGTGCCATTAAACAACTTTCTGCCTCATATGAGCTTTATCAGCTTACCAGCATCAAATTCACTAATGTCTTACAAAACATGAAGTCAGAAAATGCGATGATGCAATTAAAGCGCGTCAATGCTCTCAATATTGAAAGAGACAGTTTTATCCAGCAAACCAGATTAAAGGCAGAAGCAAAAATAAAGCTGTTACAGGACACTGCATCTCACAGATCTGTTTCCACCAGACGTTCTAAAAACTCGTCAAGATCCCATAGTTCAAGATACTCAACACTCAGTGAGCGACTTATTAATGCCCGCGCTGAAGTGGAAGCCAGCAAAGTGCATGTGGCATATGCAGAAAAAAGAGCAGAGTTGGAAGCTCAAAGGGCAGAGTTGGAAGCGCAGTCAGCACGTCAAAGAGCAGAGTTGGAAGCGCAGTCAGCACGTCAAAGAGCAGAGTCGGAAGCGCAGTCAGCACGTCAAAGAGCAGAGTTGGAAGCGCAGTCAGCACGTCAAAGAGCAGAGTCGGAAGCGCAGTCAGCACGTCAAAGAGCAGAGTTGGAAGCTCAGAGAGCAGAGTCGGAAGCGCAGTCAGCACGTCAAAGAGCAGAGTTGGAAGCTCAGAGAGCAGAGTCGGAAGCTCAGTCAGCACGTCAAAGAGCAACAATGGAAACCTTAAATGAACAGTGTAAACATGACGCAGCTATGGCAAAGCTAAGGGTCCTACAGCAAGCTATCAGTGCAGACGAAGGTGCAAGTGAGAAAGACAGCATTAACCTAAACATAGCAGATATGGAAGACCCCCTCAAACGCACTAAAGACTATGTCCTAAGCCACTGCAGTGCACACTCCATTGTCTCCAATGCTCCCGACTACATAGAGACTCCTTCACAGCTTCAAGTTAAAGAGGTTCCAGCAACTTCCTGCACTCAAAATCACTCCACTGCATTTCCTACCTGCCTACCTTGCCTGCCTTCATACGTCACAGAGCATCAGCGCAAGCTTCAAGCAAGTCATCAATCTCCAGTCATCGGTACAGCCTTGAATCAACGTACCATTGGAACAACTGACTTCAAGCAAGCAACTCACCTGGATGCATCTGCTGCACCATATTTCCCTGTGTCCTTTAACAACAATGTCAAAGATAACACAATCAGCACCATACAGCCAACAGCATCTCACATAAAGGCGGAGACAGCTGAGACAGAAGAGTTTGTGAGGTACATGCTTCGCAGAGAGCTCACAAAGACTGGTCTTACAAGTTTTGATGACCAACCTGAGAACTACAGAAGTTGGAAATGTGCCTTCAGAACTACAATCAGCAATATTGGCATTACAGCTGATCAAGAATTTAATCTGCTGATCAAATGGCTTGGTCCTTTATCTGCTGCATGTGTTCAGCCATTAAGATCGGTTTTCATGGACAATCCTACTGCAGGCCTCACAGCTGCATGGGAGCGACTAGAGCAAAGTTATGGTAGTCCAGAAGCTATAGAAAATGCTTTGTTCATGCGTCTGGAAACTTTCCCAAAGATATCCGGTAAGGACAACAAGGAGTTCCAGAGACTGAGTGACCTTCTCCTTGAGCTTCAGCTAGCCAAGACAGACCCAAAACTACCTGGACTCAGTTACCTTGACACTCCAAGAGGGGTAAACCCCATTGTCTCCAAGCTCCCGTATGGTTTGCAAGAGAAATGGACTGCACTAGGGTCATCATACAAAAGAGAGAACAAGGTTTCCTTCCCTCCATTCTCTTTCTTCTGTGAATTCATCAGGAAAATTGCAGAGACCAAGAACGATCCAAGTTTTTCCTACGGTGAGTACAGCCTCTTTTCACCCCTTCCTAAGAGTACCAGTCTTCAGGGCAACTATAGAAAACATAGAGGCCCAGTGTCCGTGAAAAAGACTGACATCCTTCCCACTCCTACCACAGTTCTGGCCACGAACAAACAGAGTAGGAAGATTGAAAACCCTAACAGAGAGTGTCCCATACACAAGAAGCCACACCCCCTCAATAAATGTATCGGCTTTAGGAAAAAGCCTCTGGAAGAGCGCAAGGAGCTTTTAAAGATATTTAGGGTATGTTTCAGGTGCTGTGCTTCTACAGAACATTTTGCAAGGGACTGTAATGTGTCCATCAAGTGCATAGAGTGTGACTCTGAAGAACATGTGCAAGCCCTCCATCCTCTTGAGCCCAGCTCTGCACAACCTGCCAACACTCCTCCCAGGTTAACGCATGGCGGGGAGAATACAGACCAAGTGCCTAATTCTACCATCATTTCTTCATCCTGCACTGAAGTTTGTGGAGAAGACCGCTGTGACAAGAGCCTGTAGCAGTAATGGCTGACATTCAACAGATGTTTCACTGCTTCATCGTCAGAGAAGACAACAGAAACTACCTCAGGTTTCTATGGCACAAGGACAATGACCTCAACAAGGAAGTTATAGATTATCGCATGAAGGTACATGTCTTCGGTAACAGTCCTTCCCCAGCAGTGGCAACTTATGGGCTAAGGAGAACAGCTCAGACTGGAGAAGTTGAATATGGATCTGATGCCCGTCAATTTGTTGAAAGAAACTTCTACGTTGACGACGCACTTAAGTCCTTTCCAACTGCTAAAGAAGCAATTGATCTTCTCACCAGAACAAAGGAGATGCTGTCTGTAGCAAACCTTAGACTGCACAAGATTATATCCAACAGCCAGGAACTTATGAATGCCTTTCACTCTGAGGACTATGCCACTAGTCTAAAAAACCTTGACTTAGGTACAGATGTGCCTCCTGTACAGCGAAGTCTGGGTTTGTTGTGGAACATCAAACAAGACAAATTCACCTTCCAAGTGTCAACTTGTGACAAACCCTTCACTAAGAGAGGAGTCCTGTCAGTGGTGAATAGCATCTATGACCCACTGGGTTTCCTTGCTCCAGTTACCATTCAAGGTAAGATTTTACTAAGACAGTTGTCTACTGAGAACATAGACTGGGATACTCCCTTGCCTAGTGAGAATCAACACAAGTGGGAAAGGTGGAGATATTCTTTGAAGTCACTAGAAAAACTTCAGATTCCCCGTTGCTATGTTCCAGGATCCACTTCAACTGCTAACCGGAGAGAGATTCATATTTTCTCTGATGCATCAGTTGAAGCTATTGCTGCAGTAGCCTATTTGAAGACCTCTGAACTGAATGGAGAATCACACTGTAGTTTTGTCCTAGGCAAGGCAAAACTCACACCCAAGCCTGCACATACCATACCAAGACTTGAACTTTGTGCAGCCGTGCTAGCAGTAGAAATTGCCGAGGTCATACGAAGTGAAATGGACACTAGAATTGATTCTTTCACCTTCTATACAGACAGTAAGGTAGTACTTGGTTACATAAACAACCAAACAAAACAATTTTATGTGTACGTCAGCAACAGGGTTGAACGTATCAAGAGATTCTCTCTACCAAGTCAATGGCATCACGTTCCCACTGAACTCAACCCAGCTGACTGTGGGACCAGAGCCGTGTCACCTGCCGCTCTTCAGGACAGCTTATGGCTGTCACCTCCAAGGTTTCTGTGTGAAGACTCTTACTTACTCCCTATTGACACCACCTATGGGCTAGTAAACCCTGAAGATGATAAGGAAATAAGAACTGTGAACATCTCACTACACACTTCTGTAAGTACAAAACAGAAGCTGCGGTCACACCGTTTTGAGCGTTTTTCCACCTGGTCATCCGCTGTACGAGCTATTGCTCGCCTAATTCATATTGCTCGTTGCTTTGGGAAGAATTCCGCCGCAGGGTGTCATGGTTGGCACAACTGTTCTGGACACTTTACAGCAGCAGATGTTTCACACGCAGAAGAGGTAATTATCCGTTGTGTGCAACAAGAGGTGTATCAGGAGGAATTCGGGAGAATCAGAAATGGAACCGAATTGTCTAAAAACAGTTCACTCTTCAATCTAAACCCCGTAGTCGACGCCAATCAGCTGCTGAGAGTTGGTGGCCGTATAACAAAATCCGACTTATGCAGCAAAGAACAGAATCCTATAATCATACCAGGTCAACATCATGTTACTACTCTTCTGGTTCGCCACCACCATGAACTGGTACATCATCAAGGCCGTCAGTTTACAGAAGGTGCCATCAGGTCAGCCGGCCTTTGGATCATTGGTATGAAGAGGTGTGTCTCCTCCTTGCTCTTCAGATGTGTTAAGTGCCACAAGTTAAGAGGAAAACATCAACAGCAACAAATGGCAAGTCTTCCAGCTGATCGCCTAAGTACCGATCCACCCTTTACCTACGTTGGGGTAGATGTTTTCGGCCCATGGTCCGTCATCACTCGGAGAACTCGTGGTGGAGCTGCCAATAGTAAAAGGTGGGCTGTATTGTTTACCTGTCTCAGCATCCGAGCTATACACATAGAAGTGATCGAGTCTATGGATTCTTCTTCCTTCATCTGTGCCCTACGAAGATTCTTCTCTGTCAGAGGACCAGTTAAGCAACTGAGATCCGACTGTGGTACCAACTTTGTTGGAGCATGTAAAGAGCTACAATTGGTCAATTTCCTGGCCAACAATGGATGTACTTGGTTGTTTAATCCTCCACATTCTTCACACATGGGAGGATCCTGGGAACGAATGATAGGAGTAGCACGAAGAATTCTTGACTCCATGTTGCAGACTCACAAGTCTTTACCACTCACCCATGATACTTTGTCTACCTTTCTGGCTGAAGTGTCTGCCATAATGAACGCAAGACCCTTAGTGCCAGTATCTTCAGATCCTGATGCTCCAGTGATCCTTACTCCAGCCTCGCTTCTTACTCAAAAGATTGGGACTGCTGTAATATCTTCAAGTGAAATTGAACCCAAGGATATCTACAGGCGTCAATGGAAGCAGGTTCAACACCTAGCCAATGTGTTCTGGCGGCATCGCTGGAGGAAGGAGTATCTTCACCACCTTCAAGGTCGTAACAAATGGCAAGCATCTAAGCCAAATCTTAAGGTTGGAGACCTCATCCTTCTAAAAGACAAGGAAGTTTGTCGGAATGAGTGGCCTATGGGTCTTATTACTAAAGTTATGCCCAGCGACGATAACAAAGTCCGGAAGGTAGAAGTTAAGGTAACCAAGGGAGGATCGACACGAACCTTTAGTCGACCAATTACAGAGTTAGTACTCCTTTTGCCAGGTGAGTGACTTGTGCAAGGACTAGCCATGCTGTTGGCACGGCGGGGAGTACATTGCTGCCATCTACAGGTTCTACTCAGAACTTTGAAATTCTTTGAAGACATCATACTGTGACTTTATGTTCTTCATCCTGTTGAACTTACGTTTATTATTTGCTTGTTGCACGTTTTTCATTACAGGTTCCAGGACATTCGTCAGTATTGGACTTTTGAAAATATATATTTTAGTTTGAGGTTATGAAATCTAAAGATTTCAGACGGGGAGTGTTGTGTTACACTATGTGATTATTCTTGCTCTGTGTCTTTAAGATCTGTCCCCTTCTTTCTAGCTGAACTCTCTCTCTCACGTAGTTCTTTATATATCTCCTCCACTTCCTGATTCTGGTCATTACTCCTGTATATCTTCCATGCTAAACATCTTACATGTGGCTTACAACTGCAACGTTTTTCTACCTATGAATATCCATCATTAAACGGAAGATTCGAAAGGATTCATCGTCTGTCGTCCTAACTGTGAGTTTATTCATTGAGTTAAACTGCCTGTATCGATGCAAGGGATGAATATCAAACCAGCTTGAGTAAGGCCTACTTAAACCTGGAGATGAACTTTATCGCTTTGTAGTTGAGACAGAACAGATACCCTTTTTGTGGTCACCTGAGGCACAGACTTGCCTTTAGTAAACTGAAAACACTCTTCACTTCTGCACCAATACTGGTACATCCAGATCCAGAACTACCTTTCATCCTAGAAGTTGATGCTTCTAATTCTGCTGTGGGAGCTATCCTTTCTCAGCGAATTGGAGAAAAAATGCAGCTTCATCCTTGCGCTTATTTCTCTCGAATGATGTCTCCAGCCGAGAAGAATTATGACATTGGAAACAAGGAACTGCTGGCAATTAAGGAAGCATTTTCTGAGTGGAGGCATCTGCTGGAAGGGGCTAAGCGCCCTGTAACCGTTCTCACCGATCATAGAAATTTAGAATTTATTAGGTCTGCTAAAAGGTTGTCATCTAGACAAGCACGTTGGACCCTTTTCTTCTCCAGGTTTAATTTTGTTATCTCATACCGCCCTGGGTCAAGGAATGGTAAGGCTGATGCCCTATCACGGATGTTGCCTGGGCCTCTCCAGGAAAGCAACTCTGAATGTACAATCCTGTCTCCAAAGAACTTTCTAGGGGCCACGAGTTCAAAGACATTTCTTAATCTCCTCAAGGAGGGGTATGAGAATGACCCGCTTCTTAATAACCCTCCTAAAGACATAAACCTCAAGTACAATAATGGTTTTTGGACTCAAGCGCATTGCCTCTATGTACCTGAATCAGTTCGGGTAGGAGCCCTCAGGTTGGTACACGACTCTAAACTTGCTGGTCATTTTGGGGTTTCTAAGACAGAAGAACTCTTATCACGTTCCTTTTGGTGTCCTGGGTACAAGAAAGATGTAAAGAGATATGTGGCTTCATGTCTAACCTGTTCTCGCAATAAGACACCCCGATCTTCTCCTCTGGGGTTACTTCTACCACTGCCTGTTTCATCTAGGCCATGGGGGTCAATTTCTATGGACTTTGTGGTCGACCTTCCTCTTTCAAAAGGGATGACAACCATTCTGGTAGTCGTTGACCGTCTCACTAAGATGGCTCATTTTATTCCAGTTAAGGGGGTACCCTCCGCCGAACATACTGCTGAGGTAATGGTTAGAGAAGTTTTTAAACTTCATGGAATTCCTGATGATGTGGTGTCTGACAGAGGGGTACAGTTTACCTCAAAATTTTGGAGAAGTTTTTGCTCAGCTTTGGGTGTAACAATTAATCTGTCCTCAGCTTTTCATCCACAGTCTAATGGTCAGACCGAGAGGACCAATCAAACTCTGGAGCAATACCTTCGATGTTTTGTGAGTTATCTCCAGGATGACTGAGTGGACTACCTTCCTACGGCAGAGTTTGCTTATAATAACTCTAAACATAGCTCCACTTCCCAAAGCCCATTTTTCTTAAACACTGGGTATCATCCAGTTTTTATTCCTGATCTCCCTATCTCAACTTCAATTCCTGCTGTTACCAACAGACTAACTTCATTACATGAGATCCAGGAGAGATTGACTGATACATTGAAGGAGGCGCAGGAATAATACAAGAAGGCCGCTGACAGACACCGTAGGTCTATTCCCACCTTTCAGGTAGGTGACAAAGTTTGGTTATCTACCAAAAATGTAAAGGTTCAGGTTCCATGTGCTAAGTTGGGTCAAAAGTTTATGGGACCTTTTGAGATTTCTGCTCAAATCAACCCGGTCACTTTTCGCCTAAAACTTCCTGACAATATGAAGATTCACCCTGTTTTTCATATATCGCTACTCAAGCAGTTTCATGAAAATACTTTTTCTGGAAGAATTCATCCTCCTCCTCCACCTGTTGAGGTACAGGGTGAAGAAGAATATGTGGTGGAAAAAATTCTTGACTCCAGGATCTCTAGGAACAAATTGCAATATTTGGTTCAATGGGAAGGATATGGGCCAGAAGAAAATTCTTGGGAGCCTGAAAAGAATGTTCATGCCCCTAGATTAACAAGGGAATTCCACCAGAGGTTTCCTCAGAAACCTGGCCCTAAGACGCCCAGGGGACATCCTGGAAGGAGGGGAGTACTGTTAGGACCTGGGCTTGAACCTGGGACCTCTGGTGTGTCTGGTGGTGACTCTACTTGCTGAGCCACCTGGAATGCTGGACAGCTCCTTGGATAGTTCATTAGAAAATTCCTTGAATGATCTTTCTTGTCTTGAAACTTGTTTGCCTTGAATCTTGAACCCTTTGCTCCTCCCAGGAACTTCCTGATTTAAGCCATGTCCCTGCACTTCCTGGTTGCCAGAATATTGTGTTTTCACCAGCCAATATCTTGCTCCTGTCTACTGCTGCCGACCGCATCTTTTCTACCACTAACTACCGACTTTTGGCTCGTCCCCGACTACGCTTCTGCTGAATCCCAACCTGCAACTATCTGTTACCGACTTTTGGCTCGTCCCCGACTATGCTTCTGCTTGATCCCTACCTGTATTATCTGTTTCTGGACCCCGGCTTGCTCACCCCCTGGTGGGGCTAATCTGAGGACCGCGACCTGGCACTGACACGCAGCGAAGCCCATCTCCACCTTTAGGAGCCCTGGTGAATACCGGTCAGTGCTTAGACCCCGCACCTCAGGTGAACCCGTGTCATCAGCCAGGGTGACCTGTGGGAATACCTGCTCTGCTGCTATAGCTACTGGCCTCTGAGCCTGACTCCAGACCGTGACACCTTATCACCTCTCTCCTCCCTCTATAACATACCCAAACACTATAATTTTCATTACCTCCAACTGTCCCATGCTTTTGCTGCACAATTCCCACACTCCTCATGTGTCATGGCCCAGTCGGAGTTGGAGAGAACACTCAGGTTTAGCTGTGCCGAGAAGCCTACCTCACATTTGTATGCACACTTGATCTTTGTGTCTCTCCCGCCCCTTGAAAAAACTTTGGTCTTGCTGGCAGCATGACATTCCCACTCTGGACAATGATGACTGGGACGATGTCTGGGATTTCCCTTTCAGTTCGCTATTTTCTATTCGTGACAGACTGGTGCAGTTCAAAATTGTACATAGGTAATACTTCACCCCACACAGACTTCATAAGACGGACCCTGCACATTCCACGGAATGCTGGAGGTGTGGAGCCTCACCAGGAGATTTCTCCCATATTTTCTGGCATTGCCCTAAAGTCCAGCAGTATTGGGGGGGAGGTGCTCGAGTTGATTAACAGGGTCGCATCAGTCACACTGCCATTGGTAATGAAGGTATGCCTCCTAGGACTACTAGAAACCATTATACCAACCATAGCTAAACGCACAATGATTGGCTTGTTACTTTTTTAAGCCCGGAAAAACATTGCAATGCAGTGGAAAAAAACCCACATCCCCTTCATTAGTACAGTGGAAACGTTTGATGAATAACAGCCTTCCTTTGTACAAAGATACATACGTAAATAGAGGCTGCCCACTAAAGTATGATAAAGTCTGGTGTACATGGCTGGCTGAACCTGGAACGGCCTAATGGATAGGGGTTGTGAACTGATAGCTTGCTGAGGTATAGGCCAACACCCCGGGTTGCAATGTGATTTTTGGACATCGCTATTGTTAGATGTTTTTGTTAGAGCCCATTATGGCATTTTCCAAGGTCCCATCCTGGGCAAGAGGATGCGTATCACACAATTGATGTATCTCCAGCCACTACACCCATATTTGCAGAATTGTATTGTATCACCACAACTATTCATCTGTACTGTAGGCACTTAAGTTGTATGTGTTTTGTTTGTCTATAAAACTTGCAATAAAAAAAAAAAAAGGTGTCTGGTCTCCCAGTAAACCAGATCCACCCTAAGGGGAGAACAGGACAGTTAAAAAGTATGGCACCAGAATCACCTCCTACCTGTGAGCGAGGCTGTTCAGATGTCTCAGCAAAATGAACTATCCCCTACAAGGGCACCATGTTCGAGTCCAGTTATCCGTTCACAGTCTTCTCCGCCTGTCAAAGAAGAGAAGGATGGCAGTGAAGAGGAAGATGCCTGCACAAACTGATTCTGGCCATCTGAGCCAATGGGTGCTAATCCATCTATCACTACTACTGAAACTTATTTGGGGACTTTAAGGCCTGAAGCCCCTGAACTAGTATCTAAGTTTCAAGAGGAAGAGAGACAGAATGAGTCTTTAATGCTGCAAGTAGAGGAGGAAGTAGAGATATCTCAAACAACTCTTAAATCTGAGGAATAGTCCCCCTTGAAGAAGGTCCATCAGAGTCCTAGAAGCTATGAGCTAAAAGCTGACCTTTGACTCTTTGGGTCAACATTTGGAGGAGTATGTCCACAGCCCGAAGGTCTTCAGAAATGCTGGTACTGTCTACCCTGGCTAAAGTGGACAGAGATCCTGGCCCACCTCCTGACACACCTCAGTGGGAAGTCCCACTATCTGTGGCCCATGATAGGGGTGGTTATTTAGTCTCATGTTCCTTCACCTTCCTCCTACTTGAGCAATTGCTTACTTGGCTCCTTGTCAATGTTAATTTAATGTTAAGTATGTTGTTAAACTGTTATATAATCCTATATCAGGTTTGATCCTTTTTTTTTCCTGCTGGTACCCATATTGTTTCTTTGGGGACCATAAACCCTTTGGTGGGGAGATTGTTTAGCCCCAGTCCATGATGCTGCTCCATCCTGCAGCACAAAACGGGCTGTCACAGTGGATGCTGTTGCCGCCCCAACACTTTCTCTCCCACATTGCTGAGGAGCCAGAGGAGCAGCTGAGTTGCGAGAGGAGAGAAAGAGGACACAGTGCATGCTTTGTAGGACAGAGCTACAGCAGGAAGAGTGCCCCTTCCACTGTCTGGGACACCAGAAAACATTGCCATTGACTTATGTACAGCTTGGCAGAAGACAAAGACTGCTGGGAACAGCCTGGAATTGTGAGAGATGTAGTCCATAGAGACAGCTCTCTATTAACCACTTCAACACCGGGCTTTTTGTACCACTTCAATACCGTGCCTATTCTAGCACTTCTCTCCTACATGTACAAATCATCATTCTTTTGCTAGAAAATTACTCAGAACACCCAAACATTATATATGTTTTTTTAGCAGACACCCTAGGGAATAAAATGACAGTCATTGCAACTTTTTTTCTTGCACGATATTTGCTTAATAATTTTTCAAACGCCTTTTTAAAAAAAAAAAATGGTTTCATGAATTAAAAAATAACAAAACAGTAAAGTTAGCCCAATTTTTGGGGAAAATATGAAAGATGATGTTACGCCGAGTAAATAGATACCTAACATGTCACGCTTTAAAATTGCGCACACTCATGTAATGGCGCCAAACTTCGGTACTTAAAAATCTCCATAGGCGACACTTTAATTTTTTTTACAGGTTACCAGGTTAGAATTACAGAGGATACCTCACATGTGTGGTTTGAACGGCGTTTACATATGTGGGCGACTTACGTGTGCATTCGCTTCTGATCGCGAGCTACCGGGGACAGGGGCATTTAAAAAAAAAAAATTATTATTTTTTTTTTTTACTTATTTATTTATTTTTTTACAATTATTTAACTTTTTTTTTTTGATCACTTTTATTCCTATTACAAGAAATGTATACATCCCTTGTAATAGGAATGTGTGTGACAGGTCCTCTTTATTGAGAGATGTGGGGTCAATAAGACCCCACATCTCTCCTCCAGGCTGGAAAGCATGAGATCAGTGAACATTTTTTCACTGATCTCATACTTACAGCCGCAATGGCGGCTTTGTTTACATTTGAGGACCCGGGCGTGAAGTCATCACATCGCGCCCGGGCCTCCGACAATCATAGAGATGACTGGTGACCATCTCTATGCTCGTCACGTGACCCACCAACGGCGCCGGAAGATTCTCGATCCCCGATCGCACGGGAGAGTCCAGAGAAGCACCGGATGGCGGCGGGGGGGGGGGATGTCCCCTCCCGCCGCCTATAAGAACGATCAAGCGGCGGAACCACCGCTATGATCATATTTATGGTGCACAGAATCGCCGGCACTTTTAAAAGGATATCTGAATGATGCCTCTAGCTGCAGGCATCATTCAGATATCCCCCTACAAAGCCAGGACGTCATATAACGTCCACCTAGGATGGGAGATCCCATCTGTGGACGTCATTTGACTATGGCTGGGTAGGGAAGTGGTTAAGCCATGGACTGGATGGGGCTACAAGTCCCAGGGGGACAGGGAGCTGGGGAGGAGAAAAAAAAAAGAAGAGAAGCCTGGGCTTAATACAGTCTCTTTGGGGGCAGTGAGAGTCGACCATCTGAGTGGGTTGCTGTGTCGAAGAGTTGCTGTAGTGTTCACCATGGTGTTGGAAATAGGGCGATTCTACTGCCCTATCTACACAGAAATCACAGCTGTGAGAGATTGCCACCCCCAGGTCCAGAGTAGCAACCAACATCACTGGTTCCAGACACTAGAGCTAGCGGAGATGTAATCACAGATCATTTGGTGGTAAGAGGCCACTAGCCACAACTTCCTGCCTGATTCCTAATGGGACAGTGTCACCTTATTTTAGGATACAGTTTGAGTACTTAAACGCTAAGTTGTGGTATACACTCAAACTTTAGCATTCCTACGCTGGAACTTTGGGCCCCAATAATTACAAATAAACTGGCCAGTTAGAGGGGCTTGGAAGAACTTTAGCTTCCACTACCACCCCATAGTTAGGACTCCCCAATTTTAGTCCCAGGGTACAGGTACAGAGACATTGGGTTCTCCAGTTATTCATGGTGTTATACAAAATTAGTATCTGATATTTTTCAATGTTATTGACATTCTATTCATTGATTTGCTTAGTGTGTTACACAAATAAATATTGGATAGCAGTCAGCAGAATTTGACACAATAAAACACACCAATACATAATTCATACCATAGAATAGATTATTTCTTCATCAACCAATCCGCCCTGATGATGACCCCTTCATCAGATATTGGTAATTTTACTTGGTCAGACCACGCTCTGATATATGTGGAACTTAGGATAGTTGAATATAAAAAACCAACAGGGACATGGAGACTGAATGATAATTTAATAAAAAATATAGAATGTGAAAATGATATACGACAAGTAGTGAAAGAATTTTTGTTAAATCATGAAGACGATGACACCTCAATCCCCATACAATGGAAAACACTTAAATGTGTATTGCGAGGAATCTTCATCAAGCATGGTTCAAGGCTGAAAAAGGAAAAAGAACAGAAGCAGTCCCAATTTATGATGGAAATCATAAAATTTGAGAATAAACACAAACAAAGTCTCAAAATGGGAGATAAAATAATATTGAAAGAAAAAACAAATGCAGCTACAATCCCTGCTTGATGAGGATTCCCTCCGGGTGAGGGACAAGAATAAAATACAATGGTACAAACAAGTTAACAAAACAGGGAAATCATTAGCCTGATCTTTTAAAAATCAACAACCCACGACTTCCATAGTTAAAATCTTAAAAACAAATGGGGAATTGACATATGTCCCTACCGAAATATTAAAAACTTCTAAACTATACAATTTGAATATTCAACAGGAAAATAAAGATAAAAATAAGAAAGAGGAAGACATTCGTAAATATATAAAAAAATACAGCTCTACCAAGATTTCCGAGAGAAATAGTGGAGGAACTGGAAAAAGAAATCTCAATGGAGGAAATTCAACATGCTATCTAACAAAGCCCCGGACCAGATGGATATACTTCCAGATTTTACAAATCATTTCAAGATATAATAATACCTATTCTTAAGAAAACATATAACTCTATATCTAGAACACAAATTTTCACACCACAAAGTATGGAAGCTCATATTGTATTAATACCAAAACCGGAGAAAGACCACACATTATGTAATAACTACCGACCAATCTCCTTAACAAATATAGATATAAGACTATACTCAAAGATCATCTCGAATAGATTAACACCTATATTACCAGAATATATAGATCTAGATCAAACGGGCTTCATAAAAGGACGAGAAACAAGAGATAACATTATAAAAACCTGTACATTGGTTGAATATGCTCAGAGAACTGCCATCCCAACATGTTTACTATCTATTGATGCTGAAAAAGCGTTCGATAGGGTGGGATGGTAGTTCTTGGAGGAAATATTAGTTCAGTTAGGAATGGGCCCAAAAATGCTAAGTAAGATTGTCGCATTGCATTTTAATTAACGGGCCAAAATTAGGACAAATGGAATGTTATCAGAATATATAGAAATCTCAAACGGAACCCGACAGGGTTGTCCATTATCTCCTTTATTATATATACTAGTGATGGAGCATCTTATACAAGCAATAAGGAAAAACAAAGATATACAAGGTATCAGTATTAAAGATAAAGAATATAAAACAGCAGTCTATGCAGACCATTTATTAATATATGTGACTAACCCCATTATAACAATACCTAATTTAGTAAAATAATTTAAACGATTTGGGGAACTTAGTAATTTCAAAGTTAATTATGAAAAATCTGAAATGCTAAATGTATCACTAACAGAAAAGGTACAACTATTATTGCAAAGGGATTTTTCGTTCAAATGGCAACAAGTAGCTATTAAGTATTTGGGAATTTATATTCCAAGAGACTTGAATAAGCTACAAGAATTGAATTATAATGCGACAGTCCGAAAAGTAAAACTTTTACAAAAATATGAAAAACTGAAAATTTACTATCAAATACTTACCGTAATTTTCCTTTCCTGATAGGCTCCATGGCAGCATACGTGTGGGTTGGCCCCGCCTCCATAACTACCCAATAGGACCCCTCCCTATAAATTTCAGCTCTGGGCTCTCAGCCGTGTTCCGTAACAAGCCTACTTCAAGCATTGGGAGGGACTCCTGCTGCCATAGTAAATTTTCAGTTTTCCTGACATGCTCCATGGCAGAATACGTGTGGGAAATAACTCGCCAAACACACCCGGGTGGGCAAAATGCTGAGGCAAGAAAATACATTTATTTAACACTGTCAACCGACAGTACTTGTAAACCAAAATTCAGTGATGATAAGGCAGCTTATTCGACACAATAGTGGGAAACAAAAGTATTAATAGACGACCAAGAGGCCGCTCTGCATATAACGTCAGGTGCGACATGACGAGAGGCTGCCCAAGATGTTGAGATGCTCCGGGTTGAGTGCGCAGTTACCGCCTCTGGAGGAGCCAAACCTTTTGCTTTGTAAGCCCTTTGGATGGTCTGAACTATCCATGCCGCAATAGATCTGATTGAGGCCCGTTTTCCTCTGTTCTTTCCATGAAGAAGAATGAAAAGAAAGTCTGTTTGTCTAAAAGACTCTGTCATTTCCAGGTATTGACTTAATGTGTGGCCCACATCAAGGGGATGAACATCTTGACCTTCAGAAGTTCCAAAAGTGGGGAGTACAATTTCCTGATTTTCATGAAAGATAGATGTAACTTTAGGGTTTGAGCCCAGCATGGGAATAAATACTGCTCTATCTGGGAAAAAGGTCAGGAAAGGCTCTTTTGAACCCAAGTTTCTGATATCAGACACTCTTTTAGCTGAGGTGACCGCTACTAGGAAGACGGTCTTGAGAGTAAGATCTTTTGCCGAAAGAGGTTTTTCAGGATCTGTGCTGAGTGTGGTAAGATAGTCCAGTACAAGAGGCAGGTCCCATTTGGGGAACCTCGGTTTTCTCTGTGGTCTAAGTCTGACAGTACCCTTAACCACTTCCCGCCCAGTCAATAGCAGATTGACGTCCGGGAAGTGGTTCTGTTATCCACACTGGACGTCATATGACGTCCTGCGGGATAACAGCCGCCGCGCGCCCGGGGGGGCGCGCATCGCGGCGATCGGTGGAGCGGTGGGTCAGTCTGACCCACCGCTACACTGATCTCGGTAAAAAACCTCCGTCGGAGGCTTTTTACCATGTGATCAGCCGTGTCGAATCACGGCTGATCAGGAAGTAAACAGGAAGAGCCGTTGATCGGCTCTTCCTCACTCGCGTCTGACAGACGCGAGTAGAGGAGAGCCGATCGGCGGCTCTCCTGACAGGGGGGGTTCGCGCTGATTGTTTATCAGCGCAGCCCCCCCTCGGATACCCACACTAGACCACCAGGGAAGCCCCCCAGGACCACCAGGGAAGCCCCAATCATGTGGATGGCCCCTATGGCCATCCACATGTAATAAAAATAAATAAATAAAAGAAAAACATAAAAAAAAATGCCAATCAGTGCCCACAAATGGGCACTGACTGGCACTTTCATAATGTGTGGTGGCTGGCATTGCTGGGCACCAGTGCCACCAATGCCACCTACTAGTGTCCATCAGTGCCACCTATCAGTGCCCATCCATGCCCATCTGTGCCAATCTGTGCCCACCTATCAGTGCCTGTCCATGCCACCTATCAGTGCCACCCATAAGTGCCCATCAGTGCCGCCCATGAGTGCCAATCAGTGCCGCCTATGAGTGCCAATCAGTGCCGCCTATGAGTGCCAATCAGTGCTGCCTATGAGTGCCAATCAGTGCCACCTATGAGTGCCCATCAGTGCCGCATACCAGTGCCACATATCAGTGCCCATCAGTGCCGCCTATCAGTGCCCATCATCAGTGCCCATCAGTGCCACCTCATCAGTGCCACCTCATTGGTGCCACCTCATCGGTGCCCATCAGTGTCGCCTTATCAGTGCCCTTCAGTGCCGCCTTATCAGTGCCCATCATTGAAGTAGAAAAGGTACTTATTTACAAAAAAAATTAACAGAAACAAAGAAAAACTTAGTTTTTTTAAAAAATGTCGCTCTTTTTTTATTTGTTGTGCAAAAAATAAAAATCGCAGAGGCGATCAAATACCACCGAAAGAAAGCTCTATTTGTGGGAACAAAATGATAAAAAATTTGTTTGGGTACAGTGTAGCATGACCGCGCAATTGTCATTCAAATTGCGACAGCGCTGAAAGCTCAAAATTGGCTTGGGCAGGAAGCTGTATAAGTGCATGGTATTGAAGTGGTTAAAGAACTGGCGAATCAGGGGATGATTGGCCCAAGAGATTCCTGTTAATGCTGAGATGGCTGAGATTTGCACTTGAAGAGAGCTTACTGCTAAAGGCAAGTCCAAACCTGTTTGTAAAAAAACTAAGTATATCCTGGACTTCTGGAGAGTTACAAGAATTAGCTCTGGAAGACATATGATCTGTAAATTTTGACCAGATACGCTCATAAACTCTGTTGGTGCTATTTCTTCTAGCATTAAAGAGAGTTGAGTTGACATGGCTTCTTCTGGACATCCTAAGGCTTCCAGCCTTCCCCTCTCAAGAACCATACCCTGAGGTACAGATGAGCCGGGCATGGGTGCAAAGTTGTGCCCTGAGACAGGAGATCCGGTCTGAGAGGTAGAGGGATTGAGTCCCGATAGCTGAGAGATGTCAAGAGGGGAAACCATGGCCTGTTGGGCCAGAACGGAATCACTGCTATGATTTCTACTCCCTCTGATCTGAGTCTTCCTTATGTAAGCAACTGCGGTTGTGTTGTCCATCCTGAGCATCACAGAAGAGTCTGTTAACAGATGACGGAAGGATATGAGCACCTGGAAGGCAGCCCGCAACTCTAATATGTTGGATACAATTCCCTGGGATGGTGTGCTCCACCTGCCCTGGGCTATTTCCGACAGGCAATGAGCGCCCCAGCCCTGATTGCTGGCATCCGAGGTTACTGTGACCCAAGTGATGGGATGGATTGAGTGACAGTTGCAGGTATTTTTCCCTTGAAGCCACCAAAGAAGAGATTCCCTCATGGATGGAGTGAGCCTGATGCGTTGACTCTTGCTGGGACAGTCCCATTGCTGCAGGAACCCTTTTTGGAATGGGCGAGTGTGCCACTGAGCCCACTTCACCATAAGGATGGTGGCTGCCATGGTGCCAATTACCTTCAGACATTGAAGAGCAGACAGGTGAGAGGAAGCAAGTGTTGCACGGATCCTGTCCCGGATTACTGCAATCTTTTCCCTTGGGCAATGAAATGGTGCCATCTATTGTGTTGAAGAGTGCACCTAGAAACACAAGGAGCTGTGTTGGAATGAGATAACTCTTCTCCAAATTCAGGAGCCACCCGAATTCTTGGAGAGTGGTAATTACTAGATCCCTGTGTTCCAGGAGTTGACTTCTGTCTTGAGCTAGAAGTAAGAGGTCGTCTAGGTAGTGATGAAGATGAACTCCTTTCACTCGGAGCAAAGCCACAATGGCTAAAATAACCTTGGAGAATACCCGAGGAGATGTCGTGAGACCAAAAGGTAAGCAGGTGAACTGTAAGTGTTGATTGCCTACAGCAAAGCGGAGGTACTTTTGATATTTTGCAGCCACTGGAACGTGGAAATATGCGTCCTTCAGATCTATTGACACTAACCAATCTCCTGGGTGGACTGACTGCTGGATTGTCAATAGTGACTCCATTTTGAATCTTTCTTTCCGAATAAATCTGTTGAGATGCGTTGGGTCTATTACTGATCTCCAGGTACCGTTCTTTTTCTGTACCATGAACAACAGGGAGTACATGCCTTCTCCTTGTTCGCCCTCTGGCACAGTAATGGCTGCGCCTTGAGTTAATAAAGAGCTTATGTAATGTAGCGACCTCACCTCTCACTCCCTCCTTCTCTTCTCGGTCAATGGCTCTCGTCTAGGGGACCAGGAAGGAGAGTGTGGCGCACCACCAGCTCGTATCCTCTTATGTGCAGAGGTGTGAGCTATAACCTTTTACCTTCGGGCCTGTGCCCCTGTCCAGAGCCAAAACTTCCCTTGAGAATGACCCTTTAACTCCCAGAAAGTCAAGTTCCACACCACTGAAAGTCCAACACTTATTTATTCTTCAGAGCAATAAATAGTCCTTTAAGAGCGACTGGTCAGACATAGAACGGAAAACAGGGAAGAGGAGGTCCAGGCACAAACTTGAACTTAGGTTTTCTCCTATTCCGTTATAGCGCAAACAGGCTTGGCACACAGTCGCTGCCACCGACCGTGAGGGGGTCTCTGCCACAGACCAGATGAATAAGGCCTCTGCCACAGACCTGGTTGTTGGGTCTCTGCCACTGACCTGATTCACGATGGGTCCCTGCCACAGACCATAAGAACGTGGACTACCTTCTATAGGAAATGGCCCCGGTCAGAGAGAGGACATCCATCCAGACAGTTACCAGAGGCCCCGCCGTCACCAGCAAATGCTGCACTGGGTCTTCGGAAGGGTCACCTCCCTGGCCTCCTCATCCCAGATTCGGGTGTCCAACACCGGAGGACACCCTAGGAGCCCTCGATCCCTTGCAGGACCCAGTCGAAGGTACTGGGCCCCAGGCCTCCAGAGAGAACCTCACCCCAGACTAAAGGTGTCTGGGGTGGAACCGCAACTCCGTCCCCGGGCCTAGGGCACCCGGAGACCCCACGCACATGCACCCAGGCTGAAGGTGCCTGGGCGCGGACCTCGTGCGGAAGATGTCTGCCCCCTTTATACCCTCTCCCAGCATGTACAGCAGGTTCCCCGCCCCGCTGTACTACTGCCGCGAGAGGACACAAAGGGCACAGCCCTCCAATGGCGGTTCAACCCCAGCCTATGGCAACAATTGCCACCTATAGGCGCAGGGAACTAGACACCATTGATATCCTCCACCGACATAAATTGGTCCAGGAATCCTAACAATTGTTGCATCTGAGCCTGATACCACTCAGATGCCTCCCCTTTATATGACCACTCGCTAGAGTAAGTTAGTAAGACTTGTTTCTTTTCCTCTGAACTTGGAAGACTTGTAGGTATGTATCTGAGCCTGGGTGTGCTGTTGAAGACCCACGTGTGGCCTGAAGAGACCATCTTGATGGTCCAAAAATCTTGAATTGAGGCCGCCCAAACATGCCGAAAGTGGAGAAAACGTGCCCCCACCTGACATGTTTGGACGGGCCCAATTTCAAAAAGACTTAGTAGACTCCCGACTACCAGACGGAGTACTTTTAGTTGGCTTCTTGAAAGAGGACTGTCTGGACTTCCAGGACCTTGAAAATTCACGACCAGGTCTGTAGCTGCATGCTTCCCTTGCACGATCTGTATTTTGTGCCCTCGAAAAAATGCGTTTCTGGTTTTGCAAACGCCTATCTTGAGGGAGGAACCCCGACTTACCACCCGCGGCCCGGGAAATGGCATTATTGAGTTTATTGCCACAGAGAGAGGAGCCCTCAAAGGGAATGCGGCACCAAGCTTGCTTTGAAGCTGGATCCGCCGACCAGGGAAGGAGCCATAAAGCGTGGCGGGCGGTAACCGCTGACAACATTACTCGAGCCACTAGGCGAATAACATCAATAGAGGCCTCCCCCAGAAAGGCAGATGCTAGCCTGATTTCCTGAATAAGAGAACTTTTCGCCATTTCTTCAGAGATACTTCTGAGGGAATCATCCACATTGTCTGACCATGCTTCTAGGGCTTTTGAGACAGCTGCTAAAGCCAGAATTGGTTTACAGACTGAACCTGCTGTCAGATAGATTCGCTTCAAGTCCGAGTCAATCCCCTCTCTCCCCTCTCTGTACCGATCGGTACAGTAGGAGAAGGGGAGAGATCCATCAATCCATGCTCAGCCATCCCTGCAATACTCTGCAATACCCTGCAATACTCTGCAATACCCTGCCATACTCTGCAAAACCCTGCCATACTCTGCAATACCCTGCCATACTCTGCAATACCCTGCCATACTCTGCAATACCCTGCCATACTCTGCCATACCCTGCCATACTCTGCCATACTCTGCCATACTCCGCCATACTCTGCAATACTCCGCCATACTCTGCAATATTCTGCCATACTCTGCAATACCCTGCTATACTCTGTAATACACTGCCATACGCGGTGATACCCAGCCATACTCTGCAATACCCAGCCATACTCTGCGATACCCAGCCATACTCGGCGATACCCAGCCATACTGACGTCCTTGACTTTGTGCGGGTATATCTGAATGATGCCTGCAGCTACAGGCATCATTCAGACATCAGCTTTTTCAGCCGGGGATTCCCTACACCATAAGAATGATCATAGTGGCTGTTACACCGCTTGATCGTTCTACCGACTCACCGCTACGATCAAAGCTAGGATCGTTTTTTTTATTATTATTTTAGGCTTCCCAGCCTAGAGGTGAGATGTGGGGTCTTATTGACCCCATATCTCACTGTAAAGAGGACCTGTCATACCATATTTCTATTACAAGGGATGTTTACATTCCTTGTAATAGGAATAAAAGTGATCAAAAAATGTATTTTTAGGGAAAAACATGTCAAACTAAAATAAATAAAGTAAAATGAACAATAACATTTTTTTTTTTTTTAAAGCGCCCCTGTCCTCGTGTGCTCGCATACAGAAGCAAACGCATACGTAAGTCCCACCCACATATGAAAACGGTGTTCAAACCACACATGTGAGGTATCGCTGTGAACGTTAGAGCGAGAGCAATAAATTTAGCCCTGGACCTCCTCTGTAATTAAAAACATGTAACCAGTAAAAATAATTAAAGCGTCGCCTATGAGGATTTATAAGTAGCGAAGTTTGGCCCCATTCCACGAGCGTGTGCAATTTTGAAGGGTGACATGTTAGGTATCTATTTACTCAGCGTAACTTCATCTTTCACATTATGCAAAAACATTGGGCTAATGCCCCATACACACGATCATTTTTCATGCCGTTAAAAATGCCATTTTTAAAAATGGCCATTAAAAATGATCGTGTGTATGCTCCAGAGCATTTTTAACGACGTGAAAAACGGGCATTAAAAATTTCGAACATGCTCTCTTTTTTCACGTTGTTTTTCATGTCGTTTTTTTTAACGACGTGAAAAACGATAGTGTGTATGCTTTAACAACGTGAAAAAAAATGCGCATGCTCAGAATCAAGTATGAGACGGGAGCGCTCGTTCTAGTAAAACTAGCGTTCGTAATGGAGATAGCACATTCGTCACGCAGTAACGGACTGAAAAGCACGAGGCTGAAAAGCGCGAATCGTTGCTCAACAAACTTTACTAACATGAAGG
This sequence comes from Rana muscosa, assembly GCA_029206835.1. Classification (NCBI taxonomy): domain Eukaryota; kingdom Metazoa; phylum Chordata; class Amphibia; order Anura; family Ranidae; genus Rana; species Rana muscosa. The sequence continues at coordinate 666,968,485 of CM055118.1, forward strand.
GTGGCGCCATTCGAGCGGAACTTCCCCTTTATAGTGCCGTCGTACGTGGTATACGTCACTGCGCTTTGCTTGATCGTTTTTTAAAATGATCGTGTGTACGCAAGACAGGCTTGAGAGGAAACATGAAAAAAAACGACGTGAAAAACGGCAAGAAAAAAAATGGCAAGGAAAACAATCGTGTGTATGGGGCATAACTTTACTGTTTTGTTTTTTTAAAAGCACAAAACTGTTTTTTTCCCAAAAAAAGCGTTCGAAAAATTGCTGCGCAAATACCGTGCGAGATAAAAAGTTGCAGCGATGGCCATTGTATTCTCTAGGGTCTTTGCTAAAAAAACATATATAATGTTTTGGGGTTCTATGTAATTTTCAAGCAAATAAATTATGATTTTTACATGTAGGAGAGAAATTTCAGAATTGGCCTGGGTGCTCCAGAACGCCTGATGGCGCTCCCTGCATGTTGGGCCTCTGTGTGTGGCCACGCTGTGTAAAAGTCTCACACATGTGGTATCGCCATACTCAAGAGTAATAGCAGAATGTGTTTTGGGGTGTAATTTGTGATATGCATATGCTGTGTGTGAGAAATAACCTGCTAAAAGACAATTTTGTGAAAAAGAAAAAGAAAATCTTGATTTTGAAAAGAATTGTGGGAAAAAATTACAACTTCAAAAAACTCACCATGCCTATTTCTAAATACCTTGGAATGTCTTCTTTCCAAAAGGGGGTCATTTGTACTTTTCTGGCATGTTAGGCTGGGTTCACACTAGTGCGACACGACAGCCGTCCTACTTTGGATCCGACTTTGCCCCGCAACATGAAGCCGACATATGTCCGACTTTCAATGAACAGGGATCCGACTTGGATCCCCGCCAATAGCAGGCACTGTGTTTGGTATGAATCTTGAGGGGAAACTCCACGCCAAATTTTAAATAAAAAAACGGCGTGGGTTCCCCCTTCAGGAGCATACCAGGCCCTTGGGTCTGGTCTGGATTTGAAGGGAAACCCCTACGCCGAAAAAACGGCGTGGGGGTCCCCCCAAAATCCAAACCAGACCCTTATCCGAGCACGCAACCTGGCAGGCCGCAGGGGAAGAGGGGGGGACGAGAGAGCGCCCCCCCCTCCTGAACCGTACCAGGCCGCATGCCCTCAACATGGGGGGTTTGGTGCTCTGGGGCAGGGGGGCGACCTGTGGCCCCCCACCCCAAAGCACCCTGTCCCCATGTTGATGAGGACAGGGCCTCTTCCCGACAACCCTGGCCGTTGGTTGTCGGGGTCTGCGGGCAGGGGGCTTATCGGAATCCGGGAGCCCCCTTTAATAAGGGGGCCCCCAGATCCCGGCCCCCCACCCTATGTGAACGAGTATGGGGTACATCGTACCCCTACCCATTCACCTGGTGGAAAAAAAATGTCAATAAAAACACAACACAGCTTTTTAAATTGATTTATTGCACAGCTCCGGGGGTCTCCGCGCTCTCCGGTTCTTTCTTCTGCCGGGCCTCCGCTATCTTCTTTCAGCTCTTTTGCTAGCGGAGAGGCCCGGTCTTCCCGTCGTCTCGTCCGGCTCTCCGTTGTCCTTCTGCCGGCCCCTCCACTATCTTCTTCCAGCTCTTTTGCTAGTGGAGGGGCCGGTCTTCCCGTCGCCGTCTTCTTCTTTCTTCTCCTCCTCGATGTTGACGCGTCGCTTCCTCTCGCTGTAATACTGGCTGTTCGCTCCGCTCCGAATTAATATAGGCTTCTCATGACATTACAGTCACATGCTCCCATGACGTCACAGTCACATGCTCCGGGGCCACCCGGAGCATGTGACTGTGACGTCATGAGAAGCCTATATTAATTCGGAGCGGAGCGAACAGCCAGTTTTACAGCGAGAGGAAGCGACGCGTCAACATCGAGGAGGAGAAGAAAGAAGAAGACGGCGATGGGAAGACCGGCCCCTCCACTAGGAAAAGAGCTGGAAGAAGATAGTGGAGGGGCCGGCAGAAGGACAACGGAGAGCCGGACGAGACGACGGGAAGACCGGGCCTCTCCGCTAGCAAAAGAGCTGGAAGAAGATAGCGGAGGCCCGGCGGAAGAAAGAACCGGAGAGCGGGAGAAGAACCGGAGAGCGGGAGAAGAAGAAGGCGACGGAGAAGACCGGGCCCCGCTAGCAAAAGAGCTAGAAGAAGATAGCGGAGGCCCGGCAGAAGAAAGAACCGGAGAGCGCGGAGACCCCCGGAGCTGTGCAATAAATTAATTTTAAAAGCTGTGTTGTGTTTTTATTGACATATTTTTTCCACCAGGTGAATGGGTAGGGGTACGATGTACCCCATACTCATTCACATAGGTTGGGGGGCCTGTATCTGGGGGCCCCCTTATTAAAGGGGGCTCCTGGATTCCGATAAGCCCCCGCCCGCAGACCCCGACAACCAACGGCCAGGGTTGTCGGGAAGAGGCCCTGTCCTCATCAACATGGGGGCAGGGTGCTTTGGGGTGGGGTGGCCGCAGGTCGCCCCCCCTGCCCCAGAGCACCAAACCCCCCATGTTGAAGGCATGCAGCCTGGTACGGTTCAGGAGGGAGGGGGGGCGCTCTCTCATCCCCCCCTCTTCCCCTGCGGCCTGCCAGGTTGCGTGCTCGGATAAGGGTCTGGTTTGGACTTTGGGGGGGACCCCTACGCCGTTTTTTCGGCGTAGGGGTTCCCCTTTAAATCCAGACCAGACCCAAGGGCCTGGTATGCTCCTGGAGGGGGAACCCATGCCGGGTTTTTATTTAAAATTTGGCGTGGAGTTCCCCCTCAAGAGCAGCACAGCACAAGTCGCATGCCAAAGTCGGATCATGCAAGACTGCGGTCCGACTTTGATCCGACTTCAATGATAGTCAATGGGCTGAAGTCGGATCAAAGTCGGGCCGAAGTAGTACAGGGAGCATTTTCAAAGTCGGACCGACATGTGTCGGACCAGTTAAGACGGCTCCCATAGGGAAACATTGATTTTCACACGTCATGCGACATGAGCTCCCAATGTCGGAGCGTTTGTTGCCCCAGTGTGAACCCGGCCTAAGGGTCTCAAGAAATGAGATAGGCCGTCAGTACTTCAGGTGTGATCAATTTTTAGATATTGGCACCATAGCTTGTGGACTCTATAACTTTCACAAAGACCAAATAATATACACCAATTTGTACTTATTTTTACCAAAGATATGTAGCAGTATAAATTTTGGCCAAATGTATTAAGAAAAATTACTAATTTGCTCAATTTTATAACAGAAACATAGAAAATTTATTTTTTTACAGAATTTTCAGTCTTTTTTCTTTTATAGCGCAAAAAATTAAAAACCCAACAGTGATTAAGTACCATCAAAATAAAGCTCTATTTGTGTGAAAAAAGGACAAACATTTCATATGGGTACAGTGTTGTATGAGTAATTGTCATTCAAAATGTGAGAGCACCAAAAGCTGAAAATTGGTCTGGTTATTAAGGGGGTTTAAGTGCCCAGTTGTCAAGTGGTTAATAAAGAGAAAGAGACTCCTGAAAAAACTTTATTCACATGTGACCAGGAGAAGTTTTTACTGAAAAGTTTATTCAAAAATAACAAAGTTAAACCTTCGGAAACCGAGGTATCAGCGACACCAGGCTCTTGCAAAAATGAAGACCATAACCACCAAGCTGGTTGTTATTCCCCATGGTGGAGGGGGCAATAGAGTGTTGCACATTGATTAAAACCTTCTTCAAATGAAGCCACATGCAAGTGGTTACTAGTGGAGAACAATAAACACACAGCTAGATGGTCAGAAAAAGGAGGGAGTAGAGCTGGTTTTGAAAAGTACAAAATTACTCGTGACGTCCCGACATGTTTCGCAATTCTAGCGTCATCGGGGGACATACAGGTATAGGAAGAAACTTGTACAGTACCAGCCGAGAACACCTCCAGGGAAAGACCACGATCCAGCGTAGGGCAGCTGGGGACCCCCTGCGGGGAGCTAAAGAGCAACCAGAGGGAGCGTACACAGGCCCGGTTAAAATCAAGATGAAAAAACGTATGAAGCGAAGGATGGCTGAATTGCAATCATGCAGCAATGCTAGTTTGCTAAAGCATAAGGCACAGTTCAGATCAGCCTTTCGTTTCAGACTGAATCGAAAGGCTGATCTGAGGTGTGCCTTATAGTTTAGCAAACTAACATTGCTGCATGATTGCAATTCAGCCATCCTTCGCTTCATACGTTTTTTCATCTTGATTTTAACCGGGCCTGTGTACGCTCCCTTTGGTTGCTCTTTAGCTCCCCGCAGGGGGTCCCCAGCTGCCCTACGCTGGATCGTGGTCTTTCCCTGGAGGTGTTCTCAGCTGGTACTGTACAAGTTTCTTCCTATACCTGTATGTCCCCCGATGAAGCTAGAATTGCGAAACATGTCGGGACGTCACAAGTAATTTGGTACTTTTCAAAACCAGCTCTACTCCCTCCTTTTTCTGACCATCTAGCTGTGTGTTTATTGTTCTCCACTAGTAGCCACTTGCATGTGGCTTTATATGTACCTTTTAAAGTGAATCCCATTAAAATATTGAATATTTTTTATCCTAAGTGTAAATGAATTTCTTATTACTACAGCTAGCACCGTGAAAATCCCTTTCCTCCCCTTTGTTACTATGTATACACATTTCATGGGATGAGGTGCATTTCTTTGGGTGTCTCTACCACTAAGTCGGACTTCCCCATATTTTTTGTCTTCTTCAAATGAGTTTCCACAAGAACTTCGGGCAAGTCAATCCCACCGGGTCCGCGTTTGGCAACAGGGAAGTGAAACATTCCATCTGAAAACGAGATAAAGCGTTCGCCAAGTCATTTTTTCTGCCGGGTATAAATTTTGCTATAATCCAAATGTTCATACTTAAACATTTAAAAATGAAATGCCTCAGCAGAACAATGACTGGCGGAGGCTTTAAGGATAAGCAATTTAATGCATATGTAGCGCCCTGCTACTTTTCAAGTAGGCGCTATGTGTAAATTTAGGGGTTATCTGAGCTGTAAGTAGCTCAGAGTTGATCTATGTAAATTGTTGGCTCTGTTCCAGCTTTGGCTGTCTGTGCGTATTTCCCACTGTTGCCGGTAGGTGTCACTGTTGTCACAGGCCAGTGTGAGAAATACAGCCAGCTGAAGTGTATTGGATATTCTTTCTCCCAGAAAACAGCCCATTTAGGAGCTTCTTTGTAGCTGGGCATGCTGGGGGAAGGATATTTAAGGGGCAGTGCCATGTGCTCCGGGGTTCATTTTGCCTCATGGCCCTCCAGGCCGGAGGCTATGCTGCTGTGTTTACTGCAAGTAGGCCCAGAAGCCTCTCTGGGGCCTACTTAACTGAAGGTGATCCTGTGCTGTCTGTCCTGTGGGAAGAAGCAACTCAAGCAGAGAATATTCCAGGGGAGGACCTTACTGGAGAGGACCGAGCTGATGGCTGGTATCTCAGGAAGCGCCTGGTGACTCGTTTGGAGGATGCACCCAAGTAACCTACCTCACAGTACCTATTGAAATGAAACTAAGAGGTTGGGACTTTTAGGTGAGGCCAGCTAGATGTACCTCCATCCCCGATAGGTTGATATAGAAGAACTAAATTTAATTTTTTTGGGACTTTGAATTGAAGCGTGCAGCCAGGAAAATAGCATTGCATGGTACTATAATACTGTCTGGTGGTGGAGCCATCTATAGTGCCATATAGTAAATGCATAGACATGTAGTAACCATCATAGTAAAGTAAAAAACTTTTATTCCATGACATGATACATAGTAATAAATTAACAGAATAGCATAATGACACACTGATAGCATATTGGCCTAGAGCCACAATAATGACATAATGATGACACACCAGACTAGTTGCAACGTATTCTCACAGTAAGTAATATATAGGTAAATTCCAGTGAACCGTAATCATGGTCTCTTGAATAAAAAAGAAAAAGCAGGGAAGGCATCTATTAGCTCGAAGCGTTTCGTAGCTGTAGCGCTACTCTTCAGGAGCAGATGCAGAGATATTGTCTAAGGATGTTTAAAAGTAGATAAGTGATCATATAAAAATGTAATAAAGACTATAGAAAAATAAAAATAGTAAAAATTGGTCACTCATACTTGCAAGTCAAATCAGAGTCTGGACATGGACTGAGGGAACTGGAGGTAGGCTGGAATGTCAGTCCATCCCAGAACCTGAGGCGGCTAACCCCAAAAGCATCAAGATGGAAAAACCAACCAGGGGAAGAACATTCCAAGGGTAGTTGCCCCATGGGTTGTGAAAAGGACATAAGGGTGTATACCATCTGAAAAAATTATAATATAATAGTATTAATAGTAAATAAATGTAGGGATCAATATAGGAATTATAATATAGTAGATGGTGCATGGCATAGTGATTATTTATGGGTTAAAAAATTTAGCATTTCATCCATTAATATAATAGGTGCAGTGGTAGCTAAATAAGTAATGTTGTATTAATGTTGAAATAATAATCACAGTGAAAACCAAAAAGTGGACCAAGAATACCCTAGGTAATACAAAGAAGGAGGGAGGGGGAAAGGACAACCCCCCAAAAACTAAATGGAGTGGAATAGAGTAAGAAACACAGTAGTGATGAAAAGTGAAATGTGTAACAATGTCATACCTGGATCACCTATGCGAAAGGTTGAGTCCAAATAATGGCGTAGAAGTGTACATGGGGGAGGTCCCAGGGAAGGCTTCCTAGGGTGGACTGAAGTAATAAAACTTCAGTGTATGGGGATAGCCGCCAACGTCACGCTGTGGAACACAAGGGAGAGACGGAGCCGACAGCCGAGTGAGGACCACCACTCGCCTGCTGACCAACCATCGCTGAGTGTATGTCTCTGATGTTATAAGCATCACGCCGACGCACTAACGCCATCAATGATGACGTAGCACGTACGGCGTGGAGGGGGCGTGACGCCGATCGGCAGCAGGACACCCGCCCCCACCCCGACAACACCAGCAAACGGGAGGTGGGGAAAGGGGAGGATACCTGAAGCCGATCGCAGGTTCCGGGGCCATAAGAGAGAGCCAGCCATGCCACGCAGACCGAAGGTTCTGCCAGCATAACCAAGATGGCATGCAAGGAGGACAGGGTAAATGAATATAATGACCAAAAAAGGGGAGTTAGAACGGGTAAGTTCTAAACAGTCTCTGTCACCTGCATGTAATAAGGGCTATCATGATAAAGTACAACATTAAGGCCACTTTCACACTGAGGCGTTGCGTTACCGCGCTAAAAACGATTAGCGTTATTACCGCGTTTTCACCGCGTTAGCGTTAAAAATAGCGCTAACGCCTATGCGTTTTTACCGCGTTTTTACCGCGTTTTTACCGCGTTAGCGTGAGCTAATCATCCAACCCATTTACATCACATCCTGTGCACTTCCTGGTTTTTCGTAGAGAAGAGAGAACGTGGAGAAGATGGAGTTTCATGAGCTGTTGTTGTTGTTTGTGCTCCATGTTTGGGAACATATTCTCCAACAACAAAGATCACAACGTCGCTTTTGGGTGCATCCAATCCAACAAAGGCACTCCGATAGAGGACAATTCGTGCTTCTCTATCATGACCTGAGAGAGCACCCTGACAAGTTCCGAAATTACACTCGGATGAGCATTGCAACGTAAGTATATGCCAGTTCTCTAAACCCACTCTCGGTAGTCCCAAAACCCCCTAATGCCAGTCCCGGCAGTCCCTAACCTACACCCATCCTAGTCCCAAACTCCTAACCCAATCCCTCCCCTCCCACTCCCTAAATCCTAACCCTAATCCCTCCCCTCCCACTCACTCCTAACCCCTCCCCTCCCACTCACTCCTAACCCTAATCCCTCCCCCCCACTCACTCCTAACCCTAATCCCTCCCCTCCCACTCACTCCTAACCCTAATCCCTCTCCTCCCACTCACTCCTAATCCCTCCCCTCCCACTCCCAAACCCCTAATCCCTCCCCTCCCACTCACTCATAACCCTAATCCCTCCCCTCCCACTCACTCCTAACCCTAATCCCTCCCCTCCCACTCACTCCTAACCCTAATCCCTCCCCTCCCACTCACTCCTAATCCCTCCCCTCCCACTCCCAAACCCCTAATCCCTCCCCTCCCACTCACTCCTAACCCTAATCCCTCCCCTCCCACTCCTAGCCCTAATCCCTTCATTCCTATTACTACTCCATGTGGTTTTTAACAACAAATCTCTTCATTTACATAGATTTTACCTTCTTCTTGACCTGCTGACACCTGCGTTGCTGAGACAAGATACTAATTGTAGGGATGCAATACCACCATGTGAACGCTTACTTATAACGCTGAGGTAGGTGATATTATAATTACATGCATTTATATTATCATTCGCAATCCAAAAACATACTCCAAATTTTTTTGAAAAAAATAACATTTATTTTTTTAAATTTGCACAACATATGCAGAAACTGAATTTTTTGGAATAAAAAAAAATCCAAAATGTAAACAATCAAATATATTCTTATCATTTTTAATATATGAATCTTTAATTTCTAAATAAAATATGATTATAAAAACTTTTTGAAAAAAAATACATATATACATTTTGGTCAAAACATCGATTCAACAGTGAATCAAAGGTACCTTGAATGTTTACTATTGTGATTAAAATTCAATCAGCAAAGTAAATTTTAAGTTCTTGATAATATGAGGGGTGAGGGTGTAAATCCTCTCTAGCGGTGTTTGACTGTGGAGTAGGAGGAGGAGCAGGAGCTAGAGTTTGGGGATAATAATTTGGGGGCATGTCATATTGTACTGCACTGAATCTTTGATTAAATTGGGGAGCAATAATGTTTGGGCCACATGGAGTGTAAGATGGTGTACGATAACTGGATTCTTCCCATTGATTCCCGTAGCGAATATTTGGTGGTTGGGTGGGGATTTCTGAGGGTTGGGCGCGTAAACTGGGGGGATTACATTTAAGCTCATAAGATTTGATAACTTTCAATAAGTCAATTCGCAGATCACATTGATATTCTTTTTTTATTCCTGCTATCTGAGGAATTAAACTGTTTGTGAATGTAGCGATTTCGGGATGGTCACTTTTTTGAGAATTAATTAGCTGTCTGACAACATCAATGAATTGTTGAGTATCTTGATTTTTATTTTGTTTGGCTCTTGGAGTTGACCTTCTTGGAGGCTCTGGTATATCTCTTTCCTCATCATTCACCTCTTCTGGCTGTGTTTCATTAGTTGTGTCGGTTTCCTGGGTTTCCGGAATAAGGTCCTCTTCCTCACAACTACTGAAATTATTGTCTGTTCTGAATAAAATAAAAATGATTGGACAGTGCAACATCAGTATGGCTGTTATTTATATACATAAAAATAATTTTAACAATGTATAAAATTTTTATACTTACTGTCTCTCTTGCATCACCGGTTTTAAAAACTCTAATTCATAGTAATGGCAATATATCCGCCCTTTTTTGGCACCGGATCCACTTCGGACTTGTTGCTGTCTCAGTAATTCTCGTTTGAAATTGTCCCTCAATGTTTTCCAACGTTGTTTTATCAGTTTAACTGAAAGATAACATTTTTTTTTTCAGATATCTTGCAACAAGAAATACCTACACATCACTGCAATATGAATTTAGGGTCGGTATAGCAACCATAAGCGGAATTGTGCAGGAAACATGCGATGCCATCTGGAACCTCAAAAGTACCTTTATGCCTGTCCCAAATAAGGATAAATGGGAAGATGTTGCCCAGCGTTTTTTGAATAAAACAAATTTTCCAAACTGTTTAGGAGCTATAGACGGGAAACATATTCGGCTTATAAAACCATGCCATAGTGGAAGCCAATACTACAATTACAAAAAATATTTCTCGGTAGTATTAATGGCTGTGGTGGATGCTGACTACAAATTTGTTTTTGTAGATATTGGATCATTTGGGAGCAGTGCAGACTCCGCTGTTTTCCAGCAAAGTAAATTTGGAAAACGACTTATCTACAACGAGTTGGATTTACCCGATAACCGACCACTGCCCGGAACGGAAGGACCCGAAATGCCGTTTGTGTTTGTAGCGGACGATGCTTTTGCGATTCATGAACATCTGATGAAGCCGTATTCGCTAAGAAATCTGGATACCCGAAAGAGGATTTTCAACTACAGGCTGTGTCGGGCACGTAGACTTGTCGAATGCGCTTTCGGAATACTGGCTAACAAGTGGCAAATTTTTCTAAAACCAATTAACCTCAATATCGATAACGCATGCAGGGTAATCAAGGCCGCCTGTATATTACACAATTTGGTGAAAGAGAGGGATGGAGTTAATTTTGAGGATACACTGTCACACAATATTGAACCTGCCGATTTCCTTCATGTGCGTGGACCCAGAGTAGGATTCACAATTCGTGATGTTTTTGCGGACTACTTTATGAGTCCGGCTGGTGCACTCAGTTGGCAAGAAAATATGATCTAAACCTTCTATATACAGCTATCATTGTCTTTATGATTAGATATTTCCTGCAAATTGCTTCATGTATGTTCATTAAAGACTTTTAAAGAGATTAATTCTGTAATGTTAAGTGCAACAATAAATTATTTTGTTTAAAAAGATTTTTGTAGTCAATTACATTTAATTACTATATTGCAGTATGGGATTAGGAGGGGTGGGATTAGGTTTATGGTGAAGGGGTTTGGGACTATGAGTAGTGGGCAGGGCCGCCATCAGGAATTTTGGGGCCTCTTACACAACTTCAGGCATGGGCCCCCTGGAGCAGAGGAGAAGCGGGGGGGGGGTGCTGCCGCCGCAAATTGAGAAGCGGGGGGGCTGCCGCGAATTGAGAAACAGGGGGGTGCCACCAATTGGGAAGCGGGGGGGGGGTGCTGCCGCTGTGAATTGTTGAGGTTGGGGAGGGCTTTGGGTGCTGGCGAACAAAAAAATCCCCAAAAGAAAAAGGGGTGTTGCCATCCTCGGCCCTCTGGGCGCCTGCCAAAAAACAAAAATAAAAAAAAGCGGGGATTGCCATCTGGGCCCCTGGGGACCTCCGGGTGGGCCACTAACAACAACAAAAAAACAAAAAGGGGGGTTGCCATCTGGGGCACTGGGGACCTCTGGGCGGGCCACTAAAAAAAAAAAAAAAGGGGGGTTGCCATCTAGGGCACTGGGGACCTCTGGGCGGGCCACTAACAACAAAATAAAATAATAAGGCGGGTTGCCATCCGGGGCCCCTCCGGGCCCCTGGGGACCTCTGGGCGGGCCACTAACAACAAAAATATAAAATAAAAAGGGGGGGTTGCCATCCGGGGCCCTGGGGTCCTCCGGGCCCCTGGGGACCTCTGGGCGGGCCACTAACAACAAAAATATAAAATAAAAAGGGGGGGTTGACATCCGGGGCCCTGGGGACCTCCGGGCCCCTGGGGACCTCTGGGCGGGCCACTTACAAGTGTACTGTCTGTACCCCCCTGATGGCGGCCCTGGGGGTGGGATTAGGGTTATGATGGGGGGGTGGGATTAGGTTTGCCGGTTTGGGCATATGGGGGTGGGGGTTTGGGGGACAAGGAATAGGGTAAAGAAGACCGGATTTGTGAATAGGGACAGGATTAGGATTTTAACTACTTACTTTTCTCAGCTTTGCTTTTGTTGGATAATGCTATCCAATTTTCTATATGCTGACTAGCCACTTCATTCCACCCAGCCCTTTTCTTCAGGCGGTTTGCGTAAAAGCTATTTCTTTTGTCCCAGAGTTCTGGGTGCCTGCGCATAGTATCTATGAACTCCTCTGGGTCTGCGTGTCTTTCTGCTTCTGCAGCTGCTCCTGAAGCTGTTGGCTGCATTTCTACAGATTGCTCTGCCATGCTATTGATTCTCTCTTGTCTCCTCTCCTGTTCTCAACAGGATTTCCTGGTTTCCCACAATCCTCCACTCTACTGCCGTCATGTGACCTCCCCAAAGGTTATGTGCGTTTTTACCGCGGTTCCCATTCATTTCAATGGGGATAGGCGTTTTTACAGCGCTATTTTATGCGCCCCAAAGATACTCCAAAGAAGCGGTTTGCAGGATTTTTTCCAACGCACAGCCAGAAAAACACCTCAGTGTGAAAGCCCTCAGGGCTTTCACATTGAGAATGCTGGGGCAGGATTATTTCAGGCATCTTTACAGCGCTATTTTTAACGCGAAAACGCGGTAAAAACGCCTCAGTGTGAAAGGGGCCTAAAAGGAGAAAGGCACCCAATAGGTGCTGGCAGGCATATTGAATTGAAACTAAGAGGTTGGGACTTTTAGGTGAGTACTATATGTCAGGGTCACCTGTGGCCAGGTGACAGATGCACACCGTAGGGGGACAGGAGTGCACCGCGAGGTAGTGAACCCTATGGCTGGCTTCTGTGGGTAGGAAACTGGGTGGTTGTGGAAAGCGGGACCAGAGGAGCACAACCGGGATCCCAACGGAAGCGAGAGCCAAGATTCCCCAGGGCGCGGAGTCTAAGACCCAGCTGGTCTTCTCCAGGGCCTCTAGTGGTGAGGATGTTACGCTGCAGGCTGGGACCAGGTCGCGGCCCCTGGAGTTTCCTAGCTCACGCCCCGTAGGATAAGGGGAAGCAGCGGCACACGATAGAGAGAACCGAATAACAAGCCGAAGGTCAGGGGCCACAAGCAGACAAGGATAACGAAGAACGAGCCGAAGGTCAAGGGTCACGAGCAGACAGGGATGGTCGGGGACAAGCCAATAACGTAACAGAGAGACAGACGTAGCACACGGCAGGCCGGAACCCAAACACACAATGCCTAACAAACACGTTGATCAGCAAAGCAGGCTTGCAGTGCACAGGTTAATATAGTGTTCAGTGATAGGGCCTGGGGTGGAGTCAGGCTGGGAGGAGATTATAAAGGAAGCCAGGTGAAGGAGGTCTGGTCTCTAGATGAACACATGAGGAGGAAGGTAAGATGGCAGACAAACACTACTGCATATCCATGACAGTACCCTCCCTCTTATGGGCCCTCCCCCGCCTGGACCCAGGCTTAAAGGGAAATCTCTGATGAAACCTTCTCAACAGATGAGGTGCAGCGACATCAGATGCAGCGATCCAAGACGCCTCCTCAGGACCAAAACCTCTCCAATGCACAAGGTACTGAAGAATGCCTCTGCAGAGCCGAGAATCCAGAACTTGTCTAACCTCGTACTTAAGATTATCCTCAGAGACTGAAAACGAGGTAGGGAGATGACAAGAAGATCTATTGAGGACCAAAGGCTCTCTAGGAATAAGCAAGGGCATGAGACGATCAACAGGAATCTGAGGAGGGTCCCCTAGACCCTTAAAGGGGAACTGGTCATCTTGCACAGGACCATCAGACTGGGCAGATGTCAGTGGAACCCTGAAGTCAGGTTGGTTAGAAGGTGACATGTCGCCGGAGTCAAGCTGAATAGCTGAAGGACAAGCAGAATGTCCCGAACAAGAAAAAGTGAGAGGCTCACTGGGCATGGGCTGGACTGGCATAACTAGTACAGAGGCAGAGTGAATAGCTGAGTCAGGTGTAGCGACTACCTGAATCGCATCGCAAGACGTAGCGACTGCAGGACTTGTAGACAAGCTAGCCTGGCTGTGCGTCCAAGGGTGGTTAGGGACAGAGAAATGTAAATGGTTATGCAACCTGGAATGAATGACCGGCTCAGATTCACAGGGGGCAACCTTGGGTAGGCAGGACGAGGAACAGGAGGGACCCCAAGCCAGGATCTGTCCAGTAGTCCAGTCCACATGAGGAGAATGGAGCTGTAACCATGGGAGACCCAAAATTATAGGCGTTGAGGCCTTGGGTAAGATAAGGAAGGATATCCACTCCTGGTGGAGTGTACCCACCGACATCTTAACAGGGAGGGTCTGGAAGCGGATAGGTCCCCCTGGGAGAACAGTACCATCAATCGCCAAGACCACCAATGGCGTGGTGAGGGGCAAAAGAGTAAGTCTCATGGACGATGCGATTTCCCAGTCCATGAAATTACCAGCGGCTCCGGAATCCAGATATGCTGAGACCGAATGAGAAGAAGCACCAACATGAAGGAACACAGAAAGCAGAAGACGAGAAGGGGAAGGTGATATTTCTGGGTCCAATACTCCACTTTCCAGATGAAGTGGACCCGGACGTTTTTCTGGACAAAGAGAGCAAGTGTCACGAAAATGACCTTTGCCCCCACAGTAAAGACACAGACCAAGAGTTCTGCGCCTAGCACGTTCCTCGGGGGATAGCCTGGTCCGACCCAGCTGCATGGGTTCCTCAGCTGGTAGGAGATGCTCTACGGGTCGAAGAGAGGGGAGCTCAGGCTGACTAAGAACCAAGGAGTGCTGGCGTTGCTTTTCTAAGGTCCTCTCCTGAAAGCGAATATCGATCTGGTTACACAAGGAGATAACGCCGGCCAGATCAGTGGGGATGGTTCTTCCTGCTAATTCATCCTTCACTCTATCAGACAGGCCATGCAAAAAGGTTGCGACTAAGGCCTCATTGTTCCAGCTCAACTCAGCCGACAGTATGCGGAAATGAAGGGCATACTGTCCCACAGAAGCAGACTCTTGGCGGAGACGTAAAAGGGTGCTGGCCGCTGAAGAGACACGAGCCGGTTCTTCGAAGATATTCCGAAAAAGTTTCAAGAAGCCAGACAGGCTAGAAACCACTGGATCATTCAGTTCCCACAGAGGGGCTGCCCAGGCTAAAGCTTCACCAGAGAGGAGGGAAATGATATAGGCTACCTTAGCCCGATCAGACAGGAAGTTTTGGGGCTGGAGCTCAAAATGAATTGTGCATTGACTAAGGAACCCCCTGCAAGCCTTGGAGTCCCCAGAGAAACGGGACGGAGCTGGCAGTTGTAGTGAGTGTGTGGCTGCGACTGGTGCAATAGGTGCAGCCGCTGGTTGTATTTGAGGTTGCGGATTCAGGGTTCCCAAGGAGGCCTGAAGCTGCTCAAAGCGAGAAGCCAGATCCTGGAGGAATCGCATCACCTGAGTCTGATTCGATTCCTGGGTTTCAAGTCTGCAAACTATGCCCTGCAACGGATCATCCACGGGTAACGGGATGTCAGCCGGGTTCATGGCTGATCAAACTGTCAGGGTCACCTGTGGCCAGGTGACAGATGCACACCGTAGGGGGACAGGAGTGCACCGCGAGGTAGTGAACCCTATGGCTGGCTTCTGTGGGTAGGAAACTGGGTGGTTGTGGAAAGCGGGACCAGAGGAGCACAACCGGGATCCCAACGGAAGCGAGAGCCAAGATTCCCCAGGGCGCGGAGTCTAAGACCCAGCTGGTCTTCTCCAGGGCCTCTAGTGGTGAGGATGTTACGCTGCAGGCTGGGACCAGGTCGCGGCCCCTGGAGTTTCCTAGCTCACGCCCCGTAGGATAAGGGGAAGCAGCGGCACACGATAGAGAGAACCGAATAACAAGCCGAAGGTCAGGGGCCACAAGCAGACAAGGATAACGAAGAACGAGCCGAAGGTCAAGGGTCACGAGCAGACAGGGATGGTCGGGGACAAGCCAATAACGTAACAGAGAGACAGACGTAGCACACGGCAGGCCGGAACCCAAACACACAATGCCTAACAAACACGTTGATCAGCAAAGCAGGCTTGCAGTGCACAGGTTAATATAGTGTTCAGTGATAGGGCCTGGGGTGGAGTCAGGCTGGGAGGAGATTATAAAGGAAGCCAGGTGAAGGAGGTCTGGTCTCTAGATGAACACATGAGGAGGAAGGTAAGATGGCAGACAAACACTACTGCATATCCATGACACTATAATGCTGTCTGGTGGTGGAGCCATCTATAGTGCCATATAGTAAATGCATAGACATGTAGTAACCATCATAGTAAAGTAAAAAACTTTTATTCCATGACATGATACATAATAATAAATGAACAGTATAGCATAATGACACACTGATAGCATATTGGCCTAGAGCCACAGTAATAACATAATGGTGACACACCAGACTAGTTGCAATGTATTCCCACAGTAAGTAATATATAGGTAAATTCCAGTGAACCGTAATCATGGTATCTTGAATAAAAAGAAACAGCAGGAAAGGCTCTATTGGCTCAATGCGTTTCATAGCTGTAGCGCTACTCTTCAGGAGCAGATGCAGAGATATTGTCTAAGGATGTTTAAAAGTAGATAAGTGATCATGTAAAAATGCAATAAAGATTATAGAAAAATAAAAATAGTAAAAATTGGTCACTCATACTTGCAAGTCAAATCAGAGTCTGGACATGGACTAAGGGAACTGGAGGTAGGCTGGAATGTCAGTCCGCCCCGGAACCTGAGGCGGCTAACCCCAAAAGCATCAAGATGGAAAAACCAACCAGGGGAAGAACATTCCGAGGGTAGTTGCCCCATGGGTTGTGAAAAGGACATAAGGGTCAAAGTCCCAAAAATGTTGTTCTTCTATATCTACCTCAGAGTACCGCCAGATGTTATAAAGGTTCAGGTACTGTGCAGCTGACCTAACTAACTGACTACTGGCTTACAATCCTGTGGCAGGGGATTATCCAGGAGTATCCGTTATCACTCAAGTCTGTGGCAGAGACTTTATTCGTTATCACTCAAGTCTGTGGCAGAGACTTTGTCCGTGCTTCTTAACAGCTGCTAGGTCGGTGTGAGAGGCCTATCCAGTTGTTGCAAGAACCAGAGACAGAGAGCTGTGTCATCTGGATTCAAGAATCGCATTAGTGATCTGCAGAACCAAGGTATCTGAACTTCCCCTAACCCTCCATCCCCTACCTGAAGTTGTGTAATAAAGCAATTGAGAAAAAGACTGGCAATCACCTTTTTCAAAACTACTAACATAGACTCTTAAGTTCTGGGACGGTGAAGTGTGGGGTAACGGCAGGACCCAAAATTATTTCCAGCAGCTCCTGCGGGGGTAGTGCTACACATACATAACACCTTTATTGTCTGTACTAAAGAGGATGCGTCTGTTTTTAAAATAAGTGCCCTAAAGCTCAATTGCCACCAAAATAGGGAATAGTTCTATCAAAACACTGTTTTTTAAGTAGCCCTTGAGCTTCCAGGCAGGATCCCAGGGCTCAGCGCACCAATGTGTTTTCCATATGGCCGCAAATCCCAGGGACCCGGCAGAATCCGTCTGAAGACAGAATTCCCCGCCCGTGACAAATTTGCTTTGCCAAACCGCCCTGCGTTGAAGTATTTCAAAAACCTTAACCAAACTATTAAATCCTCCCGTATCTCGTGTGATAATCTTACATGAGCTGATGGAGACTTGAGTCCAGCTATTGCCATATAAAGCCTCCGGGGAAGAAAGCCTCCCAACAGGCATTATACGGGTGGCAAATGTCAACTGACCCAGCAGTGTCTGAACCTCTATAAGAGTAACCTTCCTTTTCCTAATTAACAAAATAATACAACCTGTTACCCATTCTAGGAGAGAGACAAATGATTCAAAATAAAAACAAGATAAAGAACAGCACATAGGCAGGCATTTGTTGAAATAAAAATTTCCCGGAAATAAAAAGCCTAACAAATTAAATGACGCAGGGCCTATAGGCAGTAGCCTTCACGTCTGCCTTGGCCCACAGAGCTCCCGGACCTAATTCCTTCAAAATGACCAAAGCGTCCTAAAAGGAAGCATATGAAACAGACAAAATCTGGTCCCGTATTTGGTCATTTAGGGAATTACCTAAGGGAAGGGAATGACAAATGATGGATGAGCCTTTAAACTGGTTGTAAACCCACTTATGCAACTTGCACCTACAGGTAAGCCTAGATTAAGGCTTACCTGTAGGTACAAGAAATATCTCCTAAACCTACACGGTTTAGGAGATATTTGCAAAAAAGACAACGCCGTAGACAACGGTGCATTCACAGTCAGAATCCCATTCACAAATCCGACAAGAGACAGTGCGGAGGGGTGAGGGGGAGTAATGCTGGCTCCTGTAGCGCCGCCTCTTCGCCGGGCCCCTTTCCGGAAGGGAAGTGACACGCTGAGCTGACCGCCAAACCAAAACTTCCTTCATGGGTGGAACATCCTCTTCCTCCAAACCCATCGCTGGACTCCGGACTTCTCCTTCTTCCAGAGCCTCAGCAGCTCTGATGGGGCCCCTGGGAGTAGCATCCATGGCGGTGACTGTGTCGGCGGGGGCGGTGTCTGTTGCGGTGGAGGTGGCCCTGCCAACGACGGCTCCAGGAACTTCGGCTGTGCCTTGACCCGCAGATCGAGGTAGGTCGAGGCATCTTCGGATCCAGTTTTCCCCTCCTTCTTCTCTGGCTCTTTCGATGAGGCGCCTCAGAAGGGACATCTTCTTCAGCCTTAGTAGCGCTGTTTGCTCTGAGGAGAGACTCCTTGTACACCACAGCTGTTGCTACTGAGGTGATTGCACCTCTGGGGCTCTGAACCCCTTTTTCTATTTGAAATCCACACAGAAAAACCCCTTAAACTGCCCAGATACAGTGGTCACCTGACCTACCCAGAGTAAAAGGGCCAATGGGATGTCTTCCCGCAATTTTTAAAACTTGAGGGGATCTTTTTCAATTCTACAATACAACCCCCTTAAACTGCCCAGATACAGTGTCACCTGACTTTTCCAGAGGCCAAGGGCCAATGGACAGTCTTCCCGCAATTTTTTTTAACCTGAGGGGATACTAGAAACCCTGCTGCCGCAATCCCATGAGGCAAGGAGGGCTTAAAACAGTTTTTCCCCCTTTTCCTTACATTCCCTTTTCAGCCTTGGTGTGTGCTGACCAGAGGGTGGTTGGCATTGAGAGCAGGGGACCAGGGTTGCCAACCACCCGTAAAAATTTACGAACAGTTTGTACATTTTGGGCGATTTACAAGCTGTCCCTAAATGTCCTTAAAAAATATGGCCACGGACCAGCTTTGAAACTGCGCATGCAGGGGGTGGGGCAGGCATGCAGTGATGCCATGGCACCACTTGGCACCTTTTACAAATGAGGAAGGAGCCAGAGAGGACTGAAGGCCAGTGCCTTCTCTCACTTGCTGCATCAGTCGGATCTCTTCCCTGATTTTCCTGTCCTCAAGCAAGGGCTGTGGAAGAAGAAATAGAGGGGGATGTTGTCATGATGAAGAAGGCACAGAGTCTTATGTGTCGTGGCTGCTCCGACTGTAGATAGGAAGTCCCTGTATCGACTCTGTGTCTCTGTATGAATGGGGGGGAAGAGCACAAACGTGTCCTGTGAGGAAATTAAACACCTCTAGCATGTGCACTCTGTGTGCGGCCTGTAAAATATAGGACGGTGGGGCGGAGGAGAAGAAGACAGAATACAAAGCAGACGTGGTGATGACTGAAAGCATAGAAGATGTGAACCACCAAAATGACCGCTGCAACTCTGATGTAAGTAAGAACTCTGATGTAAAGGAGAATGCTGTGGACTCTGATGTAAGGGGGGGCTCTGGTGACCAGAGACCCCCTTACATCAAAGTTCCCCTTTACACCAGAGTCTACAGCGTTCCCCTTTACATCAGAGTTCTGTGGAATTTTGTGTAAGGACGGGGGGCTTTGGTGACCAGAGACCCCCTTACATTAGAGTTCCCCTTTATATGAGGGTCCACGGTGTTCCCCTTTACATCAGGGTCCGCAGAGTTCATTCTTATACTGTAAAGGGGAACCCGGCAGACTCTGATGTAAAGCAGGACTCTGATGTAAGGGAGAACTTTGTGGACTGTGATGTAGAGGGAAACCCTGGAGTCTGATGTAAGGGGAAAACTCTGTGGACTCTTGTGTAAGGTGGGGATTCTGGTGATCAGAGACCCCCTTACATCAGAGTTTATCTTTACACCAGAGTCTGCAGAATTGCCCCTTACATCAGTCTCCACAGATTTCTCCTTTATATCACAGTCCACGGCGTTCCCTCTTACATCAAGGTCAGCAGAGTTCCCCTTCACACTGTAAAGGGGGACTCTGCAGAGTCTGATGTAAGGGGAAACTCTGTGCTGGGTTTTACTACCCTGACCTTCATTTAAAGGAGAAACATATTTTTTTCCACTCTGTATATCTTAAACACATACCTAATAGCACTAGCCACATGGTTGTTTCTTAAATATTAATATTTTCACAGAAAACAGTCGTTTTATGTAATTTTTGGAAGTGTCAAGAACAAAATAGGCTTTGTCAGTAAATGTCATGTGTTGTGTCAGTAAACAATGGATGCTATCAGTATATTTTTGGTGTCCTGTCAGTAAATTTTACTTTGGGTGGTTGGCAACACTGCAGGGGACCCGGGTAAGCATTACACTAGGAAGAATGTTTTTTAGCTGTGACCCAGAATTAGCAGACAGACATAAAAACCCTCGTTACTCAGCGTTCAAGCTATACACGTCCTCCTCCATTGTAAGCACTAGTACAGTGGTCTCCCCTAATATGGCTCCTGTACAGGAGACACAGCTGATAGCGCACAGCGCCATCTCTAGTGTCGGACGTTTCCGATGACGCACTTCCTGCTTCCTGCACTTTCCGGAAACGGTGTGCAGTTTGCTGTGTAATCCCGCTGGGGTATATTATATTTATCCGGTGTTGTCGGGTCTGTGTCTCCGCTAATTTATCATGCCGGATTACTTGGGAGCCGATCAACGGAAGACCAAGAAGAAGGAGGAGGAGGAGAAGGAAGACAAACCTATACGGGGTGAGTAGCGGCCGGTAATCACATGACCACCCGGTCACCGGCGGTGTGAGCACCCCAGGGGTGTACAGGATGGGGCCATGTCCTGTCTGTTATCGTTCTGCTCCTCACTATAATACCCGTGTTCTGTTGTGTGTTTCAGCTCTGGATGAAGGGGACATCGCCCTACTGAAGACATATGTAAGTTAGCATGCTAACTCTGGGTTTTTATTTGATCATTTTTGTTATATTGGGCAGTGTTTATTATAAAACTAAAGACAACAGAGAGAGGGTTATAACCCCCCCCCCCTGTGTTTATTTTGCCATCTGTGCATCTAATGGGGAGATTTCCCCTCGCTTCCTGTCCCATTGCCAAAACAGGAAGTGATGGGCAATCCCTTCAAAGTGAAGAAATCCTTGGTTGTCACCAGAACTTGTCCCAATTGGAAGATTTCCCATCTATTCCTTTTTTACTTTCGCTTATAACAGCAAACAGGACAAATATAGAGGGTGCGTCTCCTTAACCACTTGAAGACCAGGCCTTTTTCTGGCACCTTTTGTGTAACCACTTGCCGACCACCATCCGCATATAATAGTGCGGAAAGGCGGCTCGGCTGCGCAAACGGACGTACCTGTATGTTGGCCTGGGCATGTAGTACTGCGGATGGGCGTGCGCAGTACCACATGCAGCTGAATACATGAATATGTAGCTAAATACAAATTTGGCCTAAACTGAAGAATACATATTTGTATTTTTTAAGGATATGTATTTTATAGCAGAAAGTAAAAATTACTGTATTGGCGTATAACACTTTTTTTTTTTTTTTTTTTACCCCTGAAAATGGAGAGTAAACTGTGCCTGCGTGTTATACGCCAGGGAGCCGTGGAAAGTTTTTTTTTTTTTTTCCCCCTGAAACTTCCCTCTTAAGGTTAGGGTGCGTGTTATACGCCGATAAATACGGTATTTATTTTTTCCTTAAATTGTCAGGTATTTTTTTTTGTTTTATAGCGCAAAAAATAAAAACTGCAGAGGTGATCAAATACCACCAAAAGAAAGCTCTATTTGTAAAAAAAGGACATGAATTTTGTTTGGGTACAACGTCGCACGACTGCGCAACTGTCAGCTGCGTATCTAGGGCTGCAACTAACGATTATTTTCATAATCGATTAGTTGACCGATTTATTGTTTCGATTAATTGACTAATCGGTTAATGACCCCAAAAAAAAAGAAGAAAAGGTAATTTTGCTGCGATTTGCATTTTTTAAAAATTTTTGGGCCAATTTGTTGGGCAGATTACAAAACACAAATTGCCGCAAAAACACATTACATGCTTTTCTGCAGCTTCTCCATTGAAGTATATTAAACTAAAATGGCACCGTTATAAAAAAAAAAAAAAGTCCTTGCCCTTTCCAAATACGCAGCAGCTGAAAATATCATGGATGTGAACGTGTCCCATAGAAACCATGTAAATGAACTGTAGTGTGTTTCTGCAAAAAGCACCAAAAAACAAGGTGTGACCCGGGCCTGAGATGTTTAGTAACATGGGGTTAAAAAAACTAAAATTAGTACAAAAAGAGCAAATAATCGCTACTGTAAGGGGTTCATTTTTTTTACTGTGGGACAGTGAAAGTAATATTTACAGTAGCAATTTGCTCTTTTTGTATTATAAAGGGTTAATTTTTTTTTTTTTTTTAACCTCATTATGTTTCTGGCCGATTAATCGATTATGAAATTAATCAATTACAATTTTCATAATCGATTAGTTGTCTCGGCCCTTGTCGTATCGCAAAAAATGGCCTGGTCATTAAGGGGGGAAATCCTTCCGGGGATATTTGCTTGAAAAGATAAAAAGTTAATTTTGTTACATGACCGCACAATTGTGATTCAAAGTGTGACTGCTGAAAATTGGCCTGGGCAGGAAGGGGCTGAGATGGCTCATATTATTTGAAGATTTATTATTTACTGATTATAACAAGTGACACGTCAAAAGACCGCGCATTACTTTTGAACTAAACGCAACACAAGATACCTGCTATTACCTTTATTAGTGCACTTCTCTGATTTAGTTTAAATTACTGGAGCCCGGGTCTTCCTGACTTCATGGCTAAGAACCTGCCAAACATCATGCCACAGTCCAATGAGGCTGCCTGAGTGTCCATGGCCAGTGGGTGGAAAGTAACTATAAAGCCTGAGAAAGCCAGGTCACTATACTAAAGTAAACCAAAATCCGTATGGTCTTTTCAGAATTAGATTTTTAGGAACATCCTCCTAATAATTTTCTCTTGTTCCAGGGACAAAGCACATATTCTAGGCAGATTAAACAGGTGGAAGATGACATTCAACAGCTTCTCAAGAAAATTAATGAGCTCACAGGTAAGAACACACTTTTCATTCTTAAACGAAGAACTCACTGATTCCAAGTGCTGATGGAAATCTAATGCATAGCTGCCAGAACATTCAAATAGATCAGTTATATGTATTTTAGCTTAGTATTTAAAACCCTGGTCTTAAATACTATGTACCCAAATATAAAATAAATGTACATGGTCACGCAAGATTTACAACCAGCACTGCTACTTTAATAATCAGTGCAGGGCGATTCCCACAAGCTGAAGATGGTTGGCAGCATCTAGCTATTAGTCTCTGTGACCAGTCTTGCCTATCTGGCTAGGGCTTGCAGATAAATAATGCTGACCACACCTAGGCTGTACAGTGCAAAGTAGAAAGTGCTGGGCTGTAAAGGTACTAATCTATTTTATTTGTGGCAGCCAATGTTTGTCATGTTGGGGACACCATGTAGGCTTGATGGCAGTGTACTTAGAGAGTGCACCCGTGCAGGCTGCAGCTGACCTGGTACAGGGAATCGCAGAGATGAGGACATTGGAAAGCATGGGATACAGGACTCACAGGAATGACAAGAGTATAGTTTAGCACAGAGGTGTGCTGGTCAGGCAGGCAGGACACAAACACTTTTCTGCACCAGGGTGCAGGACTCACATGGAGACAGGAGTATCTTGGCAGCAGTGGGATGCTCAGCTTACAGGAACACAGATGTCTCAATAACTTATGAGATACTTGGAAGTGCCCAGGGGTCCCAGGGAATGCAGGTACTCAAGGAGACATTAAACTGCATGGCTGAATTTGCTTTGTATTTGGACCAAACTCGTGCAGGCCCCCTTTTTTTTTTTTTTTTTTTTTTTATATGTCCGCACCTGAATCGGATCACATGGGTGTTCACACCCATACGATCCAATTCCTGTCCGAATTCACAGTTCGCACTGCGATCTGCGAACCGATCTAGGGGTGTCATTAACTTTGTATTGACACCCGCAGCAGTTCGCAGCGGGCAGTGCGAACTGCCTGCGAGTCAGGGGCGATGAGGGAACCTGCACTGGATTTGCAGGGTTTCCCGCACAAGTGTGAACTGAGCCTTAGACTTGTTAAAGGGAATCTCCACTTTTTTTTTATTTTTGTTTTTTATTTATTTTTGTAAAAGGGGGGAGACAAATAAATTGCTTCAATTGTACCCTTTAAGAATCTCATGAAAGCTATAGGCCCCCCTCCCCAAAAATATTCACATAAACACAACTTTGCATTCAATGCCTTTATGTACTTTATTTTATTGCAATTTAGTATAGAGGTGGAGATACCTTTTTAAAATGCTGATATTGCTTTGTGCCTGACTGTGTGCTGGTGGGTAAGCTTGTATGTCTTTTTTTATTTATTTTAGGCATTAAGGAATCTGACACAGGACTTGCTCCTCCAGCACTTTGGGATCTGGCTGCTGATAAACAGACTCTGCAGAGTGAACAACCACTTCAGGTGGCCAGGTACTGATCTTTGAACTTCCATAATGCGTTTCTAATGTTTGATCATTGAAAATCGCAATACACGGAGAATAAAAATAGAACAGAGTGAATGCTCTTGTGTTTCCAGCTATGATTAAACACTAAGACAGTGTGAAACGTGTCAGCTTTGACCAGAATTTTGTGACTTGCTGTGTGTCATTTGGATTTTGAAGATTTTACATAAGGCTTTTATTGGAGTGCTGCTGTCCAGAAGACTTGATCTTTTGTTTCCTGATTATTATTATAATTATTATTAATAATAATAATAATAATATTTTTTCTTTTTATTTTTTTAACCAGGTGTACAAAAATAATTAATGCGGATTCTGAGGACCCAAAGTACATAATTAATGTTAAGCAGTTTGCAAAGTTTGTGGTGGACCTCAGTGACCAGGTTGCTCCTACTGACATAGAAGAAGGAATGAGAGTTGGGTAAGAGCCCTTCTTAGTTCTGTGGTAAAATCAAATCGATATTTGGTATGTATTTTTGGCAAACTGTAAAGTGTTCTTTACCGTGTGTTTTGTGCAGAGTGGACAGAAACAAATACCAAATTCATATACCCTTGCCTCCAAAAATTGACCCCACAGTTACTATGATGCAGGTAAGGGTTTTCATTAAATAAAATGAGAGGTAAGCATTTATATTTATTTCTTTTTAATAAAAGCAATTTTGCTTCCCCCCCCCCCTGCACAGGTGGAGGAGAAACCAGATGTGACCTACAGTGATGTTGGAGGCTGCAAAGAGCAGATTGAAAAGTTAAGGGAAGTCGTGGAAACTCCTTTGCTTCACGTGAGTAGATTTTGATAAGGTCCTTATGATGTATGTGTGATATTGAAGCCTCTCAGTCGTATGGGTGGTATTAGAAACATACATTTTTTGATTGCTGCCTGTCTGCCTGTAGTGAATATAATTCAAGGTAGTGCTGTCTCTCCCAATCAATAAAATCTTTTTCTTCCCTTTTTTTTAAAAATTTTTTTTTCAGCCTGAGCGGTTTGTTAATCTGGGTATTGAGCCACCAAAAGGAGTGCTTCTGTTTGGCCCTCCAGGAACAGGAAAAACCCTTTGTGCACGTGCCGTAGCCAACAGGACTGATGCCTGCTTCATTCGAGTTATTGGCTCAGAACTGGTCCAGAAATACGTAGGAGAGGTGAGCATTGCATTTTCTGTAAATCACAATCTTAAAGCAAATCTAAAGTTCAGATAAAGATATTCAGTTTGAAAGAATTTGTTCCAGAAAACTTTTATAGTACTACCTACACTTTCCCATCATGGTAATTGCACAAATGTGACTGTCAAATACACACCTCTTAAAGCGGAGTTCCACTCAAAAGTGGAACTTCCGCTTATCTCTCTTGGCACCTTTCAGGGGGAGGGGGAACAGGTACCTGTTTTTCACAGGTTCCCCCCCCCCCCCCTTCTCCACCTCCGGACACGGCGCCGTGGCTCCGTCCCTCGGAAGCTCACCCCCCCCTCCTTTTTTTTTTTCCTCCGCTGCTGGGCCAATAAGAAAGTGCTGTGCGCTTCGCGCAAAAGGCAACGGGCTGTGAAGGCGAAAGGCTCCACTGCCAGTTTCCAGTAAAAGGATGGGCGGCAGTGGTCGCAGACCTGAAAATCGTTTGGGGTGCTAACATCGTGGGAACCCTGGACGGGTAAGTGTCCTAATATATTAAGTCGTCGGCTACAGTTTTATTTTTTTATTTTTTTTTAATGAAAAAAAATCTGTGATGTGGCGTGTCTGTTACTCTACTATACAAGCATTGAGTACTGGAATAGTAGCCTTTCTACTAAATGAAACAATTAAATTATGACATTTGCTAGCCAAAAAGAGTAAAAAAGTGTGGGCTTTAAAACAGCGATGAAGAGCACTTCCTGTAGGATAAAATGTCTCAAACTTATCTTCAGGGTTAGGAAAGAGACCAAACGGGCATAACCTAGGGTCAACTGTCAGAGGTGAGCCCATCTTATTCTGAAGGAATTGAACCACTTGCAACCAGTAGTCGTGTATGGCTGGACATTCCCACAGTATGTGGAAGGCGGTCTCCTGGGGATCAGAACATCTGGGACAAGTAGGGGGGTGAGAGGGTGGTATCTTGCAATGCGTACTAGATTCAGGTAAGCTCTATCTTAAATTTCAAGTTATGAAAGGCGATCTGAAGCCTTGGGACACACCTGTTTACATGCATCTAGTATTTCGGCCCAGTACTCATCCTCCACATCCCCGATATCCTGCATCCATCTGGATTTCAGTTGGTAGGCCAACTTAGTGGCTGAGGGAGTGATGAGATCAGTGTAGAATATAGATATCAGCTTCTTGGGGGGCAGAGCCTAGTATTGTAGCCAGGATGGGGAGGGCCAGGAAAGTGTGTGTGTGTGTGTGTGTATATGTATGTATGTGTGTGAGTGTGTGTGTGTGTGTATATAGATAGATAGATAGATAGATGGTTTTGTGGTCTGACTAAGGGTAGACACCCAATATAACGCACCTCATCCCAAATTTGTGACAAAATGTAGAAAAAGAAGTAAACGGGACTATAGCGGTGCTAGCGTTTAGTATTTAGACAACAGTGGAAGACTCAATTCATTAGATTAAAAAAAAGGGGATTTATTGAACAGGTAGTACAAAATATTTAATTAAATTTACATATGTATATATATAAGCGTTTTCACAAATTTTCAAAAATAGGGCATAGCTGATATGGTGGTTAATTAGATGTTAAACCAAAGAGATCATACGTGGTCCCAACATGTTTCGCCCATCGGGGCTTCGTCAGGGGAAGTATGTCTCAAATGTGAGAGTACATCGAACATAGCTGTTAAAATAGACAATAAAAGGATTCATATTAACATATTGTAAATTGGTTTAAATAGAATTTAGAAGATCGATCTGTAAACAGGTCCACAGTTGGCAAAAAGAATAACGACTTACCACCATTAAAGCCCTAGATGAAATAAATGGGGGTGGCGACAAGAGAAACCTCTGCACGCTAATAGAGGAAGGAGAGGAATCTCCTCCTCGGTGTAAGACGTAGGCGGAGCTCCGAGCATACAAACCCTCACAGTGACCGCATACAAACCCTCACAGTGACCGCTTAAGAGACCTAGCCAAAATAGATCAAAAGAATATATATAAATGAATTGAATCAAATTAGAGAAAGAACCCCATTAGAGTTTATTAATTTAAATGAATATAATTAATATGTGAAAGCAATATAGAGGTAATAAAGTAAAAGTTATATATTATAGTGGTCAATAAATTTTGATCTAATTGGGGTTAATGGTCCAGTTAGCCCGATCATTTATGGGGCAGATTAAATCACTATTAGGTTAAATATTCTGGTTTTACTCACATTAAAATCAAAATTGAGAGAAAAAAAAAAAAAAAGGAAGAAAATAGAGCGGATGAGATGATGCCTGATTATCCACTGGATACAAAATATCCGATTAAGATGCATTCATAGGACATGAACCTTCAGAGAACTTTAGTCCAGTGAAGAGAAAGTTCCAGAAGATGAAATTATTCTAAAAGTCAAATATGTTGTATATTAATCAGTTATCCACAAAGGGACGTCTTGAGTAGAAACAGTAAGTGTATAATAAAAATAATCCATCATTAGGTATTGTCATAAATATGGAATTAGCATTGTGCGGTTTTTATATTTTTTTCATATTATTTAAATTATGTATAGATAGAATAATAAGGGAATGATCACTCAGCATGTTAGACAAAAACAGATTGAGGAGCCAATGGCCCAAACCAAGCTGTTAGTGTTGGATGAAGTAATACATTGTCTTGTGTATTATTAAACATACAGCATAACAATGCTTTTCGTCTGAAAGTATGACAAAAGGACATCTAATGAAGTAACAATCATAACAATTTAACAAAGCCCAAAAAATTAAGGGACTAGTAATGTACAGGAGACAGTGTGTCAGATTCTCAGATAAGCAGCAGATGGTTACCTTGAAACAGAGTTGTGGATAAATGTCAGGCTGCCTCACCGAACCGCTCTGGTTAGTGTGCAGTCTGATAATGCCGGCTTTTGAGCGATCACCAACTCGGCCGGCGTCTGACGTCACCGGCGGAGTGCGGACGTGACAACGTTAGTGCGCATGCGCCCAGGGTCCCGAAGCTGTGCCAAAACTACAAGACCCAGAATGCCTAGCGCCCAGGGGAGGGGACTTGGTCTCACGCACCAACGTCATTAGAAACAAAGTTTCCAATGAGGCGGAGCGGGATCATGTTGTAATGTATCATAGTATGGTAAAGCTTGGTGAGAATAGTAAAACCAAATTCGGGGATAATGGGAAAGCAGAAGCTGCAACAGAACGTGTAAATTGGGCAGACCCAGCGATTGCCGGATATGCCCTGGGTGTCCGTATGAGGGCTGTAAGGAGCCCAGAGATTCCATCACAATCAGGCACCCTGTACATGTTCTCATTGCAGACCCTCAGAGACCAAGGATGAAGTCGCTCTTTTGTCAATGATGGCGGGTACAGTTAACCAACCAAAAAAAGCCGTACCCGCCAACTTCCAGGGAGAAGTTACAGAACGATCTTGGAAAACAACATAGTTCACATAATGTACATTGCACATGTTTAAATTTAAACATAAATCTTCGACATCAAGGACAATTTAGGAAAAAACATACTTATATAGAACATAACTAAATGAATGATAATTATTAGAAAATAAATTTAATATCGAACAATAACAGCAGTTTAATTTTATTTAACTAAATTGATTTACAAATAAACATTAAGAAGGAAAGGGGAAGGGGGTAAAAAAGGAAGGAAACAGAGGACTCCTAGAGCAGGGAAGAGGGGGGATGTGGACAACCTAGATCATTGCAAGTCAATGCAGATCGGCCAATCATAGGAAGGGTCTAAAGCTAAGATTTTCGTTAAAGCCAGGGAAAACAGTTGCCTCTAGATTGTAAATCCAGCGAGCCTCTAATTCTAAAACTTTGCTACAATTAGAGGCTCGCTGGATTTACAATCTAGAGGCAACTGTTTTCCCTGGCTTTAACGAAAATCTTAGCTTTAGACCCTTCCTATGATTGGCCGATCTGCATTGACTTGCAATGATCTAGGTTGTCCACATCCCCCCTCTTCCCTGCTCTAGGAGTCCTCTGTTTCCTTCCTTTTTTACCCCCTTCCCCTTTCCTTCTTAACGTTTATTTGTAAATCAATTTAGTTAAATAAAATTAAACTGCTGTTATTGTTCGATATTAAATTTATTTTCTAATAATTATCATTCATTTAGTTATGTTCTATATAAGTATGTTTTTTTCCTAAATTGTCCTTGATGTCGAAGATTTATGTTTAAATTTAAACATGTGCAATGTACATTATGTGAACTATGTTGTTTTCCAAGATCGTTCTGTAACTTCTCCCTGGAAGTTGGCGGGTACGGCTTTTTTTGGTTGGTTAACTGTACCCGCCATCATTGACAAAAGAGCGACTTCATCCTTGGTCTCTGAGGGTCTGCAATGAGAACATGTACAGGGTGCCTGATTGTGATGGAATCTCTGGGCTCCTTACAGCCCTCATACGGACACCCAGGGCATATCCGGCAATCGCTGGGTCTGCCCAATTTACACGTTCTGTTGCAGCTTCTGCTTTCCCATTATCCCCGAATTTGGTTTTACTATTCTCACCAAGCTTTACCATACTATGATACATTACAACATGATCCCGCTCCGCCTCATTGGAAACTTTGTTTCTAATGACGTTGGTGCGTGAGACCAAGTCCCCTCCCCTGGGCGCTAGGCATTCTGGGTCTTGTAGTTTTGGCACAGCTTCGGGACCTTGGGCGCATGCGCACTAACGTTGTCACGTCCGTACTCCGCCGGTGACGTCAGACGCCGGCCGAGTTGGTGATCGCTCAAAAGCCGGCATTATCAGACTGCACACCAACCAGAGCGGTTCGGTGAGGCAGCCTGACATTTATCCACAACTCTGTTTCAAGGTAACCATCTGCTGCTTATCTGAGAATCTGACACACTGTCTCCTGTACATTACTAGTCCCTTAATTTTTTGGGCTTTGTTAAATTGTTATGATTGTTCATTAGATGTCCTTTTGTCATACTTTCAGACGAAAAGCATTGTTATTCTGTATGTTTAATAATACACAAGACAATGTATTACTTCATCCAACACTAACAGCTTGGTTTGGGCCATTGGCTCCTCAATCTGTTTTTGTCTAACATGCTGAGTGATCATTCCCTTATTATTCTATCTATACATAATTTTAAATAATATGAAAAAAATATAAAAACCGCACAATGCTAATTCCATATTTATGACAATACCTAATGATGGATTATTTTTATTATACACTTACTGTTTCTACTCAAGACGTCCCTTTGTGGATAACTGATTAATATACAACATATTTGACTTTTAGAATAATTTCATCTTCTGGAACTTTCTCTTCACTGGACTAAAGTTCTCTGAAGGTTCATGTCCTATGAATGCATCTTATTCGGATATTTTGTATCCAGTGGATAATCAGGCATCATCTCATCCGCTCTATTTTCTTCCTTTTTTTTTTTTTTCTCTCAATTTTGATTTTAATGTGAGTATAACCAGAATATTTAACCTAATAGTGATTTAATCTGCCCCATAAATGATCGGGCTAACTGGACCATTAACCCCAATTAGATCAAAATGTATTGACCACTATAATATATAACTTTATTACCTCCTATATTGCTTTCACATATTTAATTATATTCATTTAAATTAATAAACTCTAATGGGGTTCTTTCTCTAATTTGATTCAATTCATCTATTTATATATATTCTTTTGATCTATTTTGGCTAGGTCTCTTAAGCGGTCACTGTGAGGGTTTGTATGCTCGGAGCTCTGCCTACGTCTTACACCGAGGAGGAGATTCCTCTCCTTCCTCTATTAGCGTGCAGAGGTTTCTCTTGTCTCCACCCCCATTTATTTCATCTAGGGCTTTAATGGTGGTAAGTCGTTATTCTTTTTGCCAACTGTGGACCTGTTTACAGATCGATCTTCTAAATTCTATTTAAACCAATTTACAATATGTTACTATGAATCGTTTTGTTGTCTCTTTTAACAGCTATGTTCGATGTACTCTCACATTTGAGACATACTTCCCCTGACGAAGCCCCGATGGGCGAAACATGTTGGGACCACGTATGATCTCTTTGGTTTAACATCTAATTAACCACCATATCAGCTATGCCCTATTTTTGAAATTTTGTGAAAATGCTTATATATATATATATATATACATACATACATACATACATACATACATACATACATACGTAATTTTATTAAATATTTTGTACTACCTGTTCAATAAATGGATAAATCCCCTTTTTTTTAATCTAATGAATTGAGTCTTCCACTGTTGTCTAAATACTAACGCTAGCACTGCTATAGTCCCGTTTACTTCTTTTTCTACATTTTGTTATATATATATATATATATATATATATATATATATATATATATATGTGTGAGCATGCCGTAGTTTGTAAATATCAGAAAAACTCATCCTTAAGCTCTTGAAAAGATTTTAGCCTGGCTAAACCTGAAAACCTGGTATAGATCTAGGACTCCCCTGGATGTCCAAAGGATGTAATCCGGTATTGTTAGGAGTTATGGTAATTGAGTGTTGCACCATAAAGGCGTGTGAGCATGGAAAGCGGGTGCCCCAGTTATGTGGACAGCAAGGTCCCAGATTTTCAGGTGATGGCTAGCCATACTGAAACGGTCATAGCGTTCTTGCGTACCCCTCGTCCCAAGCAAGACAAACAGTGACACTTAAAGTGGTTGTAAACCCTTACACACCACTTTATCCTACAGATAAGCCTATAATGAGGCTTACATGTAGGTACTGGAAATATCTCCTAAAACTGCACGAAAGTGACCGTCGGATCCTGCGTGCATGCGCAGGAGTGACGTCACACAACTCCGACCAATCAGAGGGGTGACGATGGATACGGCCACCAGGGCAGACATTGCGGGCTTCGTTTGCAGACAAGTGGCAAATAATGGACTAATATGCGATGCATACTAGCCCATTATGCTTGTTCTTTGCAGGGAACAAAAGAGAAAGTAAAAACCCATCAGGGTTTACTTCCTCTTTTAACCTTTGGTATAAGTAGAAATAGTGAGAAAGCTGGGAAGCTATGTAATATGTAAAAATCTGGAATGGCTGCCCCCCCCAGGGAAACAGGGTTTTTTAAACGATCGCCAGGGTAGTTTGTGGCGCCTGGATCGCCAAAGGGATTGGGACTAGAATCCATAATTCAAAAGAATTTGAGGGATATAAACTGGGGCATGCCACACTAGGTCAAGGCTCGACAATCCCCGGGCGCCAGGTCGCCATTGCGACTAGAATTAGTGACCTGGCGACTGGGGCAGCACAGCTGAGGTTACCTGCATCTCCGTGCGCCCCCCCGCGATCGTGTGATCTCGTCGGGCCGCGCCGTCCGGTAATTTAGGCCGCGGCTTTGCGGCCTTCTGCAGGCCTAGGCTTCGTTCTGTAATCTGGCGCCATCTTGTGGTGGCCGTTGGTATGACAAGACAACCAGCAATGCTTGCCTGTTTCACTGCCCACCCATCTCCTTCCCTTTACTTAGAAGTTAACCCCCAAACATTATATGTGTGTGTGTGTGTGTGTGTAATATATATATATATATATTTTTTTTTGTTTTTATTCTAACACCCTAGAGAATAAAATGGCGGTCGTTGCAATACTTTCTGTCACACCGTATTTGCGCAGCGGTCTTACAAGCGCACTTTTTTGAGGGGGAAAAAAAACACTTTTTTAAATTAAAAAAGACAAAAGTAAAGTTAGCCGAATTTTTTTTTATATTGTGAAAGATAATGTTACGCCAATTAAATTTCACGCTTCAAAATTGCGTCCGCTCGTGGAATGGCGACAAAATTTTACCCTTTTAAAATCTCCATAGGCGACATTTAAAAAAATTCTACAGGTTGCATGTTTTGAGTTATTGCTCTCGCTCTACCGATCGCGGCGATACCTCACATGTGTGGTTTAAACACTGCTTTCATATGCGGGCGCTACTCACGTATGTGTTCGCTTCTGCACGCATTGGTCGTAAAAAAAAAAAAAAAAAACCTGGCTCCTAACTTTTTTTTAGCTGGCTCCTAGATTGCAAGCAAATTTGTCAAGCCCTGCACTAGGTAAAGTATTTTGGCAGTAAAATCATTTTTGATTAGGTTGATTCTTCCCATAACCCCTTAAGGGGAGGCGGCTCCATACCCGAGTCGGTAGATGAGCGATTTGTACCCCCTAAATAAGGAGACTCACCCTGGCTAGGGGTAGAGAAGCTTGGAGTGGCGAGGGCACCGAGGGATCTATGGGTAGGATTTGGGATTTCTCCCAATTGATCCTAAGACCTGAATGCGTCCCATTCAGGTCTTAGGTCTTCATAGTCATTAGTTCATACATTTTTCTAAGTTCTGCAAGGTGGATGTGGCAACATCACCTGATGCCAGCTTTGGACATAAAGTTTTGCAGGTGGATGTTTGACTGGCCTGTATCATTTTCTCTTAAGACTGGTAGTTAATTTTTCCGTTCTATGTCTTGCCCGCCCTGTTGTGGCACTGTTTTGGGATGGCCCATTAGGTGATGATCTAAACCAGGAACTATTCAAAGCATGACTCTAGTGAGAAATGTCACAGTTGCCAATGTACTCCTGTCAGCTCTCAACTGAATTTCAAGCCCTCATGTCTTTGTTTAGGTCCCCAGTTGCCAAAGATGGCACCTTCCTCCGCTCCGTGTGGGGAGTTTGACCAACAGAAGGGGTTGCCCTCTGGATGATTTTTGAAGTTGTACCTAGAATCCTACTCCTGCAGCTGGCACGTTACCAGAGACTAAAATGGATAAAAGAAACGAGGGGGGGGGCACCTCTAAGTGTAGTATTACAACAGTAACATTTATTGCACAAGATTAAAAACACTTACAAGATATAAGTGGGAGTCATGCTTATCATAAGTAAGTAGTCCTGGCAGTTCTACTGCGTCCCACAGGCTCCTCGCACGTCCTGGGTAGCTGGGAAAGGTTCTGGTGTGATGTTGTGCTGAATAGCTGTACACTCAGGAAAACCAGGTGGTAGTCGGCTCCATGCTGTCCAGCTTGAACCGGAAGAGGAAGGGAAGAGGAAGAGGAAATTCTGTCACCAGCAGGGGGCCAGTAGAAGGAGCTGTGAGCTCCGAGCGCGTAGCCTTTCATTCCAGAGATAGTTCAGACCCCTTCCTCCCGCCCCATGCTGGTGACATCATCCCACTTATATCTTGTAAGTGTTTTTAATCTTGTGCAATAAATGTTACTGTTTTAATACATTTAGAGAGGCACCCCCCCCCCCCCCTTGTTTCTTTTATGTTTTGCAGAGTTGCTGGACACGCTCTGAGGATGGCTGCCTCTTTTGAAATTACCTCCTTACCATGCTTCAACTTTGTTTTTACCTAAAGACTGACTAATCAAATGTACATTATTACAAACTAAGGGCATTGCCTCCTGGAGCGCCAGATACCCAATTTACGGATACTAAAATAGAAGCTGTGTCCTCCATTGAAAGCATAGAAAGGGATTTCACGGGGAGTACAAAAAAAAATAGAACTGGATATAATGGTTAAATGAGTTCTTCTTCCTTTTTTTTTACACTAAAGCACTGAAAAGGTGGAATAAAAATGCAGCAGGTTTTACATTTTTTTTTTTTTTTGCAATGAGGAAGATTGAGAAATGTTGATTTCTTTGTCTATTCATGTTGTAGGGTGCTAGAATGGTGCGTGAGCTGTTTGAAATGGCCAGGACAAAGAAAGCCTGCCTCATTTTCTTTGATGAAATTGATGCCATTGGTGGTATGTATTCCTAACCCTAAGCCATGTTTGATGATGTTTTATGGAACTTATTATTGGTACTGTTTATAAATTCTTTTGACTTTCAAGTTCTCTGACATGTTAAAGTGGTTGTAAACCCTTTTGTCTGTCTTTTACCTATAGGTAAGCCTAGAAAAAGGCTTACCTAATAGGTAGTGGAAAGATCTCCTAAACGTGCGCCGTTTAGGAGATATTTCACTTGTAGTGCGCCAATGGCGTTGGCGCATGCGCTCTGAAGAAACGGACCTCCGCGCCATTTCTTCCCCAGTGTGTGCCGTGACTGACGGCGAGGAGGAGAAGAAAAATAGAAAATCCTAGGGGAAACAAAGTAAAGAAGATAGATGTGATAAGTATGGGTTCTAACATAGGAAATTTACACTTGCTGCCACTCTTCACCCTATTCCCTCCCCCCCTTCTTTTTTTTTTTTTTTTTCTCTTGGATTTGTTTTGACTGTTTTGTCTAGTTTTTGTCTTGTTTTTCGGAGTTTTATATATGAAGATGTATTTGAAATTGGCTAGACAAAATAACTACATTATCTATCTATATATGTATGAATCTTTCAATGTCTGTATTATAACTCCATAATAATAAAATCAGATTGAAATAGAATTACTGCTCTAATTCATGATATGTGTATTGCAATGTGTTTTTGTGCTTGGGTGCCCCTGCTGTGTGCGTTTTTACATTTGAGCAGGGAGTGGGGGCCCTCAAAGTTTTTTGAGGAGATTGTATGTACCCCTTTCTAAAAGGCTCCTGAGGTCTTACCTGTCCTCCAATGAATCTAATGCAGTGCATATTGCACAACATTAGGGTCTTCCCTAGCCATACATGCCCGTGGGAAGTGATGTTGCACATTGCTCCTTGGTCAACAAGAAGGCAAGTAGAGCGAATGCATGTCCACTCGGTTCCTTGACCTTTACCAAGGAGCACCTGCCATACCGGTCCTGGTCATGCCGATGGCCACCTGCAGCTCGGGATACATGATGGAGGCACCCACTCTAAGGGGTCGACCTTTTATCAGGGGGTTTGGAAGCAACCAGGTGTTCATCAAAAAGTGGATCCCTGCATGAAACTAATGTAAAATAAATCCTTTAGTGTACTATGTCTGATGGCTTACGCTTTAGGTACTGTTTGTATCCTCATATAGGGAGGCCCCCATTCACATCAAGCTGACTTGTTGTGGCGCTTTTAGCAAATGTGTTTTTGTGTTAAAGACCATCACTAGGGAGAACAGAAAATGCTCCTTTGCAGCTGGGCTGCATCGCGCTGCAAGAGTTAAATGCTTGTTTTTTTGTCTAGGAGCACTTTTACTTTTGCAGTCCTCTTCTTCCCCCCTCCTGTGCGTTGTGCTGCAACCCAGTTGCATTCCCTCCATATATCATGTGTGGTGTATTTTCAGTGTATTGCGGTTACAGCAGCATAGGTGTGTATGGGCCCTTAATTTAAAGCTGAACTGTTGAATTAACAAATATAAAAGACGTATATTATCCTTTTGAGTTTTGGTGTGCTGTGTGCATTTCTTCGAGATTTGTGTAATAATCCCAATGTGAAAGTTTGCCTCTGTGTTGGGCCTTCCTGTAATAAAGAACGGTCACTGCTTGATGTTCGATCTCCTTGTGCAGGGTGACTGGGCTTGTATCGGCCCCCCTACCCATATAAAAAATCTGCAGGACATGAAGTGAAAGTAAATCTCCCCAATGGGACACAAATGGCAGAGAAACTGACGGGTTATAACCCTCCCTTTATGCAAAAAAGTTTTGCCTTTATTTCTACTTAAATGAAATGTTTGTGCTTGGAGTTCAGCTTTAAACAAGCGGGTCGGTATCATTTTTTTTTGTAACTATTATACTGTATGTGTAATTCTTATAAATGCTTGATAGGTGCCAGATTTGATGATGGAGCAGGAGGTGACAATGAAGTCCAGAGAACTATGTTGGAACTCATCAATCAGTTGGATGGGTTTGATCCCAGAGGAAACATTAAAGTGTTAATGGCCACAAACAGACCTGACACATTGGACCCAGCTTTGATGAGGCCTGGCAGACTGGACAGAAAAATTGAATTCAGTTTACCTGATCTTGAGGTAAGGAGGAATTGCAACAGACATCATAATTCTTAGTTGTGTGTTTATTTTAATGTACATTCCAGTCTAATGTGAACAGTTTGCAAAGAAATTAATGCTGGCCATGCGCACAGCTATTTATTGCAACCTTGCACCAACAGTTTGAGCCCATGAAACAAATTTATTGTTGGATGTTGCCTTGATCTGTTCAGTGTTGCAGATCCAAAGTGAAGGTCTGCCTTGGTTATCCTCTACTATAAATCACTGATCTGAAGCAGATCTGGTATCGCAGCCTTTCCTGCAATTCACTGAGATGTGAAAGAAAGGATGGGAATGGTGCCAACGGCAGTAAGGTCCCTTTCACACTGGGGAGGGGCGCTGGCGGTATAGCGGCGCTCTTTTTAGTGCCGCTATACTGTAGTCTTTACGGTGATGTTCGGCCGCTAGCAGGGTGATTTTAACTGCCCGCAATGCGCCTCTGCAGAGGTGCATTGCGGGCGTTATTACCGCAGTTTCCCATTGCTTTCAATGGGCAGCAGCGGTAAAGGAGTGGTAAACACACCGCTCCAAAGATGCGGCTAGCAGGACTTTGAGTGGTCCTGCTAGCACACCGCTTCAGTCTAAAAGCCTTCGGACATTCACACTGAAGGGCACGATTTTTTTCAGGCGGTATAGCGGTGGTATTTTTAGCGCTAAATCACCTGAAAAACGTGTCAGTGTGAAAGGGGCCTTACTTGTCTTGTGTGCTGATCTAATTTAGATAGCAATTTTCACTGGCTGCTGATAAGTAATGGAATGTTTCCAGGGTAGTGTCACATTTATGTAATTCTTTATCTGTACAGTTGGTAATGGAAGTGGGTTGGCAACCCTGGGCACAAGTATGAAATAGCTTTCCATCGTCTCTGCCTGCATCCTTTTGGAAAGCAGACCACCATGTGTATAAAATATTGGAAAATGAGGGTAGCATTTCATATTTGCACAATGTTACTGGTTTTTCTTTTTTGATTGTTATTGCAGTATGGATTTTTATCTGGCATATGCTGTTTAAATGGCTCATACATAAGAGCCAATATGACAGTTTTGTTTTCACTAGGCAACAAAAGAAATGACATGACACACATTATGTTATTGTTAGAGGTTGACCGATATATCGGCCGATATTTGGAGAAATCGGCATCGGACGATTATTCTCCAAATTAGGCCGATATAACACTGACCGCACCCTCTGCCAGAATGTGGCGAATACTCCCTTCTCAACACTGTTGGCAGAGCAGCGCCACGGTGTGTTGAAACTGTATGGAGAGAGAAAGGAGCTGTCAAAATTGAGGTTGAATGTCAGGGATGGGCGGGACCCAGCTATCCAACACATGCCAATGGGATCTCGGTGGGCTGCTACATCTGTGGCCCCACCCCTTAAACAGCCCAATCATTGGCTGGATAGCTGCTGGGTCCCGCCCACCTCTGACATGACGCTGAATGCTTCAGCTCCTCTCCATACAGTTTCACACACCGCGGCGCTGCAGAGAGCAGTTTTAGGCTCCATGTACACAGAAGCTGATAAACTGCAGTTTATTGGCGGTTTTTTAAAAAGCCCATTAACTGCACGCTGTTAGCCTATGTGTTCATGTACACAATGTTTTTTTTAGCTTTAATGAGCAGTGGAGTTAATGGGCTTTTTTCTGAACGCAAGAAATTCGCGTTCAAAGTGCCCTTTTTTTGGCAGAAAAAAAACCGCTCGCCGCGAGCGTTTTTTGGTCCATTGAAAAAAAAAAAAAAAAACGCTAATAAAAGCTGGCTTTTTCTGCTGCTTTAAAAACGACTGTTTTTTGAGCTTCTGTGTACATGGAGCCTTAGTTACAAGATCGGCTGTGAAACCTGCCAGTGCCAATCGGTGCAACGTTCCAGTGCCACCTGCTAAAAAAAAAACAAAAAATCAGCATCATATCGGCCACCCAGATTTCTAAATATCGGCATTGGCCAGAGAAAAACCCATATCGGTCGACCTCTAGTTATTGTGCTACTATACGAATAGTTACAATGGTTTACAGCAAAAGGAGATATTTTGCAATGTTAATTTACAGCCTAATTAGCAATTCTGCCATCAGAGCAATGGGATGATGGATGTTCTAGCTGCATTTGGGATTTTGTTTACCCTACTGGTCAAAACTCTCTTCTATCTGGTTAAAGTGGTATGTAAAAGAAACACACACCTGGGGAAGAGATACCACTAGGATGCAATATAGAAAGAAGGCAAGCTGATGGAGGCATTGTGATGTTTTGGGCAATTTTCTGCTGGAAACCTTGGGTCCTGCGATTCATGCAGATGGTATTTTAACACGTACCACTTACCTAAACATTGTTGCTGACTGAGTACACACCTTCAGGCTTGGTTCACACTGATGTGGGTTTTGCCGCATCCAAGTTGCATGACAGGAGAGTGTGACCGGCTCTCAATGGAGCATGTTCACAGACCTCTGGGGCAGCCGTGGAAGGGTTTTGTCTGTTTCAGGTGCGAATTCAGACAAAAAAATTGGATTCCATTCGCACTTGAAATGGTGAACACACACAGGACCCCTGCTGTGAGCTGCGGCCGCAGCTAGTGTCAGCCCAGTCTTAAAGGAATTGATATTCCCTGATGGCAATGGCCTTTCAGCAAGATAATGTACACTGCAAAAATGGTTTGAGGAACCCAACAATGAGTTTGCAGTGTTTACTTTCCCTCCAATTCTCAATATCAATCCAGTCAAGCATAGGTGGGATGTGCTGGAAAAACAAGTCAAATCCATAGAGGCCCCACTTTGCAGGACTTACAGGTTCTACTACTGACAGTTTGGTACCAGATACCACAGCATAGTCTAGTGCAGTGGTTCTCAACTCCTGTCCTCAGGACCCACTAACAGGCCAGATTTTAAGTATTACCTTGGTGAGATGCAGACTAGAATACTGCAATCCCTTAACTGAAATGCATCACAGGTGATATCATTTGCTGCTATCTTGCAAACCTGGCCTGTTGGTGGGCCCTGAGGACTGGAGTTGAGAACCACTGGTCTAGTGGCATCAGGCTTTGTCGGAGCTGTTTTGGTGGCAAAAGGTGAACCTATTCAATAGGTAAGTGGTCAAAGTTATGGCTGGTGTGTGTGTGTGTGTGTGTGTGTATATTCTGGTGACGACCATCTAAGATGGCTGTTTTCACTGTGGGAGATTTACTTTAATTTCATGTTATTTGTAAGACATGAGACAACCTCTCCCCCAGCAAGACACAGCACATGAATAATCCAACGGGGGCTTAAATGCTTTCCCTACTGTAGCCAACAAATACATTTCACCATACATATACCCATTTAGGAAGAAAAAAATGGTACACCGTAGAGATAAATAAAATTAGATTTTATATATCGAATCTTTCTAGTGATGCTTTTGATAACACCTGTTTATATTCTGGTAAAGTGTCATTTGTGAACAATATATTTCATATTTCTTGTAGGGTCGTACACACATATTTAAGATTCATGCTCGTTCCATGAGTGTTGAGCGAGATATAAGATTTGAGCTGCTAGCACGATTATGTCCAAACAGCACAGGTAATGTATATTTATTGGCGTATGCTGCTTTTTGTTTATGCTAGTGACCCTGTCTTGCCCACTTAGCGTCTGCCCACCTGTAATGTACTGTGAAGTGGCTGCTGTAGGCATGGCGACATACCCATACGTTGCTACCTACTTCCAGGTTTAGGGCACATTCATGTGCACCACCTGCTGTGATTGCATACGGCACAAGTCTGTCGGCAAGTCCCAGACAATGATTCGTGGCCAGGACCTGCTGATTGGCTGTGTACATTCACAAGTGAGAGCTCTGTTGATAGATAACACAGCACTCTGTACAAAGGGAGCAATCTGTCAGGTTCTCATCCCTGTGAGATCTCTTAGTAAAAGCAGCACACCTTTTTACCATTAGGCAAATTGTTAACCCCCTCCGAACCAGTGTCATTAGTACAGTGGCAGTGTATAGTATTATCACTATTAATGTCAGTGGCAGTTGGTGTCAGAATATCCCTCAGATTATTGCAGTCCCATTATAAGCAATAGTAGTATATTAAAATAATCCAGTATATTATACACACCATAGTTTGTAGATGCTATAACTTTCACGCAAACCAATCAATATACACTTAATGGGATTTTTTTTCTTTTTTTTTAACCAAAACATGTAGCCGAATACATTTTGGCCAAAATTTATGAAGAAATTTAGATTTGGGTATACAGCTAGACAAATGGATAGATATTGTTTTATTCATTATAAATGTGTTTAACTAGGAGCTGAAATCCGAAGTGTGTGCACTGAAGCGGGAATGTTTGCCATCAGAGCACGTCGCAAAGTTGCAACGGAGAAGGATTTCCTGGAGGCTGTAAATAAGGTCATCAAGTCATATGCAAAGTTCAGTGCTACACCCAGATACATGACCTACAATTAAATTGTGTATGTAAAATTGTTATTCCAGACCACAATTGCTTCTGGTCAATGGAGGTTGAAAATGACATGTTGCTGTGGTTTATGGTATCCGTTTTGGTTAGAAATATCATTCCCTTCAACATTACTAATAAAATCTTTACATAGTGTGTGTTTTGGTCAGTTTAGAGAGACTTGCAAAGAGCTTTGTAA
The DNA here is from genome assembly GCA_029206835.1 of Rana muscosa. NCBI lineage: Eukaryota > Metazoa > Chordata > Amphibia > Anura > Ranidae > Rana > Rana muscosa. The sequence continues at coordinate 667,010,511 of CM055118.1, forward strand.
ATGTCTATCAATAAACCAAACATTACATTTGCTGTGAAATTGCTTTATTTTTGATTTGCAGAAAACATTTTGTCCATAGCACATTCTTTATCTAAGAAGGCAAATTTACTTTTAGTATTTAACATTAAAATATATATATCTAGAAAAATATACTATCGGCAAATAAAATGCACCAACCATTTCAAAATAATATTTAAGTAAACATGACTTCATAAAAATCAATTTAGCACTTTTTTTTTTTTACTGCTTAGATGTAACACCGCTTTTTCACTAACAATATAAAAATTATTTAAAACAATATATAGATTTACCATATTGAAAACCTGTTTTTGTGAAGGTTTAGTAATCTACTTCACAAACAATGACGCATGGTTCAAGCACTAAGTGAATGGGCCTCTTGCATTAAAGTGTTTAAAGCAAAAATACAGCCCTTATACATCCAGTTTTCTTTTTCTCAGATTTAAATTTTTTTTACCCCTAGAAAAAAAAGGGGGAGCAATCCTTTTTCTGAATAATTGTTCTTCCTTGAGTTGCTTTAGGCATGATGCCCATTGTTTCTCAGCTTGTAACATACAGAGTGCATTTCTTTCTACTTTTCCAGGTAGCAGAAATAGTAACATTTTGTTTCTATATGAGCTGATAGTTTACCTGTGGCTTTGTAAAAAGAACAGGAACCTTGTGCTGGTAGTGGCTTTTGAGGACTGAAGTTCTCGAATAGAACTTTACAGTGAAAGAAAACAAAACGCCTCAAAATCCACTAACGGCAAGTATACAAAAAAGGTACCAGGTCTGTACATGTATATAGAAGTGGCACATCAGTGTGCAATGCAAACAGCTTGTGTTTTTGCCATAGTCACAGGAAAAGAGGCTGCTAACCACTGAGCTCCCTTCTGTTAGGCCCCTTTCACACTGGGGCGGGGAGGTGAGCTGGCAGTATAGCGGCGCTATACTGTTTTTGCTGCGATATTCGGCTGATAGCGGTGCGGTTTTAACCCCTGCTAGCGGCCGAGAAAGGGTTAACCCGTCCCCCCCCACATTGCGGGCAGTATAGCCGCACTGTCCCATTGATTTCAATGGGCAGCAGCGGTAAACACACCGCTTCTTTTGGAGTGGTCCTGCTAGCGCACCGCTTCAGTGTGAAAGCCTTCGGGCTTTCACATTGAAGACTGCAGGGCAGGATTTTTTTCAGGTGCTATTTTTAGCGCCAAAATGCCCCAGTGTGAAAGGGGCCCTACGGTATAGATACTAAAGCAATGTATAGGGTCAAAAGACAGAGCTTAAAGCCTTTTTCTGAGGAAAAAAATAAATAAAAGAATCCCTTTGAAGGCACAAAATACCTCAAGCTCTGCAGGGTTTAAAAAGAGGAAATAGACTCCCCCGGTTTGTTTGTACCTATAAGTACTGTAAATATCGCCTAAACTTACAGTTTAGCAGATATTTACTGTATGCACCTCCGATTACGTCACCAGTGCAAACGCTCTGAAGGAACAGCCACCTGTGCCGTCGCAGCTCTGGCCAATCAGCGCCAGAGCCCGCGAACCTGGAAGAAACACCACGGAAGATGTCAGACATCTCAGCGGTGTGCAGGTGCCACTGCAGGGCTTTTCTTCTAAGGTAAGTATTTCATAACAAGCTAGTATGTCATGCATACTAGCTCATTATGCCTTTGTCGTACAGGTTTTTTTGGAAGAGGTTTACAACCACTTTCAAAGTGCAAAAGTCAGCAGCTACAAGTAATGTAGTTGCTGACTTTAAAAAAAAAAAAAAACACATTTACTATCCTATAAAGTCCAGTGCAGACCTCACACACTGCCATCCTTTTGATCAGGAACAAACAACTAACTCCTCAACTGTCCCCTACTACTGGGGAGCGGCTGCGCCAGGCCCATGGATTCTGGAGTGGTTGTCCTGGGAGATGTGATGTATTTCCCAGGGGGCTGGAGGCCATCCCCCACCTAGTGGAGGAAAGAGGGACACTTGCTTCCTAAGGGGGGGGGGCTGCACGCACTGAATAATTTAATAGGCATGGAGTGTAATAACCCAAAGATCAAACTTGGATTTTTTTTTTTAAAGGTTTGCTTTAATAAAGTATTATGTGAGGTTAGGGTAACAAACAAATGAAGACTCTACAGCCTTGAGGGTTTGTTGTTGGGGGGTACTTGAGGACAGGGTTGTGAACCACTGGTTTAAAATATGTATTTACTAAAATGCAAGCTTAGACCTGGTTCACACTAGTGTGACTTGTCATGCAATTTAATCGCATATCAAATTGCACCCTATTTGGCACAATGGAACTGTTCAAATTGTTGCCACTTTCAAAAAGGTTCCTGTACTACTTTTCTGCATTTTCATTGCAGCTTGCACTGACTTATGTTAAATGTCATCACAAGCTGCAACTTTCAAAGCTTTACTGGTTTAAACCAGGGCTTGAAACCTTCCTGATTTTCACCTTAATGCATTAAGGTGAAAAACATCCAATACTTACAGGCGGCCAAGTCCTGTAGTTGGCGGCTATTTATGCCAAATACAGGACTCGGGAGAGGGGGGGTAGGGCACATTGTGCTAGGGACCAAGGGGATAGCGAGTCTATTGGGGTACTGAAAATGTGGCAAGAAGATCCTTAACTTGTGATAATTCAGCATACCAAAACAGTCAATCTGTTGCTCAGATTATTATTATTTGGACCAAGAAACTGAAATGAATGCACTTTTTGATAGCAAAACTTATTAAAATTGTTCTACTTTTTAAGCTGCTTAAAAAGGGGTAACTTTGTGGGCCTAGCACTACTGATGTCTTTCTAGGAATGCCAGTTACCTGACTGGCCCAGATATGATCTAGCTGCCAAGTGTCAACTAAAGCCCAGCTCTAGGCAAAAAAATAATAATTCACTCTACCTCCCAACCCATTCTTACCCTTGGCTAGTGAAGGCAGACATACTCACCGAGCCTTGTGGTCCCCTGCAACTGACCCCCTAAGATCACTGGCCCTGTGATACTGTCATCCTCTTTTCCCTTCTGAGAGGACACTACCTGTGGCAATCCAACAGCCAGCCAGTGATGTAACAGACATTTTTATCTTAGGGAGGGGGTTTAAAGGGACATCTATCATCACAACACTTTTCAGGTTCCTTATACACATCAAATGTTTGTAATTGGCATTTACAGATGCTACCTTTGCTATCGCAACACATACTGTAGGTTTCTTCACCCTCTGACAGTTTTCAGGGTGTTAGAGGCTTTCTGTAGTAGCCCTCGATATAACCAAGGTGACTGGCCACTGTATGTGAAGCATAACACCTGAAGCAGTGCATGCACATTATCGATGTGACAAAAACTCAACCTATTTGCTGCTATCACTCCACTGTGCTGGAGGCTTCACATGCAGCAGCCGGACAACCTCCTGAGCTAGGAAGGGAGTAGTGAAGCCTGTCAGTAACAATGTAATTTTCTTTTAACAAAATGCATGATGGATTGCAAGGGCAACATCAATAAATGCTAGTTGTAAACATGTTTTCAAACACTTTTCAGGCTGCTTACATAGATGAAAGTGACAAGCATGCAGATTACTCTTTCTAAAGTGCATACTAGGTCAATGGAGGTGAATGAAAGCCAGAAAACTAGCATTCTCAGCTGGGGAGGTAAGCAATAGAAGCCACCACATTCTTATCGTACAGGTTTACTTTTAGGTACCCACTGGACGTCTCCCTGGGAACTATTTTGAAATGTCCATCGGACCTCTTCCTAAGCATACCAGAGACTGTTTGAAGTACGAACCTGACCTCTGAACATACTGCTACTAGAACTACAGACCTTCAAGAGAACCGGACTTATCCTTGTGTGTACACTGTAGCATAGTAAGCATTAAAACATTGTGTGAATGAATCCCAAGACAAATATACACACTACTGCCATTTGGTACAGGTGTAGAGAACATAGATACTCACACTGTTTAGGTTCAGGAGCCAAGAACATTATTAGAATGCTTTCTAGTAATGTGGATCCTTTCATTTTGGTTAAAGTAACAAAAGAATAAAATAAAAATTGTCCAGTAATACACAATAAACATGTAACAGTAAGCCACTTGTATACAGTTTTGCTCATAAGTTTACATACCCTGGCAGAATTTATGATTTTTTGGCCGTTTTCCAGAGAATATGAATGATAGCACAAAAACATTTTATTTCACTCATAGTTAGTGTTTGGCTGAAGCCATTTATGATCAACTGTGTTTACTCTTTTTAAATTATGACAATAGAAACTACCCAAATGACCCTGATCAAACGTTTACATACCCTGGTGGTTTTGGCCTGATAACATGCACACAAGTTGACACAAAAAGGGGTTTGAATGGCTATTAAAGGTTACCATCCTCACCTGTGATCTGTTTGCTTGTAATTAGTGTGTGTGTATAAAAGAGCAATGAGTTTCTGGACTCCTGACAGACCCTTGCATCTTTCACCCAGTGCTGCACTGATGATTCCGAGTCATGGGGAAAGCAAAAGAATTGTCAAAGGATCAGCGGGAAAAGGTAGTTGAACTGTATAAAAAAAAAAGGAAAGGGATACAAAAGAAGATATCTAAGGAATTGAGAATGCCAATCAGCAGTGTTCAAACCCTAATCAAGAAGTGGAAAATGAGGGTTCTAGTTAAACCAAACCACGGTCAGGTAGACCAACTAAAATTTCAGCCACAACTGCCAGGAAAATTTTTGAGATGCAAAGAAAACCCCACAAATAACTTCAGGTGAAATATAGGAGACTCTGAAAACATGGTATGGCCGTTTCAAGATGCACAATAAAGGAGGCACTTGAAGAAAGATGGGCTGCATGGTCGAGTCGCCAGAAGAAAGCCATTACTATGCAAATGCCATAAAGTATCCCAATTACAATACGCCAAACAGCACAGAGACAAGCCTCAAACCTTCTGGCATAAAGTCATTTGGAGTGATGAGACCAAAATTGAGCTTTTTGGCCACAACCATAAACACTTCATTTGGAAAGGAGTAAACAAGGCCTATGATGAAAGGTACACCATTCCTACTGTGAAACACGGAGGTGGATCGCTGATGTTTTGGCGATGTGTGAGCTATAAAAGGCACAGGAAATTTGGTCAAAATTGTTGTTGGCAAGATGAATGCAGTATGTTATCAAAAAATACTGGAGGAATATTTGCATTCATCAGCCAGGAAGCTGCGCATGGGATGTACTTGGACATTCCAACATGACAATGATCCAAAGTCACAAGGCCAAGTCAACCGGTCATTGGCTACAGCACAATAAAGTGAATGTTCTGGAGTGGCCATCTCAGTCTCCTGACCTCAATATCATTAAGCCACACTTGGGAGATCTCAAATGCAAGAATTTTTACAGGAACTGCTTTTTGCCAAGAGGAATGGGCAGCTTTACCATCTGAGAAGATAAAGAGCCTCATCCACAAATACCACAAAAGACTTCAAGCCGTCATTGATATTAAAGGGGGCAAAACGTTAAGAACTGGGGTATGTAAACTTTTGATAAGGGTCATTTGGTTAGTTTCTGTTGCCATTAGGATTTAAAAAGAGTAAACACAGTTGATTGATAATAAATGGCTTCAGCCAAACACTAACCATGAGTGAAAAAAGTTTGTGTTAACATTCATATTCTCTGAAAATAGGCCAAGAAATCATAAATTCTGCCAGGGTATGTAAACTTAGAAGCACAACTGTACATTCACAATCAATGAGCCCATCCTGATGAAAATAGCTTTCCTATTTTCAACAGAACGGTGCAAAGTACAAGAACTGGTGATTTGGGTGAGGAGCGTCACAGTAGTGCGGTATTATTAAGGCTTCTGTGTTTGCTGTTAGTTTCTAACGCTATGACTTTACATGAACCACTACAAATAATGCACATCATTAACTGTGTACCTAGTATATGAAAAAGAACCAAATATCTAGTGATCATTATTTTGAGGTACCAAGACTTCTCTTAATTGTTTCAGTCCTTGCGCATCTTGAGATTTTCATAATTTACAGGCTTGGCATGTGCTTAATTTTTGGCTTTAAAATAAGTGAACATTCCAACCAAATTCTGTAAGAAAAGCCAACTCATCACTCCACTGAGTGGGTGTCAGCCGATACACATCATGTCATCAGCATCCATGCCACCTGCTTAAACCACACCTAGTGAGACACTGGAACATGAAAGGGAGAGGTACTCAGAACACTAATATTAAAACGTACAAAAGTGCAACTGAAAGACAAAAATTTAAGGGCGATAAAATGGTATATATAAACGGCTAAAGTTGCTCCCAGGGTATAAATGTCTTTTAAACCATTTTATAGGGGCAAAGTCTAAAAACAAACTTTATAAGCCAGTATGGCTTATAGGTATGTAACAGGGGCTGTATAAAGCCAGCAATCAAGCCAGCCCTTGAGCCTTATAGCGGTTTAAAGTGCCTGAACAAAAGCGAGACTTCCAAGTTATTATCTAAAGATAAAAAAAAAATAATCTCCTTTGTATTTGCTAGTAGGATCTGAGGCAATCAGGAGACACATTTTTGGGAACATCAGACCTGGCTTGGTGTGTCAGAGCTCAAGACCTGCTCTTCTGAAGATGTGAGAGCCAGTGATGAAGCTCTAAATTTGCTGTGGATAACAGCATCGTGAATACTGTGAAAAATGATGTCTCTTCTTATAATCTTATCAAAGAAATTCAGCTTGGTTAGATCTTGTACAACCACCCCTGTGGAATAAAATCAACAATAAACACATTTAAGGATTCATTTTAATCAATATGCAAATCATGCCATACATATAAAAATTATTAATCCCAACAAAAGCTAAAAAGGAGTTTGGGATTCAAAATAACGAGGCTAAACAAAATAAACTGCAATTAACACATGTGAAACAAAATCAATAAACCCAGTGAATATTGTGCTATTGCTAGCAATATTCTCCTAACATGCAACAATGTGTATATCCTCTGTGTAAACAAGTGAAGTGTCAACACAATGGGGTTGATTTACTAAAGGCAAATCCACTTTGCACTACAAGTGCACTTAGAAGTGCAGTCGCTGTAGATCTGAGGGGGACATGCAACGAAAATTAAAAACAGCATTTTAGCTTGTACATGATTGGATGATAAAATCAGCAGAGCTTCCCCTCATTTCAGATCTCCCCCCCAGATCTACAGTGACTGAACTTGCAGTGCACTTGTAGTGCAAAGTGGATTTGCCTTTCGTAAATCAACCCCAATATGTGAAAACATACACTTTTGTGCAAACAAATATCTTGAAATGGGAATCGTGCTCACATCTAAAAAAAAAAAAATCTTATATGTAGAAAAGTGCATATATCCCATCTCAAATAAATATAGTTCATAAATAAAGTGCAACTGTTCAAAAAAATAAAGTGCATATTCCCGATTTCAGTCACAAATATGATAAAAAAAAAAAATCCATATTTCCAATCCCACAATGAATTTAAAGGCAAAATCATAATCCAACAATTCATGTAATTGTACACCCGATGTACTCCTTCACCACAAGTCCTAAAAGTAGACCCAGAAAATGTAGCTGGTCAGATTATAAACCAGAAACAGCACTTTGTGTTGTACATCAGGCAAATCCCCTCCTCCCCCTTGCTGTCTGTGACATGTCCTCTTGTCAATTCCCCCAAATGGATAGAAGGATTCTTAGGAGGAAGGAAAAAAGATCTCCATAGTGTAATACATTTCACAAGTGTCTGCCCGACAGGACGTTGAATAACGAAACTAGTAGGGCGGGGTTAGGACGCTGACAACATTGGGTGTTTCTGTGATGGGGTTCGTGGCTTTGGAGACTGCAGCAGGTGCTGAGAATTATCTACAACAGGGGTCTCAAACTCAAATTGCCTGAGGGCCACATGACAAGTTTTCATATCCCATGGGGGCCACATGCAAACTTTTAAAACAAACTATACCAGCAATAATATACTATACTATACCCAGCACTGATGTCAGCAAACGCATTATTAACCCCCATCACTGGTGTCAGCAAACACATTATTAACCCCCATCACAGGTGTCAGCAAACGCATTATTAACCCCCCATCACTGGTGTCAGCAAACGCATTATTAACCCCCCATCACTGGTGTCAGCAAACGCATTATTAACACCCATCACTGGTGTCAGCAAAAGCATTATTAACCCCCATCACTGGTGTCAGCAAACACATTAATAGCCCCCCACACTCCACAAAATAGCCCCCCTCCACACTCCACAAAATAGCCCCCCTCCACACTCCACAAAATAGCCCCCCTCCACACTCCACAAAATAGCCCCCCTCCACACTCCACAAAATAGCCCCCCTCCACACTCCACAAAATAGCCCCCCTCCACACTCCACAAAATAGCCCCCCTCCACACTCCACAAAATAGCCCCCCTCCACACTCCACAAAATAGCCCATTCACCCCACTAAGGACTTTGCCTCACTCACCTCTCCTGGCAGTCAGGATCGTCTGGCTCCCGAGTCCTCTCCTCCTGGCTTCCACAGAGGCCTAGTGACAGGGCACCCAGAGAACACAATCTCCCGCTCTGAGCAGCAGGACCCTGGATCGGGGCTCTGATCGTCAGTGCTTAGGTGGGCGGGGCGATGGGCGGATCCTTCCTCCGCTCTGTTCTCTCTCTGGGCTGCGGCAGTGTGCAGCGGAGAGGACAGAGGTGATAGAGAGGTAAAGCTCTTCGGCGCCTCCCCCTCTGCGGTGCCTGTGCAAAAAGGCGTCCTGGATCGGCGCTGCGGGCCATTTTTAACCAGTCCGCGGGCCGCAAATGGCCCGCGGGCCGGTACTTTGAGACCCCTGATCTACAATCATCATGCTTTTGATTCCCAGTGTTGGGCAGACACTTGTGAAATGTGAGTGCTTTTAAGTTTTAATAAAGAAGCATTGTTTTACTGGTATTGCGCAATGGAGATTTTTTTTTTCCTTCCTCCTAAAAATCCTTCCATCAGTTCGGGAGAGAAACTGACAAGAGAACATGTCAAAGACAGCACGGGGGAGAGGGGATTTGCCTGATGTACAACACAAAAAGTGCTATTGCTGGTTTATAATCTAACCAGCTACATTTTCGGGGGTTACTTTAGGATTCATGGTGAAGGAGCACATCGGGTGTACAACAGTGTCGATTTCATTGACTAAAACAATTTAGTCAACTAACTGAATACCATTTTAGTCTACTAAAATACGACTAAAACTAAAACAATTGAGATGACTAAAATACAACTAAAACTTAAATGGCATATTAGTTAAAAAAACTAAAATGGGACTAAAATGCCATTTTAGTCAGAAGATAAAGATAAACAAAATCGTTGCTATGCGCAATGTTTCTACTTTTCCTCTAGTGTGTGTTATTGTTATTGTTTGGTGGACTGTATGGTTTGAAAATCATGCAGTTTAACTGGGTTGGTTAAATGGTTTGATTTGGGAATAAGTGCAGGTACCATTCACAGTCATTGTATAACCTACTCCTGGCACATGTACAGATACAGAACTTACCGTTGCAGCCAGAGAGGATGATATCAACTCCAATTTCTTTGTATTCCTTAATAAGCTATAAGAAAAGGAAATAAAAAATAAAAAAAAAGACAGCTTTAGTGTCTTGGAGACCAGTTAAGGCCCCTTTCACATGGGCGTTCCATCTGTCAGTTTTTCATCCAATCGCCAGATGAAAAACGGACAGCAATGCACTCCTACGATCAAACGGATAATCATCTCTTTATATCCTAGGATGCTTCTGAACTTATTCAGATTTTACTGACAGGAGCATTTTACCTGCAGTTGACCTCCATTTTACTTTCCATGCGGCACCAACCTGTTTTATGGCTAAAGCCCCATACACACAGTCAGACTTCCATCAGACTTTTCCTTGGATTTTTGTCCGAACGGAGTTGGCCGGGCACACCCATAGCATACACACCACAGGACTTTTCTGCAAACTTTCCAAAAACTTTTTGCAACATCACATGGTTTTTCTGCTCTTTTCTGCTCTTTACCACCACCCTTTGGTCAACTTCTGCTATTGTTGGTTGATTTTAACATTGGTTGTTTTGTCCATCGGACAAAAGTCCTATGGTTTTCTGTACACACGGTAGGACTTTGCTCCATAGGACTTTTGTTGGGCAAAAGTTTGTCCGTTCGCAGACCCAACTTTTGTCCGATGAAAACAAAACCAAACAAAAAAAAGTTTGTCCGATGGAGCGTACACACGGTCGGATTGTTGGTCCAACTTGCTTAAAACGAAGTTTGTTGGGCAAAAGTCTGACCGTGTGTACGGGGCTTTATTCACACAGACAATTTATTAAAGTTCAATTGGCTGCTGTGTGGTGTGAGGCGGTGGATTGCCTTGCACTGCGATGGAAAAAAAAGTACCGCTTGCAGTACACTCCACTCGCACACCATCACATTGCAGTGGTGTGAACTGGTCACACAGGTGACGAGGCATTTTGCCTTGTCATGTGGTGGGACTGCACTGGAATAGCCGTCCAACACAGTGCCATTAGGTGTGAATGAACCCTGAAGCTGCTTTTGCATTTCCATTGACCTGTACAGTGAGAGAAGCAGTCCTAAACTGTATGAAGAGCCATTGAAACAGATCATTCTAAGCAGCTTTTGATATGGTGCCATGTTCCCACCATATATTAAGGCATTTGAATGCCCTATCTCCACTAGAGGTGCCATGAATGGACGCTGCTGTAAAACGGTTTGTATACATTTTTTTCTCTTATTTGCTCCAGCCCAGCCAGCCCGATCAGTGTCACCTGCCATCTGCAGGACTTCCCTAGAAAGGTGATCCTTTGACCCATGTCCCCAGGACCTATCCTAATTGACACAAGATTTAATAGTGGCGGTGCGTCCCCCCCCCCCATCACCAATGGATAGATTCATGCATTGCTTGGCGCTCACAGTTCACCCAGCTGTGTTAGGAAAGTGAACACTGAACCGCCTCTCTGCCAATTAGGTGCTTGGGTCTGTTACCTGTCACCTGATGAGGTCGGCAGGAGATGCATGAAGGACCCCACTTGTCGCCGTCACCCACTGCCCCACCAAGACAGGGTAAGTGCCGGGCAGACTGTGAGCAGGTGGGGGTCACACTAGCGGCGTTTGATGTGCACAGTGGCTGCAATTGATGTTTTTTTTTTTCACTTTTTTTCAGTTTGTTTGCGCCCCCAAAAAATTTGAGCACCAGCCACCACTGCAAGATTACCATCATGAGGGAGAAGGGAAAGGGGGAAAATGAGGGGAGGGGACCCGTGAGAGTAGGACACCATTGTTTTCACTCCCAAGAGTATCTTCAATGTGGGACCACATATTTTGTCAAAAATATCCTGAGGGCAACCAAGATACCAAACCTAATATAGTAAAAAAAAAAAAAAGCAGCAAACGAATAGACCAGAAAAGAAAAATACAAAGAGAAAGGAGAGAGGATACTGAGGTGTGGGGGAGGAGCTTTGTAGCAGTGTTTCTTCCAGTGACACCACCATACGCAGGGACAATTTTTGTTTTCCTTTCAGTGACACCACTGACTCAGGCATTTTTGTTTTTCAGTGACACCACCAACCTAGGGACAATTGTTTGTGTGGTCACGATGGGGGCGAAATTCTTCCTAGCTTGTCAACCTTTTTATGGGTTGGTGGGAGCGGTCTCACATCTTTGAGGATGGGAACCCCTTCAGGAGTCTCATCATTTTGTATTTTCGATATATAGACAATCTATATAAAAGAGGTTTATTTTCTTGATGTACTTTTGAGTGGCAATAAACATGGAGTTTCTACTCAACTATATAGAAAACCACTAGCGGGGAACACACAATGGATATCAAATCACTAAAAAGTCCAAATTATAGAAAAAATAAAACCGGGGGTGGGAAAAGAGATATTTTCCGCCTCTTATGCAGAAGAGAGGTATTTTGGATTTTTAAATTACAAAGTAGAATACCTGATGGATTAATTGAATGTCAAATGGGATGCGACACACTACTATAAGTAATTGTTATTTTGATACATCCCATTTGTACTAATGCAATCTAGTTCTTTGAATGTTACATATATAAACTATATTTAGATCTATTTTTTACATCATCATTGTACTGTCCTAACAAACCATGTGTATATGCTTTGTGAGTATTGTAATGATAAAAACAATTTCTCTTGTCATCCATGGACTGACACAGCGTGTCTTATACACCTTTACACGTGGGTTATGTCCCTGCTTGCAGGAGAAGACCTAGGCAGAATGTGAGATGTTATACATACATTCTAAACAGCCAGAGCTGAACAGCCCCGCCCAGGGGGGCGGTCCCTCCGGGCATAACCCTCCCACTGCAGTCAGCAGACCTCAGTTTTTTTCTGCCTAGCAGAAGGAGAAGACGTGGCTCCCTCAGGAGCCAGTCTCCTGACCTATTTTTATTCTTTTGGAATTTTTTTTCCTATTTTTTTATTTTTTTATTTTTTGAGATCTATCAACTGTCGGCTGGGCAACAGGTTGGGTACAAGATATCCTCGTAGTCTTCCCTGTCCGACCATCGAGCGTGCTGATCCTCGCCTTGTGTGCGTGAGACTCAGTTCACGACATGCCCCACGACTCCAGGGGTGGCCGGTGGGCTTCCAGCTCCGCGGTCCTCTCAAGATAGAACAGTCCGGCTGTATCTTTCGCGGTGGACCGGGCCGACAGCTACTCAGTACCGCACTGTGATAGTTCTGTCAGAAACACACCAGCGGGTCCCTCAGGGGATGGGTAAGTAGTCTCTCCTGGCTGCAGGTGAGTACATGCTGTGTGTTTCTTGTGTGGGGGGATTTCCCTGTCTCCTCCTGTGTTTTTAATGTCACTCTCTGTTCACTAGTGCTGGCGCTGTACTATGGGGGGTGCCTGGGGGCCATACTGTCCTGGGGGGGGGGCTCATGCTGCTCTGCACTCGCTGGGGCTGTTTTGTTTTTGGAGGTGAGGGGCCTGGGCGCCGTTCGGCGCCATGTTTTGTGTGTGTGCTGATTTTTACATTGGCGGCCATCTTGCCGGGGCCCGCCGGAGCACATTGCGGCGGCCATTTTCTTGTAGCCGCACGTCTTTTCTGGCACTAGTTTGGCCTCTAGCGCCGCTGGAAACGGCGCAAATCTCCTCACACTCTCTCCTCTCAGCTCACTCACGCTGAGCAGCGCGGCGCAGTGAGACAGAGCGGCGGAACCGAGCGGTCCTGGTCAGGTTGGTGGGTTCCCTGGGCATTCCCCTACTTCAGTCAGCACGGCCTGTGGGTGGTCTGAGAGGGACATTATGGAGTCAGAGTCACCAGCTTCCCCTAACATGCCAGAGGCAGCAGCCAGTGCTCCAGCACCTGCGGTCCCTATGGACCAGTTGTCGGCAGTCCTGGAATCATTTCTGACCAGGATGGAAGCTGTGTGTGAGCACAAGGGAGCAAAAAAGCGCCCTCTCCCCACTTTATCTCCACAAGGGGAGTGCTCTGCTTCAGATATGGGCCTAGTTATTGCTGCTCAGGACCCTAGCTCTGAATATTTGGATGGTTTTGAACAGGACATTCCTTGTGAGGAAGACTCCAGTTCTGAGTCAGTAAATGACAGGGCACTTGTTAGTGAACTCATTGATGCTGTGAGGGACACTCTCAAGCTAGATGCTGCGACCGCAGAACCTCAGGCGGATACAGTCTCCTTTGGTTCTTTTAAGACCAAGCCTTCTAAAAAGGTTTTTCCATATGTACCTTTCTTTGACCAGCTCATTGACCAGGTCTGGGAAAAGCCGCAGAAGACTTTTATGGTCCCGCGGCGTTTGTCTATTAGATACCCCTTTGAAGACGCCCTGCTTAAAAAGTGGGCTTCTCCCCCGGTGGTCGACCCTCCAGTCGCCCGTTTAAACAAGGCCACCACTCTCCCGATGGAGGGGACTCCTGCGTTTAAGGACCCCACTGACAGGAGGTCAGAAGTGGTGAGTAGAGCCATGTTCGCCTTGTTGGGATCCGCCCTACGGCCCGTAGTAGCGGCGACCCTTGTGTCTCAGACACTCACGGAATGGGCAAAAATTTTGCACCAAACTGTGCAGGAGTATAACCTTCCTCCAGACACTATTGCTCTGGCCCACCAGATGGTGCAGGGTCTGATATATGTGTGCGACGCCATGTTGGACGCGGCCCCTTTAATATCCAGGGCCTCTGTCTCGGCGGTGGTATTGCGTCGTCTCATCTGGTTGAAATGCTGGTCTGCTGACCTAGCCTCTAAGAAGCTCCTGACGGATCTACCTTTTAAGGGTGGTAGACTTTTTGGTGCTGCTCTGGATGACATCATCAAGGATGTCACGGGAGGTAAAAGCACTCTCCTTCCTCAAACTATCAAGGGTAAGGAGGCCCGACGTAAACCGGGTCCTTCCTTTCCAGCAAAAAAGGGTTTTTTTCGTCCGTCAGAGTCCACGGGTAAGCCATCCCAGACTGACAACAGTGCGGCTGGCGGGCACAAGCGCCCCTGGGTGCGTAAGCCGAACAAGCCGGCTCCTAAGCCCGCCTCCGCGTGAAGTCTTGCCCCCGCCCGTCTCTGGGGTGGGGGGACGACTTCGCAGGTTCACGGATCGGTGGACCTCCCGGATCTCCGACCGGTGGGTGTGCGAGGTGGTCACCTCAGGATACAGAATAGAGTTCCGCTCCTGGCCCCCAGACAGATTCTTTCCCTCAAATCTCCCTCTCCTTCCTGCCCGTCGGGCAGCCCTCTTGGGGGCTGTACAGGATTTGATCGGGTCCGGAGTAATTGTGCCGGTTCCGTCCCAGGAAAGGTTTCAGGGGTTCTACTCGAATCTGTTTGTTGTTCCAAAAAAGGACGGGGTTCGGCCGATCCTGGACCTCAAGGCCCTGAATGCCTTCGTGAAGGTGCAAAAATTCCGCATGGAATCCATTCGCACGGTGGTCGCTACACTCCGTCAAGGGGATTTTCTGGCATCCTTGGACATCAAGGACGCCTACTTGCATGTTCCGATCTGCGCAAGCCACCAGAAGTTTCTGCGCTTTGCGGTCGGCGAAGTCCACTATCAATTTGTGGCTCTTCCCTTCGGCCTGGCCTCGGCACCGAGGGTGTTCACCAAGGTGCTTGCTCCGGTCCTAGCTTTGCTGAGACAGCGAGGCATTGCTATCGTGGGCTATCTGGACGATTTCCTTCTAAGAGCAGACAGTGGCTCAGAATTGGAAGAAAGTGTGACTATCGTTAGTCAGACACTCAGGGAGTTTGGGTGGCTCCTGAACGTTCAGAAGTCGGTTCTAGTCCCGACTCAGTGTCTGGAGTATCTAGGTCTGATTCTGGACTCCTTGGAAGCAAGAGTCTTCCTACCTCCAGACAAACTACTGACACTTGAGTCTGCAGTACGGGTGCTGACGTCCCGAAAATGGTCGTCAATCCGCTTTTGCATGAGAGTCCTGGGACTCATGGTGGCCTCCTTCGAGGCCGTTCCTTATGCCCAAGCGCACACCAGGGCCTTACAGAAAGAGATCTTGTCCACTTGGGACAAATCCCAGTTGTCCTTGGATCTTCAGATCCAGGTGAGTCACCTGGTCAGGGCGTCCCTGACGTGGTGGTTGAGGTCCCCGGCTCTTCGGTCCGGGAAGTCGTTCCTCCCCATCCAATGGACGGTGATCACGACGGATGCCAGCCTGACGGGCTGGGGGGGGAGTCTGGGGAGTCCTGTCGGCCCAAGGGCTTTGGACTCCGGACGAAGCCCTCTTACCGATCAATGTGCTGGAGATACGGGCAATCAGACTGTGCCTCTCCTCATGGTCGGAGAAACTACAGGGTTACTCCATCAGGATACAATCGGACAACGCCACAGCAGTGGCGTATGTCAACCATCAAGGGGGGACTCGGAGCTCAGCTGCGGCTTCCGAGGTCGCCCGCATCCTGAGGTGGGCCGAAAGAAGCGTGCCAGCTCTGTCGGCCGTCTACATTCCGGGCGTAGACAATTGGCAGGCGGACTATCTAAGTCGCCAGACGCTGGACCAGGGGGAGTGGTCCTTGCACCCGGAGGTCTTTCAACTTCTTTGCAGACGGTGGGGCACGCCGGATGTGGACCTGATGGCTTCTCGACTCAATCGCAAGGTGTCGAGGTTTGTGGCCAGATCCAGGGATACCTGGGCGGATGCCTCGGATGCGTTGGTGGCCCCATGGGGTCAGTATCGCCTGATATACGTTTATCCTCCGCTGCAGTTGCTCCCTCGCCTGCTCCGCAGGGTAGCGACCGAGGGAATTCCGGTGATCCTCATTGCTCCGGATTGGCCTCGGCGTCACTGGTACGCCGATCTGGTACGTCTCGTCGCAGACGTTCCCTGGCGGTTACCGATACGGGGGGACCTTCTGTCTCAAGGTCCTATATTTCATCCTGCTTTTCAGTCTCTGGTTTTAACGGCGTGGTTATTGAAAGCCAGGTGCTGAGAGACCGAGGTCTCTCGGATTCGGTCATTTCGACCATGTTAAGGGCACGGAAGTCTTCCTCCAGAAGGATCTATCACCGTACTTGGAGAGCTTACATCGCCATGTGCGAAGAGCTGGACTGGCGCCCACGAACGTATTCCGTTCCCAGAATCCTGCATTTTCTGCAGCGTGGCGTGACCCAAAAGCTCGCTTTGAGTACCATTAAGGGTCAGATTTCGGCCTTGGCCATCTTCTTTCAGCGACCGCTGGCGGGTCATCCCTTGGTTAGCACCTTTGTGCAGGGGGTTCGCCATGTGCTCCCCCCTGTCAAGCCTCCTCTCCCCCCGTGGGATCTGAATTTGGTGCTCTCGGTCCTCCAGGAACCTCCCTTTGAAAATATTAGAGATATTCCCCTCTTGACTTTGTCTCAGAAGGTGGCCTTCTTGGTGGCCATTACTTCCATTAGACGAGTGTCTGAATTGGCGGCCTTGTCCTGCAAGTCGCCCTTTTTGATCATCCATAAGGATAAGGCGGTGTTACGTCCGCGACCTTCCTTTCTGCCAAAGGTGGTCTCGACCTTCCACTTAAACGAGGACATTGTCCTCCCGTCCTTGTGTCCTCACCCATCGCATCCCAGAGAGTTTGCGCTACACACTTTGGATGTGGTACGAGCCTTGCGGGTGTACCTGTCTGCTACTGCTTCTATTCGGAAGCCTGACTCACTATTTGTGGCTGTCTCTGGGCCAAAACAGGGCCAAGCGGTTTCGTCTGCCACCATTTCTAGGTGGATCAGACAAACCGTCATTCAAGCTTATGCTCTCAAGGGGCGGGCGCCTCCCTTTCCGGTTACGGCACATTCCACCAGGGCAATTGGTGCTTCCTGGGCTTTCCGACATCAAGCGTCGGTTGCACAAGTGTGCAAGGCGGCGACCTGGTCGTCTGTTCATACCTTTTCTAAGTTTTATAAGGTTGATGTGGCTGCATCTTCGGATGCTTCCTTCGGCCGCAAGGTGTTGCAGGCCGCTGTTTGATGTTGCAACTCCTCCGTTGAGGAGCTCTGCCTTGTTTGGAGTGAAGTTTTTGGTTTTCCATTTATACTGCTCCCATCCCTCTTGACACTGCTTTGGGACATCCCACGTGTAAAGGTGTATAAGACACGCTGTGTCAGTCCATGGATGACAAGAGAAAATAGGATTTTTGTACTCACCGTAAAATCCGTTTCTCTGGCATCCATGGACTGACACAGCACCCACCCTTCTTTTTAAGTTTGTACTGCTTTGTTACGAACTGAGGTCTGCTGACTGCAGTGGGAGGGTTATGCCCGGAGGGACCGCCCCCCTGGGCGGGGCTGTTTAGCTCTGGCTGTTTAGAATGTATGTATAACATCTCACATTCTGCCTAGGTCTTCTCCTGCAAGCAGGGACATAACCCACGTGTAAAGGTGTATAAGACACGCTGTGTCAGTCCATGGATGCCAGAGAAACGGATTTTACGGTGAGTACAAAAATCCTATTTTTTATTAGTTGTGCAAGTGTTTTCTTATAATTTAGATCATCAGTTGTTTATATTTCTTGCAAATCTACATTCGATACATATTTTATACCTCAAATGGAACTGGGAATAGGTATATGTGTGTGTTTATTTTTAAAGACAAATATAAGAGTCTATCTATCCATTTATTCTTTTATCTATCCATACACACACACACACACACACACAGTTGTGCTCATAAGTTTACATACCCTGGCAGAATTTAGGATTTCTTGGCCATTTTTCACAGAATATGAATGATAACACAAAAACATTTTTCACTTATGGTTAGTGTTTGGCTGAAGCCATTTATTATCAATCAACTGTGTTTACTCTTTTTAAATCATAATGGCAACAGAAACTACCCCAATGACCCTGATCAAATGTTTACATACCCTGGTGATTTTGGCCTGATAACATGCACACAAAGTTGACACAAAGGGGTTTGAATGGCTATTAAAAAGGTAACCATCCTCACCTCTGATCTGTTTGCTTGTAATTAGTGTGTGTGCATAAAAGGTCAATGAGTTTCTGGACTCCTGACAGACCCTTGCATCTTTCATCCAGTGCTGCACTGACGTTTCTGAGTCATGGGGAAAGCAAAAGAATGGTCTAAAGATCTGCAGGAAAGGGTAGTTGAACTGTATAAAACAGGAAAGAGATATTAAAAGATATCCAAGGAATTGAGAATGCCAATCAGCAGTGTTCAAACTCTAAGAAGTGGAAAATGAGGGGCTCTGATGAAACCAAACCACATCAGGTAGACCAACTACAATTTCAGCCACAACTGCCAGGAAAATTGTTCGGGATGCAAAGAAAAACCCACAACTAACTTCAGGTGAAATACAGTACTCTCTGAAAACATGTGGTGTGGATGTTTCAAGATGCACAATAAGGAGGCACTTGAAGAAAGATGGGCTACATGGTCGAGTCACCAGAAGAAAGCCATTAACTATGCAAATGCCACAAAGTATCCCACTTACAAAACGCCAAACAGCACAGGGATGAGCCTGAAACCTTCTGGCACAAAGTCATTTGGAGTGATGAGACCAAAATTGAGCTTTTTGGCAAGAACCATAAATGCTACATTTGGAGAAAAGTCAACAAGGCCTATGATGAAAGGTACACCATTCCTACTGTGAAACACGGTGGTTGTTCACTGATGTTTTGGGGGATGTGTGAGCTACAAAAAGGCACAGGAAATTTGGTCAAAATTGATGGCAAGTTGAATGCAGTATGTTGTCAAAAAATACTGGAGGAACATTTGCATTCATCAGCCAGGAAACTGCACATGGCACGTACTTGGACATTCCAACATGACAATGATCCAAAACACAAGGCCAAGTCGACCTGTCATTGGCTGAAGCAGAATAAAGTGAAGGTTCTGGAGTGGCCATCTCAGTCTCCGGACCTCAATATCATTAAGCCACTCAAACGTGCAGTTCATGCAAGACAGCCCAGGAATTTACAGGAACTGGCTTTTTGCCAAGAGAAATGGGCAACTTTACCATCTGAGAAGATGAAGAGCCTCATCCACAAATACCACAAAAAAGGGAGGCAATACATGGTATTTAGGCCTCATGCCCACGGACGTTTTTACAGCCGCGTTTTTGAGCTTTTTTTACAGCTTAAAAACGCCTGTCCATGTTCGTCTATAGCTTCATGCCCACCTAGACGTTTTTGAGCTGCAAATAGCATAGACGTTTTTAAGCTGTAAAAAAAACCCAGGACCAGTGCGTTCCTCAGCGTTGGGCATGAAAAAAACGCGCAAAAACGCTGTGATTGCGTTTTTAAGCTCCGACTTTTTTTTCGAAAAAAATAAATAAAAAATGATAATATATACAATAACATGGACAGGCGTTTTTAAGCTGTAAAAAACGTCCGTGGGCATAAGGCCTAAGAACTAGGGTATGTGACCAGGGTCATTTGGGTAGTTTATGTTGTGATTAGGATATAAAAAGAGTAAACACAGTTGATAATAAATGGCTTCAGCCAAACACTGAAAGTGAAAGAAAAGTTTGTGTTATTCATATTCTCCAAGAAATCATAAAATTCTGCCAGGGTATGTAAACTTATGAGCTATATATATATATATATATATATATACACACACACACACACACACATACATACACACACACACACACACACACACACATATACATACATACACATATACACACACACACACACACCTCAACCCCCAACCCCCCCCCCCCTTTTCTCTTTGTATATTTTCCTGATTTAGGACCACAATAGGCATTTCTGTTGTCAGCATTGAGGGGATTGGCCCATCAGTCTTTGGGAATCTTTTGGCATAGTCAGGTAAGCCACTATTTTGCCATTCATGGTGAATTTTGAGAGGCATACTAGAAGCCGTCATCTTCCTTCCCCTCTGTATATTCTCTTATTCAATCTGTTGCCAACATTGTGGGGACCCACTTTCCATCTGGTATCCTTTTGCCAAAGCTTTATCATCTTCATTGTGCGGCTGCACTCTGGACAGTGAGACTGCATTAGGTAGGCCCCCCCCCCCCCCAAACAGTTCAGCCATTTTATGGCTCTTCATTGTACATTTGTAAACAATGAATCCAATGCAATTTATTTAATTTAATTTAATTTATTTTATCTTTAGGCATTTGAGTGGTCATTGGCCTGCCTTGGTCTTGGGAGTTTTCAGAAGGTCTAAAGCGCCCTCTGTGGAACAGTGTTTGGGACACCCACCATCCCCCAGGTCCCCTCCGGCTCTGTCTGTTGTGGGGAATTTGCTCTGATCATCTCCGGTTTTCTTATCCTCTTTTTAAGAAATGCTACAGATGCATGCTTATATGTACACAATGCATTTATGGTTAGTACCAAGATAGCTTAATATATATATATATATATATATATATATATATATATATATATATATATATATTACACACAATATGTGTTTGTGGATAGATGATAGATATTGGATTCATGGAATGCTCTTACAAATTCTGTTTTCTCTTTGTTTTCTTCTTTTGATTACAGATATAATTGTTGTTTCAGTGCAACTACCTACCCCTGAAGAAGAGGTTTACTCTATATAAACTCGAAACGTTGGGTTCCTGTCATATGCATGTCGACAGAGTAGGTTTATGTATGGTCACAACTTTTTACAAATTATCACCTGTGGATTGTGTGTTTTTTCCTGTTCTTGCCTATATTCTTGATATGTTATGCATTATAGTAGCAATTTTGTACTTTTTTCAATAAAATGATTACAAACAATTTATTGGTACAATAATTATCTATGAGGTTATATAGCTACCCAATTTAAAGTCCCAAAAGAGGATTTGTACTCAGTGATTTTTTCTATATTATCTCAATAAACATTCCTTCTGTTAAAAAAAAGTGAATGGCTTGGACACTAGCATGGGCAAAGTGCAGGTTCACTTTAAGCCCTTACCGTGTTAAGTGATTGCAAAGGCTTGTTTTTTTTTCCTATAAAAATAACAAGCACAATATACTTACCTGCTCTGTGCAGTGGATTTGCACAGAGCAGCCTGGATCCTCCTCTTCTCAGGTGCCTCTTCTGTGCTGCCAGCCCCTCCCTCCTGTTCAGTGCCCACACAGCAAACAGCTTGCTTTGGGGGCACCCGAGCTGAGTGACAGCTCCCTGTGTCCATTCAGACACGGAGCCCCAGCCCCACCCCCTCTCCCCTGATTGGCTAGCCGACTGATAGCAGCAGCAGCCAATGGCGCCGCTGCTGTGTGTCAGCCAATCAGGAAGGAGAATCTTGGATGGCTGAGACATTCATGGACATCGCTGGACAGCGAGGGACCGCAGGCAAGTGTTAGGGGGGCGGATGCACACAGAAGGCTTTTTATCTTAATGCATAGAATGCATTAGGATAAAAAAACCTTCTGCCTTTAGTACCCAACAGCAACATAATTTCCGCATACTAGTGGTGCAACGGATCGTCATGGATCCGTGATCCGAACGGGTCAACATGTTTGGATCGGCACACCACGCGATACGCAAATTGAGCTCCGCTCCTCGGCCATAGGAAAGGCTGCGGCTTCGGCCTAGCTCCGGAGCGGCGGCCATCCTGGTACACCCGGCGGCAGCCTAGGTGAGCGGCGCGCTGACATCATCACCCGCCTCAACTGCTCGTGGATCTGCCTGCTTGTGTTAGTGGTAAGCAATCAGACAATCGTATATACAGTGGGGGAGATGTGGCTATTACTAATATCCACATCTCCCCCACTGATCCGAAAAATTATCCGATCCGTGACTCTGATCAGAGGAATGATCCGAACCGTGAGTTTTTTTGATCCGTTGCACCCCTACCGCATACTGTCAGAAAATCAGTACATGATGTGTGATTGGCCGTGATCTTTGTTCATTGAACCTTATGGAGATGCATTATAACATAATAATGGTTGGTTTATATCTTAGAGGCGGCTATCCAGCAAATATGGGCTCTTACTGCATCCCCACAGGATTTTTACTATAGCTCTGAAAGGGTGGGGAGTGCCACACCAGCTTGTATAGTCCATTAAATGATTTTATTTTGCAAAAGCCAACACTTCTTGGGGGACTTGGCACTCCCCCTTTAATGTACAGTGGGTAGGGAAAGTATTCAGACCCCCTTAAATTTTTCACTCTTTGTTATATTGCAGCCATTTGCTAAAATCATTTAAGTTCATTTTTTTCCTCATTAATGTACACACAGCACCCCATATTGACAGAAAAACAACGGAATTGTTGGTATTTTTGCAGATTTATTAAAAAAGAAAAACTGAAATATCACATGGTCCTAAGTATTCAGACCCTTTGCTCAGTATTTAGTAGAAGCACCCTTTTGATCTAATACAGTCATGAGTCTTTTTGGGAAAGATGCAGCAAGTTTTTCACACCTGGATTTGGGGATCCTCTGCCATTCCTCCTTGCAGATCCTCTCCAGTTCTGTCAGGTTGGATGGTAAACGTTGGTGGACAGCCATTTTTAGGTCTCTCCAGAGATGCTCAATTGGGCTTAAGTCAGGGCTCTGGCCAGGCCATTCAAGAACAGTCACGGAGTTGTTGTGAAGCCACTCATTCGTTATGCTTAGGGTCATTGTCTTGTTGGAAGGTAAACCTTCGGCCCAGTCTGAGGTCCTGAGCACTCTGGAGAAGGTTTTCGTCCAGGATATCCCTGTACTTGGCCGCATTCATCTTTCCCTTGATTGCAACCAGTCATCCTGTCCCTGCGGCTGAAAAACACCCCCACAGCATGATGCTACCACCACCATGCTTCACTGTTGGGACTGTATTGGACAGGTGATGAGCATTGCTTGGTTTTCTCCACACATACCGCTTAGAATTAAGGCCAAAAAGTTATCTTGGTCTCATCAGACCAGAGAATCTTATTTCTCACCATCTTGGAGTCCTTCAGGTGTTTATTAGCAAACTCCATGCGGGTTTTTATGTGTCTTGTACTGAGGAAAGGCTTCCGTCGGGCCACTCTGCCATAAATCCCCGACTAGTGAAGAGCTGCAGTGATATTTGACTTTCTACAACTTTCTCCCATCTCCCGACTGGCTGAGCTCCAGAGATGCACAGTGATCTTTGGGTTCTTCTTTACCTCTCTCACCAAGGCTCTTCTCCCCCGATAGTTCAGTTTGGCCGGACGGCCAGCTCTAGGAAGGGTTCTGGTCCTCCCAAACGTCTTCCATTTAAGGATTATGGAGGCCACTGTGCTCTTAGGAACCTTAAGTGCAGCAGAATTTTTTTGGTAACCATGGCCAGATCTGTGCCTTGCCACAATTCTGTCTCTGAGCTCTTCAGGCAGTTCCTTTGACCTCATGATTCTCATTTGCTCTGACATGCACTGTGAGCTGTAAGGTCTTATATAGACAGGTATGTGGCTTTCCTAATCAAGTCCAATCGGTATAATCAAACACAGCTGGACTCAAATGAAGGTGTAGAACCATCTCAAGGATGATCAGAAGAAATGGACAGCACCTGAGTTAAATATATGAGTGTCACAGCAAAGGGTCTGAATACTTAGGACCATGTGATATTTCAGTTTTTCTTTTTTAATAAATCTGCAAAAATGTCAACATGTTTTTCTGTCAATATGGGGTGCTGTGTGTACAATGAGGAAAAAAAAATACTTAAAAGATTTTAGCAAATGGCTGCAATATAACAAATAGTGAAAAATTTAAAGGGGTCTGAATACTTGCCATACCCACTGTATATAAAAACAAGATAATGACTAACTGGTTGCTATGGGTTAATGCAGTTTGCACTTCACCAAAATAAAATAAGTCTAGTGGGGTGTAGCTACACAACAAACAAAAAAGGACACCCAAGTACAAATGATTAACACCACTTACAGTTTTAAGTGTTTTAACTCCAACAGAGTCTACAAAGTTTACAGGTGTGAAGTCCAGCACAATTGTGGTAATATTGAGGACGGGAGTCATAAAGTAGCGCAACTCCTCAGAAGGTGAATTGTGCAGATTGCCATCAGCAGATCCATTTGTCAAATTTCCTGAATAGTCCATAATTGGCTCATCATTCATCAGTTCATGTTTCACTGCCATTTCCACATCATTTGTCTGTTAAAAAAAAAAAAAAAAAAAAAGGCCCAGAAGATATGAGATATTACCTGGGTATTTGTGATGGTGACGCAAAACAGAAGACTTCTGACAGTAGCAATAAATGTGTATAATTCAGAGAAAATTCCCTAAACGGTTTATATAACTGAAAAGTATTTGTATGCATCAGTTTTGTTTTGATATAATTGTATAACTGCAGCACGAACAGCTCAATCTCTCCGATATCTGCCTAAAGGCCAAGTTCAACTTTTCCAGAAAATAACCTATGCAGTCAAGGGCCCATAGTAGACATTAAAGCAGAGTTCTGGCCCCTCCAAAAATTTAAAGTCAGCAGCTACAAATTCTATAGCTGCTGACTTTTACTATTAAAGGCACGTACCTGTCCAGGCATCCAGCGGTGTCCTCAACCAAGACAATTCTTGAATTGGCTCTCGGGTGCTGGCACCACCATCTTGGCTAAGGGAAATGGGCCGTGAAGCCTTGCGGCTTCACAGCATGTTTTCTACTGCGCATGTTCGAATCGCTCTGCGGGGGGCCGAACTTCCACTCCCCCAAAAAGGTGCCAAATGTCGCAGTGGAAGGGGAGCTGAGGGAGCAGACAAGCGGAGCTTCCCCTTTTGGGTGGAGCTCCGCTTTAAAAACTATGCAGCTTTGTAAAATGTCCAATACAGTAGTTATATTGTCATACCTGTAGGCCATTTGGGTCCCCCCAGAAGCCTGCCCAAAAAACTCCCAGTCAGTAATCTCCAAATCCTGCCTAGTTGCTGGGACAAGAAAACTGTTGGGGTGCTCTTTTGGTGGATTGCTAACTAGGAGTTTTTCAGCCAGGCGTCTGGGCAGGCCCAAATGGCCCACAGTTGGAACAATAAAAATGAACAATTTACAAGCTGCACAGTTTAATACTTACTGGAGTCCCTTCACTGCATCGGCTATTTTCTGGAGAAGTCATTGCCTGCGTGATTGGAAATGGTTTAGATGCGTCAAACAGGTCCCTTGGGCTCTCAAGCGGAACCTAGCAACACTTCTAAGTCAGCCATTTGTGGATCAAGCATGTAGTACAGGAGTGCAGATTTTTCAGGCTTCATTGGCTATATAAAAAGTTAGAAAGCAAAAACATGATGACAGACTAGGTAGAAACTGGCAATTGCAAAATACCAATTAGCCATTAATGGCAGCCCCCATGTCTCGGTCCACACAGGTTAATTTTAGATCTGCTAAAACAGAGCAGGGGTATGTCTGTCCTCTAGGATGCATTCTACAATGTGTGTGTAATAGAGATATAGAGATAGATAGAGATAGATAGATATCTCTTTATCTCTATCTATGTGTGATCTCTCCTCCCTGCTGTTCAGTTTCACAGAAATGGTCACTTAAGCCGCTAAAAAACTTATTTCATACTTTCCTGATTAGAAAAAAAAAAAAAAAAAAAAAAAAGAAAAAAGTAACAAGTAACACACACATGCAATGTATATGAACAGCTGTGTTCAAAATAATAGCAGGTGTTTAAAAAAAAGTCAGTACAATTTCAAAATCCTTATAATAGCTTTTTATTTCCATACATGCAAATGCATTGGGAACACTGCAAACCAAAACATGAAGGTTTCAAATTTGTTATTACTTTACAGAAAGTGAAGAAAAATAAATATTAGGCGTTTCCAAAAATATTTAGTTGTATAACCACTGTGAGAACTGCTTCACATCTGTGTTGCATGGAGTCGACCAACTTCTGCCACCTGTGAACAGATATTCCAGTCCAGGACGATTGCACTACATTCCACAGTTCCTCTGCATTTTTTGGTTTTACCTCAGAACAGCATTTTTGATGTCTCCCCCAGCCCCCCCCCCCCAAGTTTTCTATTGGATTAAGGTCTGGGAATTGGATTGACCACTCCATATCGTTAATCATGTTGGTCTGGAACCAAGATGCTGCTCACTTACTGGTGTGTTTGGGGTTGTTGTCTTGTTGAATCACCCATTTTAAAAAGGACATTTCCTATTCGGCATAAGGCAACATGACCCCTTTAAGTGTTTTCATGTATTCAAACTGATCCATGATCCTTGTTATGTGATAAATAGGCCCAACACCATAGTATGAGACAGGGCTCGACAAACCCCGGGCGCCAGGTCGCCATTGCGACTAGAATTAGCGACCTGGCGCCTGGGGCAGCACAGCTGGGGTATCCTGCGTCTCCGTGCCCCCCCCCTCCGCGCCGCGGGATCGCGTCGGGCTGCGCCGGCCGGTAATTGAGGCCGCGGCTTTGCGGCCTTCTGCAGGCCTATGCTTCCTTCTGTGAACTAGCGCCATCTTGTGGTGGCAGTTGGTATGACAACCAGCAATGCTAATGGAGTTTCCCTGTCTGTTTTCACTGCCATCTCCTTCCCTCTAATTAGAACCCCCAAACATTATATATATTTTTTATTCTAACACCCTAGAGAATAAAATGGCGGTCGTTGCAATACTTTGTCACACCGTATTTGCGCAGCGGTCTTACAAGCGCACTTTTTTGGGAAAAATACCCTTTTTTTAAATAAAAAAAATAAAACAGTAAAGTTAGCCCAATTTTTTTTTATATTGTGAAAGATAATGTTACGCTGAGTAAATTGATACCCAACCTGTCACGCTTCAAAATTGCGTCCGCTCGTGGAATGGCGACTAACTTTTACCCTTTAAAATCTCCATAGGCGACGTTTAAAAAATTCTACAGGTTGCATGTTTTGAGTTACAGAGGAGGTCTAGGGCTAGAATTATTGCTCTCGCTCTACCGATCGCGGCGATACCTCACGTGTGGTTTGAACACCGCTTTCATATGCGGGCGCTACTCACGTATGCGTTCGCTTCTGCGCGCGAGCTCGGCGGGACAGGGCGCGTTCCTGGCGCCTAACTTTTTTAGCTGGCTCCTAGATTCCAAGCAAATTTGTCAAGCCCTGGTATGAGAAACATCCCCATATCATGATGCTTGCGCCACCATGCTATACACGGTCTTTACAGTGTACTGTGGTTTGACTTCAATGTTTGGGGTCTTCTGACAAAACGGTCTGTGGCTCCTAGACCCAAAAAGAACAATCTTGCCTTCGTCAGTCCACAAAATGTTGCACCATTTCTCTTCAGGCCAATGTGTTCTTTGGCAAATTGTAACCTCTTCAGCACGTCTTTTTTCAACAATGGGACTTTGCGGGGGCTTCTTGCTTATAGCTTGGCTTCACATAGGCTTCACAATTGTTACAGTACTCACCGGTAACTTTAGACCTTCTTTGATCACCCTGGAGCTGATTATTGGCTGAGTCTTTGCCATTTTGGCTATTCTTTGATCCATTCGAATTATGGTTTTCCGTTTTCTTCCACGTCTTTTGGGTTTTGGTTTGCCGTTTTAAAGCATTTGAGAGCATGTTAGCTGAGTAGTCTATCAGTTTCTGTGCTTCTTTATGTTTTCCCCCTCTCCAATCAACTTTTTAAATGGAAGTATGCCGTTCTTCTGAACAATGTCTGGAACGACCCATTTTACTCAAATTTTCAGAGAGAAATGCACTATACCCAGCATTTGCTGCCTTCATCCTTAAATAAAGGGCCACCTGTTTTTTCACAGACTGAATGACCTCACCAATTGAACTCCACACTGCTATTTTGAACACGCCCCTTTTATAGATTAAATTACACAGAATCAGCAGCATGCATGTCATGACTGTTGGTTTTCTTTTACTGTACTACACCTACTATTACATTATTTGCCATGTAGAAATATAATTTATACCAAAAACAGTGATGTGGTTAGTGAAGTTGGACTGCTATTATTTTGAACACAACTGTACACACTGAACATATATTTCCTTTACTTAAGTCCCAGCAGATATTTAATTTGTAAAATTGACAAGGGCTGCATAAGTTCATATGGCAAATGCATTCAAAAAGGCATACATTGCTGTATAAAATGACTGTCTATGCAGGGTTCAAAATTTCAAGTCCTGAGCTACTAGCCAGGCCTTAGGAGTTACTCGCACCACCAAACCCCACCTCTAAATACACCCTCAGAAATTATCTCATGACAAATTACATTGTTAAAATGTTTTATGCAGAATTAAGTTACAAAAATAAACAACAACTTCATCAGTGCCCATGAATGCAGCCTCTCAGTGCCCATGAATGCAGCCCATCTCTGTATGGGAATCACACAGAGGAGAGTCGGCCAGATCACAGAGAGGATCTCCCGCTGTGACACAGCTTGCATCTGAAAAGCCAGCCGCTGTCAAAGTCCCACCTCCTGGACCGACTCCTATGATAGACGTTGCACTACTTCAATTTCCTGGCACTGGACTAGTGTGCTGTCTATCATAAGAGTCAGTCCAGGAGGCAGGACTTTGTTGGACAGGGACCTCTCCCTTCCAGTTTCTTAACTTCACTAGGAGGAGAATCTGCTCCCTTTAAACCCTGCCTGCCAGCGGCACCACCCTCCGATGTGACTCCACACTCGCCTTAGGCCAATTTCCACTCGCCAAATGGAGCAGGAAAGTGGAAATTTAGGGCTGGTCTATGTATAGTAAGCAAATACTTACAAGTTTTATAACTGCTCTCTTTTCACTTTTAATTGATTTCTTCAGTTCCTTAGCATGCCTCTTCTGCGCTTTTTTCTTGGCAATTAATATAGTATTTGGATCAATTCCAGTCTTTCAGGTAAAACAAACATGTTATTAGTAATTTGTCTTAACATATCAATAATTCAGTTTAGATTAAAATGTAGAACACATGTATGGATTCATCTAAACCCATACTCCTGTAGGTAAAAGTTATGCTACTATCATAATAGCTCCTCTCACTAAAGAAATCATGAGGGAAAAAACATTGCTGCCATTTATTTTCAGCTGTGAACACTGGGGGTTAAGTGCCAGCAGAGTAGGTTACTATGCAATCTCTCACTCACCATTTCTCAGCTTTGAACACTCAGGCTACTTTCACACTGAGGCGTTTTTCAGGCACTATAGCGCTTAAAATAGCGCCCTGAAAGAGCCGCTCCCTTCACTCCAGTGTGAAAGCGTGAGGGCTTTCACACTGGAGCGGTGCGCTGGCAGGACACTCAAAGTCCTGCTAGCCACATCTTTGAGGCGCTGTAGGAGTGGTGTATACACCGCTTCTAAAGCGCCCCTGCCCATTGAAATCACTGGGCAGCGCAGCGGAACCGCCGGCAAAGCGCCGTTGCAGCGGCGCTTTGCAGGCGGTTTTAACCCTTTTTTCGGCCGCTAGAGGGGGTTAAAAGCGGCTGAATAGCGCCGCAAAAACGACAGTAAAACGCAGCTAAAAATAGTGGCGCTTTACCGCCGACGGGAACCAGTTACTATGTCCTATGCAATCCCTCACTTTTATATCTTTTGGCCTTGAACACTGAAAAGTCACCAGAGCAGGTTACAAATGTGCTATACTATCTCAGGTCTTGGCTGTGAACACTGACAAGTCAGCAGAGTAGCTTACTATGTCCTATGCAATCTCTCTCCGATTTATGACTTTGTTCTATGAACACTGGGGGTGAAGTGTCAGCAGAGCAGGTTACTTTGTCTTATGCAATTTCACTCACGAATTTCTTAGAAGTACAATTCAGGTAAATAGGATATCTAATACTCTACCTTTTTTTTCAAAGCAGAAACATAAAGCTCGCTGTTTGCAAAGTACAAGGAGGTGTTGGCCTGAAATATCTTCATACCAGGGATTTCTTTGGTCTAGAAAAAAGTATATATTTATCAAAAGATTAATAGTAGCAAACATACAGTTGACTAGACACCCTATCAGTGTACTTTTAAATAAACAGAAAACATTGTACATAAGCTATTGCATGCTGCAAACGAAAAAAAAAAGTAAAGCATTTTCCAATGCATAAAGAATAGTAAAATGTAAAGGCAGACTTTAACCAAAAACTTTGTGTAAAGTCTAAATGTATTCCCAAACCTGCATCTCACTCTACAGTCTCACCATTATATCTTTTTTTTTTTTACGGTGTTCATTTAGGAGGGAAACAGCTTTTATTGCTCCATGTAACATCTTTACCAAGGGTAGCCCCTGGGAGCTTATTCCTATTAACATAGGGATACCCACAGAACTACACATCGAAGAGCCCTTTTCCTGTTCAGTGAGTAGGCAGGGCAGGCTCTTGGGAGTCAAAGCAACATTGTTTTGCTGGAAAATAAACCACCATTTAATTTAAAGCCCCCAAACTTCAGTATCACCTCCCATCTAGACTATAAACGATCATGTCCTCAGGGGCTCCTGTCCGACTAACCTCTGTGACAGCCAAGTTTTATATACATATTTGCAACAATCTCTGGAGATGGAGTCTTAGTGCTGGCATTCCCACCTTAAGCATTAATACTGCTGTGGTACAGGAAAGTTGGTGTAAAGAGGTGTTAGGTAATTATACAGTAAAAATATAATTTTTTTGTTTTTTTTTTGTTTTACTATTGCAAGCATTTAACTTTCGGTTTACATCAAATTGCATTAAAACTAAAGTACTATTTTAGTTAACTGGCGAGGCCATAAGGTATGGGAGGTAAATGAGTGAGAAAATGCTTTTAAAAATTTGCTGGCTACTTTGAAAATGTAATTATATAAAATTTGAATATTTTGGGTGCATATCCATAACTTGGTTACTAATATAGACACAGTGAGGCTGATTTACCAGAGGATTTGAGAATCATCATCTATAAAATGTGTGAATATTACATGAAAGTTCTCAAATCAGTGGGTAAATCAGCCTTAGTATATACTATAGGTAGGTATTTTCCCACTGCCCTTCCCTTCTTCTGAGACACATAGACAGTGTAGTAAAATGGGACCGAGTGATATTTTAACACTGCAGAAATAAAAGCAACATTTAAAAAAGGTATGATGCTAATGAGGCAGGGTTTCCTCCTGTAATTAAAGTGCAATTAAATAAGCCAATATCATAAATATTAAACATTGTAAATAAATACATTCATAGATGTACTAAAAGGTTCTTTACTTCAGATTTGCTTACAGTTGAGCTTTAGGCATCTGCACATAGCATGTAATTTGTACCTACTGTGTATCTGTTTTTTTTTCTATGCTTTAAATAAAAAGAAATTAGAAGAGAGTTCTAGTTACAGGATGATTTTGACATTGTTGCATCGCACTGTGAATCTCATTGTAATTGCATGCAAACTTAATGAAAAAGTCCATAAATTAAAGATGAATTTTAAAGAGGACATTTACCTCCTCATATTCCTCTACATCACAGTATATGTCTGTATTTGGAATCTGCCCTAGGATTCTGTACTTTGAACTAAAATAAAAAGAAAATATTAATACATTAGCTACATCTGTCAACATTAAAATTTGAAGAGAATTAAAGAACATGCATAAGCATATATAACAGAAGATAAATGTTATCAATGCATCACCTAGCTCTGGGTGGGTACCTGTTTTTGACAGGTACCCGCTGCCACTTCCGGGTGACTTTGCCTTGGTGAAGTTACTCAGGAGTTTGGCCCCTGCCTCCGGCCATTCACATAAGGTAGGGAACTGGCTGTGAAGCCGCATAGCTTCATTGCCAGTTTCCCTTACAAGAAATGGCGGTGGCAGCACCCGAGAGCCGATTGAAAAATGGGCTGGGGTGCAGACATCGCTTGATCCCTGGACAGGTAAGTGTTCGAATATTAAAAGTCAGCAGCTACAGTATTTGTAGCTGCTGACCTAATTTTGTGGTGGGGGGGGCTGGCGCTCCGCTTTAAAGTGATTGTTATTTTTGAAAAAAAAGACTAACATGTTATACTTACTTGCTCTGTGCAGTGGTTTCGCACACGGCAGCTTAGATCCTCCTCTTCTTGGGTCCCTCTTCGGTGCTCCTGGCCCCTCCCTCCTGTTTAGTGCCCCCACAGCAAGCAGCTTGCTATAGGAGCACCCAAGCCAGGCCACAGCTCGGTGTGCCCATTCAGACACGGAGCCGTGGCCCGCCCCTCTCCCCTCATTGGCTCACTGGCTTTGACAGCAGCGGGTGCCAATGGCATTTGGTTGCTGTCTCAGTCAATGAGAGAGCATCCTGGACAGTCGAGTCTCATGCAACATCGCTGGATCGAGATGGGACTCAGGTTAGTATTAGGGGGGCTGCTGCACACGGAAGGTTTTTTATCTTAATGCATAGAATTCTCCAAGATAAAAAAACACTGCCTTTACAACCACTTTAAAGAAAATGTATAAGCAAATACAGTATAACACCATGTTTAGTGCGATTAAGAAGGCTTTAAATAAATATGTCATTTAATTATGAATTTATATTGCCGTTTGATACAAAGCTCTCAACACCTGCTAATCATTCTCAAGTGCTATAATCCACACGGCAGACAGCAACATATTGAAACATTTGCTGGGGGAAAGTGGAAGGCTGTAGAAAAATTTAGCAGTCCCATGATGAGAAGTACTGTTTCTGATTCTACAAATGCTAGGCGCCTGTGTTCTACTTCTAATTTTACTTGGACTTTTCCAATCTGCATAATTGTTCCAATGTCAATGACTTAATATGGTCATGTGGCCATACGAAGTCAATAATGTCACAAACATCTCTGCTCATTTGTGTACATTAACTGCAGGGCAGGGAATCCCGTGTCCACAGTTCATTGGTCAAGGAATGACAGCTGACTTCTGGGTTCTGACTGGAACAAACACAAGCTCATCTCTACCTACCTCTGGGGAAAATAATGCTCAGGCAAGGTTATCAAACCCAATTGCTAATGGTCTCCAAATCTGTCAAGCTGAAATATACACTGATGTTTGTAGAAATAGGATAACTGCACAATCTAATAAAAATTTGCCAGGGACTATCCAGATTTCTGAGTTACCCAGGCCAAATTGTATAAGCCGCAAACAAACATGAAATATGCAGACCTCTGAAAGATCTTACTTCCATGTCTGCTTCAGTTATTCCAGCTCCATACACAGAGCCCAGAAAATAATGCCTCTACTTATGTGCGGATGAATTAGGTGATGAGATAGAAAAAAAAAAAAAGTAAGCTGTACAAAACAAACCTTTGTGTACGGTAGATTACGGTGATAATAGCAAAGGCCACTGCAACAATCAACCCATAGTCCAGACCAAGGGAAACTGATGCCAGAAAGGAAACCACCCAAATACACTAAAAAGTGAAACAAAAAATAAGTTTTACAGTTTAAACTATTATTGCAGTTTTTCAAAGAGCTGTGAATAATCAAAAGTTTTAAAATTAAGAAATGTGTAGCATGCAAGACGGTTGCAAATCATTTAGAGATTGCTACAAGATCATCAATTACTGTGGATGATATGGGGATTAGGTGAATACAGATTAAACATCAGAAAATATCACAAGAGCCTGTGTCGAGGGAGCTGTTTCCGTTAAACTGGTTTTGAATTCCCATACAATGGGTTTGGGGATACACAACCCACTTTAGAGGTCAGATGCACTTGTCAATGAATTCTGAATGAAGAAATGTTTGTCAAACTGATGCCATCAACACAAGCCCAAAGCCCTTCAACACAGGCTCTAAATTTTGTTGGTAATAATGCCTTCCATTCAGACGTATGGATATGACAAAGAACATCCACGGCTATGAATACATTGATGATCCAAATAAAACTGCACAATATTATTATACAAGACTGATCAAAAGTCTTTTAGATTAAAAATCTCTGGGATACCATTCTCAATTAACAGTTGTCCATTTTAAAAACAAAACAAATATCTTGAGTAGAAAATCACCCTTGTAAACTTGTATAACCAGGGCATTCAGAAGCAAGGCCAGGTAAACTAGAATCTGTAACCGGCATAGAAAATAACTGTTGGAACAGTTCAAAGTGGAGTGCCACAAATTACTAAATAACAGCATGACAAGACAACATCTGCAGAAAATATCACTACTGAGCTGAATGTGTTCTCTACAGCCTATTTCTAAGCATGCTCCTTTCCCCAGCCCTTACAACAGCTCTTTGCTATGCTTTAATATTGAAGCCTGTTTTAATAAAGCCAAGTTGTATTTGATTGTTAAGGCAATTAATGTCAATATTGTCTTTAAAAGACAAAATTAGAAAAACAGCAGCATCAATCAGCTTACAATCTAGGTAGGGTACCTGAGGCAAAAGGGAGATAAAGTGACTTGCCCAAGGTCACACGGAGCTGGTTTTGAAACCAGGATGCCTGGTTCACAGTCCAGTGCTGTAGAGCCACTTATCCTCTCTAAGACAATCTGCATAAATAAATGTTAGTTTTTGTGAGGTCTCTATTGCTCACCTAGAAGACTCCAAACAAATATTAGGATGGTTAGTTTAAAACATTTTTACGGTTGTACAAATATTTAGCAGTACATTAGCCACTAGAGAAACAAAAAAAGTAGCCTACAACATGTATGAGCGTTTTAACAGAAACTCTATGAATTTAAGTAAATCTTGTCACCATGTTCGAACATTTTAAGCTTAAAATAAGTTACTTAAAAAAAATTAAAAAAAAGAAGTACAAAGCTAAGTAAAATAAATAAAAATGGTTTGAACTATGTTGTTAAAACATTTTCACACATACCAATTCTAATCTGCTTGTTCTCCATAAATGTGGGATGTCTGCAAATTGCTTGAACATGCCTTTTAGGTTTACCATCACAATGGCTGCCAATACTGCCTGTAATAAATTATAAATTTTTTATGCAAATCCGTTTCTTTGTCTCTTAGTTCAGAAATATATTTATGAAATACTTGTTTCCACTTTCATTAAAGCATATGAAATCCAGTCTATCACAGATCAGCTATAGTGCTTATATTGGTTCATGCACATTGCTGCTCCTAAACAGACATTTTTTGTGTGTTTTTCACCCTTGAACTCTCCTCAATACCAGCCTGTGTGTTTATGCATATATACCTGTAGGCTTTTACAGGAATTTAAGAGTAGCAGTGTTTAGAGGCAGTCAAAGCTCTTCTTCTGAATGCAGAAGAATGGCGTTTAGGAGAGGAGCTTTTGGGCATACAAAATAAATAAATACAAAATGCATCTAGAGCAGTGTTTCTCAACTCCAGTCCTCAAGGCACACCAACAGGTCACGTTTCCAGGCTTTCCATTATTTTTCACAGATGATTTGATCAGTTTCACTGCCTTAGTAATTACCACAGCCGTTTCATCTGAGGGAAATCCTGAAAACATGACCCGTTGGTGCGCCTTGAGGACTGGAGTTGAGAAACACTGATCTAGAGTGCTTAAATGCAAGGCCAGATCAAATTACAATTCTGGTCAATGAAATAAACTCCCAAACTCGCCTAAATGCACCTAAACCTGTGGGAAAAAAAATGCAGTTTGGGTGCTTTTTTTAGGCCGATTTTGTCCTGTCAGGACAATCAGCGTCTACAATAAACCAGTGTGCATGAGGCCTAACAGGATTAAAATGACAGGAGTGAGGCAGGTGCCACATGTGAAACAAACTACAGTATTCAGTAAAAAGGCGATTTAACCTTAAAGCTGAACGCCATGAATGGTATTCTGCATTCATTAATACATCATTAATTATATTTTTTACATGCAAGCAATGTCTGAATTTGACTTGGTACCAGCCTTTTGCATGCTCTATACAGAACATCAAGAAGGGGAAGGAGAAGCAGCAAAATGAGCAAATCAGTTGCACTGCAATGGAAGGAGAATAGTAGGCGAGAGCAGACTAAGGCCCTTTTCACATGGACAATTCCATCAGGTCCACCCGTCAGTTTTTCAGGCAAACCTGATCCTGGTCCATATGCATTCTTTTGGACAGGCAGGTGTAAACAACCTTGTGTCCGGGTCAGATCTGATCCACTGAAGAAAAAAAACAAAACAAAAAAAAAAAAAAAAACACAGAAAGGGATACATTTTTCCGTTTAGGTGGATCAGATTGGAGGTTAGTCGGGTATAAAACAGACCCAAGTCCATAGAGCAGAGCGGGCTCTGCAGAAAGTGAGCAGATGAGTCATCCACCTGTTCTGCTCTAAGCAGCAGGTCATCTATGAGCTGATCGGAACGGAATCCGCCACATGTGAAAAGCACCTAAACCAACATGAGCTTATCAATCCGCTGCTTTTCCTTTCACTGTCCAGTCACAGGTTGGGAGGGGGATGAGATCGGCAAGTAACTGAACTACACCTGAATTTTAATGAGGAAAACCCCCCCAAAAAATCATGTAATTTGTTGCTAGCCAGACAAATCAGCTGAGCCAAGGTGTATGTAAATACATTTTAGATCTTTAGTTCTGGATAGAGTAGTGAGGAATTAAGTTGGCCATATACTGCTTGAATTTCTGTCAGTTCCTGATGAACCACACAGAATAAGCTTAGTGGGTGTCCCAGTCGGCCCCCTCCCACCTGACTAAAAAATTAAAGGAGGCAGGTGGAAAATTGTCAGCCGAACAGCAGTTGCATCTAATCAAATGCAGCCACACTGGTACCACCCAGTAAACTCCTGTACAAATAATCTCAGGAACACTGTGTTCATGTTTATTCCAGTGAAGTAGAGGCAGCACAGCCAAGAATCAGTCTTTGTTGTCTCTTTTCAAGAGAAAACAATTGTGTTCACCAGAAAATATACAATACAGCTGACCATTGCGTGAACAAAAAATAAAAAAATTCTATTTTTAATCAAGAGCAAGACATGACGAGACAGATAGACAAAACAGAGCAATGTTCACAGAATAGTCACATGTTCAAAAATCCAGAGTACAAATCAGGTCTAGGAGTTGTTCCCATTTCCATACCTGAGGTAATGGTTCAAATAGATAGCCAATGACCAGTATGACCAACAGCACCATAAAGGAGGACAGCAAACCTGCAATCTAGAGGATAGCATTTACAGTCACAGTTAAAATAGGGGCATGTAAACATATGCAATTATTTTCTGGAAAAAAACAAACAAGAAATTTAAAATTGCCCAGTTAAAGGTCATTTCCTGCAAGCCGGGAAGCATGTCACCCAAAATTAGCTCCAGAACTTTTTTTTGGGTGACATGCTTCGAGATGCGTGTTGCTGTGATTGCAGTGCGACAATCGCAGCAGACCCACGCCACGATTTGAGGCGTCATGCAAATGAATGGCATCTCAAATGTGAGTCCTGCAATTTGCCATACACACATCGGCGCTTTCAAATTGCGACAAACCTGCTGCAATTCAAAATGCTGAAGTGTGAATGCAGCCTTAATGTCTGCAACAGAACTACCACAGGAGGAAGGGCTACATGTTTCTTACCTGGAAACAAAAAAATTAAAGCTTTACAATGCCAATCCTGTAACATTGGATGAGTACTGTGGACAGTACCACTTAAAACATGCTAAATTATAACTAAAAGCAAAACTTTTTTTTTATTTATTTTTTTAAGTCTTGTATAGAATGCAGAGGGATAAGAACACCTGTCAGTTTTTATTGCGGTCTGTGCCCCGAGTTAAGGAGATCTCCCCTCTCTATTGGTCCTGTTTACAGTCATCACTGAAAGTAAGGAATGAAAATCCCAATTTTGGGTTGTCCCCGGAAAATTAAGGAGGGAAAATCTTCCATTGGGGACACTAGTTCTGGTGACCTGGGGGACATAAATTGAAGGGAAATCTCCCCAATGGGACACAAATGGCAAGAAAAAAAAAAAAAAAAAAAAATCTGACAACCCTCCCTTGCTCTAGCCAAAAGGAGAAAAAAATAAAATAAAAAAAAATAAAAGATTTTGCCTATAGTTCTACCTTAAGGCCTACGTTTCCTTAAAAGGAGAAGTCCAGCCTGAGCTTTTTAGGAGTGCAATTCGTTTTGCACTCCTGTGACCCGTTTTCAGAGAGCGGATTGAAGTCCGCTCTCCGCTGACATCACTGCTATCAGTCGGGACAGCGCATCATCCCGACTTCCAAAGTCCGGATCCGCCAGCTGCCTTGACTGATGGCAGTCTCAGCGAGCCGTTGAGACAGCGGCTCCCCGCCCCTCCACAGCTCATCGCTCCAATGAGCGTGGAGGATCAGAGCAGGAGAGATGTCGACTGACAGGCAGCATCTCTCCGCTCGGGGAGTGGAGAGAACGGAGCCAGCCATCGGCGGCGTTTGGTGGCTCGGTCCTCAGTGCAGAGATGCCGGGGAACAGCTACAGCATCGGTCCGATTCCTTTGTCTGGAATTCTTCCTGAAAAATAGCATGGTATGGGAATGTGCCTAGACACTCCTGTGTGAGATCATCTAAGCCACAAGTTGCTTACGATTGTAGTCTCTGGAAATATGGATGTCACTACTAGGCTGCTGACTGTTCTCCATGCTGGAGGCTCTGGACAAGAGGAAGTAAATCCCAGCTTTTACCAAGATGGCCACCTCCACACACCAAGTGCAGGTAAGTGGAACAAAGAAAGTCACTGAAGCAGCAAGGGGACCACCACAGCCAACATTGGCAACTAGTCCTTTGCTCTCTGCCCACCTTTGATATGGGGGAACAGCTTCTAGAGTCTAGTTCCTCTATAAAATGAGAGATACAAATTTGTATGTAGTGTAAATAATTTTCATATGTGCATGTTAAAAGTTTCAGAAAAGAATCATGAATCAAGTAAAATGTAACAGCCGGGTCTTCTTGAAGGACCGATAGATTTGTAGGTTCACAATAACATAGCGATAACACGGTGTGAATAGCTATGTCTTTATTGCCCAACTGTCTATGGGAAAGTTTGACAATTCTTCCAGAAGCGCATTTGTGAGGTCAGGCGCCGATGTGGATGAGAAGGCCTGGCTCACAGTCTTCACTCGAATTCACCCCAAAGGTGTTCTATCGGGTTAAGGTCAGAACTCTGTGCAGGCCAGTCAAGTTCCTTCACCCCAAACTCACTCATCCATGTCTTTATAGACCTTGCTTTGTGCACTGGTCCAAATCATTTTGTGGAGGGGGGGGGGGGGGGGATTATGGTGTGGGACTGTTTTTCAGGGGTGAGGTCATGCAACCCAGAAGGGACAGACAGGCGGGGGCAAAAACTGCAGACTATCCACTCTCACTTAAAAAGATCCAACTAAGAATAGATAAGCACGTAGGGACATGGAATACACCAGCCGAGGAAAAATAAACATATAGAGGAGATGCAATGAATGTTAGAAATAAGCCAGCCCCAATGGGATCTGTATAGGAACCATATCATAGGTGACCCTGTGAGTGAGTGGCTAGCTTGCAGTTTTTGCCCCCGCCTGTCTGTCCCTGATCCCTTGTGGGTTGCATGACCTCAGTCACACTGGGGACACCCTATAAGATGTGCCGCAACAATTTTAAGCTCTATATCTGGTCCATTCATCTATGCATATTCCACCCTACATCTCCTGAAAAAGACGTTTACAGTTGAAACGCGTTGGAAATACTGTATTTATCGGTGTATAAAACGTGCACTTTTTTCCACTTAAAATCAGGGGAAAATCGTGGGTACGTGTTATACGCTGATCCCCCGCTGATTTTGAGGAAACGAGCAAGCGGAGCCGAGATACACAAAGCCGAAGTACACTCGGCTTTACTCGACTACTCTCGCAGTCACGCCCACCTCCACTGATTGCGAGAGGAGCGAGCGCCGCTGACATACAGAAAGCAGAGTGTACTTTGGCAAGTCTCGGCTCCTCTCGCAGTGCCGCCCCTGACTGTGAGCAGAGCCGAGTCTAGCCGAAGTACACTCTGCTTTCTGTATGTCAGCGGCGCTCGCTCCTCTCCTTATCAGTGGAGATGGGCGGGACTGTGAGCAGAGCCGAGTCTAGCCGAAGTACACTCAGCTTTTTGTATCTCGGCTCCGCTCGCTCCTCTCCGCTCACAGTTAGCGGAAATCGGCGCCAATTTTAAATCAGGGCAATGCTGAAAAGGCACTGGGCAAGGCTGCAATGATGGACAAGGCTGCAGATGGACACTGGGCAAGGCTGCAATGATGGATAAGGCTGCAGATGGACACTGATAAGGCTGCATTGATGGGCATTTAAATGTGTTTTTTTCCTTAAACTTCCCTCCTAAACTTGGGGTGCGCGTTATACGCCGATAAATACGGTAATTGGTGGTCATCTAATTAATTAAATTACATATGCTATATGGCATTTCTACACCTGATTAGGAGATAGAAGCATTAGACTAGAAGTCATGCTGACTAGAGGAATTTTAACTGTTCAATAAACATTTGTTACTTTTATATTACAAAATGTATCTGTCTGTGCAATTTTGTAGTCCCATGGGAGATGCATATGTTCTATTAAGATTTAGGGACAAAGCAGCTGCTAACCCATGATATACTCAGCTGTGTTTAAGTTTTACCAACACATACCAAAGTTGCAAAACGGTGTTGGATTTGTTTTACCCTTCATCATAAAAAGGAGATTGATTTACCAAAAGGCAAAGCCAAAAACTGTTTAACCATATTTTTTGATATTACAACATGCTAGAAATAATAACCAGAGAAATAGAAAAAAAAGGCACATTGGACTGTGGTAAGGAAAAATGGGTATTTTCAACTCTCACCACTTACCTGTGTATTTCCTCCAGTGCTCTCCTGAACTAGGCTACGAGACATTGAGCATGTCACAGCAAACGTATGAAAGAACGAACCAATAGAATTGCACATCCCCATAGCAATAAGTTCCTGCAAAGTGCAAACAGATTACTATACTCAACATTCAAAAAGCTATATTTTTAGATTAGTAAAGGTTATCTGAATTGGCCTCTAGTAATAGAAAGTAAACTAGCAAAGCAAATATCTTTACCTTGACGCCATGCCCTCCACAAAAATGAAAACTTCTGGGTATAGGGAAAATGGGCACACCCCCTACGTCATTGTTCAATGCCTGCTTGCATACCATCATTAACAGATGTGGAAAAAGGGTGTAGCTACGTCTCTGAAAATACTTTCAGAATGTTAGCATTTACAGGAACCTAATGGACTCCAAATCACCTACTCATAAGCCTTAAAGTGGTTGTAAAAGCTCAATGATTTTTACTAATACATGAAGGTAAAAAGCCTTGTGTGCAGCAGCCCCCCTAGCTCCCTGTAATACCAAGGTCCCATCTCGATCCAGCGATGTACATGAGTGCAACGGCTCTCCCAGGTCTCTTCCTTCTTATTGGCTGCGACCGCGGCGGGAGCCATTGGCTCCCACTACTGCCAATCACAGCCAGTGAGCCAATGAGAGCCAAAACGCTCTGTTTGTGAATGGACACACGCACGCACGCACCTTATTGACAACTTTGTGTAAAAAAAATGGGCTCGGAGGAAGAAGGTAATCCTTCGAAACACGTCAGCCGGCAGTGGCCCTTGTCATTTTCTCTGTGACCACCTGGAGTTCATTTGGTTCTGACTCATTGCTGCTACTTTTGGAGACTATTTACATTGTGAGGCATTCACCTACATTTGTGAGTAGTTTTCTTTTTATCCATTTTTAATAACATTTATCCAAAGGATAATGCACTAGGCTGGTGCACCCTTTCTTCTTAAGAAATATGATAAGTAGTCTGGATATCAGACACTTAACGTGGAAGTAAAGCCTTTAATAAAAAAATAAAAATAAAAAAATAAAAAAAATATAGAAATGCAGCACATACTAGCACATTATAAAAATAAAATTACCGTACAACAAAGCCCTCCAAGAGTACGCTGTCACCGCTGCAGAGGCTCCCATCCTCACCCGGTCTTCCTTCCGGGATTAGCGACTCTGGCATCTGATTGGACAAGCAGCAATGACGTTGTGGCCACAGCACATGCGCTGGTGACTTCACTGGCTGCTGCTCACTGGAACATCTCCTAAACTATTCACGTTTAGGAGATATCCATTTTACCTACAGGCAAGTATTTAGGGGGCTGAAGGTGGAGCTGCACGAAAGTTTTTTTTTTTTTTTTTTTACCTTTAACACTTTACCTATGCGACAGCCCTCCATTGCTTGCTGAGGTAGGAGGCAGTGTGGTGTGCATTTCAGTGCATCACATGGCTCATTTTTTTGTACTAACTTTATTTTAAGTATACAAAACATACGAAGCACAGCGTTGCTGTACATTGCCATGCGATTCAGTAAAATGCAGCATGTCTGCATTTTAGCCCAGCCCTAGGCGGTGTTGCAGTGTTAATGGGACACATGGGAAACAATTGTTTCCTGTGTGTTCCTGTAGTGACAGGAGTTTTACCATGCAGTAAAACGTCTGTCACCGAATACAGTATGAATACACCCTGATGCAGTAAGGTTTTACAACCACTTTAAAAAAGGATTACATTACAACCAGTGAGGATATAAATCAATGATTTAAAAACAAAAAAGATCAGATTTTGTTGATTTTTAGCAAATAAAATTTTTAATAAAATGCTTTTGGAGTAAAAATCTAAAGATAGTTTTCGATTTAAGATAGAAGATTTAGGATACATTAATAATTTAGTTTTTTCGGCATGAAATGGAGCATGAGGTTGTATATTCTGCAATATTTTCATTTTTTGTAAAGTCAATGAATCCAAGCTCTGCAAGCTGAGATAACATGCATTCACACAATGTCACAGTAACCATGAGATAAAACAAAGTTCAGGAATATTCCTTTATCCCATGGTTTTGCAAATTTATGTACACTGCGGTTCTGATAACCCTGTTTTACTAACCTGACAGCTTATTATTCTAAATAGGAAAGCTTCATTTTTTTTGCAAGTATTAAACATTCTAACTATCAGCAAGAATGAGTCCTTACATTTAACCACTTCAATACCATGCACTTATGCACCTTCCCGCCCAGACCAATTTTCAGCTTTCAGTACTCTCACACTTTGAATGACAATTACTTAGTCATGCTACACTGTATCCAAACAAAATTTTTATCATTTTCTTCTCACAAATAGAGCTTTCTTTTGGTGGTATTTAAATCGCCACTGGGTTTTTTATTTTTTGCGATATAAGCAAAAAAACAGCAATTTTTTTTTAAAAAAAAACACTTTTTTTTAGTTTCTATTGTAAAATTTTACAAATAAGTAATTTTTCTTCATAAATTTGTGCCAAAATGTATACTGCTACATATCTTTGGTAAAATGAACCCAAATTAGTGTATATTATTTGGTCTTTGTGAAAGTTATAGAGTCTACAAACTATGGTGGCAATCACTGAAAATTTATCACATCTGATCACGCCTGATGTACTGAAGGGATATCTCATTTCTTGAGACACTAACAAGCGAGGAAAGTACAAATACCCCAAAATTACCCCTTTTTGGAAAGTAGACAGTCCAAGGTATTTACTAAGAGGTGTGGTGAGTTTTTTGAAGTTGTATTTTTTTCCCACAATTCTTGGGAAAATTAAATTTTTTTTTTTTTTTTTTTTTTTTTTTTTTTTTACACAAACTGGTCATATTAACAGTTTTTTTCTCTCACACAGCATATGCATAATTGCAACTACACCCCAAAATACATTCTGCTACTCCTCCTGAGTGTAGCAATACCACAAGTGTGAGACTTTTACACAGCCTGGCCACATACAGAGGCCCAACATTGAAGTAGCACTTTCAGGCGTTCTACAAGCATAAATCGCACATATCCTTTCTCAACCACCTATTACACTTTTGAAGGCCCTGGAGCACCAGGACAATGGAATTTTCCACAAAATGACCCCATTTTGGAAAGAACACACCCCAACGTATAATCTATGAGGCATTATGAGTCTTTTGAACAGTTCATTTTTTTCCAGAAGGTTTTGGAAAATGTGGAGAAAAAATTAAAATGCATTTTTTTTTACACAAAGTTGTCAATTTATAAGATATTTCTAACACATAATATGTACATAGCAAAAATTACACCCCAAAATGCATTCTGCTACTCCTCCTGAGTATGGCGATACCACATGTTTGAGACTTTTACACAGCCTGGCCACATACAGAGGCCCAACATCCAAGTAGCACCTCCAGGCATTCTAGCAGCATTAATTGCACATATCATTTTCTGACTACCGATCACATTTTTGAAGGCCCTTCATATATCTAACACATAGCAGGTACATACCAAATAACAAAAGATTACCTGTGGTTTTAGAAGTGCAGTGGTCCACAGAGGAGAGCATCGGTCCAGGCAGCAGGCAGGGATGAGGTCAGCGACAGCAAAAGCAATCATCCAGGCAGCAGGCAGGAATACTGTCCATAGTTCGCACAGGCAGAGATACTGTCAGCACAGCCAGAGCACAGCCAAAGCACAGGTCCAGGTAGCAGGCAGA
Source organism: Rana muscosa (assembly GCA_029206835.1). Lineage (NCBI taxonomy): Eukaryota > Metazoa > Chordata > Amphibia > Anura > Ranidae > Rana > Rana muscosa. The sequence goes on from CM055118.1 coordinate 667,055,176, forward strand.
GGTGTCCCGGCAGAAATGCTGTCCAAAGTCAGTAGAGGCAGCAGGCAGATATATGGTCAACACAGCCAAAGTATTGGTCCAAGCAGCAGGAAGAAACATGGTCCATAATGTCATGGGTCATTACAGGCAGTAATATGGTCAGCACAGCCAAATTATTGGTCCAGGCAGCAGGAAGGACCATCAAGCTTAGGGCCAGGGGGACAGGGGTAGAGGCTTCTCCCACCCAAATCGCTTTGAAGCCTCCGGGCAACCAGACCCTGTTCTTGGAGCACAGAAAACGAAAAACTGGTTTTCTCTACTCAGAACGCTATTCTGAAGCCCCTCACATATGTGAGACCCCTGTGTACTAAAAGTAGATGGCCAAAAGATCAGTCCAAGTGGCAGGCAAAAACATGGTCGATTAACAGGCCAAGGTCGGTACACGTGGAAGTCAGAAACGTGGTTTAAATCGGCAGGCAGAGGCATCGTCGGTAAACAGGCCAGGGTCAGTTAATTAACATGGAAGGTAGTTAGTAACATGGTAGCAGGCAAATAGGGAAATGGCAGTCTGTTAATAATAAGGGGAACTAATGGATGTATGATAATTTTTGAAGCAATTTCCGATGCACAGGCCAGGTTGGGAGGGACAATCGGGACAATAATAGCTGGTGTCTCTTCTTACTCCTCCTCTGCTGCATACACGGCATTTCTTTTGGCGTCTTCTTCCAGATTCTGTGGGGGGGATGCTAAAGGGATAGTGTCGCTCGTGAAGCCGACTCACACTATCAGAGCAAATGCTTCCTGGGGCGGGATCTTGTTGGTAAATGAGGGCATCGATGATATCTTCGATATATTGGAGGTAGTGGAGTCGGTGATTTTGAGTTGCTTTTTGGTAGCAGACAAACGAATTAAAAAGGGCCATGTGAAACAGGTGAAACGCAACTTTTTTGTGCCAATAATGGGACTTTCTGGTTGATAAGTAGGGCTGTAGCATCTGGTCGTTTAAATCCACCCCCCCCCCCCCATGTACAAATTGTAGTCGTGGACACATTCAGGCTTTACAATGGAGCCGCGTCTTCTTGGGATCTCCACCATGGTGTCATTGTGGATCGTAGAGAGGATGTGGACATCTTTCTTGTCCCTCCACTTCATGGCCAACACCTCCTCGTTCCTCATGGATGCCGATTCTCCAGGTCGCAATTTTTTTGTCAATAAATTTGTGGGAATCCCTTCCGTTTTATTTTTAAGGTACCGCAGGCCGGGGTTTGTTTACTGTAAAGGTGGCGAAAAAGGGGCAGGCTGGTATAATAATTATCAACATATAAATGGTAACCTTTTCCGAACAGGGGGTATGCCAACTCCCAGACAATTTTCCCACTGGTTCCAATATATGTGGGGCAATCACGGGGCTGGAGCTGGGAGTCTTTGCCTTCGTAGATCCTGAATTTGCAGACGTATCCAGTGGCTCGATCACATAATTTATTTAATTTTAACCCATACCTGGCTCTCTTGCTTGGTATGTACTGCTTGAACTGCAGTCGGCCGGTGAAATGTACGAGGGACTCGTCCACACAAATTTTTTGGTCTGGGATGAAAACTTCTTCAAATTGCTGGGAAAAGGCATTGATTAGGGGGCGTATCTTGTACAATTTGTCGTAGTTGGGATGATCTCGGGGAGGGCACTGTGAATTGTCATTGAAGTGGAGAAAGCGCATAATCATGTCGTATCTTTTCCTGGACATGACAGCGGAATATATGGGCATGTGTTGGATGGGGTGTTTGGACCAATATGAATGGACTTCGTTCTTTTTTGTAAGCCCCATATTGAACATAAGGCCCAAAAATAATTTAAATTCCTCCAATGTTAGACGCCGCCACTGGAACATGCGGGCGTAGGAAGAATCGGGGTTGGCAGCAATAAATTGGGATGCATACAGATTTGTTTGATCCACTATATTCTGCAGCAAATCTTGTGGGAAAAATAAACAAAAATAATCAAATTTAGAAAAATTTGTAGTGTCGGGCTGCACACCTGGCTGTGCGGTGAAAGGGGGGATGATAGCGGATCCTGAGTTGGCAGGCAACCATAAGGGGTTTGCCAGGGCATCGGGAAGGTAGGATTGGGGCTGGATTCTTCGGGTTGGGCGTGCATTTCCATTGCTTGTACTGGGCTCCTCTTCCTGGGGTATGGCGCTGCTGGTGGTGGGCAGTTCTCCTGATCTTGGTGCTGATCTTGGTGCCGATCGCATTCTTTTGGGAGGGACGGTTTCCTCCGGGGACTCAGACTCTGAGCCACTATCCTCCACTGGCTCGTATTCCGAATCAGAATCGGATAATGGGAGCTCCCCGCTGCTCTCATCATCCGACATGGCAAGAATGGCATATGCCTCCTCAGGTGTGTAAACCCTTTGGGACATTATGGCAGTGCTTATTGGTGGGCCTGTGTAATGGTACTGCTGGTGGTAGTGGTGGCGGTCTGTGTGGTAGTACCGATGGAGGTATTAGTGGTGGGCCTGTGTGGTGGTACCGATGGCGGTATGGGTGGTGGTGGTACCAATGGCGGTACAGGTGGTGGTGGTACCGATGGCGGTACGGGTGGTGGTGGTGGCGGCGGTACCGATGGCGGTACAGGTGGCGGTACGGGTGGTGGTGGTAGCGATGGCAGTATGGGTGGTGGTGGTACCGATGGCGGTACAGGTGGTGGTGGTACCGATGGCGGTACAGGTGGTGGTGGTACCAATGGCGGTACGGGTGGTGATGGTACCGATGGCGGTACAGGTGGTGGTGGCACTACCGACGGTGGTACAGGTGGTGGTACCGATGGCGGCACTAGTGGTGATACTGGTAGCGGGCCTGTGTGGCAGTATAGATGCTGGGCCTGGTGGCGGTACTGGTGGTGGTACTGGTACCGATGGCGGTACTGGTAGCCTGTGTGGTGGTGCCAATGGCGGTACCGATGGAGGTGGGCCTGTGACAGATGATTGACAGATGGGCTGATTGACAGATGGGCTGATTGACAGATGGGCTGATTGATGTACTGGGCTGTGTGACAGGTCCTATTTATGGGGGGGGGGGGGGAGTGTTGTGCACTGTAAACTTATGTAGACAAACTACACTGAGCTAACTTACTGATCTCTTCTCTCTCCTCACAGATCGGTGTGTGAGGAGAGAGCAGGGATCAGGTAGTAACTCCTGTGGAGTTTGTTTACATTTGTGACCGGCTGTGATTGGACACAGCCGGTCACGTGGTAAACAGCCAATTCATTGGCTGTTTACTCTGATCGGGGACGCGCTGTGTCCAAGGGACACTCGCCTTCCCCGATCCCCGCAAGCCTGTGGCGGCGCGCACGGAGCGCGCCGCCGAGTTTGTTTTGACAGGTGATCGGCTGTGACTTTGACACAGCCGATCACATGGTAAACAGCCAATGAAATTGGCCATTTACCGTGATCGGGGAAGCGCTGTGTCCGAGGGACACATGCCGTCCCCGATCACCGCGCTGCGCGCCCCCGCGGGCGCGCGCGCGCACAAGGCATTATCCTGCAGGACGTCATATGACGTCCAGTATCGATATTGCAACCACTTCCCGGACGTCAATTCACTATTGACTGGGCGGGAAGTGGTTAAAGAGCACCTGTCATTTAGGATTCCTCATGGCAGCGCCCGTTAGCGGGCATCCACTCACCTGCTGCCGCCACCTCCCTCAACCTTGATGTGTCACTGCCGCATCACCAGCCATCCCATTAAAGTGAATGGGCCTGTCAGTGAGTCAACAGCGGGTCAGAGGAGGAGCCGTTGCGAGACAGAGATGACAGTTGCTCTTTAAAAATGCAAGTTAGACTTACCGGTAACTTGTTTTCCAAGAGTCTTTCAGGACAGCACATGAGAGAGTGGCTCCACCCACTAGGAAATCTCCACCATTTTAAAAAGGAGGCAACTCCCCACATCTCGTCAGTTATAGTAGAGTACCTCCGGCCCAAGCTGGAACACATAATCAGAATATGGTTAATCACAGCATGTATGTATGTATGTATGCATGCATGCATATATATTAATATATACAAACCAAGAAGGGTGGGTAGTTTGCTGTCCTGAAAGACTCTTGGAAAACAAGTTACCGGTAAGTCTAACTTGCATTTTCCCTTATCGTCTTTCAGGACAGCACATGAGAGGATAATCGAGACTTACCAACTAGGGAGGGACAACAGCCTGCAGGACCTTTCTGCCAAATGCCTGATCATCGGCTGACAGCAGGTCCAGTCTGTAATGATGGACAAATGTCAAATAGCTTGACCACGTAGCCGCCTTACAGATCTGATGTGGGGTGGCACCAGCTTTTTCTGCCCATGTAGTGGCTAGAGCTCTAGTAGAGTGTGCTCGTATTCCCTGTGGGAGGAGACAAACCCGTCTGGGAATAAGCCTCAGAAATAGCCAGTCTTAGCCATCTAGCAATTGACCCCTTCGATGCTTGGCGTCCCTTTCTGTTGCCAGAAAAAAGAACAAATAAAGAGTCCGAAGACCTAAAGTCCTTTGTTATTTCCAAGTAGTGTAATAGAATTCTTCTTACATCTAAGTTATGGAATGAAGTCTCCCTTCTTCCTAAGGATTTGAACAAAAAGTTGGCAGGATAATTTCCTGTGATCTGTTATGAACTGACGCCACCTTTGGCAAAAACCCCGGATTTGTTTTAAGCACAATCCTGTCTGGGTAAATCAACATAAAAGGTTATTTTATTGAAAGAGTGTGTAGTTCACAGATTCTTCTCGCAGTCGTAACTGCAACTAAGAATACCGTTTTAAGAGTCAAATCTTTCAATGAGATGGTCTGTAACGGTTCGAAAGGTTATTTTGTGAAGGCTTGCAAAACTACAGACAGGTCCCATTTAGGAAAACGTTTAGTAGACACTGGCCTGGCTCTAGTAAGTGACCTAAAGAATCTTGTGATCAAAAGGAACTGAGGAAATTGGTTTTTCCAGGTATACTCCCAGGGCAGCCACTTGCACTTTGAGAGTGCTAATTGCAAGACCTTTGTCCACACCATTTTGTAGAAACTCCAGAATCGACACAATGTCCTCTAGGGTTCGGTTTGATGAATGACACCAACAGTTGTAGACTTTCCAAACCTTTGCGTAGATATCTCTAGTTACTCTCTTTCTACTGGCGAGTAAAGTGGATACTAGAGGCTCCGACAGTCCCTTGTTCCTTAATAACTGCTCCTCAGATACCAAGCGGTGAGGCTTAGTCTGGCTACATCCGCGTGGTATACTGGGCCCTGAAGTAGCAAGTCCTGTCTGAGAGGAAGCTGCCAGAAAGGTTTGATCATCATTTGTAGGATGGAGGAAAACCAGGCTCTTTTCGGCCAGAACGGAGTGATCAGGATTACTGATCCCTTCTCCTTCTGTATCTTTCTCAATACAAGAGGGATTAGCTGAAAAGGAGGGAAGGCATAACCTAGATGGAAGTTCCAGGGATGTGCCAAGGCATCTATCCCTATTGATCCGCTGCATCAGTGCAGAGAGAAGAATTGAGGGAGCTGGGCGTTTTCTTTTGATGCAAACAGATCCACCTGAGGACATCCCCACATCTTGGTGATCAGTGAGAATATCTCCAGATTCAGGCTCCACTCTGCCTCTTGTCTGCTCAAGAAGTATTCTACTTTGTTTAGCGTGCCTTTGAGATGCACTGCTGACAGGGATAGTAAATGCTTCTCTGCCCACTCTAAGATTTCTGATGACAGCAACAGTAGAGCTTTGCTCCTTGTGCCCCCTTGTTTGTTCAGGTATGCCACTGTGGTGACATTGTCTGAAAGAATCTGCACATGGGACCCTTGGAGGTTTGGAGAGAAGGCAGCTAAGGCTAGAGCAACTGCCTTTAACTCCCTCCAGTTTGAGGACCTTCCTGTTTCGGATTGGGACCAAACTCCCTGTGCTATGTTTTGATCCCAGTGGGCTCCCCATCCCCAACTGCTGGCGTCTGTCGTGACCCTTACTTCTGTCGGAAAGGACCAAAGAAGGCCCCTTGACAGAACTGCCCGATTCCTCCACCACCAAAGAGTCCTCTTGACCCTGGTGGGGAGTTTTCTTTTGTGTCTAAGGTTTCTGGGCTGTGATCCCATACCTGTAGAAGAAAACTCTGGAGGGGCCTGAAATGGAGCATCGCCCATTGAATGGCCGGCATTGTTCAGGTTAACGTACCCAGGACTGACATAATCCTCCTGATTGACACCTCCTGGTTTGTCTGAAGACTGGCTACTACACTCAAGACCTTGTCTTTCTTTTCTTCTGGGAGAAGAATCCTTTGCTCTACAGAATCCATCAGATAACCTAGAAACTGAACTCTTTGAGCAGGAATGAAATGTGATTTTTGAGTATTTACAATCCAGCCCAAGGCTTCCAGATGACTGCGGGCCTTGGTTATATCTACCTGCAACCTCTCTCTGGAAGGGGCAAAAATTAGGAGGTCGTTCAGATAAGGGATGACCGAGATTCCCTGTAGACGGAGAGGAGCTAGAGCTTCCGCCATTATTTTGGTGAATATCTGCGGAGCGGATGATAGACCAAACGGGAGGGCCTTGAATTGTAAATGAAGCACCTCCTTCCCCATATTTATTGCCAACCTTAGGTATTTTTGAGACTGCGGGGCTATGGGCACATGAAGGTATGCGTCTCTTAAGTCGATTGACGCCATGAAGCATCCCTTGACTAAGATTTTTCACCGAAAAAATGGAGTCCATGCGGAACCGCCTGTATTGGACTGACCTGTTTAACGGTTTCAGATTGAGAAGGAGACGGAAGCTTCCTGATGGTTTCCTTATCAGGAAGATATGGGAATAGAAACCCTGGTAACGTTCCTCTGGAGATACCTGAACCACAACACCCTGTCTCATCAAATCCCCCAACAGGTTTCTCATGGCTAGGGCCTTTGTTGTGTCCTTTGGCAGGTCTGTTACACAGTATCTTTCTGGCGGAAGATCCGAAAATTCTATTTTGTATCCCTGGGCCAGCGTGTCCAAAATAAATGTGTTTTCCGTCACGCTTGCCCAAAGAGGAAGGAATTTTTGAAGCCTTCCCTGCACAGGCAATGACAAGTCATTGCGTTTTATTGGTTGGCGCAGGAGGATTGAAGAGGACATTCCCTCTGCCTTTACCTTTTTGCGCCGACCAATTCCTTCTTTTTTCTTGGGGCCTGCTTCCCTGATCCTGATTTTTTTGAGGTCGAAAAAAACGCTTAACTGGTTGTTTTTTCTTTTTAACAGGAAAGGACTTCTTGTCCGCTGTCCTATCTAAAACAGAATCTAGATCAGGACCGAACAAAAGATCTAAAAAAAAAGGAATTCCACATAACTTATTTTTGGAAGCAGTGTCCCCTGGCCATGTCTTAAGCCATAGAGCTCTCCTGGCTGAGTTGGTTAAGGCCCCAGATCTGGCTGACATCCTTATTGATTCTGCAGAAGCGTCAGAAATATAGGCTACGGCTGCTGCTAGAGTAGAAAAAGAATCAAGGATCTCCTGCTTAGGTGAGTCTGCTATAATATGGGCTTTGAGCTGATTTAGCCAGAACTCCATGTTCCTGGAGACACAGGTAGTAGCCATAGCTGGTTTAAGGTTACCCATGATGGATTGCCAAGCTTTTTTAAGCTGCTGATCCATCCTTTTGTCCATGGGATCTTTGAGTATACCCATGTCTTCAAATGCCAAGTCGGTTGACCTGGAAACTTGTGAAAACGCTGCGTCTAATTTTGGAATTTTATTCCAAAGCGCATCTGGATCTTCACTGAACGGAAAGCGTCTATGCGCTCTTGGGAAAAATGTTTTTTTTCTCTGGATCAGCCCATTCTTTTTTAATGGCTTCCGAGATTACTGAATGCACAGGGAAAATGCGACTTTTTTTTTCACTAAGCCCTGCATACATTCGGTCATGCAGCGATAATTCCTTCTTTTCTTCATCTATTCCCAATGTTGCATATATTGCTTTCAACAAACTGTCTACCTGCTCTAAGGACAGTTTGTATCTTGAAGGTGCATCTCCTGCCTCTTCTTTCTCTTCCTCCTCCTCATCTTCCCTGGAGTGAGAGGGGGAATGCTCCCCTTGGGTAGGAGGGCCAGCTTCAGCCTCTACCCCTGGGATTAATTGTGAGCCCTGAGAGGATCCTGAGGCTGACTCAGGGATGGTGTTGCAAGAGAAGAGCGAAAAAAATTGTATGGTAGCATCTAGCCCTTTCTTGACCGATGCAATTAAATTGCTGCATGCAGAAGAAGCTTCTTCCTTCACTAAGGAATCAACACAAATTTGGCATAAAGCTTTCTTCCAGCCCTCTGGTAACTTTGCTCTACATGAGGGACATCTCTTTTTGATAGGAGGGTCAGAGCTCTTAGCCTGCCACACAAAAAGAAAAAAAAAAAAAACACACCAGCATCCCTTTTTAGTGAGTCAAACTTGCCTCCTAACGAGCTCACCCAGGTACACAGTTAGTATAACAACCAACACCCTGTGCCCAGACAGGCCCCAGCCACCAGGGGGAAAAAACAGAGAGGGGCGCCTACAGTATACAGGGTAGATCCCACATACCCCCTTACCTGGGCCTTGCTGGTGCCTGTCCCACTCACTGCTGTCACAGTCTCCATCGTGGAGCAGCGCTCGTTCTGTGGCTTCCGAACGACGGTTCCGGAGTCCAGAGACGCAGCTGCACCGGACCGGAACCGCAATTATTGGCACCAGGACCTCTCCTCCCCTCTCCCCCTGCGCGAGTTCCGCCGGAAATGACGCTGCGCCTGATCCCAGTGCAGGATACCTCACTTCCTGCTAGCGGAGTCTCTACTCAGCCACCAAAAAGACGACATTCGGTTAAAAAAAAAAAACCAGCGAACGGCTGCCGCCGCCTAAGGAGCGGCTCCAGGAACAGTCCCTGCTCCTCTGAGCTGAAGAGGGAGAAGGAGCCCACTTACCTACTACCCTGTGGCGCGGTGTGGGAGGATCGGACGCTCTGAAAAAGAAGGTATGGTGGGGTAGGCAGCCTGGCCTCTCAGGACAGCACCTTAAGAGACCTGACTCCTACTAGGTGTTCCCTTGCCGGAGGAAACACAAAAACTGAGATGTGGGGAGTTGCCTCCTTTTAAAATGGTGGAGATTGGGTTTCCTGTTTCCTAGTGGGTGAAGCCACTCTCTCATGTGCTGTCCTGAAAGACGATAAGGGAAAATGATTTAAATCAAGCCTTTTGACTAGTGATTTAAATCGACCCGATTTAAATCAAATCCACCCCGATTACAACCTTGGATCTTGGCCTGAGATTCAGCGAAAGGTTGTTTCCACCAGAGGATTTCAGGACAGCTACTTTGTTTTAAATCAGATCCAGAAATGGCACAATGTCAGCATAAAACAAAATGCATACTTTGAAAATGTTTTGTTAAGTTCACTGCTTTATAAGCAAGTATGCCCTTAAAATTTTTACGAGGAGGTATATGATTGCATGGAATTCTGTATACTAATAAAGCCAATTATGATGTACTGCAAGCAAGTGGAGCATTCACCTTCCAGTCTCTCCTTACCAGTCTGTAGAAAAAAAGCCTTTTACAGTGTTCAATAGCTCAACTTTATTTACACACAAATGAATGTGTCAGCAGTAACTCATCTCCCTGCCCTCCACCACCAAGTCAATTTGAATTAGAGATGGTAGGCCAATTTAAATAAAGGAGGACGAGAATGTTTATTTACTTCAATTTTCCAATCATGTGCAGATTTTAAAATGGAAACAGAATTTTTTTCACATAACTGTAAAATTGAAATGAATTACCGTGTCTGAAAGCAGATTACTGCTGTGCCCTCACGTTAGATAACCCATAGTGCTCTGGGAATGCTTTGTCATATTAATAGTCTATTTGTAAAACAAAGATGAAAACCTGACATTACAAATGTACACACTTAAAAATAAACTGGATAGTTCCATTTAATTGATCCGTGTTACATTATAAATGAAAAAAAGTTTTGTTAAAAGAGATCTGTTGTCAGAGTGTCCTCATCCTTGAAGTGAGTTTAATTTAAAGTACCAGGGAAGAGATACAAGGAGAATGTCTTCTTAAACCATATCTGGGGATGCATACATACACTGAGATAGAACGACTAATGACATCTCAGGTTCAATCCGTATTATAAACCTGCTTTGGCTATGTACAAGAACATTATTCTGCTTTGTATTCTGTGAAGGTATTGTATAAAATGTAATACTTTGAAATAAACCAGTTTTTTTTTTTATCCGAATAAAAAGTAATAAAAAAAAAAAGTAATAAAAAAAAAAAGACCAAACATATGTAATAACCTTGCTGAGGAAGAAGCGGTCATCACTTTCAGCACAAATAAAGTTTCTTCTGATAACTTACACTGGAGCTTTACTCATAATACTTGATAAAAAAATAATGGCAAGCAACATACAGCGAGGAGAAAAAAAGTATTTGATCCCCTGCTGATTTTGTATATTTGCCTACTGACAAAGAAATGATCAGTCTATCATTTTTATAGTAGATTTTAACAGTGGGAGACAGAACAACAAAAAAAAAAAATCAAGAAAAACACATTTCAAAAAAGTTATAAATTGATTTGCATTTTAATGAGTGAAATAAGTATTTGACCCCTTCGCAAAAACATGACTTAGTACTTGGTGGCAAAACCCTTGTTGGCAATCACAAAAGTCAGACTATTCTTGTAGTTGGCCACCAGGTTTGCACACATCTCAGGAGGGATTTTGTTCCACTCCTCTTTGCAGATCCTCTCCAAGACATTAAGGTTTCAAGGCGGATGTTTGGTAACTTGAACCTTAAGCTCCCTCTTCATATTTTCTATGGGGTTAAGGTCTGGAGACCGGCTAGGCCACTCCAGGACTTTAATGTGCTTCTTCTTGAGCCACTCCTTTGTTGCCTTGGCTGTGTGTTTTGGGTCATTGTCATGCTGGATTACGCATCCATGACCCATTTTCAATGCCATGGCTGAGGGAAGGAGGTTCTCACCCAAGATTTGACAGTACATAGCCAAGTCCAGCATTCCTTTGATGCAGTGACATTGTCCTCTCCCCTTAGCAGAAAAACACCCCCAAAGCATAATGTTTCCGCCTACATGTTTGACGGTGGGGACGGTGTTCTTGGGGTCATAGGCAGGGCGCTACTATACACCACTCCTCCACCGCCCCAAAGAAGCTGCTTGCAGGACTTTTTCTAACGTCCTGCAAGCGCACCGCTCCAGTGTGAAAGCACTCCGGTTCTCACACTGGGGCTGCAGGGGTGGCATTTTTCAGGTGCTATTTTTAGCCCAAAAGTGCCTGAAAAACACCTCAGTGTGAAAGGGTTCCAAATAAAATCAACTTGGCACAATGCAATAACATGCAAAGAAGGAATAAAGTGCAAGTGCTGTGCAAACGTGCAATATATGTATCATCGTTTCAAAAAACATATACACAAACTATTAATCGAACATGAGTAATAAACTTTAAATAAAGTCAATCGTATATATGCCACTTTAATAAAGTGCTCCAGTGTTGAAAAGCGTGCTCCTTAGTGCAATTTTTTTTTTAAAAATGGCCTCTTACCAAAACGGAATGGAACTCCTCAGCAAAACTGGACTGGACGTGTCTTCAAACATCTCACAGCAGCATTAACTGTTCTTTGGGTGAGATCCACTCGCAAAAGGAGCATATATGACATGTAAACAGGGAGAAAGCCTCAAACTTTAAAACTGATTTTATGCCAAGATAAAAAGAATCACTTACAATGAGGCACAGAAAAACAAGCAGCAAAATCAAGCCGGCTGCGGTGTCACCCGTCCTACTAGCCACAATAACGTCACACGTACTCTCCACTCAATAGGGACAAACTTGATTAAAAAATAAGATAGAGAGATATCTCTCTATATCTGCAGGTTATCTAAAAACGATCTACACATAATGTCGCCATCTAGGGGTTACAATAGGAATAATTCCTATTTATTCCTATTGTTACCGCTAGATGGCGACATTATGTGCAAATAATTTTTTATAGAACCTGCAGACCATCCGTTTATGTATTTTGTTATATATTTTCAAGTTTGTCGCCATTTTTAAATGGTGGTTTATCCTTATTGTTACGTACGGATGTTTAGCATTGCATCGACCTCACCTAAAGAAAGGTTCATGCTGCTGTGAGATGTTTGTGAAGACACGTTTATTGAAAAGTTTTTGCTGTGGAAATTGATTGCAGGCAGTGTCGGATCTCTGTAACAGAGATCCATTCAGTTTGGTAAAAGTTAGAGATGCACCATTAATCGTTAAAGAATCAAGATCGCGATTCAACCCCCTCAAGATCTTAAAATAGCATTTGTTTGATTCAGTGCAGAGCCGTTCTCTATCCCCATGACCGCTGTCTAAAAAAAAAAAAAAAAAAAAAAAAACACACACACAAACAGGCAGCCTGTCAAGTTTACCAGAACATGCTTAGGTGGAGATAAAGAGAAACCTTGTAACATTTTGTTCTTTTAGATCAAAAGGGATGAACTTAGGACTGTAAATGAGGTCAGTTTAACCACTTAAAGACTAAACCTTTTTATGACACTTGTTGCTTACAAGTTAAAAATATGTATTTTTTCTAGAAAATAACTTAGAACCCCCAAACATTATATATATATATATATATATATATATATATATATATATTTTTTTTAGCAGAGACCCTAGAGAATAAAATGGCGGTTGTTGCAATATTTTATGTCACACTGCATTTGCGCAGTGGTCTTTCAAAACCAATTTTTTGGGGGAAAATACACTTTAATGTATTAAAAAAAACAAAAAAAAAAAAAACGACTAAAACAGTAACGTTAGCCCAATTTATTGTATAAATGATGTTACACCGTGAGAATAGTGATCTTTATTCTAAGCATTCTCATTAGCCAGAGTAGTGCAGCTCTAGCAAGAGGCCATTTTTTTTGCACTGAGGAGCACGCTTTTCAACACTGGAGCACTTTTTGAGTGGCATCGGATTGTGAAGCAGTGATTACTTTATTAAAGTGGCATATGTACAATGGACTTTACCGTATTTTCCGGCGTATAAGACGACTTTTTAACCCATTAAAATCTTCTTAAAAGTCGAGGGTCGTCTTATACGCCGGTACGTACCTGCCATGTAGAATCTCAGTCAGACCGCGTCCATTTTTCAAAAGCCGCGCCTCCTCCTCGTGCTGTTCCGCGATAGGCGGAACACTCAGCTTCCCAGCAGGGCCTCTGTTCAGTGTTCCGCCTATCACAGATGCCCTCTCGTCCTCGGATGAGAGGGCATCTGTGATAGGCGGAACACTGAACCCAGTGTCTGCTGGGAAGCTGAGTGTTCCGCCCATCACAGAACAGCACGAGGAGGAGGCGCGGCTTTTGTAAAATGGACGGCCGCGGTCTGACAGATTCTACATGTCAGGGATAAGGTATGTGATCGTCGAGGGGCACAGTGAGGCATGCAGGGGCAGAGTGAGGCATGCAGGGGCACAGTGAGGCATGGGTAGTCGGAAGGGGGTCGTCTTATACAGCGAGTATATCCCAAAACCAAAATTTTAGCTGGAAAATTAGGGGGTCATCTTATACACCCAGTCGCCTTATACGCCGGCAAATACGGTATATGAAAAATATTACTCATGTTTGATTAATAGTGTTTATGCATATTTTTTGATCACAGGATACATATTTTGCACAGCGCATTATTCTTTCTTTGTATGTTATTGCATTGTGCTAAATTGATTTAGATTTATTTGCACCATTTATATGATTTAAAGGAACAACGCACCCATTTTGTATTTGTAATTTTTCCCCTTCACTGATGTGCAATGATGCTGCACTGATAGGCACCGATGAGGCAGCACTGATAGGCACTTATGGGGCTGCATTTGATGATCAGTGCCCCGACCATCAGTGTAGATGTCCTCTGAGAATCACCGGTTACCGGCTCTCTGACAATAACCAGCAGGTCTGTCAACACTGATGGGACACAGCTCATCACGTGGTAAAGGGCTGCTGTGATTGGACCTTTACCTCCATCTGATCAGCTGTGTTTGAAGGACACAGCGATCAGAGTGCATGCCAGGGGCATGCAGGGGGGCGGGGTTCTGGGAGGGCATCAATAGACACCCTCCCAGAACAAGCCGACTGCACTGTAGTCATCATTTGACAATAGTGCAGTCGGCAAATGGTTAAATAGCAAACATGTTATACATACCTGCTCTGTGCAATGGTTTTGCACAGCAGCCCCAATCCTCCTCTTTTGAGGTCTCCCACCGATGCTCCTGGCTCCTACTGCCTTCCGAGTACCCCACAAGCAAGCTACTTGTGGGGAGGGAGAGGGGTACACGTGCAGGCTCGTTCCCGTGCCCCACTGCCTGCATCTATATAGAGACACAAACAGCAGGGAATTTGCCCCTCCCCCATCCCACTGCTGCCTCATCATAGGATTTAATTGACAGCAGCAGTAGTCAATGGCTCCCGTTGCTATCAATCTGCCCTATGAGTAAGGAAAGCGTGAACAGATGCTGCTCTCGTGCATAGTGCAGGATCAAGATAAGGTAAGTATAAGGAAGGGAGGGGGTGAGAACCTGGACATAAAAGGTCTTTAAAAACGTAATGCAGAGAATGCAACCTTAAGGCTTTAGAACCAGTTTAATGTCTTCTTACCAAAACCAACAAAACAAAAACAAAATAAAAAGTAAATATATTTTGGTTGAGAAACACAAAAGCACTGCAGTGATTAGCATTAGATTGTGGACTTTTTATGGGTTTAGTAGTGCTTACACTTGTCCAGATATAAAATGAAGCCCTTTACTTCTCACCTGATTGCCACTGACTGCATATCCATGTTTAAGTGCAAATATTTTGGCCATTGATATAGTCATAGAAAATCCAACGATTGCTATTGCCACTGCATCCACAAAAACAGCTGAGAACATACGGATGTCAGGCAATTCTGGGGATCGGAACCTACAAATAAAACATAAATATTATAATATAGGTGTAATATTGTAAAGCAACAGAAATACCACCCCAGCTGTCTACCTGGCCTCTATAGTGCTGTAGTTGGGGTGGAATTGCCAAGGACTAAATGTTATCCTGATATGAGACTTAAAAAGGTTGCCTAGGATAGACAACTGTATGATGTCTTTTAGCTCAGTTGAAACACTGTTAGTGTAGTGTTAGTGGGGATATTATGGCTACTTGGTTGCCACAAACTGCTTTATCACCCCTAAAGACAAATTCTAGAAATTTGATCAAGCATTATTTATTAAGGTCTCTTAAGCAATAATGGGAAATAAAAAAAAAAAAACTGGACAATACATGTGAATAATTTCCCGGTTTGCCAAGTTCTTAGCAATCAAGTGCATTTTTTGAACAAATCGGTGGACTAACAAGGAAAAGACAATTACAACCGTGTCTAGGATGTCATACCCTGTAGGAATATTTCCGACCACGTCTACATTATATGACTCTTCAAGCTTCAGTCCAGCTGAAACTCCAGTTGAGATTATTACCTTAAAAAAAGAGGAGAACAACAATGTTAATCTGCATTCAAACACAAGAAAAGCATCATGGCTGTATTCAACTTCAATGCCAAATAACTCAATTTAACAAACAATGTGGTATTCTGTTGTAAACATATTTGTAAATATAGCTAGTTTGATCTGTGCTATGATGTAATGGTTAGTAAACTCAGACTAGCGATTACAACTAGGGATGCACAAATACCAATTTTATTTTACACAGAGTACCGATACTTCCCCGGCCAGAGGGGAGGAGGAAGCATTCCGCTCCCAAGCTGGCGTCACTTTGGGTATCGGCTTAGGGTATCGGAGCATTTTTGTGAGTACCGATACTCGTGAAAATGCCTGGTATCGATGCAACCCTAATTACAACTGTTGAAAAAAGTTGATGGAACAAATCCAGCATATACACAGTACACAACACACACACACACACACACAATTACATGTCCACAGTGCATATCATGGTAATAAGAATAACACTAGTTAGCTATATTAAACATGGTCAACTTACAACAATGATCTCCATGGGAATTGGAACAGGCAATTTCTTTTTAAATCTATCATTAATTTCCTTGGCACCCAGCAGCAATACCACGCACATCAGGCCAACGATTAGTGCAGCAACATTGGTCATTGCGAGATTAGACAACACACTGACCAAGCTCTGAAAGAGACATAGGAGATTTACATAATCAAATGTTAGGAAAGTCAAAGTCTAGTTTTGTCTACACAGGTTAGGAAAATTTCTCAAAGCCAATCACATTACTTTTTTCCTTTAAAATCACATTGGGAAACCGACCACCCGAAATATACAACGTTCATCTTAAATGAACAGAATCTGAGGATGGATTTATCAACTCATCACATGCTAGTTACCAGGAAAAATAAATAAAAAAAAGTAAATGAAAAGCTCTGTTTTTGTATGTGCTGATGTTTGGAAGTGAATACGGCCTAATCAATTGGCTGGGAATTCTAGCCAACTTTATCTGTTAAAGAAGGTGCCGCTAGCTAGTTTTAGCCACACAGTGAATAAAGCTTCAAATAGTTAAGTTTCACCAATCTAAAAACCAAGCATCACATACGTGACCTGCTCAGCATTTAGAGAGACTGCATTCTACATGCATAGATAAAAGGTAGTCCATAATTAGTCAGAACAAATTTTTCCAGAATACTATAAAATAATGCACCAGCTATAGTGCGTCTTGTGTTCTAAAGTTTATACCAGCCATTTAAATATATTTATACTAACCAGGTAGCAACTAGGGATGAGCTTCAGGTCGACCATAAGACCCCTTTCACACTGGTAGCGCGGGCACGTTAGCGGTAAAGCGCCGCTAGTTTTAGCGCCGCTGTGCAAGTGGGAGCGGGGCGATTTTAGCCCAAAGAAGGGGTTAACAAGGGGTTAAAAATTGCCACTGCCAGGCACTTCGGTAGTGCTGCCTATTGATTTCAATGGCAAGGGCGGTTTAGGAGCGGTGTATATAGCCCCAAAGACGCTGCTTGCAGGACTTTTTTTCCATCCTGCAAGCATACCGCCCCAGTGTGAAAGCAATCAGGCTTTCACACTGTGGAGGCTTGAGAGGCACTTTACAGGCGATATTTTTAGCGCTAAAACGCCTGAAAAGCACCTTCGGTATGAATGGGGTCTTCGATGGGACCTGAATCCAAGCCGTTTACGAGTCACTAAAAAGGGCAAAGGAAATGGCCAAATTTGGCCAGCTGTAGCCGGTAGTCATTTGTTTATAAATACAGCTAGTAAATAGTAGCTGCTGGACGCCCACCAGTTTATTTTGTTTCAAATTGTAACCAGCAGGCATTCTGGGAGATGGACGCCACCCAGGAATCCTAGCCAGTTTGTTGACATTCAGTAGCCTGCTGGGGAGCTTTTATTTTGCAATGCGAGTACGACAGGAGAGGATGGCCATTGTGTCCAGTACTCCCCTTGTACACTGTCCCTTTGTTACTCATGCACAAAAAAGCAAAACCCAGGCGTGGCAGGGATCCGCCGTGTGCACAGGTCTCACATCTCTCCATTGTAACATCAAGTAACCCAGTTAGGATTGTTTATCCTGAATTGCTATCTGCCTGGTTGAATAGGAACCGGTCACTCAAAAGGAGAAGCTCTGCTTGTTTGCATCCCCCCCCCTTCCACTGCCACATTTGGCACCTTTTTTTTGGGGGGGGTTTAGTAGCTGCTGTCTTTATTTTTACAGACTGCGGCTCCACTTTAATATATTGGTATGGTAAAATTTATATATATATATATATATATATATATATATATATATATATATATATATATATATATATATATATATATATATATATATATATATCCCCTGAAGAAGCCATTACTTGGCAAAACATGTCGGGATCACTACTCCATGGTTACCACCTGCTATAGATCATGTCTGTAAATATTCAAGATAAATTGATCCATGACACCGATAATGTCTTTTAGATGGTTTTTCCATTTATTTTTTTGTGACATTTTTACCTTGATGTAATAAAATATTCAAAATTTCATCTTGTATCAAATTTTGTATCACCTTAAAAATCCCTGCCCCTTTGGGAGCATTTTGTTCAGTATCTTGTCCTATTTTAATGGGGTGCATTGCCTATGAGATCTATTCTGACCATCTGCTCTTGTTCTGTAATAAAACACTGGTCTTTTGATGTAAATACAAATTACAATAATTAGGTCATCCAGCAATGTAGATCTATTGTTTAATCATTATATGTAACCACCTGACGATGTACCAACCTGACAATCCACTCCTCCTGCAAAAGTAAAAAATGTTTTTGAAATTTTGAAGCACATGAGCAATGCTGAAAATATACAGAATGGTGGTTTGCTTCACATTTTTTGTCTTCCTTTGGACACTGGCATCAGTAAGGAGAAACGTATTCTTCTATTTTGTTCTACTGGCACTGAATCAGATTGTGGGATTCTGAGCTGTGAGAAATCCAATCAGGTCATATTCTTTTTAAACTGAAATATTTCTGCAGATTCAACAGGAAGGTAGAGCCAAAAAACAACAGTGACAACCAAACAGATTATTAAATCACTTACGTATATGACTGCCAGAGGTCCACTGTATCGCTTTGTCTTAATGCCAAATAGATACTTTAACTGAGAAGTAAAGACATGTACTGCAGCTGCTGTGGTGAATCCTCGTACCAAAGGTTCAGTCAGGTAGATGGCAACAAAGCCAAATCGAAGTATACCTAGACACATCTGGTAACGATATACAACATTATCTTACAAAAGATCAAAACAAAGCTTGTAACTGATATAGATCAGAGCTACATCAATACTTGTACACATTTACCATTAGGCACAGTGGGCAGCAGCCTGTTGGAGACAAACAGGGACTCTTTTCTCTGTAATTACCGGCCACACTCCCCCCCCCCCCCATCAGTAAGAATAGTCTTATTTACAGATCAAAATATTCTAAGACAGGTTAGACCAGGATAGAAATGTTCTCTGTAAAAGAGCGGTCCCAGTTAGGTTTAGTTAGGGTGCCAACAGTTGTGTGCAGCAATAGAAATCCTGCCATTTGTTCTATTAAACTAAATTGTTTAATTGGATGAAATACTGCAGAAGCATAACCTGTGGAATAACAATTTTTAATGTTTTTAGGTTGGAGAGAAAAAAAAAAAAAAAGAGACAACCTTTACAGACTGCTTTGCATGTAAAGCCTGGAAAAAGGTCAAAACATTGTGATGTCACTTCAAACCTTAAAAAGTAAATTTCACTGGAACACTGTGCATGAAACATCAACCCACTCCCATGTTTAAGACCAAAGGGTTCTTGTTTATATCTATGCCAGTTTGGGGATTTTCATCTCCAGTGTACTACAAATGCAATGTTAAAGGAACCTGGGAGGGGTGTGTGTGTGTGTGTGTGTGTGTGTGTGTGTGTGTGTCAGTAGAGTTGAGCGGACACCTGGATGTCTGGGTTCGACGAGTTCGGCCGAACTTCGGAAAAAATGTTAGGAGTTCGGGACCGAACTTGACCCGAACTTCTGAGGACTATTCGCGCTTGTTTCCCGTGCTTAGAACTGTCCCTGCACAAAGTGTCATTTCTGAAGGAAAAAAAGTCATTTAAAACTCACTCGCAGCTATAATGAATTGTCGGCTCCCAGCAATACATAGAAAAGTCATTGATTTAAAAAAAAAAAAAAAAAAAAAAAAAAAGCGTGGGGGTTCCTCCAAATTCAATTACCAGGCCCTTCAGGTCTGGTATGGATATTAAGGGGAAACCTGCCGCAAATTAAAAAAAATTAATAAAAAATGCGTGCGGTTCCCCCAAATATCCATACCAGGCCTGGTATGGATTTTAAAGGGGAACTCCACCCAAAAAAAAAAATCCGACCTGAAGGGTCTGGTATGGATATATGGGGGAACCGCACGCATTTTTTTTTTTAATTTGCGGCAGGGTTCCCCTTAATATTCATACCAGACCTGAAGGGCCTGGTAATTGAATTTGGAGGAACCCCCACACTTTTTTTTTTTTTAAATCAATGACTTTTCTATGTATTGCCGGGAGCCGACAATTCATTATAGCCGCGAGTGAGTTTTAAATGACTTTTTTTCCCCTTCAGAAATGACACTTTGTGCAGGGACAGTTCTAAGCACGGGAAACAAGCGCGACTTTACATGCATATTGCCGAACACCGGACCCGAACCCAAATATACAGTCAATTGTCTGGGTTCGGGACCCAAAAGTTCGGTACGGACCCGAACTTTACAGTTCGGGTCCGCTCAACCCTACTCATCAGTCTTTCCATCACCAAAACATCTGCAGTACATCTTACTAGCAGACAAAAAAAAAAAAAAAAAGGAAGAGAACAGAAAGACGTGTGGTACTACAAGACTATAACTACCCTCCACTAAACTGGCATGTATCTTATGTAATAAGTTACATTTTATACATTCAGTGCTGTGTAGCATTGGTCTTTAGATTATATACAGTTATCAATAGCAAGGTCTATACACTGTAAAATAAACAGGTACCTGAATAAGACCACAAAGTAAAGTAATGGCAACAGCTACTTTCACTCTCATTGCATCCCTTGCTTCAATTTTCTCCAGGTAATCTGTGCTGTTTGTGACATTGGTTTCCACTATATGAAACATCTCATCTGGGGCAATTCTTACTGCAACCCCACCAATCATTAGGCTTATTACTGCAAAGGTACCTGCAAGACATAATTATGATACAATAACGTACTGATGCCATAATCAATATTATAGGAATTAAAGTAGTGGGTGTCATAATATATTAGTGTCATTTTCCCCCGCCTTCCAGCCTCCTGCTCATATATAAGCATGCATCCGAACAGAAAGCCAACACTGTCCCTTTTTTGATAGAGTGTACATCTCCTAACAAGCCTAATCTGTCCCTTCTCCAAAACTGTCCCTGTTAAAGTGGTTGTTAACCCACCAAGTAAAAAATAGGATTTTTGTACTCACCGTAAAATCCATTTCTCTGACATCCATGGACCGACACGGCAGCTCTTAATCACTGAACGTGTGGGTATATGTCCCTGCTTGCAGGAGAAGACCTAGGCAGAATGTTAAATGCTAAAACATTCTAGAAAAAAAACAGAGCTGAACAGCCCCGCCCAGGGGGGCGGTCTTTCCGGACATTACCCTCCCACCTGCAGCTAGCAGACCTCAGTTCATAACAAAGCAGTACAAACTTAAAAAGGAAGGGTGGGTGCCGTGTCGGTCCATGGATGTCAGAGAAATGGATTTTACGGTGAGTACAAAAATCCTATTTTCTCTTATCATCCATGGACAGACACGGCGGCTCTTAATCACTGAACGTGTGCGATGTCCCAAAGCAGTGTCAAGAGGGATGGGAGCAGTATAAATGGTGTGACAGCAGGAAGGTAAAGTCACCTGGTTGCATCCAGGGGGGTAGATATATTTCTCCCAGATTCAGGCTTTATGCCGACATATACAACTAGGTGGAGAGTTGTATAAGGCTAGTGGGCTCATGGATGACTCATACCTCTAGGGAGAGTGTGGGGCGTCGTACAGACAGGGAGTTGATGAGGCCAGCTGAAGCTTGTCAGCTCATTTAGGCCTCTATAAGAACTCCCAGATTCATTAGATGTTAGCTCATGCCTGGAACCAGACCTGTGTGGACTGTCTAGGGAGAGTGAACCCCTGTGCGGTGAGGCAAAGCCTGTGTGGCTATTTGTTTGGACTTTTACTAAACCAGGGACTTAGGGACTAGGACAGCACCAGGCTGATCCCAGTTGTTAGTTTAGGAAACCTGCATGTTTAGTCAGAGGTCAAACTGACCAGGATTTATTTTGTTTTGTTTCTTTTTGGCTTTGCTGTGTTTTTGTCACTGTACATAGAGAAATAAACCGCACCTTTTGATTTTGAAAACCACAACCTCCGTCTGCTGGCCCTGTTTTTGTGTGGGGAGCCCAACCAGGGGGTCACACACACCCGCTACCGAGTTAACCCCCTCACAATGGAAAAACCAAAAAAAAAAAAAACTTCACTCCAAACAAGGCAGAGCTCTTCAACGGAGGAGTTGCCACTTTAAACAGCGGCCTGCAACACCTTGCGGCCGAAGGAAGCATCCGGAGACGCAGCCACATCAACCCTATAAAAAAACTTAGCAAAGGTATGAACAGACGACCAGGTTGCCGCCTTGCACACTTGTGCAACCGATGCTTGAGGTGGGAAAACCCAGGAAGCACCAATTGCCCTGGTGGAATGCGCCGTAACCGGAAAAGGGAGGCACCCGCCCCATGAGCGCATAGGCTTGAAAGACGGTTTGTCCGATCCACCTAGAAAATGGTGGCAGACGAAGCCGCTTGGCCCGGTTTCTGACCAGAGACAGTCAAACAGAGAGTCAGACTTCCGAATAGAAGCAGTAGCAGAAAGGCACACCCGCAAGGCTCGTACCACATTCAAAGTGTGCCGCGCACACTCTGGGATGCGATGGGTGAGGACACAAGGACGGGAGGACAATGTCCTCATTTAGGTGAAAGGTCGAGATCACCCTTGACAAAAGAGAAAGTCGCGGATGCAACACCGCCTTATCCTTATGGATGACTAAATATGGCGACTTGCAGTACAAGGTCGCCAACTCAGACACTTGTCTAACAGAAGCGATTGCCACTAAAAGGGCCACCTTCTGAGACAAAGTCAAGAGGGGAATATCCCTGATATTCTCAAAAGGAGGTTCCTGGAGAACCGAGAGTACCAATGCCGATCCCACGGGGGAGAGGAGACTTGACAGGAGGGAGCACATGGCGAACCCCCTGCACAAGGGTGCTAACCAAGGAATGACCCGCTAGTGGTCGCCGAAAGAAGACGGCCAAGGCCGAAATCTGACCCTTAATGATACTCAAAGCGAGCCTTTGGGCTACTCCATGCTGCAGGAGACGCAGGATTCTAGGGACGGAATACGTCCGAGGACACGAGTCCAGCTCTTCGCACATGGCGATATAAGCTTTCCAAGTACAGAGATAGATCATTCTGGAGAAAGACTTCCGTGCCCTTAATATGGACGAAATGACAGAGTCCGAGAGACCTCGGTCTCTCAACACCTGGCTTTTAACAGCCATGCCGTTAAGGCCAGACACTGTAAAGGCAGGATGAAATATATGAATTTGAGACAGAAAGTCCTCCCTTATTGGCAACCGCCAGGGAACGGCCGCGACGAGGCGTACCAGATCGGCGTACCAGTGAAGCCGAGGCCAATCCGGAGCAATGAGGATCAACGGAATTCCATGGGTCGCCACCCTGCGCAGCAGGCGAGGGAGCAAATGCAGCGGAGTATAAAATGTATATCAGGTGATAATGACCCCATGGGCCACTAACACCTCTGAGGCATCCGCCCAAGGATCCCTGGATCTGGCTACAAACCTTGACAACTATTGAGTCGAGAGGCCATCAGGTCCACCTCTGGCGTGCCCCACTGTCTGTGTGACAAAAGGAGTTGAAATACCTCCGGGTGCAAGGACCACTCTCCCTGGTCCAACGTCTGGCGACTCAAATAGTCCGCCAGTTCTATGCCCGGAATGTGAACGGCCGACAGAGCCGGCACGCTTCTTTTAGCCCACTTCAGGCTACAGGGGACCTCGGAAGTCGCAGCTGAGCTCCGAGTCCCCCCTTGATGGTCGACATACGCCACCGCCGTGACTTTGCCTGACTGGATCCTAATGGAGCGATCCTGCAATCTCTCAGACCACGAGGAGAGGCACAGTCTGATGGCCCGTATTTCCAGAACATTGAATCGGCAAACGGGCTTCGTCCGGAGTCCAAGCCCTTGGGCCAACAGGACTCCCCAGACTACACCCCAGCCCTTCAGGCTGGCGTCCGTAGTGAACACCGTCCATTGGACGGGAGGAACGACTTCCCGGACCGAAGAGCCGGGGACCCGAACCCCCATGTCAGGGACGCCCTGACCAGGTGACTCACCTGGATCGGAAAATCCAAGACAACGGGGATTTGTCCCAAGGGAACAAGATCTCCTTCTGCAATGCCTGGTGTGTGATTGGGCATACGGAATGGCCTTGAAAGAGGTCACCATGAGTCCCAGGACTCCCATGCAAAAACGGATTGACGACCATTTTTTGGGATGTCAGCACCCGCACTGCAGACTGAAGGGTCAGTAGCTTCCCCGGCGGTAGGAATACCTTTGCCTCCAAGGAGTCCAGAATCAGACCGAGGTACTCCAGACCTTGAGTCGGGACCAGGACTGACTCCTGAATGTTTAGGAGCCACCCGAAGTCCCTGAGGGCCTCACTGACGATAGTCACACTGTCTAACTCTGAGCCATTTCCTGCTCTGAGGAGAAGATCGTCCAGATAGCCCACGACAGCAATGCCTCGCTGTCTCAGCAAGCTAGAACTGGCACAAGCACCCTGGTGAACACCCTCGGTGCCGAGGCTAGGCCGAAAGGAAGAGCCACAAAATGATAGTGGACTTCGCAGATCGCAAGCGCAGAAAACTTCTGGTGACTTGCGCAGATCGGAAACATGCAAGTAGGCGTCCTTGATGTCCAAGGTCGCCAGGAAATCCCCTTGACGGAGTGTACTGATCACCGTGCGAATGGATTCCATGTGGAACTTTTGCACCTTCACAAAGGCATTCAGGACCTGGAGGTCCAAGATAGGCCGAACCCAGTCCCTTTTTTGGGACGACAAACGAATTCGAGTAGAATCCCTGAAACCTCTCCTGTGACGGAACCGGCACGATCACTCCAACCTGAGCAATCCTGAATAGGCCCCATAGGGCTGCCCGACAGGCAGGAAGGAGAGGAAGATTCGAGGGAAGAATCTGTCTGGGACCAGGAATGAAAACCTATCCTGTAACCTGAGGTGATCACCTCGCCCACCCACCGGTAGGAGATCCGGGAGGTCCACCGATCCGTGATCCTGCAAAGTCGTCCCCCCCACCCCAGAGTCGGGTGGGGGCAAGACTTCACGCGGAGGCGGGCTTGGGGAGCCGGCTTGTTTGGCTTACGCACCCAGGGGCGCTTGTGTCCACCAGCCGCACCGCCGTCAGTCTGGGAGGGCCTCCCCGTTGATTGACGAAAAAAACAAAACTTTTTTGCTGGAAAAGAAGGACCCTGCTTACAGCGGCCTCCTTACCCTTGCTAGCCTGAGGAAGAAGAGTGCTTTTACCTCCCGTGACATCCTTGATGATGTCATCCAGCGCAGCACCGAAAATCCTACCACCTTTAAATGGTAGATCCGTCAGAGGCTTTTTAGAAGCTAGGTCAGCAGACCAGCATTTCAATCAGATCAGACAACGCAATACCACCGCCAAAACAGAGGCCCTGAGATATAAAGGGGCCGCGTCCAACGTGGCGTCGCAACATAAACCAGGCCCTGCACCATTAGGTGGGCCAGAGCAATAGTGTCTGGAGGAAGATTATGCTCCTGTACAGTTTGGTGCAAAAATTTTTGCCCAACCCGTAAGTGTCTGAGACACAAGGGTCGCCGCTACCACAAGCCGTAGGGCGGACCCCAAAAAGGCAAACATGGCTCTGCTCACCACTTCTGACCTCCTGTCAGTGGGGTCCTTAAATGCAGGAGTCCCCTCCATCGGGAGAGTGGTGGCCTTGTTCAACCGGGCGACTGGAGGGTCGACCACTGGGGGAGAAGCCCACGTTTTAAGTAGGGCATCTTCAAAAGGGGTATCTGATAGGCAAACGCCGCGGGACCATAAAAGTCTTCTGCGGCTATTTCCCCAGACCTTATCAATGAGCTGGTCAAAGAAAGGTACATATGGAAAAAAACTTTAGAAGGCCCGGCCCTAAGGAACCAGAGGAGACTGTCCGCCTGAGGTTCTGCATCCACAGCATTTAGCTTGCGAGTGTCCCTCACCGCAGCAATGAGTTCACTAACGAGTGCCCTGTCATTTACTGACTCAGAATTGGATTTTTCCTCGCAAGGAATGTCCTGTTCAAAAACCATCAAATATATTCAGAGCTAGGGTCCTGAGCGGTAGTGGCTAGGCCCATATCTGAATCAGCGCACACCCCCCTTTTTTTGGGAGAAATAAAGTGGGGAGAGGGGCTTTTTTGCTCCCTTGCGCTCACACACTGCTTCCCTCCTGGTCAGAATGACTCCAGGACTGCCGACAACTGGTCCATAAGGACCGCAGGTGCAGGAGCACTGCCAGTTGTCTCCAACAAGTGTGAAGAAACAGGTGAACCAGACTCCATGTTGCCACCCTCTGAGACCTTATTCACCATTACAGTGAATAATACAGCCCACCCACTGGCTATGCTGGGGCTGAGGAGGGGATACCCAGAGTACTCACCACCCCTAGGGACCGCTGTCTGAGCCGCGCTGTAGCGCGAGCCTGAGGAGAGTGAAGAATCTGCGAGGAGATGTGGAATTTGCACCGTTCAGCAGCGCCGCTAGAGGCCGAAAACAAAACTGAAAGCGCCGCGGCTACAAGAAAATGGCCGCCGGGCGCCTGTATAAACTGATTTGAGCCGCGGCAAAATGGCCGCCGATGGCGCACTTTTTAAATTTAAAACACCGCGCCAATGGCGCACGGAAAAACAACACACATTCCCAACATTAACAGACCTGGAGCGCCCCCCGCCCCAGGGCAGAGTGACCCCCCAAGCATCCCCACACAGCACAGCAGCAGAACAGGGTGCAGAGAGCAACATAACAGGGGGGAGACAGGGAGAACCCCCCACACACAGAAACACAGACAGCATGTACTCACCTTGCAGCAGGAGAGACTACTTACCCGTCCCGCAAGCACCTTGGAGAACACCCTCGATGCCAATAGAGGGACTCACTGG
The DNA here is from genome assembly GCA_029206835.1 of Rana muscosa. Classification (NCBI taxonomy): domain Eukaryota; kingdom Metazoa; phylum Chordata; class Amphibia; order Anura; family Ranidae; genus Rana; species Rana muscosa. The sequence continues at coordinate 667,081,989 of CM055118.1, forward strand.
CTTGTTTCAGACAGACCTATCACAGAGTCGTACTGCGTAGCCGTCGGCCCGGTCAACCGCGAAAGATACAGTAGGTACTGTTCAATCTTGAGAGGACCGCGAGAGCATGAAAGCAACCCGGCCACCCCTGGAGCCATGGGGTATGTCGTCAACTGAGTCTCACGCACACAAGGCGAGGATCAGCACGCTCAATGGTCGGACAGGGAAGACTACGAGGATACTAGTGTACCCAACCTGTTGCCCAGCCGACAGTTGATTGAAGGTCTCAAAAATAAAATAATAAAATTCCCAAAGGAATAAAATTTAAAAGTAAAATCTTCCAGGAGACTGGCTCCTGAGAGAGCCACGTCTTCTTCTGCTAGGCAGAAAAAAACTGAGGTCTGCTAGCTGCAGGTGGGGCGGGGCTGTTCAGCTCTGGTTTGTTCTAGAATGTTTTAGCATTTAACATTCTGCCTAGGTCTTCTCCTGCAAGCAGGGACATATACCCACACGTTCAGTGATTAAGAGCCGCCGTGTCGGTCCATGGATGATAAGAGAAATTACACCAACCTCTGTTTATTAAATGTAATATGCCCTGTGTCTGTGCTTTAGAAAAATAAATGGAAGGAATTTTTTCCCCTGCTGTAGCAAATTGGATCATGCTCTGCTGGGGTTTTTCGCCTACCTCTGGCTCTACTGTGAGTATAGAATTGGGTATATGGGATTGTAGGATAGATAGATATTTTTTTATGGTTGAACTGGATGGACTTGTGTCTTTTTTCGACCTACGTAATGAAGCTATATACCAGTATCCAAATTTAAAAAGGCGCCAATTGGCGCTCACATGACCTTCCGCCTCTCTCGGCCTGACAGCTGCAGTGAGCAGGGCTGAGGATCCCCCGCTGACATCAGGAGGGGAGGAGGAGATATGCTGCGGGTCACGTGAGCGCCGATCAGAGCTCTTAAATGACGTATATAGCCGCATTATTTTTATAAGGCACCGACACAGGGCAGATTACATTAACGGAGGATGGTGTAAAGAAATAATAATTTGAGCAGCAGGAGGAGAGGGGGTGGGCACGGATACAGAGCTGACAGGCAGGGAGTGGGGGAGAGGACAGAGGGGAGCACAGAGGAGAGTTATAACAAGCTTTAAAAGGAACAGGATTTTTATTTTTTATGTTAACACTTTAAGTTGGACACTGGAACCTGTATGAATTTAACAGGCCAAAAAATGTGGTTCTAATTTTAAGCTACAGTGTATAATGTGCATGTTGCTCAATAATTTTTTAATCAGTGTAAAAGGAATGTTTGTTGTATTGCCTATATCATTTAAAGCGGATCTTCACTGCATCTGAGCACCACAAACCAAAAGCTAGTAAATTTATTTTTAATATGCAAACCAACCCCCCCATCCAGATCGCCATGCTTTTTTTGCTGAGAAATCAAACACCCTAGCATTTCTGCTTGTGGCCATCTTGAGTAAGCGCAAATGATTCATGCAACATTTACTTTCTGGAATCCATCTGCCCTTAGCTCAAGCATGCATGCAGGAGAGTGTGAAACCAGTAAGTAACTGAAAAAAAAAAAAAAGTGGAATACATGTATGTAAGTAAAATTACACATCTATATTATAGATTACACTTTAGCCATTTACTAATGCTAGCAGCATGATTAAAAATAATCAGCATTGATTGGGAAAGTGAAGTTCAAACACTCTAACCTACACTGAATTAGATTAGGTTGCTATAATCATTGCAGGTACTCATTCAAAAATAACATAATAAATCTTTGTGTTCTAGCATCTCAAGGTTCTAGCAAAATGTGTAGTGCCGAGATTGCCTGAAAAAACACCACATATCACCAATGTGACTTTAAAAAAATGTGTCTTACAGGACAGAAGGAGCTCTCAGGATGAATATGAAACATCTATTGGTGTTCTACCGACTGAGGTACACGAAAAGCCATTACAAGCACAATCACCATTTATGAAATGAACTTCGTAAGGTTCTGTGCTTGATGTGATCATAATTTCTTTTAAATCGGATGCACCTTCTCTAGCTGTATTACTCTTGGTTCAATACGACATCATTCATGTTCAAGGCTAAACTGTGTGATGTGCCCAAAATACAGAATTAAAAAAAAAAAAAAAAAAAAAAAAAAAAAAAGAATCTAATTGCAGATTTGATATGAATTAATAGGACAGCATTCTTTAAAATTAACACTTTTTCCCCCCCCCCACACTTTCGCTAGGAAAGTCGGAAATGTTTTAGTGTTGCATATGTGCTTTTAGCACTGAATAGCATTGAATTTCATTTTCAAATGCAACAGCTTTAATAAACATAATAAATAAAAATATAGCTTAAAAATAAGATTTATTTTTTAATCAAAAATGTTTGCGTGCAATAAAGTTAAACCATAGTTTGATAAAACAACATACCATCTGAAAGTATTTTGTTTACATTTCTCATTGTTATAGTGAACATTCTCAAAAAAATAAATAGGTATTCCCACCTTCAAACATTTGACCATTTTACTGCTCTGAAGCTGGGGCCAACTTTTGTGTCAGTTGGCTTCCTCTTCTTGTGACCGCTAGTCCTGTCCTTGGGGATAAACTCATGCATGCAGACAGCCTGCAGGCAGTCTAAAGGCCCGTACACACAATCAGATTTTCCGTCAATTGTGTGATGGCAGGGTTTTTGTCGGATAATCCGACCGTTTGTATGCTTCATCGGACAATTGTTGTCGGAATTTCCGACAACAAATATGGGATAGCATGCTCTCAAATTTTCCCGACAACAAATGTGTTCCGTCGGATTATCTGATCATGTGTACACAAGTCCGCCGGACTAAAATCCAAAGTACAAAACACGCATGCTCCGAACCAATGCTAACCATTAGCAGAAGTTGCCCAAAGGGTGGCGCTAAAGAGCAGAAAAACCACGTAGTTTTGTGTATGTTGGCTGAAAAAGTTCTGCAGTCTGTATGTCGAACAAGTTCACGGCCAACGCCCTTCGCACAAAATTGCACGGATTTGTCCGACTGAAATCCGATCGTGTGTATGAGGCTTAAGACCGGCCCATACATGGTTCGAACCATTAACAGGCAGGCTGATCGATCAACTTGGGTACAACCAGCCTGACAAATTCTCTTGTGATTAATCGCTAGCGGCTGCTAGCGATAATCACTGTCTTCTCCAGGCAGGGACGGCTTCCCCCGCTAGGAGAATACAATTGCCGATTTCCCTGTCAACATTGTCTGTGTTGAGGGGGGGGGGGGGGATCATGCAAATTTTTTCACAGGAAAGAAATTTGCACCGTGAATGGCAAGCCTAAGCATGAGCTCCCACAATGACCTCAAAGTCTATGAATTCTGTCACTTGTCCCTCACATTAGACACTTGAAAAATGCACAAACATGAGTTCTGGAGTGCCTGCACTTCAGAGGGATAAGGGTTTAATTATGCAGGCCACAGCGCATGATTTTTCATGGTCATGGTCCAAGTAAACAAACATTTTTCTGCCATTAACCACTTAAGGACCGCCGCATGTACATATACGTCGGTAGAATGGCACGGACAGGCACATTAAAAAAAGGTACCTGTATGTGCCTGCCTTCCCACGGGTGGGGGAGTCCGTTTCGGTTCAGGAGCGATCCGGGATGAGGGGGCGGCCATTGATTTCTGGCCACCCCCTCGCGGTCGCTCCCGGCGAATGAGATACTTCCCCTGCCTGTTTAATGCAAAACACAGGCAGGAGGAAGTGATGTCATCTCTCCTTGCGGCGGTCTTTTCGTCCGGCGCGAGGAGAAAAGACATCTCACAGTAAGTTGCACCAACAGACCACCAACACCAGTACACATAGGCACACTTTCAACCCCAGTACCCCCAGTCAGTGTGTCACCGTTTGCAGTGATCAGTAAAAAAATGGCCACTGCAATCCGTGTCATTTGTGACAGTAAAAAGTGTCAGGGATATTAGTGTTAGGGGGCTACCCTGGACCTAACAAAGGTTAGATCGCCCCCCAGGTAACCCTTTCACCCCCTATCACCAGTGTCACTAAGCAATCGTTTTTCTGATCGCTGTAGTAGTGTCACTGGTGCCACTAGGTAGCCAGTTAGTTATTTTTTTAGGTTCACCGCCAGGTTTTTATAGCATCAGGTACCCCCATATTACAACCTAATAAAGGTTTTAACCTCCTGATTGCCCCTAGAGTTAACCCTTTCACCAGTGATCACCGTATAAGTGTCACTGGTTAGCCAGTTAGTTATTTAGGTTACCCGTCAGGTTTTTATATAGCGCCAGGTACCCCCATATATTACCTAATAAAGGTTTTAACCCACTGATTGCCCCTAGTTAACCCTTTCACCAGTGATCACCGTATAAGTGTTACGGGTGACGCTGGTTTGTTAGTTTGCTTTTTATAGCATCAGGGCACCCGCCGTATATAACCCAATACATTTTTAACCCCCTGATCATCCGGCGGGTGATATCAATTAGGTTTTAGCGTCCGATAGGGTCTGCGTCGCCCCAGGCAGTATCAGGTTAGTGCCAGTAACGCTAACACCCACGCGCGAAGCATACACCTCTTAGTGGTATAGTATCTGAACAGATCAATATCTGATCAGATTTATACTAGCGTCCCCAGCAGTTTAGGTTCCCCCAAAAACGCAGTGTTAGCGGGATCAGCACAGATACATGCTAGCACCTGCGTTTAGCCCATCTGCCCAGCCCACCCAAGTGCAGTATCGATCGATCACTGTCACTTGCAAAGCACAACACACATAACTGCAGCATTCGCAGAGACAGGCCTGATCCTTGCGATCGCCAACAGTTTTTTTGGTAGCGTTTTATACATTTGCTGACAGTCAGGTGCTTTACCTGTGAATCCTTACTAGTGTAACACTAAATTTAGAGCCCAAAATGGCAAATCGAAGGTACACTAGTAAAGAGGCCTACGAGTTTCTGAGCATGACAGATAGTGAAGAAGAGGTCACGCATCTGTCAGATTCAGGCTCAGAATACAATCCCGTAGAAGCGCGAGGTCCCTGCTAAGGTCAGGCGTACCCGATTTTCTGCTGTTGAGGAGCAAGAACCGCAGGGCTCTCGTATTATGGAGCAGAGAAGTACTAGCGCCGCTATTCCTTCTGGTGAACTGGCAAGCACCAGCGGCCTAGTACACCCTGGACGTACATCCAGCACTGCAGTAACACTTGGTCACGTGGCAAGTCCCATAAGTGCAGTTCAAGCTGGCAAGCACAAGTAGTGTCCCGCTGCCAAGAAGAAGACAAAGGCAGGCCCACCCTGCAGAATTCTCCAATCCTGAATGGGTCCCCACCACTTCTGCAGCACCCGTACTTCCCCCATTCACTGGCCAACCCGGTATTCAGGTGGAAACAGCGGATTTTACGCCACTTGATTATTATTTTGCTGTTTTTCACGGAAGACCTCTATAGATCTATTGTGCACCAGAGTAATTTATATGCTGGTCAATTCATCGCCGCTAATCCCCAGTTGCCTTCCCTTGCCAGAGATTGGAAACCAATTACGGTTTCCGAATTTAAGACTTTTCTGGGCCTTTCCCTCAACATGGGCACACATAAATTCACGTTGTTGCGCGCCTATTGGTCCACACGCCCAATTGACCATATGGCCGTGTTCTTTGCCTCCATGTCCAGGAAACGATACGAGCAGATCTTGCGGTTCATGCACTTCAACGACAACAAACTTTGGTCGTCCTCGTGGAGATCCTGAATACGATCGGCTCTACAAAATTCGGCCCCTCATAAACCACTAAAACAAACGTTTTGCAGCCTTGTTTACTCCCGATCAAGTTGTCTGCGTTGATGAGTCCCTGATTAAATTTTCTGGCCGCTTGTCTTTCGAACATTACAAAAGGAGTACCTGTCACTACCTATTGCCATCATAGGGGATATTTAAATTCCCTGAGACAACAATAAAAATGGTAAAAAAAAAATAAAAAAAAAAAAAATGGAAGGAACAGTTAAAAAATAGAAAAGCAAACTTTTTTCTTTTTATATATAAAGCACCCCTGGTCGCCCCCTGCTCTTGCGCAAAGGCGAACGCAAGCGTCGGTCTGGCATCATATGTAAACAGCAATTGCACCATGCATGCGAGGCATCACCGTGAAGGTCAGATCGAGGGCAGTAATTTTAGCAGTAGCAAAAAATTGCTTGGGGTGTCTACTTTCCAAAAAATGTAAAAAAAAAAAAAAAAAAGAGGCAATCAAATACCTTAAAAAGAAAGCTCTATTTGTGGGAAAAAAAGAACGCAAATTTTGTTTGGGTACAACATTGCATGACCGCGCAATTACCAGTTAAAGCAGCGCAGTGCCAAATTGTAAAAACACCTCTGGTCTTTAAGCTGCATAATGGTCCGGGGCTGAAGTGGTTAAAGAGGATTGCAACTGTGGAAAATTTTGTTACCTTAGTACTATGATAGATAGATATATATACATATACAGTGCCTTCCAAAAAAATATTCACCCCCCTTTGCATTTTTCGTGTTTTGTTGCCTCACAACCTGTAATTAAACATGGATTGTTTGAGGATTTGCATCATTCAATTTACAGAACATGCCCACAACTAGAGGTCGACCGATATGGGTTTTTCTCTGGCCGATGCTTAGAAAATCGGGGCGGCCGATATATGATGCGGATTTTTCCGGCCAATATTTTAAGCCGATTTTGCTTTTTTTTTGGCAGGTGGCCCTGACAGGTGGCATTGGTTGACACTCTCAGTTGGCACTGGCAGGTTTCACACTGAGCCGATTTGTCCTTTTCAGTTACACTATATGTAACTGAATGCAGAGACCAGCTGCCAGAATTCAGCGTGATGTTGGGGGTGGGCGGGACCCGGGGTGGGCATGGGCCCTGCAGCTATCAAGCACCAGCCAATGATTGAGCTGCTTAAGAAAGTGGGTGGGGGCACATACACAGTGGCTCGCCCAGTTCCCATCGGCTGGTGTTTGATAGCTGCTGGGTCCCGCCCACCCCCAACATCACGCTGAATTCTGACAGCTTCTCTCTCTGCATTCAGTTGCAAATCAGTTTCACACACTGAGCACAGAGCCGCTCAGTGTGTGAAAATGTCAGTGGAGTGTGGGGAAGGGAGGTAATCGGCCGAATTTGTACAAAAAAAAAAAAAAAAAAAAGAAAAAAAAAAAAAAAATCGGCCAATGCTAATTTCTTAAAAAAGGCCAAATATCGGCCGATTAAAATCGGTCGACCTCTACCCACAACTTTGAAGATTTTTTTTTTTTTTTTTTTTATTGTGAAGCAAACTACAATTAGGACAACATAACAGAAAAAGTCAATGTGCATAACTATTCACCTCCCTAAAGTCAATACTTTGCGGCTATCGCAGCTCCAAGTCGCTTTGGAGCTTGCCAAATCTTACCACTGGGATTTTTGCCCATTTCTCCTTGCAAAACTGCTCCAGCTCCTTCAAGTTGGATGGTTTGCGCTTGTGAACAGCAATCTAAGTCTGACCACAGATTTTCTATTGGATTGAGGTCTGGGTTTTGACTAGGCAATTCCAGCACATTTACATGCTTCTCCTTAAACCACTCAAGTGTTGCTTTAGCAGTGTGTTTGGGGTTATTGTCCTGCTGGCAGTTGAACCTCCATCCTAGCCTCAATTCACACACAGTGGTACAGGTTTTGCACAAGAATATCCCTGCATTTAGCACCATCCATCTTTCCCTCAACTCTGACCAGTTTCCCAGTCCCGACTGCTGAAAAACATCCCCACAGCATGATGCTGCCACCACCATGTTTCACTGTGGGGATGGTGTTCTTTGGGTGATGTGATGTGTTGGGTTTGCGCCAGACATAGCGCTTTCTTTGATGGCCAAAAAGTTAAATTTTACTCTCATCAGACCAGGGCACCTTCCTCCAGACATTTTGGGAGTCTCCCACATGCCTTTTCGCAAACGCCAAACGTGCCATTTTGTTTTTTGCTGAAAGTTATAAGCCTTCTTCTGGCCACTCTGCCATAAAGACCAACTCTATGGAGCGTACAGTTTATTGTCATCCCATGTACAGATACTCCAATCTCTGCTGTGGAATTCTGCAGCTCCTCCAGGGTTAACTTAGGTCCCTGTGCTGCCTCTCTGATCAATGCCCTCCTTGCCCGGTCCGTGAGTTTTGGTGTGTGGCCATCTCTTGGCAGGTTTGCTGTATTACCATGTTCTTTCCATTTGGTTATGATAGATTTGATGGTTCTCCTAGGGATCATCAAAGATTTGGATATTTTTTTTTTTTCCCCCCTTTATAACCTAACCCTGACTTGTACTTCTCAACAACATTGTCCCTTACTTGATTGATGAAGAGCAAAAAGGGTGGGACTTTATATGAGACACATGAAAGCAAATATAAGTATAAGATACAAAAATAACTTTAATTGGTCAGGATGACAATACGTGTACATATACATGTCATTTCTAAACTGTATGCATTTTGCTATACGTAAAGATACATATGAACATTGGGTCAAACCAAGAGAAGCATGATAAAAATTATTCCAACAAGGAATTTATAAGGTAGGAAAATTCGAGAATCTGTTTCACCAGCTTTCCCTCCACACCACTACCATGACTCTGTTTGGGCGCACGCCCTGTGGTTCGGCTGCCGCCCAACCCGCCTCTTCAGCTCCCATCCGTGGCTTTCCTTGTTCGGCTCATCGTCATCACGGCCGCGCGGCCACTGCTCAGACATACATGTAAGTTAGTGGGTTGAGTGTTTGTGTGATGGACAGGGGACCATCACTTCTTATACTTACCCACATTTCTTGTGACCAAACAATAACTCTCATCCTCTTCACTCGCAGATATTGACTACGGTCTTGCTCCTGACGAGGGGCTTTAAGGCCCTGAAACGCGTAGAGCTCACATCGACTGATTAGTCCACTCCTTACTTTATGTGATACGGACGTTCCATTCAATATTGTTGAATTTATTCATCAACCCTTTTTTCCCCCAAAAAATTGTTAGATTGACAAATCATGTTGAATATCCCTTGTAATGTGATTCTCGAATTTTCCTACCTTATAAATTCCTTGTTGGAATAATTTTTACCAGGCATTGTCCCTTACTTGTTTGAAGAGTTCCTTGGTCTTCATGGCAGTGTTTGGTTAGTGGTGCCTCTTGCTTAGGTGTTGCAGCCTCTGGGGCCTTTCAAAAAAGGTGTGTATATGTAATGACAGATCATGTGACACTTAGATTGCACACAGGTGGACATACATCATTTCACAAATTATGTGACTTTTGACGGTAATTGGTTGCACCGGAGCTTTTTATGGGCTTCATAACAAAAAGGGGGTGAATACATACGCACATGCCAATTATTTTTTTTATTTCTGAAAAATTGTTTTATGTATATATTTTTCTAATTTTACTTCACCAAAAACTTAGACTATTCTCTGTTCTAGACCAGGCACATTTTTGCCTCTCTAAATGATGCTGTACAATTCTCTTGTTACAGACAAACAAAGGAGCAACACAAAAGATTAGTTAATAGGTACATAAGTCACATTTATCATCTACTTCCTGCTAGCAGGTGTCATGACTCATCCTACCTAGGTAACTGCTGATTAGATCTCACTGCATCTGTTCTCTGAAATTACTACTGTATAATGAAAGTCAAATATGATAACATTATTAGGCCATAAACAGAGTATAATTAAATGTTTTCTTATCTACCACAAGGCCAATAAAATAAGATAGGCAAGAAAAACTCTGGCTATCATGCAAAAGCCGTTTTTAACAATAGGACATTCTATCCTCACCTGAAAGTGACAGAGTGGCACAGGCAGTATTTATTTCACTCAAAGACTAAAAGAATCAGAAACTTGTAATGTCCTGTATCTCCGCACTGCACAAACAAGTGTCACCCAAGATTTCTGGTTTCTTTCAAACAAACACTCTATTGTCCATGTGTACCCCCCCCCCCCAAAAACAAAAAAAAAACAAACAAAAAAAAAAAACCACACATTTTAAATGAGGCAAATTAAAAAAAAAGTTAAACCGTCTGGGATTTTGCAGCTGCTGAGAAGCTGAGCAGTTTTTGAACACAACTGAGGTTTTTTGTTTTTTTACACCAATTTCTAATGGGGAGAGAATGAGATCTTCAATAATATGGGATACTGTAAACCAGAGCATGGAAATGGCTAAACAGATTCAGTATCATCTGTGTCGGGGTATTTTACTTGTAAATCTTCTTTTATGCATGCTCCTTTTTAATTGCATTACTACTGACCCCACAACAACAGAGATACCAAGAGAAATGCAGTGGGCGGAAACCAGGAGAAACGGAGGGGAGTGAACATCCGGATCAGAGCCCAATCTTTATGAATAGTGTTTTGTCTGACTTTTTACTCAGGCCTACCAATGACTCACAAAAGCAAGCAATGATTTGGTATTTGGCCATCCCTTCAGATTGCTGGGCAGTTTCCACTTTTGAATACCTCAGAATGCCAGAGGTGCTATACTTGAAGAGTTTGCATTGTGCAAAAGTAAGCACCTCTGGCATCAAGGCTATACAAAGTATTGCAAATGTTCTTTACAGGTATTTATGTAGCATTGACAAAGTTTTACATACTGTACATTAAAAGCAGTCCATATCGTCAAGAAGCTTACCCAGTGCTGAGACACAAAAAGTATTAAACCACTAAACCACTGCGCTGCCCTGTTATAAGAACTTGGCTAGTTGGCTTTAATCACAAAATGATGGGTTCGGCATACCTATTGATATGTGTCTTGATGTTCCAAAGAAGGTATACAGGAACACTGGATAAAATGAAGAATATAGTCCAAACACTGGGGGTACAGCTGCTAGCAAGGCATACGCTAAACCTAAAAAACAAAACAAAACAAAACACACATTTGTAAACAAGAAGGCACATATTCACCTGCATCCAAGTGGTATTTATTTAAAAGACGATCCATTACTCGATTTTTCTGATGTATAAAAGACATCATGGTAAATGTTTATTTGTAGAATAAAGATTTTATATACAGTGGCAAGAAAAAGTATGTGAACCTCTTGGAATTAAACTGGTTTTCTGCAGTAATTTGCCATAAAATGTCTCCTGTACCATTTGTATTGAACTGTACTGTAACTGCGTTGTCCCCCCTATACATTGTAAAGCGCTGCGTAAACTGTTGGCGCTATATAAATCGTGTAGAATACAATGTTTTAGTATTAATCTAAAGCCTCGTACACACGACCGAGTTTCTCGTCAAAAAAACGACAAGAAAACTGCAGAGAAAACCGTTCGTGTGTATGGTTTCTCGTCGAGAAAACTGCCAGGAATCTCGACGAGAAAAATAGAGCATCTGCTCTCTATTTTCTCGTCAGGATTCTCGTTGGCCTGTTTTGCGACGAGAAAACCGGTCATATGTATGCTTTTACGAGTCTTAAAAAAAATTGCGCATGCTCAGAATCAAGTATGAGACGGGAGCGCTCCTTCTGGTAAAACTAGCGTTCGTAATGGAGATAGCACATTCATCATGCTGAACTGAAAAGCACGAGGCTGAAAAGCGCGAATCGTCTCTCACCAAATTTTTTACTAACACGCGATAACACAAGATCAGCAAAAGCAGCCCAAGGGGTGGCGCCATTGGAATCAAACTTCCCCTTTATACTGCCGTCGTACGTGCCCGCGCAGAACAACGACGAGATTTGGAATTGACAGTGTGTATGCAAGGAAAGCTTGACAAGAATCTCGACGAGAAAAGGGACGGGTTTTTTACGACGAGAAACTCGGTCGTGTGTACGAGGCTCAAGTCATAATAGACAAAACACAATGCGCTACACACAAACTACTATAATCTCTCAGGTCTTTATTGAACACATCCATTAAACCAGGGCTTGACAAATTTGCTTGGAATCTAGGAGCCAGCTACAAAAGTTAGGAGCCAGGAACGCGTCCTGTCCTGCCGAGCTCGCGCGCAGAAGCAAACTCATACGTGAAAGCAGTGTTCAAACCACAGGTGAGGTATCACCGCGATTGTTAGAGCGAGAGCAATAATTCTAGCCCTAGACCTCCTCTAACTCAAAACATGCAACCTATAGAATGTTTTAAACGTCGCCTATGGAGATTTTAAAAAGGGTAAAAGTTAGTCGCCAATCCACGAGCGGACGCAATTTTGAAGCGCGACATGTTGGGTAAGAGTTTACTTGGCGTAACATTATCTTTCACAATATAAAAAAATAAAATAAAAAATTGAGCTAACTTTACTGTTTTTTTTTTTTTTTTTTTTATTAAAAAAATAAGACGTGTATTTTTTCCCCAAAAAAGTTCGCTTGTAAGACCGCTGCGCAAATACGGTGCAACAGAAAGTATTGCAATGATCGCCATTTTATTCTCTAGGGTGTTAGAATAAAAATTATAATGTTTGGGGGTTCTAATTAGAGGGAAGGAGATGGCAGTGAAAACAGACAGGGGAAGCTCCATTAGCATTCCTGGTTGTCTTGTCATACCAACGGCCACCACAAGATGGCGCCAGATCACAGAAGGAAACATAGGCCTGCAGAAGGCCACAAAGCCGCGGCCTCAATTACTGGCCGCTGCGGCCCGACGCGATCGCGGGGCTCACTGAGACACAGGTTACCCCAGCTGTGCAGTCCCAGGCGCCAGGTCGCTAATTCTAGTCGCAATGGCGACCTGGCACCTGGGGTTTGTCGAACCCTGCATTAAAAACATTCACAGTACTGGAGGAAAACGTAAGTAAACCCATTGACTTAATAGCTGGTGAACCCTCCTTTGACAGCAATGACTTCAAGCAAGCACTTTTGGTAGTTCTGGATCAGACCTGCACAACGTTCAGGAGGAATTTTTGACCATTCCTCTTTACAAAACTGCACCAACTCAGACACATTTGTAGGATATCTGGTTTGAAGGGCTCTCTTGGAGGTCATTCCACAGCATCTCAATGGAGTTAAGATCTGGGCCGTGACTTGGCCACTCCAAAATGTGCATTTCCTTTTTCTGAAGCCAGTCTGATGGATTTACTTTGGTGCTTAGGATCATTGTCCTGCTGCACCATCCAATTTCTACTTCATTTCAGCTGGCGGACAGCCACACTGACATTATTCCCCTTTTGGATATTTTGATAAACTTGGGAATTAATTTTCCCCTTGATGATAGGAAGTGGTTCCGACTCCGATGCAGTGAATACAGCCCAAATCATGATGTTCCCTCCACCACACTTCACCATTGGGATAAATGTTCTGATGTTGGCAAGCTGAGCACACCATACATGGTGCCGAGTATTCTTCCTGAACAACTCAACTTTTATTTCATTTCATCAGTCCACTCACCAAACATTTCCCTAGTAGCGCTGTGGTTTGCCAAGGTGGGCTTTGGCAAACTTAAGGCAAACAAAGATCTAATTATTATTTTTTGTTTGTTTTTTAAAAGCAGCGGCTTCCTTCGTGGTGTTCTGCCATGGGCATCCTTGCATGTTCAGACTTGCGTATGGTAGACTCATGAACAGGGATGTTTGCTAGATCCAGTGGTGTCTTCGAGACTCTAGCCGTTTGCCTGGGTTCTTCATCTCACAGAGGATTCTGCATGGTGCCTTGGGAGTCCTCTTTGCTGGGTTCCCACTTCTAGGATGAGTTGCCACAGTACCAATTGGTCTCCATTTTTAGATAATTTATAGACAATTTTTTCTGTCGACTGATGGATGTCTAAACACTTTGAGATTACTTTGTATCCTATTCCAGCCTCAGACAGATCAACTACTTTTGATTGTTTTCTTTGGATTTTTTTGTGAGGCATGGTTCACATCAGCTTATGCTGCTTATGTACAGCAATCTTAAAATGTTTGAGTGTCATATCAAATCAAAGTGGCTCTAAACCACACCTCTAAACTCATTTCAATAATTGGACTCTAGGTGTGCAAACTACTAACTTCAATTAGCATTCATTGAAGTACTTAGTCGGTGGGTTCACTTACTTTTTCCTCAATCACTGTGAATGTGTAATGGGTGTGTTCAATACACAAGCCATTAGAATAGTTTGTGTTTTATCAGCATAGGCACATACTGTTTGCTCTATTGTTGTGACTTAGAGGAGGATCAGATCACATTTTACTGCAGAAAAACAGTTTACTCCAAGGGGTTTACATACTTTTTCTTGCCACTGTAGTAGATAAACCTTTACCAAATCCCATGTCATAGGTGTCTGCTTGGCACGTTATGCAATATAATAAAACAGCCAAATAGTAAGAAAATGTTTTTTGTTTTTTTTTTAAAAAACAACATGTAAAAACAGACAGACATTCACATAGTACAGTTGTAAATTGTACATTTTACTACATTGTAGTTGGCTACAGCGCTAAACATGTTTTACCTTAAGGACCCATTTACACCTGAGCTTACTGTCGCTTGTAGCTGAAAGCCTGTCACTACAAAAAGTACATGAGCTACTTTTCAGGCAGGATTGAGCGTTTTGTGCCCCATAGACTTCAATGGGAACTCCTGAAAATGCTTAACCACTTCAGCCCCAGAAGGAATTACCCCCTTCCTGACTAGGCCATTTTTTTCTGATACGGCACTGCATCGCTTTAACCAACAATTGCGCAGTCGTGCGATGCTGTACCCAAACAAAAAAAAATTACGTCCTTTTTTCTCAACAAATAGAGCTTTCTTTTGGTGGAATTTGATCACCCAAAAACACAATATTTTTTGCTATAATAAATAGCCCCAATGTAAAAAAATAAATAAAAATTTCTTCGTTTAGGTCGATATATATTCTTATACATATTTTTAATAAAAATTCGCAAAAAGCGTATATATTGATTGGTTTGCACAAAAGTTATAGCGTCTACAAAATAGGGGATAGATTTATGGCATATATTTATATATTTTTTTACACTAGTAATGGCAGCGATCTGCAATTTTTATCGGGACTGAAACATTGCGGCAGACAGATCGGACACTTGACACTTTTTTGGGACCACTGACATTTAAACAGCGATCAAATAGCCACAGATTACTGTATAAAATGTCACTGGCAGGGAAGGAGTTAACACTAGGGGGCGATCAAGGGGTTGAATGTGTTCCCTCAGCGTGTTCTAACTGTAGAGGGGATGGGACTGCCTGAAGGAGGAGGCAGACATCTCGGCCGCCGGGCACGTGCATCAGCTCTTCAGTACCGCGGCGGGTGCGCGCCCCCTATACCCATTAAAGCGGCTGGCCACACAGCTACGGCGATTCATGCAGGGAAGCCATGCTGCTGCCGGCAAACGATGGCGGGCGGCAAGTGGTTAAAGTGTTACTAAACCCAGTAATATGAAAAATAGTTCATCCGCGCCCCCCCCCCCCCGGCTTATAAATCTTCTTTTTACATTAAAATACTGCCACTATATACACCTTTTTGGATGATCTGTATACCACGGTTACATGATAAACTGCACAGTTTCTCCAGTGCCGAGAGTTCAGGGAGGAGGAGATTTTCACTACAGCCTGTATGCACGCCCACATGTGTGATTTCAATATCATGTGACCTGGCTAGCTCGGAGAACAAGTAAATGTTCTCTCCAGCATAAAGACACAACTGAGCATGAGCAGGTCAGCTACCCTGCCCGTGTTAGCTGGCGTTCCCCAGATAGACAGTGCAGAAATGATCTGTGCATACAGGATAAGACAACCTTTACACAATTCAGAGGCTTAACCCCTTAAGTTCCACAGCGAGTATAACAAGCATGCTATGCTGCAAATACAGACAGATTTTACTGTTGTGGGTTTAGTAACACTTGAGTGTTTTTTCAGCCTATATTAAATTAACTGATGGCCTCCCCCTAGTGATTTTCATTGGTCAAATCAAGGTCTGAAGCTTGAATACACATGTAAAAATGCCTGTATACCTTCTTGTAAAAAAAAAAAAAAATGCCTGTATACACTTGCAAATATAAAGAAATAAATCTTCTCACCCAATTCAGCGCTGTCTGAAGCAGCACTCTGTGCCCTTCCACCCACGATCGAAGGCTTGGCTCCCGCCACGGTCAGTCAAATCCTGTGACAAGGGAGCAGGGGATGGGGCAGAGCCACGCTGTGTCTATGGATGCAGGCAGAATGGCTCAGGATTGAGCCTGCAGGTGTGCCACCATAGGAAGCAGATTCCTATGGTGGCACACCGAGAAGAGGAAGTGCCGGGAGCGCCCGCAGGGAACCCAAAAAGAGGAGATTCTGGGCTGCTCTGTGCAATTCCTTTTCACAAAGTAGGTAAGCATACCATGTTTTTTTTTTTTTAAACCAACAAAACACCCAACACTACCATTTCAAATCCGGCATATTGTTATATGACATCCGCAGATGGGATCTTCCATCCTGGGGAGGCATCATATGAGGTCCTCGGCCTCATTATAGGATAGATCCAGATCTGATGAAACAGCGGATGCTGAGAAACGCATCATCCTATTGGTCCGTTCCCTGCACCACGTCACTTCCGGTCCGACGGCACGCTGCTCTCCACGCTGAAGCGCATCTTCCTGGTCCTTCCTGTACCATAGAAGGGATACATCTCGCACGGCCACAGCGCCTTGATGCCCAGGACGTTCCCTGCTGACACTGCAGACCTGCCTTCAGCTTCTCCTCCATCTGGGATCTCCATCTTCCCCGCGGACTGCCATTGATGACACCGGACCACCTATACTATATACATACCTTATATATTTAATCTACTTGTGAGTAGCCATTTCGCAGTTTATGATTTGCCATTAAAACTTCATTACTGCACATAGTTTGGCGGACCTTCCTTTCCTCATTTATATCTTCCAGAGCCTGATTCTGCTTATGGCAGCTGCCGCATACATCAATTTATTGACATTTGAAATTACTATGCCAGAACTACATTTGCGCCATTTTACCTCTTACTGTAAACACAGAGAACCACGTCCTGTCAGGGGAGAGGAGACAGAGCGTGTGTTCCTAGTATATAGGATAACCAATCGGTCCCCTCCCATTTAGAATCACTCCCTTTGTAACACATTTAACCCCTTGATCGCCCCCTAGTATCAACTTCTTCCCTGCCAGTGACATTTGTACAGTAATCAGTGCATATTTATAGCACTGATCGCTGTATAGATATCAATGGTTCCAAAATATTGTCAAAAGTGTCCGATCTGTCCGCCGCGATGTCACAGACAAAAAATAAATAAATAATTTTACACACACAAAAAAAAACACAACACGCAGATCACCGCCATTACTAGTAAAAATAATAATAATATTATTATTATTATTATTAATAATGCCATAAATCAATAACCTTTTTGTAGACGCTATAACTTTGGCGCAGACCAAAATATTTACCAAAAATATGTAGAAGAATACATAATCGGCCTAAACTGAGGAAAAAAAAATTGTTTAAAAAAATAAAATTTATATTGGGATATTTATTATAGCAAAAAATAAAAAAAAAAAAAAATAGATTTTTATTCAAACTTGACGCTTTTTTGTTTATAGCGCAAAAAATAAAAAACCGCAGAGGTGATCAAATACCACCAAAATAAAGCTCTATTTGTGGGGGGAAAAAAATTTATAAACATTTAATTTGGGTATAGGGTTGCATGACCGCGCAATCGTCATTCAAAATGTTACAGCGCTGAAAGCTGGCCTGGGCAGGAAGGGGGTGAAAATGCCCTGTATTGAAGTGGTTAAAGACGACTTTACAATCACTTTAAAACTGGTTAATCAGATAGAAGACAACCCATTACCTCATTCATGCATGGTTGCGCTTTTGGCTACAGTGAAAGCTTTCCAGAGACTCCACATAGACAACATTTTGGCTTTTGACAGTTTATGTTATACTGACCTTGGGGAAGTTGCATGACCCCTGTGCTCAGGCCTGAAACAATATCTCCAATGAGATACGCTTTCACTGGGTACCGTGGCAGCCATTTTAAGATTGGAAGAAAGCTGCACAGCTGAGATTTTGCCTTCTTAGCAGTACACCTATAAAAACAAAGAGAAATATATATTAGTACAAGAAAAAAAAAAAAAAAAAAAAAAAACCTTCTTCCAGTGACAGGCAAGCAGAATATATAGTACATAATACTGGAATAAATTTTTTCCAGTATAGTTTGGTGTGCTTTACTTGGTTAAAAAGTAAAGTCAAGACTCCAGGTGAGCGAACGTTTGTTGCATACGGCCAATCCCTATAGATTTATTGTAGATGTAATTACTGTCCCGTTTTGGAAAGTTGTAAACTATGATGCAGTAGCACTGGATGTGAGAAATACAACACTGCTAGGTCACCAATGTCGCATAAAATCCCATGGGCAGAAATTATAGCTGCCATGAAACAGAGGGGCTGGCAGTATTTATTTTTCTTTTTTTAACTTTGGCGTACACTGGCAAGGCCCTCCCAATAGACTGGGGGTCTTCTGGGAGTGCAGGGGGGCTGTGCTAGTATTTACTGTTCTAAATAAAATCATTTTTATTTTATTTTTTATTTATAGGAGCAGATAAATAGAAAAAAAAAATGAGTTCTTCTGACTGCTTGAATTCTTTGATGAAAACCATGGGCAGTAAATGTGATGCACATAGCGCCATTTAGGACGGAAAAACTCATATTGTCATTTTTACTGCATAGTAGGGCTGGGCGATTTCCCCCCCCCCCCCCAAAAAAAAAATCTGCGATTTTTTTAATAAAAAAAACTAGATTTATGGATTTGATTTGATTTTTTTTTTTTATTATATTAAAGTGCATCAACAAACAAAATTGCAAAGGCAAACCCTTTCTCTAACTGCAAAGTCAGTGTGCAACAAAGATTGTTAAACATCCAAATTATTAATACTGTATTTGGATTTAGCTAATAAAACAACAAAAAATCCTGAGGTTACTCTTAGTTGAATTGAACTGTGCCCGTGTCTCACTGTGCCCGTATCTGATGCAGATTTTCATGGGATACGGATTTTACTGCTACACCGGCGGCCATTCCAGTATTCAAAAGCCGCGCCTCCTCCTCCGGCGGCTTGCGGTTAGTTAGTGTTACATTACATCTACTCGCAGCGGCTGTGGTGAGTAGATGTAATTGGGGTAACACCACCCAGTGCCATTCCGGATACGCCCCCTACAGCCCTGCCACGAAAACTTTGAAGGAAAAAAAAAAAAAAAACGATTTTCTTCAAATCTGAATCGATTTGAACTTAAAAACTCGATTCAAGATTAAAATCAATTTTTTTCCCCAGCCCTACTGCATAGTGGAGGCTGGTAAATAAAAGGGCAGGGATGTCTGGCTGTGTCTGCCCCGCAGTTGGCAAATCTGTAAGACAGGGTAGTGACTGGCCGAGATTCAAACCGCCTATAGCCAGCTTTACACAGTGCTTCTTCGCCTCATTCCTAGCGGCAAATGCAGCAGCTGGGGAGCTAAATAAAAGCAAAAAAAAAAAACTGAGCGGCTGGCCTTTAAGTGGGCAAAAGCACAGGTTGACATTAAAAGGGCAAGTGTACTTTTCATAATGCCCCTGCAGTGCTTTGTCAAATTCCTAAAGCAGTAACCACTTTGGCTCACACCTGCATACCCCCTATGGACCAGAGCATATTTCACATTTCTGCTATGTGTCTGTTCATGAGTCTATAACTTTGTAATTACTTATGATAAAAGAATTGAGACATATTGTTTTTTTTTTGGAGGGGGGGGGGGGGGGACAAACATGGCTCTCTCGTGACCCTAAAGTCCCCTGAGAAGTTTAATTCGCCTTTTTGGGGGGGGGGGGGTTTGATCAGTAATATTTTGAACAAGTACCACTGTGAGAAAAAAAAAAAATATATACATTTTATTCTGCTGCTTCTTCTATTTACTGCAACATTATAGTTACATTTTTTGGTATAAAGCATGTTAAAGTTATTTACAAAAGAAATAATAATATGTATGTATGTATGTATGTATGTATGTATTTTTTTGCATACATTTCATTTTTCTCATAATGCATCAGTAATTTATCGTTCTTACAGATTTAAAATAAAACAGATATATCCTTAAAAATGCATTTCTAACAGTAAATCCTTAAAGTGTTACTAAACCCAGCAATATGAAAAATAATTCATTACATTTTTTTTACATTAAAATACTGCCACTATATACCTTTTTTTGGATGATCTGTATACCACGTTTACATGATAAACTGCACAGTTTCTCCAGTGCTAAGAGTTCAGGGAGATTTCCAGTTCCACTACAGCCTGTATGTACGCCCACATGTGTGATGTCAATATGTGACCTGGCTAGCTCTGAGAACAAGTAAATGTTCTCTCCAGCATTAAAAAAAAAAAAAAAAAAAAAAAAAAAAAAAAAAACCTGAGCCAAATACAGGGCAATCTTAGAAAAAAACCTGTAATGCCGCGTACACACGATCGTGATTCACGGCGGTGAAAACACCGCCGTGAATCACGACATGAAATAAAATGAAAAACGAGGGAACGGCATTTTCCCCCACACACGACCGTTTTTCCCGTCATTTTTTTCTTTGTCGAGAAAAACGACCGTCTGTGGGCTCCGCGGCAGTGTCTCCCTATGGGAAAACTGCCGCGGAAAAAAACGATGAGAAAATTTAGAACATGTTCTAATTTTTCTCGTCGTTTTTTCTGCCGTTTTTCTCAACGGGAAAAACGACAAAAAACACACAGACCAGGGGTCTCAAACCTGCGGCCCTCCAGCTGTTGCGGAACTACAAGTCCCATCATGCCTCTGCCTATGGGAGTCATGCTTGTAACTGTTTAGCCTTGCAATGCCTCATGGGAATTGTAGTTCTGCAACAGCTGGAGGGCCACCAGTTTGAGACCCCTGCCACAGACGATCGTTTTTCTCGGTGAAAAAAAATAAATGGCGTTTTTCTCGTCGAGAAAAGCGGTCGTGTGTACGCGGCATAAGAGTCTGCGCAAAAGACTTGACTGGTGCGGAGGTTCACCATCTAACAGGATGACGACACTCAACATACAGCCAGAGCTACAATGGAATGTTTTAGATAATGGGTTAGGCAACCTTAGAGAGAGAGAGAGAGAGAGAGAGAGAGAGAGAGAGAGAGAGAGAGAGAGAGAGAGAGAGAGAGAGAGAGAGAGATCTACTTGAACAACACTGATGGAGTCAAAGATCACCGGGCACGGTGTCCTGTTAGGGCCAGTTCACACCATAACACGATGCCAGAAAGGCATGTTCCTTTTCCTTTTTCTGCACCATGTTCAAAATGCGCTGCCTTAGGGTAGGTGATGTGATCTGCATTTTTGGAAAGGGTTGGGGACTCCTCTCGCAAAATGCAGCGTTTTGCATGTAATAGACTTCAATAGACCCACATCCAAAAACGCAAGTACTGCGTTTTTGCTGCGATTTGCAATGTGTCTTTTTTTACATTCACTGTATATAGCTGGTTGCGGGTCGGGAAGCAATGTGTCCGATAACCACCAGCCAGGGTTGTCGGGAAGAGTCAACATGGGGGCAAAGCACTCACCCCACCCATGTTGAGGGCATGCGGTCTGGTATGGTTCATGAGGGGGCGCGCTTGCTCGTCCCCTCCCTAAACCTGCCGGGGTGCAAGCTCGGATAAGGGTCTGGTATGGATTTTGGGGGGACCCCCATGTTTGTTTTTTAGGTTCAGCTGTCAGCGGGGAAGCACGCTGATAGCTGATGACACATCCATTGCTAAGGACGTTGCGGACGGCTTCCCGACCCACTCCTTAGCAACCAGCTATATACAGTAAATGCACACACACACACACACACACACACACACACACAAAGGAAGGAGCACACAAATCGTGACAAAATCACGGTAAAACAAAAAGCACTGCAGAAAACGCTTAAAAGCAACATGCATAGATGTGAATTGAGCCTTAGAATGGCCCAGTCAAAGTCCAGACCTAAATCCAATTGAGAATCTGTGGCAAGACTTAAAAGGTTGCTGTTTACAGATGCTCTCCATCCAATCTGACAGAGCTTGAGCTATTTTGTAAAGAATGGGCAAAAATGTCACTCACTAGACGTGTAAAGCTGGTAGAGACATCCTCAAAAAGACTTGCAGCTGTAATTGCAGTGAAAGGTGGTTCTACAAAGTATTGACTCGGGGAGCTGAATACAAATGCACGCCAAAAACTTTTCAACATATTTATTTGTAAAAGCATTGAAAAACCATTTATCATTTTCCTTGCACTTTACAATGATTTGCCACTTTGTTGGTTGATTACATAAAATCCCAATAAAATACATTTTAGTTTTTGGTTGCAACATGACAAAATGTGGAAAATTTCAATGGGGCAGGAATGCCTTTTCAAGGCACTTCAAAAATAGAATTTATATTATATCCTTGTACTGCAGCTTTCCCCAAACTAGCAAATTGATTGAAATGTTAAGCGATTCTGTCATCCAGCCATAACTACATGAATGCTACAGACTGATAAGCTACATCCTGTGTAATGCGGTTATTAAACAAAAGGTGTGTTCAACTAAATAAAGTTTCCATGGGGTGGATGAGATTAGAGACACATTTAGAAGTGCAGTTACAGCTTCTCTGCAGGGGATTACTTAGAAACTCAAAGTCCTTCCTTCTACCCAATTGTAATAAGGATACATCGAAATTTCGGCGGCCGAAACATATCGTCCGAAAATTGTGTTTGACATATTGCCGATAATAGCGCATGCGCAATAGCAGTGGCCGAGCCGCCAGGCCCCGCACATTGCGGGGTGTCATCCTGGTGGCTCAAGGTACTGTCCTCTCCTTGCAGAGCTGAATTGTCCGGGCAGCTGTAGTAACAATGTCCCACCCCTCCTGTGATAGACGGCACACCGATCCAATGCCGGGACATTGAATCAGTGTGACATGATCACAAGAGGCAGGACATTGTTACTGTGGCCCAGGAAATTCAAATCCAGCTCCGTGATACAGCGGAAGAGCGCCGCTCTGATCTGGGCACTGGCAAGGCTGCATTGATCTCTTGCATCATGTCTGCAGTCTGACCATCTCCTGTATCATGTCTGCTAAGAGATTGCAGACATGATACAAGAGATGGTTAAAGACTGTGGACATGATACAAGGAGGTGCCAATAATGGCCAACACTAAATTCATATTAATTTAACCACTTTCCACTCCTCTCCTACATGTAAAAATCCAATTTTTTTTTGCTAGAAAAGCACACAGAACACACACACATCACAGGTGAGGATGGTTACCTTTAATAGCTATTCAAACCCCTTTGTGTCAACTTGTGTGCATGTTATCAGGCCAAAATCACAAGGGTATGCAAAATTTTCATCAGGGTCATTTGGGTAGTTTGTTGCCATTATGATTTAAAAAGAGTAAACACAGTTGATTGATAATAAATGGCTTCAGCCAAACACTAACCATGAGTAAAAGAAATGTTTGTGTTATTCATATTCTCTGAAAAATGGCCAAGAAATTATAAATTCTGCCACAAGTGCAGCAGGCACCTCTGCTCCTCTGAAAATCGATCAGAGTATGTTTGACAGGTAGTAAGGAGGCGATAAGTTGCCTCCTCACCACCTGATTTAAACCCATGATTGCCATGCAATTGTGACATGGTAGTATGACAATTAGAGGTTTAAATCGGGTGTAAGGGGGTGACACTGTGCCTGGTGATCTTTGACTTCTCCCATGTTGTTCAGGTAGATCTCCACCTCTTTAAGGTTGCCTACCCCTGCTATACACCATATATTCTAGTTTTTATTACTTTTCACATTACAAGAAGGGACCATCCTAGATGGTATAACCCCACAACCACGCACAAACAAACACACATTTCTATTGCCTAGACCTAGATGTATGTTTGGGGAAATTAGATGGAAGGTAATATGTACAAAGTGGCTCAGACAGGTAGGTCTGTTACCCCCCTCCCACCAGTATGATACACTACAAATTCTCCTTGTCTTTTCAGAAAAAATAAATAAAAATATATCAAGACACCATTATTTATTAGAAGCAATGCTCTTATTTTGTAGATAAGTAAATATTCTTAAAGATTTGCTTTTAAAATCTAATTTGTTTCCTATACTCTGAGAAGGTAATTTTTGAGTCCTTTTGACAGAAGTGCTTTACAGTTATTTTTGCACTACAGAACTGGGAACATAAAAAGTGTAAAATTCGGGCTGTGCAAAATATAGCAAATAAGGGCATAAATACACCATGCACAAAATGAACCCTAAACCGGAGAAGCTCCAGTGGCATCACATAGCCAAACAATGCCAAATTTCCAAGTAATTTCTCCAAAATTTAAATGAAGACTTTCACTGTCATTGTAGTTTTGCAGAATTGCAAGAACAGAAACCACAATTCAGTACACAGAGGGATGTAAGAATTCCAGATGATGCAACCCATAATTGTTCAAACTGCAAACAGGACTTCTTATGGCTTGCTTTCAACAATGGCTTTTTTGCCACTCTTCCATAAATGCCAGGATTTGTTAAGTGCATGACTAATATTTGTCCTGTGGATCTCTGCAGCTCATCCAGAGTTATCATGGGCCTCTTGGCTTCTTCTGATTAATGCTCTCCTTGCCCAGGCTGTCAGTTTAGGTGGACGGCCAGGTCTTGGTAGGTTTGCTGGTGTGACATACTCTTTCCATTTTTGAATGACGGATTGAACAGTGCTCAATGAGATATTCAAAGTTTGGGATTTTTTTTTTTTTTTTCTTTTTTACAACCTAACCCTGCTTTAAAACTTCTCCACAACTTTATCCCTGACCTGTCTGGTGTGTTCCTTGGCCTTCATGATGCCGTTTGTTCACCAATGTTCTAAACAAACCTCTGAGGGCTTCACAGAACAGCTGTATTTATACGAAGATTAAAATTACCCACAGGTGGACACCATTTACTATTCAGGTGACTTCTGAAGGCAATTGGTTCCACTAGATTTTAGTTAGGGGTACCAAAGGGGGCTGAATACAAATGCACGCCATACTTTTCAGATATTTATTTGTAAAAAATATTGATAACCATTTATCATTTTCCTTCCACTTCACAATTACGTGCTACTTCGTGTTGATCTATCACACAAAATCCCAATAAAATACATTTACCTTTTTGGATGCAACATGACAAAATGTTTAAAATTTCAAGGGGTATGAATATTTTTTCATGGCACTGTACAACAAAAACCTCAGTTTAAGGAGGCCGCCTGATCTTTAAATAACTGAAGATGCGGTTCACTCCTCTAATGCTTAGTCAAGTAAAAATAGGATTTTTGTACTCACCGTAAAATCCGTTTCTCTGAAGTCCATGGACTGACACAGCTCTCATACCGATTACGTGTGGGTATATGTCCCTGCTTGCAGGAGAAGACCTAGGCAGAATGTTAGATGTTAAAACATTCTAGAACAAACCAGAGCTGAACAGCCCCGCCCAGGGGGGCGGTCCCTCCGGACATTACCCTCCCACCTGCAGCTAGCGCCCTCAGTTCGTAACAAAGCAGTACAAACCTTAAAAGGAAGGGTGGGTGCTGTGTCAGTCCATGGACGTCAGAGAAATGGATTTTACGGTGAGTACAAAAATCCTATTTTCTCTTATCGTCCATGGACTGACACAGCTCTCATACTGATTACGTGTGGACGTCCCAAAGCAGTATAAGAAAAGGGTGGGAGCAAAATGGTAAAAGGAACAACCAAAACTTCACTCCAAAACCAGCAGAGCTCCTCAACGGAGGAGTTGCAACATTAAACAGCGGCCTGCAACACTTTGCAGCTAAAGGAAGCATCCGAAGATGCAGCCACATCAACCTTATAGATTTTAGAAAAGGTATGAACGGACGATCAGGTCGCCGCCTTGCACACTTGTGCAACCGACGCTTGATGTCGGAAAGCCCAGGAAGCACCAATTGCCCTGGTGGAATGCGCCATAACCGGGAAGGGAGGCGCCCGCCCCTTAATGGCATAGGCCTGTATAACACAGTCTGTCTGATCCACCTAGAAATGGTGGCAGACGATACCGCTTGGCCCTGTTTAGGACCAGAGACAGACACAAACAGTGAGTCAGACTTCCGAATAGAAGCAGTAGCCGCCAGGTATACCCGTAAGGCACGCACCACATCCAAATTGTGAAGCACAACCTCTCTAGGGTGCGATGGGACCTTTAATGTCCTCATTAAAGGGGTTGTAAAGGTTCGTTTTTTATTTTCTAAATAGGTTACTTTAAGCTAGTGCATTGTTGGTTCACTTAACTTTTCCTTTGATTTCCCTTCGAAATATTTTTTTTCTTTGTTTTCTGTCTGAATTTCTCACTTCCTGTTCCTCCTCAGTAAGCTGTTCTGGCTGACTCCACACCACTCGGATGGTGTGAAGTTTAGTGAGGAGAAACAGGAAGTGAGAAATTCAGACAAAGAAAAAAAAACATTTTAGAAGGTAAATCAAAGGAAAAGGTAAGTGAACCAACAATGCACTAGCTTAAAAGGACCCTATTTAGAAAAAAAAAATTAACCTTTACAACCCCTTTAAAGGTGAAAAGCCGAAACCACCTTATCAAAACACCGCCTTATCCTTATGGAGGACCAGGTAAGGCGACTTGCATGACAGAGCCGCCAACTCAGACACCCGTCTAACAGAAATGATGGCCACTAAAAAAGCCACCTTCTGGGACAAAGTTAAAAGAGGAATATCTCTGATATTTTCAAAAAGGAGGTTCCTGAAGAACTGAGAGCACTAAGTTCAGATCCCAAGGAGGGAGCGGAGGCTTGGCAGGTGGAACCACATGGCGTACCCCCTGTATAAAAGTGCTAACTAAGGAATGACCTGCTAGGGGTCTTTGAAAGAAAACGGCTAAGGCCGAAATCTGACCCTTAATAGTGCTCAAAGCCAGCCTTTGTGCAACACCACGCTGCAAGAACCGCAGGATTCTGGGGACAGAGTACGTCCGTGGATGCCAGTCTAGCTCTTCGCACATAGCGATGCAAGCTCTCCAGGTACGGTGATAGATCTTCCTAGAAGAAGACTTCCTTGCCCTAAGCATGGTCGAAATTACCGAATCCGACAGGTCTCAGTCCTTCAGCACCTGGCTCTCAATAGCCATGCCGTTAAAGCCAGAGACTGTAAAAGCAGGATGAAAGATATGCCTCAAGGTCAGGCGCCAAGGGACGTCCGCGATGAGACGTACCAGTGAAGCCGAGGCCAGTCCGGGGCAATGAGGATCACCTGGATGCCCTCGGCCGCTACCCTCCGCAGCAGACGAGGAAGCAACTGCAGTGGAGGGTAGACATACATTAAGCGATACTGACCCCACGGGGCCACTAACGCGTCCGAGGCATCCGCCCAGGGGTCCCTGGACCTGGCCACAAACCTTGACACCTTGCGATTGAGTCGAGACGCCATCAGGTCCACATCCAGAGTGCCCCACCGCCGACAAAGGAGTTGAAACACCTCCGGATGCAAGGACCACTACTCCCCCTGGTCCAGGGACTGGCGGCTCAGATAGTCCACCTGCCAGTTTTCTACGCCCGGAATGTAGACGGCCGACAGCATCAGCACGCTTCTTTCCGCCCACCTTAGGATGTGGGCGACCTCGGATGCCGCAGCCGAGCTCCGAGTGCCCCCCTGATGGTTGACATATGCCACGGCTGTGGCGTTGTCCGACTGGATTCGGACCGAGTGGCCCTCTAGCCTCTTCGACCACACGGATTGACACACAGTCTGATCGCCCGCAATTCCAGGACGTTGATTGGGAGACAAGATTCGGCCGGAGTCCAGAGCCCTTAAGCTGACAGGACTCCCCCACACTCCTCCCCAGCCCGTCAGGCTGGCGTCCGTCGTGACCACCGTCCATTGGATGGGGAGGAACGACTTCCCGGCCCGAAGAGCCGGGGATCTCAGCCACCAAGTCAGGGACGCCTTGACAGAGTGACTCACTCGGATCTGAAGATCCAATGACAATGGGGACTTGTCCCAAACAGACAGAATTCCCTTCTGCAATGCCCGAGTGTGTGATTGGGCATACGGAACCGCCTCGAAGGAGGCCACCATTAGTCCCAGGACTCTCATGCAGAAGCGAATTGATGACCATTTTTGGGACGTCAGAACCCGCACTGCCGACTGAAGTGTCAGTAACTTCTCCGAGGGTAGAAACACCTTCGCTGCCGAAGTGTCCAGGATCAGAATCAGATATTCCAATCGTTGAGTCGGGACTAGAACCGACTTCTGCATGTTCAGAAGCCAATCCGAAGTCCTGGAGGGTCTGACTGACTATTGTCACATTTTCCTCCAATTCTGAGCCATTTTCTGCTCTGAGAAGTAGATAGTCCAGATAGCCCAGGGGGCAAGCACTTTGGTGAAAACCCGTGGTGCCGATGCTAGGCCGAAGGGAAGAGCCACGAACGGATAGTGGACTTTGCCTATGGCAAAGCGCAGAAACCTCTGGTGACTTGTGCAGATTGGAACGTGCAAGTAAGCGTCCTTGATATCCAAGGACGCCAAAAAATCCCCTTGGTGGAGTGTTGCGATCACCGTGCGAATGGATTCCATCCGGAAATTTAGTACCCTCACAGACATTCAGGGCCTTGAGGTCCAGGATTGGCCAGACCCCGTCCTTCTTCGGGACAACAAACAGGTTTGAGTAAAACCCCTGAAACCTCTCTTGCGACGGAACCGGCACAATTACTCTGCACCCGAGCAAATCCTGTACGGCCCCCAAGAGGGCCGCCCGGTGGGCAGGAAGGAGAGGGAGGTTCGAGGGACAGAACCTGTTTGGGTGCCACGACCGGAACTCTATTCTGTATCCCGAGTTGACCACCTCGCCCACCCACCGGTCGGAGATCCACCGCACCGAGAACCTGCGAAGACGTCCCCCCACCCCAGAGATCAGGCAGGGACAAGACTTCATGCGGTGGCGGGCTTGGGAGCTTGCTTGGTAGGCTTACGCACCCAGGGACGTCTGTCCCCCAGCCGCACTTTTTTCAGTCTGGGCGGGCTTACCCGTGGAATCTGACTGACGAAAAAAACGTCTTCTTCGCCGGAAATGAATGGCCCGGCCTGCGGTGGGGCTCCTTTCCCTTAATAGACTGGGGAAGGAAGGTGCTCTTACCTACTGTGACATCTTTAATAATGTCATCCAGGGTGGCCCCAGTCTCTTAAAGGGCAAGTCAGCCAGGAGCTTTTTGGAAGCAAGGTCGGCCGACCAGCATTTCAGCCAGATAAGGCGACGCAGCACCACAGCAGAGATAGAAGCCCCTGATATTAAAAGGGGCCGCATCCAAAGTGGCATCGCACACGAAGACTAAACCCTGCGCAAGTTGGTGAGCCAGGGTAATGGTCTCAGGAGGGAGATTATGCTCCTGCACTGTCTGGTGCAAAATCTTTGCCCATCCTGTGAGTGTCTGAGACACAAGCGTCGCCGCCACTATAGGGCGTAAAGCAGACCCCAATAAGGTGAACATAGTTCTACTCACCACTTCTGACCTCCTGTCAGCGGTATCCTTAAATGCAGGAGTCCCTTCCATTGGGAGCGTGGTAGCCTTATTCAAACGGGCGACTGGGGGGGGGGGGGGGTCGACCACTGGGGGGAGAGTCCACTTCTTAACCAGGTTCTCCTCAAACGGGTACCTTAAAGCTAGGCGCCGTGGGACCGTCAAAGTCTTCTGTGGCTTATCCCAGACTTGGTCAATGAAAGTATCAAAAAAAAAAAAAAAAGGCACATATGGAAAGACCTTTTTTGAAGAAACGGATTTAAAGGAACCAAAGGATACACAGCTTCCACGTGAGGTCCCTCCGTCTCAACATTCAGCTTGAGAGTGTCCCTCACAGCATCAATGAGTTCACTTACAAGCACCCTGTCAGTTGGTGGTTAAAGACAGGGGTCTTCCTCACAAGGAATGTCCT
Organism: Rana muscosa; assembly: GCA_029206835.1. Taxonomy (NCBI): domain Eukaryota; kingdom Metazoa; phylum Chordata; class Amphibia; order Anura; family Ranidae; genus Rana; species Rana muscosa. Next base: position 667,111,797 of record CM055118.1, read on the forward strand.
GTCCAAATACATCAAAATCCTCAGAGCTAGGGTCCTGAGCAGCAGTAGTTAGGCCCATATCTGAGTCAGAGCACACCCCATGTGGAGATTGTGTGGGGAGGGGGCGCTTTACAGCCCCCGTGCGTTCGCACACCGCTTCCATCCTGACAAGGAATGATTCCAGGACTGCCGACAACTGGTCCATAGGGACCGCAGGAGCACTGCCAGTTGCCTCTGACAAGTGTGGAGAAGCAGGTGAACCAGACTCCATACTGCCACCCTCTGAGACCTTATTCACTATTACAGTGAATAATACAGTCCACTCACTGGCTGCGCTGAGGCTGAGGAGGGGATACCCGGAGGACTCACCACCCTTAGGGGCCGCTCAGTTCCGCTGTATGAGCCGCGCTGCAGCGCGGGTGAAGCCTGAGGAGAGTGAAGAATCTGTGAGGAGACTGAGAATTTTGCGCCGTCAGCAGCGCCGCTAGAGGCCGAAAACGAAAGTGAAAGCGCCGCGGCTACAAGAAAATGGCCGCCGGGCGCCTGTATAACTGCGCAATTGAGCCACGGCAAGATGGCCGCCGAGCGCACTATTCGAATTCAAAAAACAGCGCTAATGGCGCACGCAATAAAGTTCCACACACTCCACACCAGAACACTGCTCCACTCCCAGAGTTCACCAACAGCCAGGAGCGCCCCCCCCAGGCCAGAGCGACCCCCCAAGCACAGCACCAGTACAGAGTGCAGAGAGCAGCATAACAGGGGGGAGACAGGGAGAACCCCCCACATAAAGAGACACAGCCAGCATGTACTCACCTGCATCAGGAGAGACTACTTACCCGTCCCAGAGGGACCCACTGGCTTGTTTCAGACAGACCTATCACAGAGTAGTACTGCGTAGCTGTCGGCCCGGTCCACCGCAAAAGATACAGTCAGTCAGGTACTGTTCAATCTTGAGAGGACCGCGGGAGCATAAAAGCAGCCCGGCCACCCCTGGAGTCATGGGGTATGTCGTGAACTGAGTCTCACGCACACAAGGCGAGGATCAGCACGCTCGATGGTCGGACAGGGAAGACTACGAGGATACCAGTGTACCCAACCTGCTGCCCAGCCGACAGTTGATTGAAGGTTTCAAAAATAAAATTCCCAAAGGAATAAAAAATTAAAAAAGTAAAATATTCCAGGAGACTGGCTCCTGAGAGAGCCACGTCTTCTTCTGCTAGGCAGAAGAAAAAAAAACTGAGGCTGCTAGCTGCAGGTGGGAGGGTAATGTCCGGAGGGACCGCCCCTCTGGGCGGGGCTGTTCAGCTCTGGTTTGTTCTAGAATGTTTTAACATCTAACATTCTGCTTAGGTCTTCTCCCTGCAAGCAGGGACATATACCCACACGTAATCAGTATGAGAGCTGTGTCAGTCCATGGACGATAAGAGTAATGTTTTTTCTGCAGTTTGATGCAACATTAGTAGCGTTCCACACTTCAATGGCTACAAAAAGAAATAAAACTGGCAAGGTATAAAATATGTCTCACCTGCAAGAGTGTGAAATTTTATGGAGGCAAGACACTGGCTCTTTCTTCTTTGGGTGCAAATGTTCTTGGAGATATTCCTGGGTGTATACAGGCCTCTCTACACAGTACTTATGTCTCTGACAAAGGCAGTCATCTTCCCCTGAAGCTAGTTCCATAGCACATTTCAGGTCTTCGGTTTGTATCTGCAGAGGGCAAAACTAGGTTTTACTACCCACACACACACACGACAATATCAATCTTTACTGTATAAAGGAGTTGAATGGGAAAAAATAAAATAAAATCTTATCCATCACCGCCCACAATACAAAAAAATAAAAAAACACAACACACACACACACACACACACACTAACAAAACAGGACATATAAAAGAAAACTGGAATCAGTTTGAATCTGTGCATGTGGAGCAGTGTAGGCCTGTTGTACCTTTTAGCTCCATTTTTGACCCAAAGGCGCATGGTACACCTAAAGACATGCAGATGTGAACACAGCCAATATTGTTATGTTCTTTATACTTCAACAACCTAACTTCAGCCATTTGTCTTATTTAAATACTGCATTTGGTCTAAAGAACTATTACATTCACCAACAGGTACATACAGTTTATACAGCACTGACAGCTGGTGCAACATTGGCTACACACAGTATAGAGTGCTGTGTTTTGGCATTGGGATGGGGAGTTCAAACAAAATCGAGTCAGGATGAGTGCTGCTCAGCTATTCACAGGAAGCTTTGCATTCACCAAATGAACACAAAGCTTCCTCTGATTGGCTGAGGCAGAGGTTGCAACATCATCCACCCGCCTCTCCACCTCTGCCAAATCAGAGGAGACCTTATTATTCATTCAGAAAATTACAAAGCTTTCTGTGAATGGTTGAGCAGTGCTCAGCTCAACTCAAATTTTGTTTCAGGAGCGGGATAAGAAGTCTCTATTCCACTGTCGGAATACAGAGCTACATAATGATGATACTTACAGTTTATACAGCTCTCACAGCAAGCGCATCTGTTAGTGAAGGGATTTGTTTATTTGGACCAGCTTGGATTTTCTCAACCGTTGAAAGCCCAACTCCAGCCAAAAAACTTTTAGTTACATGAGAACCCCTGTTGAGTTTTATTGCTGTTTTTGTCCTAACTGAGGAAACCCAGTGACAGGGGAAAGAACCCTTCCTGGGATAGCAAGTCTCTCCGATGCAGACAGATAGCAACAAATATACTTTAGTAGAGTGGGGGAAGATAGAATCTCTGCAAGGTTGTTTTTGCAGTCTGCACCTTCCTGACCTGGAGACCCCTGCTCCAAAAAGTGCAGGGGAAAACATCCCAGGAGAGGCATAGACAAAAAAACAAACACACACAACAGATAATCCTTTTTAAACTCTAATGCCTGGTATTACACTATTTGTTTTTGTTCAGCCCTCTGGCTTGAACGAAAAAAATAAATAAAAAAAAAACCCCACACACGGGAGGCGCTTACTATGCAATGTTAGTACAGCAATCTCCCAGCTGAGCCATTGTGTTCTGACAAGGGGACTTTGCTTCTGGACATCCAGTCTCAGGAGATCTGGAATGAGATTTGGTGGTGTCACTGTGCTGCTCACAGTTCTCCTTTCGGGAGGCTCTGACATGAAGATGGCCGCAGGCAATACTGGCGACCAATCCTTTGCCTGATTTTTTTGAGCATAGCTGCCAGAGTTCAGTCCCTCTTTATGCAACAGAAATCACAGTGGCATGGGAGTCAGATTTAGCTCTTAAAATTATATTCTTGGTAACTACTCAGCATATTCTTCACCACTGGAATTCTTGCTTCGGTATACACTACTCACCAACCTGAAGCCATATTACGGGTTTATTCAATTCATTTAGGATATCAGTTTTTGCTGCCGCAAGCTTTAATAGATAGTGGCTCAAACGCTGGTAACTCTTTTTTTATGAAATTATATAAAAAAAATTAAAAATCTTTATCGCACATGGGCTAATCAGTAAATAATAGTCAATACAATTATTGGAGCTTCCATGGGATGCAGCTACTTATGAGCCGTTTAGTTGTTTCCTAACTAGTTACGATTGTGATTCAGCAAACACGTATTGCATACAGTAATACATACATATATATATATATATATATATATATATATATATATATATATATTGTGAGGGGGTTAACTCGGTAGCGGGTGTGTGTGACCCCCTGGTTGGGCTCCCCACACAAAAACAGGGCCAGCAGACGGAGGTTGTGGTTTTCAAAATCAAAAGGTGCGGTTTATTTCTCTATGTACAGTGACAAAAACACAGCAAAGCCAAAAAGAAACAAACAAAATAAATCCTGGTCAGTTTGACCTCTGACTAAACATGCAGGTTTCCTAAACTAACAACTGGGATCAGCCTAGTGCTGTCCTAGTCCCTAAGTCCCTGGTTTAGTAAAAGTCCAAACAAATAGCCACACAGGCTTTGCCTCACCGCACAGGGGTTCACTCTCCCTAGACAGTCCACACAGGTCTGGTTCCAGGCATGAGCTAACATCTAATGAAGCTGGGAGTTTTTATAGAGGCCTTAAACGAACTGACAGGCTTCAGCTGGTCTCATCAACTCCCTGCCTCACGACGCCCAGCACTCTCCCTAGAGGTATGAGTCATTCATGAGCCCACTAGCCTCAGCTGGGCTTCATCAACTCCCTAGTTGTATAAGTCGGCATAAAGCCTGAATCTGGGAGAAATATATCTACCCCCCTGGATGCAACCAGGTGACTTTACCTTCCTGCTGTCACATACCCCCCCCTCTTGTTTTAACCTTGGGGTTGGAACACCAGCAATCAGGCATTCATGTACTCGAGACAAAGCATCCACATTCCCCATTTGAACGCCAGGGCGATGCTTTACTGTGAAGTTGAATTCCTGTAGGGCCAGGAACCACCTATTCACTCTTCTATTTGTCTCCTTGTTTTGAGCCATCCACTTTAACGGAGCGTGATCCGTAACCATGTCAAAGTGCCTACCTAGCAGATAGTACCGAAGGGAATCTAGAGCCCACTTCACCGCTAAACACTCCTTTTCAACCGTGGCGTAATTTACCTCATGGGACTTCAACTTCCTGCTGAGGTAAATGACTGGGTGCTCTTCCCCGTTCCAGACCTGGGACAATACTGCTCCTAACCCCACATCTGACGCATCACTTTGTACGACAAAGTCTTTAGAGAAGTCGGGTGAGTACAACACTGGCTGGCTACATAAGGCTTGTTTCAAGAATTGGAATGCTGCCTCAGCCTCGGGGGTCCATTTAATCATGACCGACCCTTTCCCTTTCGTCAGGTTGGTTAGGGGCACAGCCTTAGAAGCAAAGTGGGGAATGAAGCGCCGATAATAACCCGCGATTCCCAGAAAGGCTCGTACCTGCTTCTTGCTGTTGGGACGTGGCCAACTCTGGATGGCCTCGACTTTGTTGAGTTGGGGTTTTATTACTCCCCTGCCAATGGTGTACCCAAGATATTTGGCCTCCTCCTGCCCAATGGTACACTTCTTGGGGTTAGCCGTAAACCCCGCTTCCCGAACAGAGTCCAGGACTGCTTGCACTTTTGGCAGATGTGAGGCCCAATCTGTGCTATGGACAATTACGTCATCCAGGTAAGCCGCAGCATACTTCCGATGGGGCCTCAGCATCTGGTCCATTTTCCGCTGGAATGTGGCCGGCGCATTCTGTAACCCGAACGGCATTCTCTTATATTGGAACGCCCCGTCTGGGGTTACAAATGCGGTTTTCTCTTTGGCCGACTTGGCCAGGGGAATTTGCCAATACCCTTTTGTGAGGTCAAGAGTCGTCATGTATCGGGCTGTTCCCAGCCGGTCGATCAACTCATCTATACGTGGCATGGGGTAGGTGTCAAATTTTGTAACTTTGTTCAACTGACGAAAATCGTTACAAAATCGCCAGCTCCCATCCGGTTTAGGCACCAACACAATGGGACTAGACCAATCACTTTGGGACTCCTCTATCACCCCTAAGTTCAGCATTTTCTGTACTTCCTCCCGTATTGCCTCCCGTCGGGCCTCTGGGATCCGATAGGGTTTTAACTTCACCCTTTCACCGGGCGGGGTAATAATATCATGCTCTACCCCAGATGTTTGTCCCGGCAGCTCAGAGAACACCTCCTTGTTGCGAAGCACAAACTCCTTAACCTCCTGTTGTTGGGGTTGTGACAAGGTGGCTGCTATTCCAACCTCCGGAATCACGCAACCAGTTTGAGCTGGTGACCAAGTTTCTGCGACTAGGGACTCTCTATCCCTCCAGGCTTTCAACAGATTAACGTGATATATCTGTTCGGGCTTTCGCCTTCCTGGTTGTCTGACCTTGTAATTCACTTCGCTCACTTTTTCCATTATCTCGTAGGGGCCTTGCCATTTGGCAAGGAATTTACTTTCAACCGTAGGGACAAGTACCAATATCCTATCCCCCGGGGAAAAGGTACGGGTCTTTGCTCCACGGTTGTACACTCTCTGCTGTGCCAACTGCGCTTGGGCCAAATGTTCCTTCACGATGGGCATTACCTGTGCAATTCGATCTTGCATCAGGGCGACATGCTCAATCACACTCCTGTGGGGAGAACTCTCACTTTCCCAAGTTTCCTTGGCAATATCCAACAGCCCTCTTGGGTGTCTCCCATACAGTAACTCAAAGGGGGAGAATCCCGTAGAGGATTGGGGCACCTCCCTAATAGCAAACATCAAATAAGGAAGTAGACAGTCCCAATCCTTTCCATCTCTATCCACCACTTTCTTCAACATTTGTTTTAGGGTTTTGTTGAATCTTTCAACCAGCCCATCGGTTTGGGGGTGATACACAGATGTACGCAATTGCGTCACTTTGAACAATTTACACAGCTCTTTCATAACCCGGGACATAAAGGGTGTACCTTGGTCCGTAAGCAGTTCTTTACAAATACCCACCCGGCTAAAAACAAGAGATAGCTCTTTGGCTATGGTTTTGGCCGAGGTATTTCTGAGAGGGATCGCTTCTGGATAACGGGTGGCATAGTCCATTATAACCAATATGTACTGGTGCCCCCTAGCGGACTTGATTATAGGACCTACCAAATCCATTGCGATTCTCTCAAACGGGACCTCAATGATGGGTAGAGGGACCAGCGGGCTACGGAAATGTGGCATCGGGGCCGACCTCTGACACACAGGGCAGGAGGAACAATAATTTTCTATGTCCTTCATCACCCCAGGCCAATAGAATCTCTGTAATACCCTCTCTCGGGTTTTCTCTGTCCCCAGATGACCTCCAAGAATGTGCCCATGGGCCAACTCCAACACCAACTTCCTGTAAGGTTTGGGCACCACCAGCTGCTCAACGGTTTCTTCTGCCCTTTTTGCCACCCGATACAGTAGGTCCTTCTCTACGCTGAAGTATGGGTAAGTGCAGGTATTATCTGGGTTCACTAACTCGCCATCTATTTCCACTACGTTTTCCCGTGCCTTTATTAGGGCGGGGTCTTTTAACTGTTCTGTGGCAAAATTTTCCCTGTGAACCTCCAGATCAGAAAACTCCACAGACGGTAGGTTTTCGTCTGAGGAGGTGGGCTCCTCTCCAGTTTCTTGAGTCTCCCCTGCCAATACTGACAAGGGAAATTCTGGAGAGTCCTCACCACTCTCAGAGGAGTTCTGGCTATCACATTCCTGGTACATAGGGGCACCAGTGAGGGGCTCAGGATCATCCCACAGTTCCCAGAACTTCGGAAAATCCCTTCCCACAATGGCGTCATGCGGTAACTGAGATACTAAGCCCACTGGATGAGAGAGGGTACCTTTGGGGGTCTCGAAACACACTGTAGTCACTGGATACTCTCGGGTGTCCCCATGCACACAAATAACAGCTACCTTGCTATTCCCAGAGACCTCTGTTTTAACTAACTCAGCCTTTATCAGGGTCACAAGGCTACCTGAATCCAACAATACCACAACATTTCTACCATTAACACACATTTTGCATAAATGTTTCTCAGTTCCTCGAATGGCAGTGCATGCGACTGTCGCACACAGCGACTGACGTCTGCCCGTCAGAAAGTCACACTGCATGGGTTCCTCCACAACCGGGCAATTGGCTGCAATATGTCCCGCTTGCCGGCAGCGGTAGCAAACGATCCTTCTTGCGGCCTCTTGAGCCGCTGATTTCCCAGGCTGTTCTCGCCAAACTTGGGGTAGAGCTCCCACCCTCTCACTCTCTCCACCCTCACCCCTTGGAATCCTCTTATCCGCCCCTGGGGATGGTCTGGTCTTAGGGTGGAAAGTCCGAGAGTCTCTGGAAGAGGCCGTCAGGTTCTCTGTAGCCAAGTATCTCTCTACACGATCCACAAGTTTACCGGCCGTTTCTGGGTCTCCGTGGCTTACCCACTTTTGAATGGCGGTAGGAAGAGCTCTCAAGAAACGATCCATCACAACACGTTCCACAATCTCCGGTGCGGACAAAGTCTCTGGCTGTAGCCACTTCCTGCTCAGGTGAATGAGATCATACATTTGAGACCTGGGGGGTTTTCCAAGCTGGAAAGTCCAGTTATGCACACGCTGAGCCCGGACAGCCAGGGTGACACCCAGCCTTGCCAATATTTCAGCTTTTAGCATCACATAGTCTTTTGCTTGGTCAGGCTCTAGGTCATAGTAAGCCTTCTGCGATTCACCAGTTAACAGAGGAGCCACCAGTCCAGCCCACTGCTCCTCAGGCCACTTTTCTCTTTCAGCAGTCCTTTCAAATGTGGTCAAAAATACCTCTGGATCATCCTCTCCAGTCATTTTTGTCAATAAACGACTCACCCCAAAGGACGCGGTATTAGTGGGACGGCTTTCCTCACTGGTCTGCGGACGTTGCTGCATTACTGCTTCCATTTGTTGTAGTCTCTGCTCTTGCTTCTGTAACAGGTCTATGAAGCGGGCCTCAGATTGCTGCTGGGCTTGTTGATGAGCTTGCTGCTGGGCTGCAAGGCTCCTTTGCAAACCTGCATTTGTCTGCTGTTGATTGGCATTTGCTAGAGCCAGCTGTTTCAGTATCTCCTCCATGCTGGCTTAAAAAAAACTGCCACTGGTTCTCCACCAACTGTGAGGGGGTTAACTCGGTAGCGGGTGTGTGTGACCCCCTGGTTGGGCTCCCCACACAAAAACAGGGCCAGCAGACGGAGGTTGTGGTTTTCAAAATCAAAAGGTGCGGTTTATTTCTCTATGTACAGTGACAAAAACACAGCAAAGCCAAAAAGAAACAAACAAAATAAATCCTGGTCAGTTTGACCTCTGACTAAACATGCAGGTTTCCTAAACTAACAACTGGGATCAGCCTAGTGCTGTCCTAGTCCCTAAGTCCCTGGTTTAGTAAAAGTCCAAACAAATAGCCACACAGGCTTTGCCTCACCGCACAGGGGTTCACTCTCCCTAGACAGTCCACACAGGTCTGGTTCCAGGCATGAGCTAACATCTAATGAAGCTGGGAGTTTTTATAGAGGCCTTAAACGAACTGACAGGCTTCAGCTGGTCTCATCAACTCCCTGCCTCACGACGCCCAGCACTCTCCCTAGAGGTATGAGTCATTCATGAGCCCACTAGCCTCAGCTGGGCTTCATCAACTCCCTAGTTGTATAAGTCGGCATAAAGCCTGAATCTGGGAGAAATATATCTACCCCCCTGGATGCAACCAGGTGACTTTACCTTCCTGCTGTCACAATATATATATATATATATATATATATATATATATATATATAAAAAAAAAAAATTCTCCTTGACAGCAATAAGTCCTTTAAAAAATACACAGGAAGTTGCTCATGTGTTTTATGGGCGCTCCGATGAGTTATATCCTGACATGCACTAACTGCTGACTGCTAGTGTCCACACAATTCCTCATTAGTCCATGGGCCTGTCATCTACTCTTATTACAAAAGATAGCCGTCAGTCAAAGCTATACACTGCTGACGTGAGTACATTATGGTCTCCTGAGGCCCACTGCTGCTTTTGAAATTTTAGGACTGCTGTAACGATATGAAAAATATGCAATTAAAAGATAGCTAGTCTGGTTGAAAAAAAAAAAAAAAAAGACAAGTCCATCCAGTCCGTTCAAAGAAAGATCATACAGGTGTATAAATAAATAAGTAATACTGCGCCTGTCAACAAGTGCAAAAATAATATAGATATCAAAATTGCTAATAAAGTGAATATTCTAATAAGCTGCTGACATAACAATTGACACATACAGGTGTATACCTAATAAAATCATTCCTTCTGCAACAAGAGAAAGGCTTTAGCAATGAAAATTAGCAGGAAATACACTGAAAATCACTACAAGTACTAGGCATGGTACAGGAATGCTGGAGAAAGGGCAGCAGACTGAACAGAAAAACCAAGACAGGGTCTTACTGTTCTAAAAAAAAAAAAAAAGTTTGGACGTGGAGCCGAAAGGATAGTTCAGAGTCCAGGGTTACATCTAGAACCTTGGCATGCGGGGACGGGCTGATCGTAGTGCTATTGATCTTGAACAGAGAAATCAGGGGAAGAGGCAAAATGATGAGCGCAGTTTTGGATAGATTTAGTTTGATAAAGTGGTGTGACATCCAAGCCGATATGTCTACTAGTAAATTAGTGATACATGAGGACACTTAAGGAGTAAGCTGATGGGTAGAGAGATAGATTTGGGTGTTGTCAGCATAGAGATGGTATTGGAAGCCATGGGAGGCAATTACCTGACCCAGGGAGGTCTAGATGGAGAATAAGAGGTCCAAGAACAGAAAAATAAAAAATAAATGGAGAGGAGGTGTAAGTGACACTGAAGGACCGGTTGGAAAAATAGGATGAGAACCAGCGAAGAGTACAGTCACGGAGACCAAAGGCGTGGAGCTTTTTGAAGGGGAGGGGGTGATCCACTGTGTCAAAGGCAGCAGAGAGGTCTAAGAGTAGGTGTACAGAATAGTGTCCATTGGATTCATCCGTTAGCAGATGGTTTGTAAATTTTAGGAGAGCAGTTTCCGTGGAGTGTTGGAGGGCTTAATCCAGATTGAAGGAGATTAAGAAGGTTCTTCTATGTTTCCGTGCGTTGCATGTAGGGCAGCCAACTGTCAGTAAATTTACGAACATTTTGTAATATCTGTAATTTTTGCATCCGTCCGTTACGGACATGCAATGTGAAAGTCCATAATGGACAGATGCTAAAATTACAGATTTGACAAAATGTTTGTAAAATTTACTGACAGTTGACAACTCTTGCTACCCTACGCACGAGAAATATGGAAAAACCTACCGCATGGTGCTGTGGCACCATGAGGATTGGCATGTGCATAAACGCGCACGTTTGCAGAAGCGTAGGGGTGCCATTAATTAATGGGCAGCACGTTTCTCTGCTAGACGCAATTTTGCACATATTCCCGACGTGCACAGATGTGAACCTAGCCTAAAAGCGTATCTAAACCCAACAAAGTGTAACATTTCAACACAAATTACACATCAAAAATGTGGTTCTTGCATTCATTTTATTTCTCTTATTATTTTAACCTAGTAAAACTGCCACAAACTGTTCCTGTATTCAAGAAGCAGTTATGTTAGCATTTACATTAAACTTAAAACCAACATAACCCCAAAATATTAACTGTATCAATGACTCTTGTGCCGTTATTAAGCCAACTTTATGGCTTTAGCGCATATTATCTAAACCGCCAAGAAATTTTATATATTCACCAGTCTTTTGACTGACATTTTGACACCTTTTCATACCTGGTTATCTAGCAAATAACAGACTGCCTGTCCTTGGGTGGCTATGCCTATGCTTTGATAGTATCTTTGAAAAGAGCCTTAAAGTGGTATTAAACCCAAAAGCAAACATTATACTGCAACTTTCCAATTATTACATGTGATGGCCGTATTCGTTCTCTTTAGGCTTTATTTTCATCTGGTGATCCAGACAGTAAGTGTGTTTTTTCAACAGTACAAGCGCTCTTTCAGATGTATCAGTTTACAAGGATGAGGCAAAGCATTTACTACTGAAAGGGGTGCTTACAAATGATCAGCTTTTATTTATTCATGTAAAGCCTGTATCCCAAAAAAGGAGAAAAAAACCTGTTTAACAGTTTATAAAGTGTGAGCTGGAGTTTGGCTTCAGTTTGTAGCGTATTTAAATCTGCTAGTGCATCCAACACTCTCCTCCCCCCAGACTGACAATGCGGCCGTCTAAAAGGTGCCCATGTGCTCCTTCATCCAGAGTGGGAACATAAATACAGGATGCGAGTTACTAGCCAGAAAAGAAAACGAGTACAGCCACAACATCTGATTGGCAAGGTAAAAATAGGATTTTTGTACTCACCGTAAAATCCGTTTCTCTGACGTCCATGGACCGACGCAGCTCTCATACTGATTACATGTGGGGTATATGTCCCTGCTCGCAGGAGAAGACCTAGGCAGAATGTTAGATGTTAAAACATTCTAGAACAAGCCAGAGCTGAACAGCCCCGCCCAGGGGGGCGGTCCCTCCGGACACTACCCTCCCACCTGGAGCTAGCAGCCTCAGTTCGTAACAAAGCAGTACAAACTTAAAGGAAGGGTGGGTGCTGAGTCGGTCCATGGACGTCAGAGAAACGGATTTTACGGTGAGTACAAAAATCCTATTTTCTCTTATCGTCCATGGACCGACGCAGCTCTCATACTGATTACATGTGGGACGTCCCAAAGCAGTATAAGAAAAGGGTGGGAGCAAAAAAATTAAGGAACAACCAAAAAACTTCACTCCAAACCAGAAGAGCCCCTCAACGGAGGAGTTGCAACATTAGACAGTGGCCTGCAACACTTTGCGGCCGAAGGAAGCATCCGAAGATGCAGCCACATCAACCTTGTAGAACTTTGAAAAGGTATGAACGGACGACCAGGTCGCCGCCTTGCACACTTGTGCAACCGACGCTTGATGTCGGAAAGCCCAGGAAGCACCGATTGCCCTGGTGGAATGCGTCGTGACCTGAAAAGGGAGGTGCCCGTCCCCCAATGGCATAAGCCTGTATAACAGTCTGTCTGATCCACCTAGAAATGGTGGCAGACTACACCGCTTGGCCCCGTTTCGGACCAGAGAGACAGACACAAACAGCGAGTCAGACTTCCGAATAGGAGCGGTAGCCGCCAGGTATACCCGTAAGGCACGCACCACATCCAAATTGTGAAACGCAACCTCCCTAGGATGCGATGGTTGAGGGCACAAGGACGGAAGGACAATGTCCTTGTTAAAAAGGTGAAAAGCTGAAACCACCTTAGGACTAAAAGACGGTTGCGGTCGTAATACCACCTTGTCCTTATGGAGGACCAGGTAAGGCGACTTACATGACAGAGCCGCCAACTCAGACAACCGTCTAACAGAAGTGATGGCCACTAAAAAAGCCACCTTCTGGGACAAAGTTGAAAGAGGAATATCTCTTATATTCTCAAAAGGAGATTCCTGAAGAACCGAAAGCACCAAGTTCAGATCGCAAGGAGGGAGCGGGGGCTTGGCAGGTGGAACCACATGGCGTACCCCCTGCACAAAAGTGCTAACCAAGGAATGACCAGCTAGGGGTCTTTGAAAGAAAATGGCCAAAGCCGAAATCTGACCCTTAATAGTGCTCAAAGCCAGCCTTTGAGCAAAACCACGCTGCAAGAACCTCAGGATTCTAGGAATGGATTTTGTTCCTGGTCGCCAGTCCAGTTCCTCGCACATAGCAATGTAAGCTCTCCCGGTACGGTGATAGATCTTCCTAGAAGAAGACTTCCGTGCCCTAAGCATGGTTGAAATTACTGAATCAGACAGGCCTCGGTCTTTCAGCACCTGGCTCTCAATAGCCATGCCGTTAAAGCCAGAGACTGTAAAGCAGGATGAAAGATAAGGTCCTTGAGATAGAAGGTCCTCCCTCAAGGGCAGGCGCCAAGGGACGTCCGCGATGAGACGTACCAATGACGCCGAGGCCAGTCCGGGGCAATGAGGATCACCGGAATACCCTCGGCCGCTACCCTGCGCAGCAGACGAGGAATAAACTGCAGCAGAGGGTAGACATATCAGGCGATACCGACCCCCTGGGGCCACTGACCGTCCGAGGCATCCGCCCAGGGGTCCTTGGACCTGGTCACAAACCTCGACACCTTGCGATTGAGTCGAGACGCCATCAGGTCCACATCCGGAGTGCCGCATCGTTGACAAAGAAGCTGAAACACTTCCGGATACAAGGACCACTCCCCCCGGTCCAGGGACTGGCGGCTCAGATAGTCCGCCTGCCAGTTTTCAACGCCCGGAACGTAAACGGCCGACAGCGCCGGCACGCTTCTTTCCGCCCATCTTAGGATGTGGGCGACCTCGGATGCTGCAGCCGGGCTCCGAGTGCCCCCCTGATGGTTGACATACGCCACGGCCGTGGCGTTGTCCGACTGGATTCTGACCGAGTGGCCCTGTAGCCTCTTTGACCAAGCGGAGAGGCACAGTCTGATCGCCCGCAATACCAGGTTGTTGATTGGGAGACGAGATTCGGCTTGAGTCCAGAGCCCCTGAGCTGACAGGACTCCCCACACTCCTCCCCAGCCCGTCAGGCTGGCGTCCGTTGTGATCACCGTCCAGTGGATGGGGAGGAACGACTTCCCGGCCTGAAGAGCCAGGGACCTCAGCCACCACGTCAGGGACGCCTTGACAGAGTAACTCACCTGGATCTGAAGATCCAAAGACAATGGGGACTTGTCCCAAACCGACAGAATTCCCTTCTGCAATGCCCAAGTATGTGATTGGGCATACGGAACCGCCTCGAAGAAGGCCACCATCAGTCCCAGGACTCATGCAGAAGCGAATTGACGACCATTTTCGGGACGACAAAACCCGTACTGCTGATCGAAGTGTCAGTAGCTTCTCTGAGGGTAGAAACACCTTTGCTGCCGAAGTGTCCAGGATCAGACCCAGATACTCCAAGCGCTGAGTCGGGGCTAGAGCCGACTTCTGCGTGTTCAGAACCCATCCGAAGTCCTGGAGGGTCTGACTATCGTCACATTTTCCTCCAATTCTGAGCCATTTTCTGCTCTGAGAAGGAGATTGTTTAGATAGCCGACGATAACAATTCCTCGCTGTCTCAGCAAAGCTAGAACCGGGGCCAGCACCTTGGTGAAAACCCGTGGTGCTGATGCTAGGCCGAAGGGGAGGGCCACGAACTGATAGTGGACTTCGCCTATGGCAAAAGCGCAGAAACCTCTGGTGGCCTGCGCAGATTGGGATGTGCAAGTAAGCGTCCTTGATATCCAAGGACACCAAAAAATCCCCCTTTTGGAGGGTCGCGATCACCGTGCGAATGGATTCCATCCTGAATTTTTGTACCCTCACATAGGCATTCAGGGCCTTGAGGTCCAGGATTGGCCGAACCCCGTCCTTTTTCGGGACAACAAACAGGTTTGAGCAAAGCCCCTGAAACCTCTCTTGTGACGGAACCGGCACAATTACTCCGCGCCCGAGCAAATCCTGTACGGCCCCCCAAGAGGGCCGCCCGGAAGGAGAGGGAGGTTCGAAGGAAAAAACCTGTTTGGGGGCCACGAGCGGAACTCTAGCCTGTATCCTGAGGTGACCACCTCACACACCCACCGGTCGGAGATCCTGGAGGTCCACCGCACCAAGAACTTGCGAAGACGTCCCCCCACCCCAGAGTCGGGCAGGGGCAAGACTTCATGCAGTGGTGGACTTGGGAGCTTGCTTGGTAGGCTTACGCACCCAGGGACGTCTTTGTCCCCCAGCCGCACTTTTTTCAGTCTGGGTGGGCTTGCCCGTGGAATCTGACGGAACTTAGGGACCACCTCGGTTCCACGCTGTATCGTGGTGTGAAGCCTGAGGAGAGTGAGGAAGCTGTGAGGAGAAAAGTATTTCGCGCCATTCAGCAGCGCCGCTAGAGGCCGAAACTAAAAGCGCCGTGGCTACAAGAAAATGGCCGCCGGGCGCTTGTACTTGAGCCGCGGCAAAATGGCCGCCGATGGCGCATTTTTGAAAATTAAAAAACCGCGCCAATGGCGCACGCAAAACACCACACAAAGTCCTCCAGAACACTTTCCAGCAGTAAAAACAGCATAGAGTGGCCCCCTCAGGGCAGAACGACCCCCCAAGTATCCCCACACAGCACAGCACCAGTACAGGGTGCAGAGTGCAGCATAACAGGGGGGAGACAGGGAGAACCCCCCCCACACACAGAAACACAGCCAGCATGCACTCACCTTCTTTCCGGGAGAGACTACTTACCTGTCCCGCAAGCACCTTGGAGAACACCCTCGGTGCCAATAGAGGGACTCACTGGCTTGTTTCAGACAGACCTATCAGAGTCGTACTGCGTAGCTGTCGGCCCCATCAACCGCGAGAGATACAGTCAGTCAGGTACTGTTCAATCTTGAGAGGACCGCGGGAGCATGAAAGCAACCCGGCCACCCCTGGAGCCATGGGGTATGCCGTGAACTGAGTCTCACGCACATAAGGCGAGGATCAGCACGCTCGATGGTCGGACAGGGAAGACTACGAGGATACTAGTGTACCCATCCTGTTGCCCAACCGACAGTTGATTGAAGGTCTCAAAAATAAAATTCCCAAAGGAAATAACATTTTTTAAAGTAAAAATCTTCCAGGAGACTGGCTCCTGAGAGAACCACGTCTTCTCCTTCTGCTAGGCAGAAGAAGAAAAAAAGACTGAGGCTGCTAGCTGCAGGTGGGAGGGTAATGTCCGGAGGGACCGCCCCCCTGGGCAGGGCTGTTCAGCTCTGGCTTGTCCTAGAAAGTTTTAACATCTAACATTCTGCCTAGGTCTTCCCCTGCGAGCAGGGACATATACCCCACATGTAATCAGTATGAGAGCTGCGTCGGTCCATGGACGATAAGAGAAAGATAATACATTTTTCGCTTCAATACCACTTCAAGCTGCCTATTGATTGTTTTTTCCGTTCATCTGGTAGGTTATAGCCTGCAGCGCTGATTGAGTGAGGAAAAACTGACAGGGTGGTCGTAGAGAAGTCAATCAGTAGATGAACTTCTCTACAACCTCCCTGCCCAGGCATACATGGATCAAAATTCCATCAGTCCCTGCTGATTGGACAGATATTGATCCATGTATGGCCATCAGCCTGGCTTTGTTAATCTATATTACATGGGGGGGGGGGGTTTATTAGTTTAAGCCCCGTACACACGATCAGAAAATCGTACTAAAAAAATGCCAGAGTGATCGTACGATAATCTGATCTTTGGTACAGAGCTTTCAAGAGCCGATAAGGACAGTTCATCCGATCGGACATGCATAAAAAGTAAAATTAAAAAATTTGTACGATGCCAGTGTAGCCGTCGTTCGAAAATGCAATACAAATGCATTACATCACTTTCAAATTTTTATTGTGTCGTACAAGAATTTGTGACTTTAGTAAACTCAGATTCATTCTGAGATTAGCATGCAATAATAAAAATTATAAAATAGATAGATAGATATATAGGGATGATCATTCGTTCGATAATCTCATCATGTGTACCGGGCATTATAGAAGAATCAGATTATTTGTGCTTTCACTTCCTCTCAGGATGGGACACCGCATTTCTTTTTTGTTTACAAACGATTTTTATTATTGCAAAAGGTCATAGTTTGATACAAAATTTATAACAGAAAACATAGGTACATCCAAAACATATCAAGTATGTACGCAACATGAGATAAATGTTATATATAAAGAAGAACAAAGCAATACAACACAACAACAATAGTGTTGATATCAAAGAATTTGTTATTCAAACAAGGTTACATCAGTTACATTATAGTTTTATTTTATACTGATATTTATTATTGGTCTATATTAGGAGATATTTAAGGTTGTGGTATATCCCCGGGGGACCTTTTTTTTTTTTTTTTTAATGTGCATTGTGTCAAAGAGAGTATGATGGATCCGCTCTGAAAGTTTTATTTGTTCCATTCTACTCAAAACTTGGGACCAAGGGACTGTTGAAGAGTGCCAGTTAAACGCCATCATCCAATGGATTGAATTGTATGGGTAGATTTGGTATAGATGCTAACAATAAACATATCTGAGGAGTGAGGGAATTTTTTTTGCCTATAAAGTGTTCAATTTTAGCTGCTGCTTGTGACCATATGGGGTTAAAAATTTTGCAGTTCCAGAAGGTATGTAAGATGGTGCCTTGATCTGGGCATCCCCTAAAACAAGTGGGGGATAGATACCGAGGGATAAAATTTGTTTATTTTGAAGGGAGTTAGGTGCCATCTGGTGTGGATTTTTATGGCAGATTCTCTCGCCGAGATTGAGCGAGTACATTTTAGTAGGTTTTGAATCATAGTAGTCCATTCTGGTAGTGTAAATGATTGGTCCAAGTCAATTTCCCACTGTAGCATTGGTTTTGATTTTTCCGAGAGAAGATTCATTCAAACAGCGGTAAATACAAGAGATCAAGCCCTTATCTCTTGGTGAGGAAATGCATTTGTTCAAATTGAGAATAAGGGGTATGTAATGTTAGAGAGAATAATTTTTGGTAGAATTTTTCAATTTGAGTATAAATTGGATAATTCTGAACTTGGGAGATTATATTGTTCACATAATTCTGAAAAAGGGCGAAATTTGTTCTTTCTGGATAAGGATTTCAAAGTAGTGAGGTTACATAGTTTCCATATACCGAAAGTACTACCATTTCTAAAGGCCGGAGGGAATCGGGGGTCTCCTATAAAGGATGCTAGTGGGGGGGGGTGGGGGGGTGGTAGAAATCAAGTAAAATTTATCTTTGTAACATTGCCATAACTGATATGAGTAGGCCACCACCTTATTTAAAAGGGAAAGATCTCTCTGGGTTTAATCGACTTGGACCATAATATTCCTTGAAGATGGAATGGTGTAAATTGATTGTTCTTCAAAGTGTAACCAAGCAACTTGATTTGAAGAAGCAAACCATTGAACCAATTGTGTAAATCTTGCTGCTAGGCAATAACACTATAAGTTAGGAAGGCCACCATTGGATTGAGATCTGTGCATAAGAGTAACCAAACCTCTTTTTTTGTTTAGCCATATAAATTTGTTAATCCCTCTTTGTAGGGAGTCTAGCGTATTTTTAGGGATCTGTATGGGAAGGGCTCTAAAATAAAAAAAATATAGTAATTTAGGTTAAATCGCCATTTTGATTGCAGTTATTCTCCCCAAAAAGGAGATATGATAATTTGACCATAATTTTAGAAGTGTTTTAATGTTTGTGAATAGTGGTGGGTAATTGGTTTGATAAAGGAGTATTATAAGTTGGGGTAAGGAGGATGCCCAAATACCTAAACGAATGTGGATGTCCAGGTGAAGGGGAATCTTTCCTGTAAAGATGTCGTCAACAGTGGTGGAATATTTATAGGCATTGCAGTGCATTTGCATAAAATTAACCCCTAGGCCAGTGAGATCCCGAAATGTTTCTAGTACTTTGATAAGGTTAGGAAGGGAAATTAAGGGGTCCGAAAGGAATAGCAACACGTCATCAGCATAGAGGCTCAATTTGAAGTCTCTTAAGCCTATGGAATAACCTTTGATGATATTGACATTATTTCGTATGGCACATGCAAGGGGTTCAATGGCTAGGGCAAAAAGGACAGGGGGGCATCCTTGTCTAGTACCTCTACCCAAAGTAAAGAACTCTGAGTTTTCCCCAGGGAGTCTAATTCTGGTATAAAGCTCTAAAGCCATGCACGAATTAATTGCAAAGGCCGTATTTGGGGAGTAAAAGTTCCAGGTATGACCAGCTGACACCATCAAAGGCCTTGTGAATATCAAGGTTAAGAATAACTACTGGGTTTGCATCTTGTATTATATTTGTGACCAATCTTAAGTTATCAGTGATCTGTCTGCCTGGAATAAAACCCGTTTGGTCTGGGTGGATTAATGATGTGATGACCACCGCCATTCTGTCCGCCAGAAAACGGCCGAAATTTTTGAGGTCATTATTTATAACCGATATGGGGCGGTGTGATCTTTATGAGGTTTGGGTAGTAGACATGTTGGCTAGAAGCATTTCCTCTGGGAACTTATTGCCTTGTAAGATATAATTGTATAATTTGGATAAGTGTGGGGCCAGAATATAAGAGAATTTTTTATAATAAATAGTAGAATATCCATCTGGACCTGGTGCTGTGAAAGTTTTTAGGGACTTAACCTCCTTAGCGGTAATCCCGAGTCTGGCTCGGGGTGAGTTATCAATGCTAAGAGCGGTAACCCCGAGCCAGACTCGGGCTGCATCGCAGTATCCAGGGGAAGTTACTTACCTTGTTCCCTGGATCCTGCGATGTCCTCCTGCAGTGTCTGCGAGCTGTGTCTCGCTCGATCCTCACTGCCGAGTGCCAAGCTCCGTTCCCTGCGACGTTGCGGCGCACGTGGACGGAGTTCGGCGCCAAATTCAAAAAAGTAAACACATAGTATACATACAATATACTGTAATCTTACAGATTACAGTACTGTATGTAATAATTACACACCCCCTTTGTCCCTAGTGGTTTGTCCAGTGTCCTGCATGCACTTTTATATAATAAAAACTTTTCTTTCTGCCTGGAAACTGAAGATTGTCCATAGCAACCAAAAAGTGTCCCTTTATGTCAAAAGTGGTTTTAGACCAGCTAAAAAACAGCGATAATAAATTAGAATCACTCGCAGAATTGAGTGATAGTGATTTGTGGGGAAATTCATCATCAAACAAAAAAATCTAATGACAGCGACAATTCTGCAACTGAGCAAATTTCAGTGTTTTTGATTTGATTACATTATTGAATAATTTTTTATTATAATTACATTACTATTTGTTATAATTATTTATTATATTATAATTTATTATTTTGTGTTTCAAACTTTATCATACCCGGGATGTCTACTAGACTCTTGTTTGGTCAGGTTTAAGTAAGTAATTACTAAGAATCGCAGGCCTACAATACATAACACCAAATTTCCATGCAAAATAATTGTACCGCTTTTGGTACATAATTCCAGACAGAATCATAACGCCAGGGAGGTTAATGATCAGTTATTTCTATAGCGGTACATGGTGCGTTCAGTTTTTCAATTTGTTGGGCAGACAGAGTGGGAAGCAATATATCTCCAAAACAATCTTGAGAAGACTGCTTTGGTGAAGAGTAGTGAGGGGCAGATAGCAAGTATATATATATATATATATATATATATATATATATATATATATATATATATATATATATATATGAGAGAGAAAATCTATATAACTTCTTTAGGGTGAGAGACTAAATTCCCTTTGGAATTGCGTAATTTGTAAATATGTGGTGGGTTAGTACAGGGCTTGACAAATTTGCTTGGAATCTAGGAGCCAGCTAAAAAAGTTAGGAGCCAGGAAACGCGCCCCGTCCCGCCGAGCTCGCGCGCAGAAGCAAACTCATACGTGAGTAGCGCCTGCATATGAAAGCGGTGTTCATACCACACATGTGAGGTATCGCCACGATTGGTAGAGCGAGAGCAATAATTCTAGCCCTAGACCTCCTCTGTAACTCAAAACATGCAACCTGTAGAATTTTTTAAACGTCGCCTATGGAGATTTTAAAGGGTAAATATTTGTCACCATTGCACGAGCGGACACAATTTTGAAGCGTGACATTATCTTTCACAATATTAAAAAAAAAAAAAAAAAAAAAAACAGTCGGGCTAACTTTACTGTGGTCTTATTTTTTAATAAAAAGTGTATTTTTTCCCCAAAAAAAGTGCGCTTGTAAGACCGCTGCGCAAATATGGTGTGACAGAAAGTATTGCAACGACCGCCATTTTATTCTCTAGGGTGTTAGAATTAAAAAAAAAAAAAAATATATATATATATATATATATATATATATATATATATATATATATAATATGTTTGGGGGTTCTAATTAGAGGGAAGGAGATGGCAGTGAAAACAGACAGGGGAAGCTCCATTAGCATTGCTGGTTGTCTTGTCATACCAACGGCCACCACAAGATGGCGCCAGATCACAGAAGGAAGTGGCCTCAATTACCGGCCGGCGCGGCGCACGGAGACACAGGATACCCCAGCTGTGTCGCCCCAGTTCGCCAATTCTAGTGGCAATTGCGCCCGAGGTTTGTCGAACCCTGGGTTAGTAGATTGTTTAAGCTTTCTAGTAAACATTGTAGATGCAGAATTGCGATAGAATAGGAATTTTGCTTTGGACCATCTCAAGGTCTTCTCAGTGTCCGCAGCCAACAATGTGTTAAGAGTACTTCTTTTATATTGGATTTGATTATATAAATCATTAGATGGGGAATGGAAATGCATTTCTAACAAGATCAACAGGTAATGCCTGTACTAGTGAACTGCAATAGTTTACATTTTTATGTAAAAAGTTATCCTTTATGACACCTACAACTTTTGGGATTATGGCTGGCCGTAGATGAACAATCACACTGCCAAAAATCATGTCAGGAAAAGATTGTTGTCCAAATATGTACAGTCACATTGAACAGTTTTGTATGTTCTGTCCTATGGGCGTGGAAGTAGCACGAGCATTGGTTTCCCTCGGGCAAGCTAAACAATTGGTTGGGAAACCCCATCCTGACTAACTGTTGTCCCCAAGAGAGTGCTCAGGCAGGTTTACTCAGGGAATGTTGGGAAAAGCTTAAAGGCCTATAGTATGAATTACAGTTGCACGATTAATAATTAAAGAATCAAAATTGCGATTCTACCCCCTCTTCAGATCTTAACAGAGCATTTTCCCAATTCTGTGCAGAGTTCTCTGCTCAGCTGACAAAGGGGAAAAGAAAAAAAAATCCACTCTGCGAAGTGCACTTGAAAGTGCAGTCGCTGTAAATCTGAGGGGGAAGTTCTGCTGATTTGATCATCCAATCATGTACAGGCAAAAAAAAAAAAAAAAATGCTGTTTTTCCTTTTTCTTGCATGTCCCCCCTGGATCTATAGCAACTGCACTTGCAGTGCAAAGTGGATTTGCCTTTAGTAAATAACCCCCTTTTAGATCAAAGGGAAGAACTTCGGTCTGTAAATGGTCAGTTTAACCACTTAAATACTAAACCTTTGACACTTGTTGCTTACAAGTTAAAATCAATATTTTCTGCTAAAAAAATGTACTTAGAACATTATATATTTTGTTTCAACGGACTCTAGAGAATAAAATGGCAGTTGTTGCAATATTTTATGTCACACTTTATTTGTGCAGCGGTCTTTCAAACACATTTTTTGGGGGGGAGAATACATGTTAATGAATTAATAAAAAAACTAAACAGTAAAGTTAGAACCAATTTTTCTGTATAATGTGAAACATGTTACGGCACGAGAATCGTGACCTTTATTTTAAGCAAAAAATATTGCGATTCTCATTTTGGCCTGAATCGCGCAGCTCTAGTATGAATATTTCCAGATCATAGAATGACCAGACTGAAGGCAGCACATGCTCTAATGTTCGTCAAAACTCCACTTACCGTATATACTCGAGTATAAGCCGACCCGAATATAAGCCAAGGCACCTAGTTTTACCACAAAAAAACTGGGAAAATGTATTGACTCGAGTATAAGCCTAGGGTGTCCATCTGCATGCCTCACTGTGTCCATGACTAGACTGATGTTTAACATTGGAGTCTATGGAAGGGGTGTCCGGCTTCCAAAAATCAGTGCTCCCCAGGCCGTAGGTCCTGCAGACAAAAAAAACTTTGCACACTTGTAGAAGAGAAATCAGGCTACATGTGTGCCAAGTTCCGGGTCCAGGGGACCTACGACCGGCCAGTACCGGGTCCCCAAATTCACTGGAGAAATTCCCGTTTAACATGGGAGTCTATAGAAGGGGTGCTCGGCTTTGAAAAATCGGTGCTCCCCAGCTGTAGGTCCCCAGGACAACAAACTTTGCACACTTGTAGAGGAAGAGTGGGGCTACATGTGTGCCAAGTTTGGGGTACCAGGTCCCCAAAGTACGGGGAGATCAGGCACAAAAAGGTGTCTCGAGTATAAGCCGAGTGGGGCATTTTCAGAACAAAAAAAAAAAAAAAAGAAGAAGAAGTGCTGAAAAACTCGAGTATATACGGTATTTGTTTTCTTTCTGTACTGTGTATTGCACAGATAAGACAGAAATCTCAAATTTCAGGCCATTGACAGCCACAGTGTTATTTTTGGATCTCTAAGCTGGCACATATTAGTCTAAAATACATTTGATCATATTATATCAATGTTAGTGAAGAATCTTAAAGAGCTTAGAGTTACTAAAATAAAATTATGTCTGACAAGAATGCCATGTCTCTGTTTGAGTCATGGATGATTGTTTTATATGGTGCCATTTATGCCAAGTAATTGTTTCTGTAAATACAGATTATTCATACATGGCAAAAAATAAAATAAAAAAAATTAATGCCAATCAAGCATTAAAGAAATGTAATGGAAGGTTTTGATAAAAAAGGTCTTAAAAACTTTT
This sequence comes from Rana muscosa, assembly GCA_029206835.1. Taxonomy (NCBI): domain Eukaryota; kingdom Metazoa; phylum Chordata; class Amphibia; order Anura; family Ranidae; genus Rana; species Rana muscosa. The sequence goes on from CM055118.1 coordinate 667,135,716, forward strand.
ATATGTGGGCTTAATCCATACTGCTAACGATTCATTTATACTTGAAAGCCAATTAGTCATACTTGCCATTTGTCTCCATACTTCACATGCATCAGGGCCACATATAGTTTTATGCAAATCCATGTAATCCCAAATCCATTCTTCTGTATATGAAGAAACATGTTACCCTCATCACAATAAATTAACATGACATGCCTGCTCCCTACTTTAGGACGGTTAATATGGATGGCCTTGTTTTGTGCATTTTGGAAAACAAGCATTAACTGTTCCCAGTTTAAGTTAAATTTCATTGGACCCATAAAAACGTTTTTTTATCATCCTTTCCTGACATCTCCATGGCATCACACAGGTTGACTCTGAACCCTGTTCAACCCTCCAGGACATTTACCTATAAATTTAAATCCCAGCTTATAAGGGGTGTTCTTTAACTAGATACACCTACCCTGGGGAGGGCCTGTGTGATTTCATGAATAAAAAAAACTCAGAAAAAAAAAAAAAAGAAGTATTGGTAATTTTTAGACTGCGACAGCAGCAGACAAAGACAAAGTCCCCCTACCTAGATCAGTAAATCTGGGGTGCAAAGAATCACTGGTGATGTGTTTAAGACTTCTAAAGAGGGTATCTTGAATACGGTTTGATTCCAAAGTGCTAAAATCCAGTTCTGACTTCCAGGATGTGAATACCTTGGATTGCATGGACTACCTTCCAGCTTGGGAACTAGGTTGCATTGCTCTGCCATGTACAACTTTTGCACTTGCTGCCAGTAGGTGGGCTTTCTGGTATTTTTAGCCACCGCTAGGGCTTGCTGTTCTGTGGAGTCATCCTCACACCTGTCTCTATGTTTACATTGCCATCCTCAGTTTTTGGGTCTGCATTCTGCATTCCAATCTCAAGAGTCCAGCGCATGCATAGAAGCTTGCACATGCACAGCAAGTGTGAGTCATGAGCAAGTGCTAGTTAGCGTGAAACGTGTCAACTTTGAGCTTATTGGATCTCATCGATTCTCATCTATTATTGCTACAATGGTTGAGAAGGTGCAGCTACCACCTGATGCATTCAAAAAGGTGGAGGGGACTGTTTACTAGAACGAATTGTACCACAATACCCTGACACATTTGTGGAAGATTGTATCGGCGCACAATAGTTAGAATGCTCAGAGGTGCCCTTGAGTGCAGTATTGCGCGCAGGTGCCTCCAGTTAGCAGTCATGCGACACTCCTCAGTTTAAACCAAAAGGCACCAGTATGACATGGGTCACATTCTGGCAACACAGGAGATTACCTAAACACTGGGAGCACCTCACTAAAGGGGTGGGGGTCTGGTCATATACTGTTGTACAATTCAACAGTATATGGCTGTGCAGTTAACACTTATCCTCCTTTGCAGTCGGTAAGAAATCACTCCGATTTCACAAAAGTGTACCTGTTATGTTATGGAGCAGTTTTTCCTTCATAAGAAAGGGCATCCATCTTGCCACTCTACCCCATAGCCCAGACATATGAAGAACACGGGAGATTGTGTGGTACATGTACCACACAGCCAGTACTTGCCAGATATTCCTGCAGCTCCTTTAACATTGCTGCAGGCATCTTGACAGCCTCCCTGACCAGTTTTCTTCTCTAATTTTCAATTTTGTTGTGCCATATTTTCTTCACTGTGTTCCATGGTATAGCTAATGCCTTGGAAATTTTGTACCCTTCTCTTGACCGATACCTTTTAACAATGAGATCCCTCTGATGCTTTGGAAGCCCTCTGCGGACCATGGCTTTTGCTGTAGGATGCGACTAAGAAAATGTCAGGAAAGATCTACTAGAACAGCTAAACTTTATTTGGGGTTAATCAGAGGCACTTTAAATTAGGGATGCACTGAAATTTCGGCCACTGAAACATATCGGCCGATAATGACCCTTTCGGCAAAATAAAAAAAATGGCCGATAACGAAACCGAAAATTGGGCGGGGCTCCGCCCCTGGTGCCGATTACAGGGGTGTCCTATAGCACAGAAGAGAGGAGAGCCGCCGTGTTGATTACAGCACTGGGAACATCACAGCTTTCATTTCAATGGCTGTGTGTTCCCTGCTGCGCGCCATCACATACAGCCCCTCCCCCTTGTCCGGGGAACTTTGATAGACAGATCACCCGTCCAATCCTGGGACGGGTGATCTGTCTATCAAAGTGCCCGGACAAGGGGGAGGGGCTGTATGTGATGACGCGCCGCAGGGAACACACAGCTATTGAAATGAAAGCTGTGATGTTCCCAGTGCGGTAATCAACGCGGCGGTGGCTCTCCTCTCTCTCCCCCCTGCACAGGTAGACTGCACTGGGGACACAGTGTATAGAGAAATAAAATAAATAAAAAATAAAATGGTATGTGTGACCGGCGCAAATAAAACCTTATCCCTCTGATTATTAATTTTTATGGGTCTGCTGCAGTAGTGTAAACCACCAATGCTGGGGGGGATTCAAATAGTGAAAAAAAAATGCAAGTTAGACTTACCGGTAACTTGTTTTCCAATAGGCTTTCAGGACAGCACCCGAGAGATCATGGCTCCTCCTCCTACAGGAAACACCTCATCAATTAAGTCTTTAATTGGAGGCCTCCACGTTGCTTCCATCAGTTGTTTGTAGAGAACCTCCAGCCCCAACACATAAGCGACAGTTATTACATAGTATTACAGCAACAGCATAAAAAAAAAAAAAGGGCGGGATCCTGCTGTCCTGAAAGCCTATTGGAAAACAAGTTACCGGTAAGTCTAACTTGCATTTTTCCAAAACGTCTTTCAGGACAGCACCCGAGAGGATAATCGAGACTTACCCCATTTAGGGTGGGACAACAGCCTGTAAGACTTTCCTTCCGAAAGCCTGGTCCCCAGCCGTCATGAGATCAAATCTATAATGACGGGCAAAAGGTCGTCAGACTTGTCCATGTAGCTGCCTTACAGATTTGTTCGGGGGTGGCACCAGCTTTTTCTGCCCAACTCACCGCCGAAGCTCTAGTAGAATGAGCCCGGATACTTACTGGACTCTCCTGGCCTGTAAGGGAATAGGCGTCCGAGATAGCCATTCTCAACCATCTGGCAATGGTTCCTCTAGAAGCTTGTCTTCCTTTTTTTATTTCCGGAAAATAAAATGAATAGTGCGTCTGAACGCCTAAACTCTTTAGTAGCTTCCAGGTAACTTAAGACTGCTCTTTTAACATCCAGGGTATGGAATTCTTCTTCTTCCTTCTTACCTGATGGATTAGAACAAAACGTAGGAAGTATTATCTCCTGGGTTCTATTTTGAACTGAAGCAACCTTTGGTAAAAAAAAAAAAAAAAAAATTAGGATCCGTCTTCAGCACAATCCTGTCTGAAAGAATAGAAAAAAAAAAAAAAAAAAATGGCTCCCTGATAGATAAAGCTTGCAGCTCACTGATTCTTCGAGCTGTTGTAATAGCTACTAGAAAAATGTTTTCAAAGTAATTAGTTTCAGGGAGGTTAAATTAAGAGGTTCGAAAGGTTCCCTGGTCAGGGCCTGTAGAACGACTGACAAGTCCCATGACGGACAGTTTTTGATCACTATCGGTCTAGCCCGAGTGAGGGCTTTAAAGAATCTGATTACTAGGGGTTGTGATGAAATAGATTTCTCAAAATACACCCCCAGTGCGGCCACCTGAACTTTTAGGGTACTGACCGCTAGGCCCTTGTCTGCTCCTTCTTGTAGGAATTCAAGGATAGAAGAAATCTGCTTTAATGGTCTGCCGGATGTAGTGCACCAGGAGTTAAAGACTTTCTAGACTTTGTGATATATTGCTCTGGTAACATTCTTTCTGCTAGATAGGAGGGTAGCCACCAACCTATCCGAGAATCCTTTTCTCCTTAAGAGTTGCTCCTCAGAAGCCAAGCTGTGAGTTTTAGCTTTTTTACTTCTTGGTGAAAAAGAGGACCTTGTAACAGAAGGTCTTATCTCAATGGAAGGTGCCAGTATGGTTTGATTTGCATCTGTAGAAGAGCCGAAAACCAAGGCCTTTTGGGCCAGAAGGGAGTGATGAGGATTACTGTCATATCCTCTTTCCGGATTTTTGTTATGGCCTGCGGAATAAGCTGAAATGGAGGGAAGGCGTAGCCGAGGTGAAAATTCCAACTGTGCGCCAGAGCATCTACCCCCAGAGATGACTCGTTCCTGTTCAGGAAAAATAAATAAATAAAAAAGGAGGAGGGATATTTGTGTATTTTCCTGAGTCGCAAAGAGATCCACTCTTGGCTGTCCCCATTTCTTCACTATTAGATTGAAGACATCTGGATTCAACTGCCACTCCGCTTCGTACACCTGGTTCCTGCTGAGGAAATCCGCTATCCTGTTTAGGGTCCCTTTTAGGTGGACCGCGGACAAGGATTGAGTATGGAGCTCTGCCCAATTTAGAATGCTCTCTGCTAGGCCTTGAAGTATTCTGCTTCTGGTGCCCCCTTGTCGGTTTATGTAAGCCACCGCCGTGGCGTTGTCCGACAGGATTTGTGTATGTCGCCCTTGGACTTCTTCTGCAAAGAACAATAAGGCCATTTCTATCGCCTTTAGTTCCCTCCAGTTTGAAGATCTCAGTGCTTCCCTTGTGGACCAAGATCCCTGAGCCCAACGACCGCTCATGTGAGCCCCCCAACCCCAGGAGCTGGCATCGGTTGTTAGCCTTACCTGGGTTGGAAAGGACCATAACAGGCCTGCTGAGAGTCTTGCCTGGTTCTTCCACCACCAGAGACTCCTCTTTACTTTGGTGGGGATCTTCACCAGTGAATTTTGCTGGCGATCCCAGATTTTTAACAGAAACTTTTGCAGCGGTCTGAAATGGAGCTTTGCCCACTGTACCGCCGGTATGGAAGAGGTCAGGGTTCCTAATGCTGACATGACCCTCCTGATGGACAGAAGCTGACTGGATTGTAAGAGTGACACAACCTCTAACAGCTTTTCCCGTTTTTCTTCTGGGAGAAAAATCTTTTGCTCCACAGAGTTGATACAGAAACCCAGGAATAACACCTCCTGAGAGGGAATCAGATTGGACTTTTGGAGGTTTAGTATCCATCCGATAGATTCTAAGTGAGCACGTGCTCTGTCCAAGTTTCTCTGAAGTCCATCTCTGGTTTGGGCAAACAGTAGCAGGTCGTCTAGATAAGGAATCACTGAAATTCCCTCTAGACGCAAGGGTGCTAGAGCTTCGGCCAGTACCTTCGTGAACACCCTTGGAGAAGAGGACAGGCCGAATGGAAGAGCTCTGAATTGCAGGTGTACCACCTTCTTCCCTTCTCTCAGTGCTAACCTCAGATATCTCTGAGATCTGGCAGCAATAGGAATGTGGGAGGTATGCGTCCTGCAAATCTATTGACGTCATGAAGCATCCTTGACTCAGGAGGCTTCTTACTGAGAAAATGGAATCCATCCGAAATCTTTTGTATTCTACTGACAAATTCAGCATTTTTAGATTGAGGTGGTACTTTCCTGAAGGTTTCTGTACAAGGAAAAACGTGAGAATAGAACCCCTGGAAGAACTCCTTTGTTGGAACCGGAACAATGACTCTCTGGGATATCAGTTCCTGAATTAGGGACTTCATGGCGAGTGCCTTGACCGGATCCCTCGGGACGTTTGTCACTAGGAATCTCTTTGGGGGTTCTTCCGTGAATTCCACCACGTATCCTTGGGAGAGCATGTTTACAATATACTGATTTGTAGTGATGTCTCTCCACTGGGGAATGAATGAACTGGTGTCTTCCCCCTACTTGGGGTGGATTGTCACTGCGGCTTTCCGGAGGTCACAGGAGGATTGAAGAGCACTCCACTCCTACCTTTTGGTTTCTGGGAAGACCACTGCTTCCTTTTGGTTTGCGTTTTTCCTTCCTGTTGTCCTTTTTGGGGACGAAAAATACGCTTACGGGTCTGTACCTGTTTTTGACCAGAAACGCCTTCTTTGTCAGCCGTACGGTCAAGAATGGACTCCAGCTCAGAACCAAATAGCAAATCCCCTGCAAAGGGAATGCTACACAGTCTGTTTTTAGATGCAGCATCTCCTGGCCAAGTTTTAAGCCACAAGGCTCTCCTAGCAGAATTGGTCAAAGCCGCTGACCTGGCTGACATACGAATGGATTCTGCTGAAGCATCCGCAATATACGATACTGCTGCAGAAGGCGTTGTAAATGAGTCCAGAATCTCCTGTTTTGGGGAATCCGCCGTAACATGGACCTTCATCTGGTTAATCCAGTGTTCTAAATTCCTAGCGACACAGGTTGTTGCCATTGCTGGTTTTAGATTGTTCATCACGGACTGCCAGGCCCTTTTAAGAAGCAAATCCATTATTTTGTCCATGGGCTCCTTTAACATGCCCATGTCCTCAAAGGCCAGGTCAGTTGATTTTGAGACCTGTGAAAAAGCAGAGTCCAGTTTTGGAACCTTGTTCCAGATGGAATCCGGGTTGTCCTCAAATGGAAATCTTCTCTTATGAGACCGGGAAAAAAAAAAAAAAAAAGCTCTCAGGTTCCAACCACTCTTTTTTAATCATGTCCGAGATTATTGAATGGACTGGAAAAACACGGCTTTTTGGATCACCCAAACCTGCATACATGCGGTCATGTAGGGAGAGCTCCTTCTTTTCCTCTTCAATCCCCAAAGTCGCATGGATTACTTTTAAAAGTCCTGCGACTTCTTCAAGCGACATTTTGTACTTAGAAGCGCTCTCTGCTTCATTTTCTTCCTCCTCAGAGTCAGTTCCATCTGGAGCAAGGGAAGCAGATTCTTGGGAAGCGTCTATCGGACCTCCTAATAATATTTGAGAGCCGTCTTGGGGTTCTGAAGAAGGCTGCGGAGCCCTAGGTTCCCTTGAGGGGCCTGGTTCTTCTCTTAGGTTTGACCTAAAAGCTTGAAAGGTGGCACGGAGTTCATCCTTAATTGTAGATACTAGATCGCCACAAAAGGATGGAGACTCTTCCCTGACTACATTTGCAGTGCAATCTGCACAAAGCGACTTGGTCCAAGCCTTGCTTAACTTTTCCTTGCAGACAGGGCACCTTCTCTTCACTGGTTGAGCAGAACTTTTGGCCTGCACAAACAGAAAAGAAAAAAATCAGGGACGCTGCTAAGAAAAACTGTTACACAGTACAAATCAATACACCCAGGTGCACATAGGAAAAAAACACCTTCACTTCCTTGTGCCCCGCAAGCCATGCACCACCACCACCTTTTACAAGACCCCTAGATATTATGCAGACATGCTAAATCACCAGCCACTGCACCACCAGGGAGATGGGGGGGGAGAAAGGGTGAATACCCCCCCCCCACAGGAGAAAACGGCCCAGTGTAAATAGGACACAGTCCCTTACCTTAGCCTTGCCCCCTTATCCGCTGCATCGCTATCCATAGCTGTCTGCGGACGCGTGGTGAAGAAAACGCCGGTTCCAGATTCGAAAACGCTGCCACGCTGACCTGGAACTTTAAAGGCACCAGGTGACCCTGTCCTCTCCCTCTGCGCTTTGCGGCCGGAAATGACACGCGCGCCGACCCGGAAGTGCTGCCTTTTCCCATACAGGACGCGGCCGAGCTCTCCTCGGCCACCAGAACAATGGTGGCTGCTGTAAAGCTCCACGCCGCTATTCGCAAGCGGCCGGCGAGAATACAGCAAACCACCGCTCTGTAGAAAAAAGGGAGGCAGCCCTCCCGGGCTGTACAGGCTCTCCCCGAGCACGGGAGAGGGAGCCCACGGGACCATCCATGCTAGGAGATAAGTGGGAGGATCACTCTCCTAAGAAAAAAAGACTGACTGAGAACCTTTGTCTCCCAGGAAAGCCCTGAGAGATCGTGGCTCTCACCAGAGGTGTTCCTCCGGCTGGAGGAAACACAAAAAACTGATGGAAGCAACGTGGAGGCCTCCAATTAAAAGACTTAATTGATGGTGTTTCCTGTAGGAGGAGACATGATCTCTCGGGTGCTGTCCTGAAAGACGTTTTGGAAAAAGGAAATGGTAACTGTGCCAACCCTACAATATATTATTAGTATAGTGCTACTGTGCAAACTACGGTGCTATTAGAACAGTAGTGCTATTAAAACAATATTTATGGTGAACAAAACTTTAGAGCAAGCAACAATCTCCGTGTGCACATTCACATGTACCCAGGGAAGTAAATCACCCAAAAACCAAATACAACAATGCTGAAAAAATGTATGTGAAAAGAGAAAAATATAAAAATCAAAAAGAAAATAAAAGTGCTAGCATTTATGAATCATTAGAATGTGCTCATAATAAAGTCCCATTTCCCATACTAAATGTGAGTGAGCATTGTTACTATTGTTTATATTTTAAAATAAAGAGCTCAATATATTGCGCAATGATCGATTTTTTGCTTTTCATGAGCGCTTGAGAAACATTAATAAGGAAATCCATGAGATGAATATTGGCATATTAATGTTTCTCAAGCGCTCATGAAAAGCAAAAAAACAAAAAACAAAACACGATCATTGCGCAATATATTGAGCTCTTTATTTTAAAATATAAACAATGGTAACAATGCTCACTCACATTTAGTACGGGAAATGGGACTTTATTATGAGCACATTCTAATGATTCATAAATGCTAGCACTTTTATTTTCATTTTTTATTTTATATTTTTCTCTTTTCACATATATTTTTTCAGCATTGTTGTATTGGTTTTTGGGTGATTTACTTCCCTGGGTACATGTGAATGTGCACACGGAGATTGTTGCTTGCTCTAAAGTTTTGTTCACCATAAATATTGTTTTAATAGCACTATTGTTCTAATAGCACCGTAGTTTGCACAGTAGCACTATACTAATAATATATTGTAGGGTTGGCGCAGTTACCATTTCCTTTTTTGCAGTGGGGACACAGGCTGGCTAACTGGCTGCACTGGGGACAGGCTGGCTGGTTGCACTGGGGACACAGGCTGGCTGCATCTGACGGGCACTGGTGAGGCTGCATTGATCTCCTGTACCACGTCCCCAGTCTCTGACCATCTCCTGTACCACGTCCCCAGTCTCTGACCATCTCCTGTATAAAAATATTATTTAAAAACCAGTCACTTTCGGTATCGGTTTTCGGGATAAATCAAGATTTTATTTTCGGTATCGGCACCAAAAAAAAACAAACATTTGGTGCATCCCTACTTTAAATGATGGCAAGTGTGTAGACTCATATTTACCACACCTACATCCCCAGTTATAAGAGGGTGTGCACACTGATGCAACCACATTATATAAGTTTATTTATTTTTACCCCCCCCCCCCTAAAAGATTTAAATGTGTTTTTCAATTGAGTTGTACAGTTTATAGGTCACATTAAAGGCTGGGTTCACACTTATGCGAATTGGATGCGGGTTTCCCTGCATCTAATTTGCATAGCAGGAGATTGTGACCGGCTCTCTATGGAGCGAATTGCCCTGTGCATTTTTTGGTCCGTTTCAGGTTCGAATTCAGCCCAAAAATCTGGCTGAAATCAGACCTAAAACAGTGAATGGAGACATACCAGACCCCTGCGTGTTCTAGTGTGAACCTAACCTAAAAAAAAAAAAAAAAAAAAAAAAAAAAAAAAAAGGGTGGAAAAAGTTCTGAAATGAGGTGCACCGAAACATATCAGCCGAAAGTAGAAATAGCACCAAAAGGGGGCGGTCTGCTCCGGGTACCGCACATTGCGGAGGTGTCATCCTGGCAGCACTGAATGGAAATTTTGCTAATACTATACTATTAGCAGTGTGTTTAAGTAAGCAATACAAGAGATGGTCAGAGACTTCAGACTGCATTATTCTTGAGCTTTTCTTGCACAAAAAAAAAAAAAAAAAAAAAAAAAAAAAAAAAAGAAGAAGAAGAAGTGTCAATGATAGCCAACAATAAAATTCATAATAATTTAAAATTGAGGATATTAGAAAGTTGAATACAATACAATTATATATTAAAAAAAAAAAAAATTTATATAAAATATATATATATATATTTTTTTTTTTTTAAACTGTCATTTTCGGTTTATCCTGCATTTTCAGGACCACCTCAATCTGAAATGATTCATCTTTGTCTCATTTTCTTACATCACAGAAACCTGTCATTTTGACAGGGGTATGTAGACTTTTTATATCCATTGTAGGTGTACAACTGAGCCTGGGAGATTTTCCGGTGGTTTGTGGTAGCACTTGAATTTGATCCAGAGAAACCACAAGCATATCAACACTCAATATAGAACTGAGTCTCTGTTCACTAAAAGTCCAAATGTCTGTCATATCAGCTTTCGCAACTATACCATGGGCCTCGTTAATCAGGGTGGTGATGCAGCTCTTCGGAGCAGTTATACATCTGAGGCAGCCAAGAAAAATGTATTCTATTCTAAATGGAATCTTATAATGGTTCTTAACTACGGTATCTAGCGTGCCTACTGTTTGAGTTCTCAAAATTCTGTAGCACTGGAAATTTCATACTGAAGGCAGCCTTTCAAGTTGCAATTACTGCTGCAAAATGTGTCTGAGAGATTTGAGCACTTGGACATGTTAAGCCCTTTCTTCAGTTCCTGAAAAGTTATCCTCATTCCACAGCTGGACTTTCTACCCAAAGTAAAATCCAGGTCCCACATGCACCATATAGACCAGGGGTGCTCAACCTTTTGAAGAGCAAGGGCCACTTAAGTGATATGGTAACCGTTCGTAGGCCACAGTGCAGCACCAAAAGCTTACAGCTGTGTGGTATGGGAGGGGGGCAGCCAGCACAAGTTATAGTGCCTTTAAAAAAGTATTCATACCTCTTGACATTTTCCACATTTTGTCATGTTACAACCAACAAACGTAAATTTTATTGGGATTTTATGTGATAGACCAACACAAAGTGGCACATAATTGTGAAGTGGAAGCAAGACAGTTTTCAAAATGTTTTACAAATAAATATATGAAAAGTGTGACGTGCATTTGTATTCAGCCCCCTTTACTCCGATAACCCTTACTAAAATCTAGTGGAACCAATTGCCTTCAGAAGTCATCTAATTAGTAAATAGAGTCCACTTGTGTGTAATTTAATCTCAGTATAAAATACAGCTGTTCTGTGAAGCCCTCAAAAAGGTTTGTTAGAGAATCTTAGTTAACAAACAGCATCATGAAGGCCAAGGAACACACCAGACAGGTCTGGGATAAAGTTGTGGAGAAGTCTAAAGCAGGGTTAGGTTATAAAAAAATATCCCAAGCTTTGAACATTTCACAGAGTACTGTTCAATCCATCATCTGAAAATGGAAAGAGTATGGCACAACTACAAACCTACCAAGACATGGCCGTCCACCTAAACTTACAGGCCAGGCAAAGAGAGCATTCATTTGGAGAAGCAGCCAAGAGGCCCATGGTAACTCTGGAGGAGCTGCAGAGATCCACAGCTCAGGTGGGAAAATCTGTCCACAGGACAAATATTAGTTGTGCACTCCACAAATCTGACCTTTATGAAAATAAAGTGGCAGGAAGAAAGCCATAAGTCGTCTCGTTTTCAGTTTGCGAGAAGCCATGTGGTGGAAACAGCAAACATTTGGAAGAAGGTGCTCTGGTCAGATGAGACCAAAATTTAACTTTTTGGCCTGAAAGCAAAACTCTGTGTGTGGTGGAAAACTAACACACCATCCCCACCGTGAAACATGGTGGTGGCAGCATCATATTGTGGAGATGCTTTTCTTCAGCAAATACAGGGAAGCTGGTCAGAGTTGATGGGAAGATGGATAGAGCCAAACACAGGGAAATCTTAAAAGAAAACCTGCAAAAGACCTTCCAGCAGGACAACGACCCTAAACATACAGCCGGAGATATAATGTAATGGTTTGGATCAAAGCATATTCATGTGTTAGAATGGCCCAGTCAAAGTCCAGACCTAAATCCAATTGAGAATCTGTGGCAAGACTTGAAAATTGCTGTTCACAGACGCTCTCCATCCAATCTGACAGAGCTTGAGCTATTTTGCAAAGAAGAATGGGCAAAAAAAATGTAATTCTCTAGATGTGCAAAGCTGGTAGAGACATACCCAAAAAGACTTGCAGCTGTAATTGCATTAAAAGGTGGTTCTATAAAGTATTGACTCAGCAGGCTGAATACAAATGCACCCCACACTTTTCACATATCTATACAACAAAAAAAATATAATTGAAAACCCATTTAGCATTTTCTTTCCACTTCACAATTATGTGCCACTTTGTATTATTGGTTTATCACATAAAATCCCAATAGAATACATTTACGTTTTTGGTTGTAACATGACACAATGTGGAAAATTTCAAGGGGGTATGAATACTTTTTCAAGGCACTGTAAATGCAAGTACAGCCCTTGTGAAGATTTTGTTCCTTCAATTTTACCCAACTGTAGATTATTTGGGGTATATGTGAACCCTCACCTTGTAAAACAACCCATTCAGTTTAACCACTTCAATACTGCGCACTTCAACTTCCTGGCCAGGCCAAATTTTCAGCTTTCACCTTTCGGGGGGTTGTCAGCACAAGTCTGATCATTGGATGACAGGCAGGCTGTTCTCCCAGCACAGCCAAAATACTGACCAAGCTGGCATAGATGTGCTTCAATGTCCTGGCGGGGTCAGTTTGAACTAGACAAGCAGAATCACCAAGTATATCACACAAGGGAAGAAATAAAAAGAGAACAGGATACCTTTTAACACAAGTACATGGTATGACATACAAATATCAGGAATATGAAATATTGGGGTAATGTACACTTTAATTCTGGTGGCTGTGGTGACAAATGTCGGACAAACATCAGCCCCTGCTGCAGCCTCCCACCTGTTGCAGTGTGATTTGGTTGAGCAATCTTCCATATTCCTATCGGACACGTTCCTGAAATAGGATCTAAAAAGACGGGGGCTGCAACAATCTGCAGCTGGGAGAACGGGAAAATAGACGGTCAGGTGTAGATATTCGCCAGCGCACCACAGATCCTCAAATTGCGTCCAAACGGTTCTTTATTGCAGAATGATCACGTCACAAACAAGAAAGTGTGACGATTCGGAGCCGCACAGAACCCCTTCATCAGACATGTGACAAGGCATGTGATTGGTGAGAAGACAACGCTTCCTCCTGTCTGCACAGGACTGATAACAGAGTTCAGTGTGACTGGACCGATTATAATATAGGTCCAGCTGCTGTATACGGCTATATGTATTCGTTGGCAGAGGTCCATTTACCACACTTCTATATAGAAATACTTACCCCATATACACCCTCACCCTGGGCTGCAGTCAGGACAGTGTACATTACACAGGCTGCTGCAGGGTGGCAGTTGGTGCCTGTGTGACCTCTCCCTCTAATACAGGTTCCCCTCAGGTCACTCACCTCCGTGCTGTGTCCTCTCCTCCACTGACAGCCCAATGGCTCCTAATCCTGTACTAGGCTTCCAATCCAACAGCTGCAGTCTTCTTGCTGTGACTTGAGCAACTATCAGCTCCTTGAAATGGGAGACGCAGCTGATAGGACGCCAGTACGCCTGCGTAAATGGCAGAGCTCTCCCGGGGAATGCTGGGACTCGTAGTCCTCGGGCTTCGGGAATAGCAGGAAGCTGCGCCTCCACGGACTACAATACCCACAATGCATCGTTCGTGAGTTAAAAGGTTACCCGGGAGGTCTTAACTCTGCCCACCCCGGCTTGTCTGGTGATGGTGACATTTCCATGCAGGTCAACCTGTGTAGTAGCTGTGTCATTGTGACACTGCACCGGCTACCAGCAATGTACAGAACACACTGAGGTAAAGGCATGACATGTAGGGATATTTACATTCGTTTGTACAAGACATAGAGAATTCAGGTATTATATATATATATATCGATATATATATATATATATATATATATATATATACATATCAGCTCAACCATTACTGAGAGTAAATAAAATCTTTATTAGCACCATAAAAACCAAAAAGGCTCTGCCTTGTGTTCACTTGTTGTAAACCCTCCTGTTTTTTCACCTTCATGCATCCTATGAAAAAACTTCTGGTAGTGACCGCCCCCCCCCCCCGTTTTACTTACCTGAGCCACTTCATCGCCTCGGCAGAGACGCGCTGTCCTCTGCACGGGGTCCCGTCTCTTGATTGGATAGATTGATAGCAGCGCAGCCATTGGCTCCCACTGCTGTCAATCAAATCCAATGACGCGGGGGGCAGGGCCGAGTCTGGCATTCGTGTCTATGGACGCCGAATGCTGGACTCTGGAGCACGCCCGCAAGGTAACCCCCTCGGGAGATCGCTTCTCCTATGGAGTTATCTAATGCGGGGAGGAGCCACGAAAGCCGCAGAGGGACCCTAGAAGAGGAGGATCGGGGCCACTCTGTGCAAAACGAGCTGCACAGTGAAGGTAAGTATGACATGTTTGTTTGTTTTTTGTTTTTAAAAGAAGCTTTACAATCACTTTAATCGGGTTTTAGATGCTGAAGGGAGATTTACTAAAATTGTAGCGTGCAAAATCTGGTGCCGCTCTGCATAGTAGACAGTCAGCTTCTAACTTCAGTTTGTTCAGTTAAGCTTTGACAAAAAAACCTGGAAGCTGATTGGTTTCTATGCAGAGCTGCACCACATTTTTAACTCTAGTTTTTAGTAAATCAACCCTTAAGGCCCCTTTCACACTGGGGCGGGAGGTGTGTCGGCGGTAAAGCGCCGATATTTTTAGCGGCGCTTTACCGTCAGATTTGCAGCCGCTAGCGGTGCGGTTTTACCCCCCGCTGGCGGCCGATAAAGGGTTCAAAACCACTGCAAATCGCCTCTACAGGGGCGCTTTGCCGGCGGTATAGCCGCGGTGTCCCATTGATTTCAATGGGCAGGAGCGGTGGAGGAGCGGTATACACAAGGCTCCAAAGATGCTGCTAGCAGGACTTTTTTTAGCGCACCGCTCCAGTGTGAAAGCCCCCGGGGCTTTCACACTGGAGAGACAGCAGCGGCTGTTTCAAGTTGGTTTGCAGGCGCTCCTTTTAGCGCTGTAGCGCCTGCAAACCGACCCAGTATAGAAAGGGGTCTTAGGCTCCATGCACACTGAGTTTTGCGTTTTTTCTGCCAGAAAGCTCCAATCAGAAACGCAAACCAGAAGGGTTTTTTCCTGCCTCTAGACGTTGAGCTCAAAATATGCCTGTAATTGTCCTAATGTGCATGGAGACACAAAGGATAACATTGAGCTTCTTCTACAAGCAAAACACAAAACTCCTGTAGAAGATCAATCAAAATTCTTTAATATCCGAACATCCCAAGTGTTACAAACAGACAGGCAGGTAGACTAGTTGTGCATGGAGCCGTAGTGTCATCCAGGTCACCCGACATAATTGTTGGAACTCCTAGTGATTAATTTGGGAAGAGTATATGAGAAATACATACTGTATATAGCAGTATAACATATTCTCTCTCTCGCATTTGTGAGGTCAGGCACTGATGTGGACGAGAAGGCCTGGCTCGCAGTCTCTGCTCTAATTCATCCCAAAGGTGTTCTATCGGTTTGAGGTCAGGACTCTGTGCAGGCCAGTCAAGTTCCTCCACCCCAAACTTGCTCATCCATATCTTTATGTACCTTGCTTTGTGTACTGGTCCAAATCATGGATTATTAATACAAATACAATGTGGCAGCTTACAATGATCTCCTATATATACACCTATTCAACCAAAAATCTTGATGATCCCCAGATTAAAAAATAAATAACCATTTATATACTCAAATACAGGAATACATACAAATTATTATCTTCAATTACCCAAGATGGATAAAGTGATGACAGTTCATGAATCCATCTAACCTCTAAAATATATTTCACCAAATGTGATTTCCCTTAGGTCCCATTCAAATTGCCTGGAATTCGCTGCAAAACACGCAACCTATGTTTGGCTGCCATTCATTCTAAATGGCACCCCAAATGCATTGCAATTTTGCCACGATTGTCACAACAGAATCGTGCAGCAAAATCACCTTCTCTCCTCTGTACCTTCAGTGTTGAACAATATTCTGATCTTAAAGTGGTTGTTAAGCCACTGCCTCCTATTGTAGTATCCTCCTCTGTGTGTGATTTATAAAAATAAATGCTGCAAATACCTAATTTCACTGCCGAGGTTGTGATCACATGACTAGCCAGCTTTCTCCTTTCCTCCTCTGAGAGATGCAATGGACAGGACTGAGATTTCCCTGCTGATGTCAGCCTGGAGGGGAGGAGGAGATGGGGAGAGAGCTGGCTGGTCATGTGATCGCAATCTCAGAGTCTTAAATGAGGTATTTACAGCATTTATATTTATAAATCATTCACAGAGGGGGACCCTGCAATAGGAGGCAGTGCTGATGGTGTATATAGGTTAGTGTTATGAGAGCAGCAGGAGGGGGAAGGGCGGCTCACACACAGACAGAGAGGGAATAGGGGAAGGGGGAGGAGGACACAGGAGCAGAGAGGAGAGCATATAGCAGGCTGCTGATGACAGAGGCATGTAAACTGACCACGGTGTCTGGTCTCAGCAGCCATGGTACACCGTAGTCAGTTTACAGAGGGGTGGGTAGAAACTGGCAGGATCAGGGGTCAAATGACACAGGACAAGCACTGTGTTGTATAACATGCTTTAAAGGAGCAGGATTCATGTTTTTTTTTTTTGGGTTAACAAACGCTTTAACAATATATTTCAACGATTGTGGTTTCTCTTATGCCCTATTCAAATTGCCTGGCAATCGCTGAAAAACACGCAATCATTCTATATGGCACCCCAAATGCGTTGCAATTTTGCCACAATTGTCATGAAAGAATCACGGCGGCAAAATGTGGGGAATGAGCTGTCCTATGCAAAGGCACGTAGAATAACACGAGAATCACATTTTAAAAATCGAAAGCCGGAACGTGTGTTCCCACTACACGTGGTGTAAACAGGGTCTTAAAAACTTGAATAGGCTTCTGTTCTAACTCAATATATCAGGATAGACACCTGACAATAATTGCCAGTTTTTCCTAGATAATATCAAAAATTGGTTGCTCTTAGGGTAATATTGTATGTTAAATAGAATGCGTATTTTCTTAATCTGCCTGTGTGTAGACTTATCTGTGCTCTCTATTTTTAATGCCCTCAATCTCTTCGTATCAACTAAAGACCTCGAATATTCCCAAAATTATTTATTTAACCTCTCCATCAACTATTGTCCCCTCCGTTTGTCCTCTCTGACAATGTGTTGAACCTGCATCTCCTGACTATCGATCTGAAAGTGTATGCTGGATGGAAACTAGTATCCCTTTGCTATCCTATGTTTTCCATCATCTCCAGGTCCCTACCATCCTTGACCTAGGCCGTTTACTGAGATATACACATCTTTATGCCAATACTCATTGATTTTACTTTACTACTTCAGATGCCTGATAAACATATTCATGTTTATAGCTTATACTCTTTATGGACTAACGAGGTTTCTAGGGATACATCACTACACACATATTCACAGAATTGCAGTTCACCTCTCTTTCCTATCTTGTCACCTGTTAGTATCCCTCTGCCATCCTATGTTTCTAACCATCTCCATGTCCCTACCACCTTTGGCCCAGGCCTTTCATTCATGCATACATATTTTTATGCCAATATTAATGATTCTTCTTTACTACTTTAGATGCCTGACAAACATACTTATGTTCACAGCCTATACTTTTTATGGACTAACAAGGTCTCTATGGATACATCACTACACCTATGCCATGCCTGCTCTCCGTTTGGCCCCTGGTGGGGTCCCTTCTGACTCCGCCCCCTCAGCTCCCTGGTGAGGCACCTGCTGCCACCCTCTTGGAGCCGCACACCTGTAGCCATGGTCAAGCTCAGTGGTGAGTATGGGGACCCATAACCCCTCCTACCCTGTGCCTTTACAACTAATACTGTGCCATATTGCCAAACATATATATATATTTTTTCATCCTAGGTACATTGTTACACACATCAACCCCTGAAGATCGAGCTGGATCTCACGAAACTAGTCGGGTAGTATGATGCCCGTGTACTCTGATTGTTACTATATTTATGTACCAATATTCCTTGTTCCATGTATCTTTTTTAATTGGCAACTGTTGGTGTTATCCATGCACGTAAACAATTTTACTTGAATAAACCATATACTGTATTTACTACTGTTATGTTTACTGGCGGAAACGGTACCCACTTCATTTAAAGTCCCGGGGCGAATCCTTCGTTTTACAAAATTATTTATTTGACATCTCCATCAACTATTGTCCCCTCCGTTTGTCCTCACTGACAATGTGTTGAACCTGCATCTCCTGACTATCGATCTGAAAGTGTATGCTGGATGGAAACTATTGTAATGAAGTTATTGATTCCTGTCCGTGGGCTTAGTGTACAAATCATTGTGAAGTGACCCCTCTTACTTATATACTTTTGTGTCCAAGGGATTTTCTGAAAATCCATGTTTAAATTAAATTAAATCACTGAGTCAAAAGCATTTAATTCACCATTAAAGTTTTCCAGGGTACCAATGTACCCCACCACAATGCAAACACATCATCAATGAAGCACCACCAGACAACACAACATCTGGCAAACGCCTCACTGTTTTCGACGAACCAGGTCTCAAAATCATTCATGAACGATTCTGGGACCAACAGGGAAACACTGGAATCCATAGTTACTCCTCTGCCCTGTAAATATTAGGAATCCTGAAAAAACAAGTAATTGTTTTGATAAAATCACATTGAATTGTTTACCAAATCATGATAGTTGTTTATCCATAAATTTACCACTTATTTTCAAAATTTTAATTGCCGCTTGAGTGCCTGCATGCTGGCCAATCGATGTATACAAACTGGACACATTCCATGTGACCAATATGTATTCCAAAATGTCCTCCTTCAGTGTCTTTATCTTTTCCAAAAATCACTGGTATCTTTAAAGCAGAACTACACTGCATCTAAGCAACACAAACCAAAATCAATTCATTTTTAACATTCAAAGCAAAAAGCAAACTCGTCCATCCATCCATGTCTCCATGCTTTATTTTGCTGAGAAATTCCTTTGTAAAACACCCCCCCCCAGCATTTCTAGAAACCTTTGCCTTCTCTTCTCTACTCTGCGACTGACCACCTCTATGACAAAATCGCACCCCTGTCCTGCACAGACCTAACCATTTCTGTCTACAACACTTCACTTCTAGCCTCATTAGACACACTGGCCCCCCTCACTACACACAGAATCAGGTCCTGTCCCCTTCAACCCTGGCAAACAGATGATACTAGAAGTCTGAAAAAAACACAGCCGTGCTCTCGAGCGCCTGTGGAGTAAGACGAAGTTCCAGAAAGATTTCAACCAGTATAAATCTGCCCTCCAAAAATACAATTCCAGCCTCCTCATTTCATCACTCTCATTAACAACTTATCATCCCGTCCCCGTCAACTCTTCTCTACCTTCAACTCTTTACTTCGTCCTTCACTGCCTACACCCACTAATTCACTCACTGCCCAGGAGATTGCCAATCACTTCAAACAGAAGATTGATACAATTCGCAAGGAGATCTCTACTGTTCAGATACCCTCCACGCTTTACACTTCATGCCCACAGGTAGAATCATTACTTCCCTCTTTCAACCCCACCACTATAGACGAGGTTGCTAAATTACTTGCTAACGTTCATCTTACCACCTGCCCTCTGGATCCTGTTCCCTCGCCAAATGCTACATTCACCCTCTGGCTCTATTCTACACTCTCTAACCCACATCTTCAATCCCACCCTCTCTTCTGGCATCTTCCCTTAGGCCCCTTTCACACTGGGGCGGGGAGGTGCGCTGGCAGTATAGCAGCGCTATTTTTAGCGCTGCCATACCATCGTTTTTGCCGCGATATTCGGCTGCAAGCGGTCGAGAAATGGTTAAAACCGCCCGCAAACCGCTGCTACAGCAGCGGTTTGCGGGCGGTATAGCCGCGGTGTCCCATTGATTTCAATGGGAATGAGCAGTATACACACCGCTCCTTTCACCGCTCCAAAGATGCTGCTTGCAGGAGATTTTTTTTCCTCCCGCCAGCGCATCATTTCACATTGAGAATGCTGGGGCAGGATTATTTCAGGCGTTATTTATGCGCTATTTTTAGCGCTAAAACACCTGAAATACGCCTCAGTGTGGAAGGGGCCTAACTCTCTAAAACATGCACTTGTCAGCCCCATACTTAAAAAGCCCTCACTGGACCCATCCAATCTTAACAACCTACGCCCCATCGCCTTGCTCCCCTTGTTATCCAAACTCCTTGAACGTCTAGTCTACAACTGACTGAGCGTCCACCTTGCTGATAATAGACTTCTTGATCCCCTTCAGTCTGGATTTCATCCTCAGCACTCCATAGAAACTGCTCTCCTAAAACTAACAAACGATCTACTAACGGCCAAAACCAATGGACACTATTCTGTGCTCCTACTCCTGGACCTCTCTGCTGCCTTTGATACGGTTGACCACCCCCTCCTCCTCAAAAAACTCCACGCCTTTGGTCTCCGTGACTGTACTCTTCGCTGGTTCTATAGCTACTTATCCAACCCCATCTTTAGCGTTACTTACAATTCTCCTTCCTCCTCTCCTCTTCCTTTCTCTGTTGGGGTCCCCCAAGGTTCTGTTCTTGGACCTCTCCTTTTTTCAATCTACACCTCCTCCCTGGGTCAGCTGATAGCCTCCCACGGCTTCCAATACCATCTCTACGCTGATGACACTCAAATCTATTTCTCTATCCCTCAACCCACTACTTCAGTCTCCTCACGTATCACTAATTTACTATTGGATATATCAGTCTGGATGTCGCACCACTTCTTCAAACCTAATCTATCCAAAACCGAACTTATCGTTTTTCCTCACCTACGTGCCTCTTCGCTTGATCTCTCTGTCAAAATCGATGGCACAACTATCAGCCCATCACCAAATGCCAAGGTCCTAGGAGTAGTCCTGGACTCTGAACTCTCCTTTAAGCCCCACGTCCAATCACTGTCCAAATCTTGCCGCCTCAACCTCCAAAACATCCCCAATATACGCGCCTTTCTAACCAATGACACAACAAAGCTCTTAATTAACTCCCTGGTCATCTCTCGCCTCGAATACTGCAACACCTTCCTCATTGGCTTACCTCTACATACTCTATCCCCCCTTCAGTCCATCATGAATGCTGCTGCCAGACTCATCCACCTTACCAATCGCTCTGTGTCTGCTACTCCTCTCTGTCAGTCCCTCCACTGGCTTCTGCTCACCCAACAAATTAAATTCAAAATACTAACGACAATCTACAAAGCCATCCACAACTCTGCACCCAGCTACATCACTGACCTAGTCTCAAAATATCAACCTAATCGTTCTCTTCGTTCTTCTCAAGACCTCCTGCTCTCTAGCTCTCTCATCACCTCCTCCCATATCCTCACCGCCAGGACTTTTCCAGAGCCTCTTCAAGCCTATGTAACTCCTTACCTCAATCTGTCCGTTTATCTCCTACTCTATTAGCTTTTAGACGATCCCTGAAAACCCTCCTCTTCAGAGAAGCCTATCCTACCCACACCTAACAACTGTATTTTCATTTTGTCCATCTGATCTTCCCCCACAGCTACTCCCCTTTGTTCCACTTGACCCTCCCTTCTAAATTTTAAGCTCTAATGAGCAGGGCCCCCTGATCCCTCCTGTATTGAATTGTATTGTAATTGTACTGTCTTCTCCGATGTTGTAAAGCGCTGCGCAAACTGTTGGCGCTATATAAATCCTGTATAATAATAATAATTTCTGCCCGTGGCCGTCTTGAGTAAGGGGAGATGATTAATGTAGCATATACTTCCTGGAATCCATCTGCCCTTAGCTCAGGCATGCACATAGGAGGGTGTGCTTAGATGAGAAAACCCCTGAACACTACTGGGATGTATGACATCATTTGCCTAGGCCTGGAAACCAGGAAGTAACTGAGAAAAAAAAATCTAAATATAATATATTTTCCTATCTATTTACCAATGCTAGCAGCATAAGGATTAAAAAATGGTCAATGTTGAGTAAGGCCCCATGCACACGAGACGCAGGTGCAAACTCTGCTGAACACACGTTTTTAAACGCTGAAACCGGCGTTTATAAACGCGTGTTTTGCCGCGTTTGCGGCCGCGTTTAGCGGCGTTTAACCGCGTTTGCATTTATAAGCGTTTCATCATAGACCCTCCCTAAGCTCAAAAAATAGTAAATTTTAACCATTTCAGCCAGTTTGTGAGACCAGAGTGAGTAGCAGCAGCTGAGAGAGCAGCAGTGTACTTGTATTTAGCGTATCACTTGCCACATCATCTGCCACAAGTTGTGGATTGTCCACTTGCCACGTCACCTGCCACGTCACCTGGCCACATCACCTGGCCACGTCACCTGGCCACGTCACCTGCCACAAGTTGTGGATTGTCCACTTGCCACGTCACCTGGCCACATCACGTGCCACGTCACCTGCCACAAGTTGTGGATTGTCCACTTGCCACGTTACCTGGCCACGTCACCTGGCCATGTTACCTGCCACGTCACCTGGCCACGTTACCTGCCTTGTCAGCTGGCCACGTCACCTGCCACAAGTTGTGGATTGTCCACTTGCCACGTCACCTGCCACGTCACCTGGCCACATCACCTGCCACAAGTTGTGGATTGTCCACTTGCCATGTCACCTGGCCACATCACGTGCCACGTCACCTGGCCACGTCACCAGCCACAAGTTGTGAATTGTCCACTTGCCACGTCACCTGCCACGTCACCTAGCCATGTTACCTGCCCACACTACCTGCCACGTCATCTAGCCACGTCACCTGCCACAAATTGTGGATTGTCCACTTTCCACGTCACCTGGCCACATCACGTGCCACGTCACCTGCCACAAGTTGTGAATTGTCCACTTGCCACATCACCTGCCACGTCA
The DNA here is from genome assembly GCA_029206835.1 of Rana muscosa. Taxonomy (NCBI): domain Eukaryota; kingdom Metazoa; phylum Chordata; class Amphibia; order Anura; family Ranidae; genus Rana; species Rana muscosa. The sequence goes on from CM055118.1 coordinate 667,158,585, forward strand.
CCTGGCCACGTTACCTGCCACGTCACCTGGCCACGTCACCTGCCACGTCACCTGGCCACGTCACCTGCCACAAGCTGTGGATTGTCCACTTGCCACGTCACCTGGCCACGTCACCTGGCCACATCACCTGACACAAGTTGTTGATTGTCCACTTTCCACGTTACCTGCCACAAGTTGTGGATTGTCCACAATGCAATGCAAGCAATTACAGTTTTCTTTTATATTTTTTAATAGTTTTTCATCATTTGCCATAATTTTTGAGATTTCTAATGTTAAAAAATAGGTCACCTTTAAAAACGCTTATAAACGCAAACGCGGCAAAACGCCGGTACCGCGTTTAGCCGCGTTTAGCAGCGTTTAGCGTCTGAAACATGGAAAACTTTTGCGTCTGAACCCATTTTTTTGCTTCTGGAAAAACGAGGTTAAACGCAACTGCTTGTAAACGCCAAAAAACGAGAGTGTGTGCATGGACACATAGGATAACATTGAATGGGTTCAGGAGCAGTTGAAAAAAGCGTCCAACTGCCTCTGAACGCGCGTTCAACAGCAAATAACAGCGTCTCGTGTGCATGGGGCCGTAGAGAGTGAAGTTTTGCTTTAATAATATGCCCTGGTCTTTTGTACAAGTGGTGCCAATAACATATCAAGTGTCTTTCAGACATTATTGGACTATCCGAGGTGACTTTGGGTCCTTGTGAATCTTAGGCAATACTTACAGTATAGGGTTGGGACCTGAGGATGGTAAGGCTTTCTGTATTCACATTTTAATTTTATTCTTTATCCCCATGTAGGATCATTAGATAACTCTTAGTATACTGCCATGTCTGAAAGTTGCCTACGAATCTCAGATCAATACATATCAGGATCCACCACCACCACCACCTTATTGGCCGGCTTGAATAACAGATCACTTCTCAATTTTAGCGAGTTCAAAGCCTCTCTTTCCCTACCTGCCAACTTATTAGTAATGTGCATCAAGAAATTCACAAGCGTCTATAAAGACTGCAATGTCTCTATTGACCTTGTCAGTTAATGACTCTGCAGCAGCATATGTCATGGGAGGAACCACATGACTTTTGTTTGATAAACCAACCTGTTTGCAATCAAACATAGAGTCAGGGTATGAAACTGTTAATTCAAGGTTAGAGGCTAATTGCCATGTTATATTACGAAATAAACAGTATAGATCTTGATCCAAGAAAATTCTATCAACATATGTTTTGGGACAAAAGGTAAATCCTTTGTTCAGGACCTCTCCCTCCTAAACCTTGTACACACGATCGGATTACCATTGGTCAAATCCATGGATTTTTGTCCGAAGGGCGTTGGCCATGAACGTGTTCTGCATACAGACGGCAGAACTTTTTCAGCCAACATACACCAAACTACGTCAGCTCTTTAGCGCCACCCTTTGGGCAACTTCTGCTAATGTTGTCTGATGGTTAGCATTGGTTCGTAGCATGCGTGTTTGTACTTTGTACCCTCTCACTGGAAGTGCTCCCCTGCTTGCGCCTCCTTCACCCCCAGTCTCCTGGAGGGTTTGAATGGATCTGTATCCAATAGGACATATCCTGGTGAGTTTGCTCTAAAAAAAAACCTGGATTAATCTGTATCTGAGAACATAGATGTTCCAGAGCTAGATACATTTACTCATCCAGTACCTGTCCTCCCTTGTCTGGTTGAGGTAACCGGTCATCTGTAGAGTTACTGATGATTGCAGTCTTCTGTGTCACATTTGAATTTGGAGCGCTTCTTTCATTCCAGATCAGTCCTCAATGACAACTCTTTCTCCACTCTCCTTACTAGATGATAACTCCTCACTTGATACAACTGCTTGTAATTTTCTTTCCACTTGAAAAATCTGCTCTATCAGGCTTGATAGCTCCTTCTGGATATGGGTGACGACTGGTCAGGTCAAAATGAGCATTTGTTGAATTTGTTCCTGTATTTTTCAGAATGGCCTAACAGTATAGAAACCAATCTCCTCCGTAATCCTCGTGGGATCCATGGAACGGACCAATTTATCGGTTCCTTGTCACTTCAAAGAAAAGGGATCATCAGGATTTTCTGGCTGAAGAAGTGTATATGTAAGAGATCGTTGCAAGCTGCCACATTGTATTTGTATTAAGCTTTTCTTCTTGCCACATGAAAGTGAAATAGATTACATATGGAGTTTCAATCGTTGAACACTTGATTGTACTGTATGTAGCACACAGACCTTTTTCTCACCTGGCTCACTTGTAAGAGAACACACACCGTGTTATATGCCCATACCCTCCTGTTTGAAGAGGTTAAGCGGTGTCCACAATCATGGGCGTCCGCTCCATAGGGCAAGGGGGGTCGTTTGCCCCCCCTGGAATCGAGAAGGTGTTGGCCAAATTGGCATTGTTCTACACCCTCCACCGACCTTACACCCACTTCCAGCCCTGCTGGACCTGCTGAAGGTGAGAAGGAAGGAGAGCCAGGCTGTGTGTGCGGTATGGAGGGAGGAGGAGATGTCCTACAACACGTGTGTGTGTGTGTGTGTGAGACTGCAGAGACATGATGTCATAGGACACGTCATACATATGGTCAGTGTGATCAGTGTGCAGTGTAGTGGTCAGTAGTCAGTGTGTAGTGTAGTGGTCAGAGTGTAGTGTGTGTAGTGTCCAGAGGTGCAGGGTGCTGCTGTGTAATGTAAAGGGGTCCAGTGATGCAGGATGCTGTGTAATGTAAAGGGGTCCAGTGATGCAGGGTGCTGTGTAATGTAAAGGGGTCCAGTGATGCAGGGTGCTGTGTAATGTAAAGGGGTCCAGTGATGCAGGGTGCTGTGTAATGTAAAGGGGGTCAGTGATGCAGGGTGCTGTGTAATGTAAAGGGGTCCAGAGCTGTGGGGTGCTGTGTAATGTAAAGGAGTCCAGTGATGCAGGGTGCTGTGTAATGTAAAGGGGTCCAGAGCTGTGGGGTGCTGTGTAATGTAAAGGGGTCCAGAGGTGCAGTTGTGGAGAGGGGGTACACAGTAGTGACAAAGAGATATTTAAAGATGCAGGGGGCACAGTGGGGTGTTTTTACATTTTAACGTGGGGGGGGTCGCTTTTAACCCCCGCTAGCGGTCGAAGAAAGGGTAAAATGCGACTGTGTATCGCCGCTGCTGAAGCGCCCCCCCCCCCCTGAAAACATTTCAGCGGACGCCCATGTTCACAATTGTTGTGTTCCGCAGTGAATTACATCTTCTAGGCTGGTTCCTTTCCCTAGAGTGTAGGGAAAAGTCTGTTACTTGTGTACCAATAAGGCCAATGTTCAGACAAGGTTAAACCTCAATGGCTGAAGGTTTATTTTCTTTATGCTTGAAACCAGACAGGAAAGTTGAAGGTGAAGAATAGAATAACAGGTTCAGGCACTTAATATCACCACTCAATCCCAAGTGGACTCTGCTCACCCGGATAGTTCCCTCTCACGGTCCTAGCAGCCGGTGTGATGCACAAACTTTACTTTACTGTCCTAGGGATACGATCAGAACCCATTTGCCTAGTTCCAAACTTCCCAGCACTTGTAGGATAAGGACCTAGGTGCAAGTTGAAGCACGCTACAATGCCTGTGGCGGACTTGTAGAATCCCTCTGTAGGTGACCAGGCCTCATCCGAGGCGGTGACTTCCTTCACCGGTAACCCTGGCTTCCTCTCCAGAACGGATCACACTTGAGTGCCCTGGAATTCCTCTTTAGATGGTAGGCCAGCTAAAGGTGCTGGGCCTACATGAAAAGTTGCAGCCCCAGGCTAAAGGTGCCTGAGACTGATCCTCCCCTGCGCACTCCCATGGCCTGGAGGTCCACAAGACGCAGGCAGTACTGCTCCTCAATACCCCTCCTTCTCCCTCCTGTCCTAACATGGTATCTGCCCCTTATGTATCCTCTCCCAGCACGCACAGCAGGCCGACCACGCCCCCCGTACAGCTGCCTGTAGAGGACACCCAAAGGTACAGTAATGTCGCCACGGTTCAACCCTGACCTGTTATGGCAGTGCCACCCACAGGCCACAGGGAACTGCACACCAGCAACACCACTTGGCAAAAGAAGAAGAACAAAACCTAACAATTGAAGCGATCTGGGTCTGGCTACTAACCCAGATCAACCCCTAAATTTAGGTACCTAGCTCCCCTGAAAGTAAAGGGGCGCTACATACACCCCCCTCTAAAATAGACATGTGTACATATTGGAATGTCACATGTCATTAATGGGGAAAAGTAGAAAATGAATCTATCAATATATTCACAATACTCACCACTCCAATCCTCGGTCTTCTGGGGTGGGCCATAGACTTTATAGCCAACACCAAAGCATCCAGCGGCAGCTCTAAAGCAGCTGCGCGGAAAAGCTTGAGCCCGCTTTATCTTTGTGGGCTTTTTAGTTGGGGTATTTGCAGGCTGTTCAATGATACCTCCCTCCATAGGTGGTCTTCCAGTGGTCTGTTTATCTTTGGTGTTAATGTGATAAACAGCCTTTTTACACTGAAAAGATCTCATTCTGAAGAATAATCAGAGTAACTGACGTTCTATTTTTAGATCTTTGACACCCAGCCAAGGATAACTAACATGTTTCTCCAGGTGTGTTAGCTTTGTAAATTCAGCCTCTAGGCTCAGTATACAGATCTCACTTACCAAATGATTTTTTTATTAAAGTGATATTTTTTATGATATTTAAAATTTACAATCCCGTGGCTTAAATAAAGATCTTTATTCCTATGTTAGCACTGTGAATTTAGTCTTATCACTTCATATAAAGCTTTCCTATGTAGGTCATATATTTTCATTTCTGTCCCGCTTAGATTTTTTTTTTTTTATCATCGTTTAATTTTTTATTATTACCCAAAATAATTGCCTTTTTTATTTTTTTTCTGATCCTTTCAGTATTTCTTTAGCAGTCAGTCTCAAAACCCCACCTCCTGACATGAGGGATGAGCCAAACACCCCCCGGTTCGCTTCACACCAGAGCCTGCGAACGGACCGAAAGTTTGCGCGAACTTTAGAACACTATTAAAGTCTATGGGACTCGAACGTTCGAAATCAAAAGTGCTAATTATGAAGGCTAATATGTAAGTTATTGTCCTAAAAAGGATTCGGGGACCCGGGTCCTGCCCCAGGGGACATGTATCAATGCAAAAAAAAGTTTTAAAAACAACAGTTTTTTCGGGAGCAGTGATTTTAATGATGCTTAAAGTGAAAAAAAAGTGAAATATTCCTTTAAATATCGTACTTGGGGGTGTGTCTATAGTATGCCTGTGAAGTGGCACGTGTTTCCCGTGTTTAGAACTGTCCCTGCACAAAATGACATTTCTAAAGGAAAAAAAGTTATTTAAAACTGCTTGCGGCTTTAATGTAATGTCTGGCCCCGGTAATATGGATGAAAATCATTGAGAAAAATGGCATGAGTACCCCCCCCCCCCCCAGCCCATTACCAGCCCCTTTGGGTCTTGTATGGATATTAAGGGGAACCCCGCACCCAAAATAAAAAAAGGCCCTATACACTCTGAACAGCAGTATACAGACGGTGCAAACAAGACAGGGACTGTAGGTTTGTTCTTAAGTACAATCTGTTTGTAATTTGGAACAGGTACATTCTTAAGTGTAGCTCCAGCCCAAAAATCTATTTTTAAGCTTTTTGGAGAACATAGGGAAGGGTTATCACCCCTGTAACATTTGTTTTGCTGTCTGTGCACCTGTTCAGAACATTTCACCTCACTTTCCGTCCCAATGACAAATGTTTTTGGAAAATTTGGGGGTTTTATTGAAACAAGGATTGGTGATAAAGCATCAATAGAGAGGAGACACCTTATTCCTATATTAACTCTTACAGGAGAGAATTTCCCTTCCTAGGGGTAGATTTCCTCTCACTTCCTGTTGTCTCCTTCCGTTTGCAAGTAGGAGTCGTTTGAAAGTTGGATGTTTGAAAGTAGAGGCCTGCCGTATATACTCTGCAGAAATTTGCCCCTTAGGTGTTGGTGTTGAACACGACACTGTAAGCCCTCACAGTTACTCTTGGTGGGCGCTGGAACACCCTGCTGTCAACTATTATATCAGGAATTGTAATTACATGCCATTGTTGAACAGTGGTAGGAAAAATTGGGCCTTTGGTGGTGGTGCTGGTGCCACAACACTGTAAGCCCTCACAGGTACTCTTAGTGGGCGCATGAATGGGCCCAGCTGTGAATTATTAGATCAAGAATTGTAATTGCATGCCCCTGTTGAACAGGGCCAGAAAAATTGGGCCTTTGGTGGTGGCGGTGGTGTTGCCACAACACTGTAATCCCTAACAGTTACTCTTGGTGGGCGCAGGAATGGGCCCTGCTGTGAATTATTAGATCAAGAATTGAAATTACATGCCCTTGTTAAACAGGGGCAGAAAAATTGGGCCTTAGGCACTAGTGCTGGTGCCACAACACTGCAACCCCTCACATATACTGTAGTTGGAGCACAGCAATGAGCCCTGTTGCAAAGTATTAGATCAAGAATTGTAATTACATGCCCCTGTTAAACAGGGGCAGAAAAATTGGGCCTTAGGCACTGGTGCTGGTGCCACAACACTGCAACCCCTCACAGATACTGTAATTGGAGCGCAGCAATGAGCCCTGTTGCAAAGTATTGCATCAAAAATTGTAATTACACGCCCCTGTTAAACAGGGGCAGAAAAATTGGGCCTTAGGCACTTGTGCTGGTGCCACAACACTGCAACCTCTCACAGATACTGTAGTTGGAGTGCAGCAATGAGCCCTGTTGCAAAGTATTAGATCAAGAATTGTAATTACATGCCCCTGTTAAACAGGGGCAGAAAAATTGGGCCTTAGGCACTGGTGCTGGTGCCACAACACTGCAACCCCTCACAGATACTGTAATTGGAGCGCAGCAATGAGCCCTGTTGCAAAGTATCGCATCAAAAATTTTAATTACACGCCCCTGTTAAACGAGGACAAATCAGCAGAGGAAGAGGCCATGGAGGAAGAAGAAGAGGAGGGGGTGGAGGAGAGAGGTGTGTCAGAATCACCAGTAGTAACATTTTGGAGGCGTGGTGGCGGAACAATCTCCAACACTACTGCACCTTGTCCTGCATCCTTCCCAGCTGCCAGCAGAGTCACCCAATGTGCCGTGAAAGATAGGTAACCTCCCTGTCCATGCCTGCTGGACCATGAGTCAGTGGTAATATGCACCTTACCGCTGACCGCTCTGTCCAGCGAGGCCAAGACATTACCTTCCACATGCTGGTAGAGAGCCGGAATCGCCTTCCGTGAGAAAAAGTGGCGTTTGGGAACCTGCCACTGAGGGACCGCACATTCCACAAACTCACGGAAGGGGGCAGAGTCTACCAACTGAAAAGGCAGCAGTTGAAGTGCTAGCAATTTAGCCAAGCTAGCATTCAACCGCTGGTCATGCGAATGGCTAGGAGCGAACTTCTTTCGGCGGTGCAGCAGCTGGGGCAGGGAAATTTGCCTGGTACAATCGGACGTTGGTGTACCGATAGCAGATTGCCCGCAAGTACTTGGCTGTGACACACCTAATTCTACACCTTCATTCCTCTCAGTGCAGGTTTCTGAGAGGACTGAAGGTATAGTGGGGTTGGAGATCCCAGCTGATGAGGAGCAAGGAGAGGTCTGCTTTGTTCTTTGGTGTGGGTCTTTTTGGTAAGCTTGCCTACGGACTGCATGGCAGGTCGACATATGTCTGGTCAAGCACGTGGTGCCCAAGCGGCTGATGTTTTGGCCATGCGAGATACGCTTTAGACATATGTTGCAAATGGCAACGGTGCAATCTGCTGCACACGTCTGAAAAAAGGCCCACACCAAAGAACTTTTTGAATAACGCGCAGAGACAGCAGCGCCCTGCACATGCGGAGCTCTGCGGTGTGATGCAGTCGGTGTGCTGCCCTTAAAGTGGAGTTTCCACCAAAAATAAAAAATAGCATTATTGTGCATATAATAGCCTAAAAAAAAACATTTGAAAACAAAACATTTTTTTACTCACCTGGAAGTACCTGTTGCTATGCGGTCCCACGAAATCTGCCTTCTGAATCACCTCGGATTCTGACATCACCTCCCTTAGCTCCCTACTGCTCCTGGGAAATGTGTGTCATCATTTCCCAGGATGCAGTGCGCTTCCCCTATGGCTACAATCACTCGTCAATACAATCCAGGAAGTAAATGCTTGTGGGCTTCACATGCCCACAAGCAAAATGAAAACTTCAGCAAAGATTTTTTTAAAGTCTCTTTATGCAGTAACTCTGCAGATCGGCAGCAGTTTTTAAAATAGTAAGTCATCTTATATGTACCACTGTATTGAATGCTGAAATAACATGCTTTTAAAAAATGAAAAATGTGATTGGAACCCTACTTTAAGCTGGCTCCTGGAGGGCATCCTGCCTCGTTGGAGATGTGCCTCCTCCTCCTCCTCCTCCTCTCTCCTATCAGGCACCCACTTGGAGTCAGTGACCTCATCATCCCCTCCCTCCTCATCACTGGAGCCAATCTGGCAGTATGCTGCAGCTGGGGGAACATGACTGCCAGATAGCTGACCTTGTTAGGCACCCCCTCTCTCTGGGCTCACCTTACTACCCCCTCTCTCTGAGCTCACGTTACTGCCTTCCTCCAGCTGGGTTCCATCATCGGAGCCTTCAAAACGCTGGGCATCCTCCTGGAGCATGTACCCAACACTGTGCTCAAACAGTTCGGGGACTCCTCAGGAGGACATGGTGGGGCTAGGGAAGGAGTGACTGATGCCATTGAGCCGAAGGAAGAGGCCGCTTTGGCAGCTGCTTTGCCAGACAAAGTACCCTGAGCCTGGATGAGAGAGGATGGGGAGGAGGAGGACGGCTTGGTCATCCACTCTACCAAGTCTTGGGCATGTTGCGGCTCAACATGGCTAGATGCCGAAAAGAAGGACAAGCATGTCCCAAGGCCACGTGCTGATGAGGATGCACCGTGTCCACGACCAGCAGCACTTTTGCCTCTAGACACAGAGCCTGCTTGCCCTCTTTTATTGCCTCGTGACTGTCTGCCTCTCATTGTTTGCCTTCCAGACATACTAATGGCCTGCAGTGAGATGTAGCTGCACAAAGGTGGGATGTATATATATATATATATATTTGTCTGTACTGATAATGCATCAGAATCACTTGCCTGCTGTGGTGTTAGTATGGGAAAAGCAGCAATTGTTTTCAGTTAGTTTTAGGTGAAAACTGTGCAGAGGACACAGTACACTGAAAATGTTTGCAGCTCTCTGCTTGTGGTTTTATTATGAGAACACCACTATAATAGTCACTAACTGTATTCAGGTAAGCTTTAGGTGAACGCTATGCAAAGCACACAGTACACTAAGTGAAACACTGACTGTCTGCAGCTAGCACAATCACCTGCCTGTCACAGTATAGAGACTAACTGTATTCAGGTGAGCTTTAGGTGAACGCTATGCAATGCACACAGTAGTAAACTAAGTGAAGCACTGACTGTCTGCAGCTAGCACAATCACCTGCCTGCCCTTCACAGTCGTGTGTACGCGGCTATCGGGTTTCTCGTCGAGAAAACCGACAAGAAACTTCAACGAGAAAATAGAGAACCTGCTCTCTATTTTCTCGTCGAGATTCTCCTCGGCATGTTTCTCAACGAGAAAAGTGAGTGTGTGTACACTTACCTGTCCTCCCGGAAGCCCGCGCATGTTCGAAATGAATTCGACGCATGCGCGGTAGCTTCATAGGCATACGTAGGGTATACCAAGATGGCGGCGACGGCATCGAATGTGACGAGCGCATGCTCGTCATAGTCGATGACGTCACCGCGTACGCTCCATTCAAAGAACCGCGGGTTCTTTGAAACGAGCGTGTGTACACTCGGCCGGGACAAGTTTCTTGTCCAAGAATCTCGTCGAAAAAAACGACATGTTTTTTTCAACGAGAATCTCGGCCGTGTGTACAAGGCCTAACTGTATTCAGGTGAGCTTTAGGTGAACACTATGCAAAGCACACAGTAGTACACTAAGTGAAACATTGACTGTCTGCAGCTAGCACAATCACCTGCCTGGCCACACTGGCTTTGGCCAATTACGGCTCTCTGTTCAGACGGCACTGTGATTGGCCAAGCATGCGGGTCATAGTGCATGCTTGGCCAATCAACAGCCAGCAATGCACTGCGATGCCACAGTGAATTATGGGCCATGACGCGCCACTCAAATTTGGCACGAACGGCCCATAATGTTCGATCTTCGTCGAACAATCGAACAGCCAATGTTTGAGTCGAAATGGGTTTGACTCGAACTCAAAGCTCATCCCTATAGGCAAGTGATTAAACAGGGGCAGAAAAATGGGGCCTTAGGCACTGGTGCCAGTGTCACAACACTGCAACCCCTCACAGATACTCTAGTTGGAGCGCAGGAATGAGCCCTGCTGCAAAGCATTGCATTAAAAATTGTAATTACACGCCCCTGTTAAACAGGGGCTGAAAAATTGGGCCCAATGCCGCGTACACACGACCGTTTTTAATGTCATTGAAAAAAAATGCATTTTTCTCGACATGAGTTTCCTCTCAAGACTGCCTTGCCTACACACTATCGTGGAAAAAAATGTAGAGTAAAGCGCGGTGACGTACAGCACGTACGACGGCACTATAAAGGGGAAGTTCCATTCGGATGGCGCCACCCTTCATGTTAGTACAGTTCATTGAGCGACGATTCGCGCTTTTCAGCCTTGTGCTTTTCAGTCCGTTACAGCATGATGAATGTGCTATCTCCATTACGAACGCTAGTTTTACCAGAACGAGCGCTCCCGTCTCATATTTGATTCTGAGCATGCGTATTTTAGCCACAGGACTACATTTTCCAGGATGCTTTGCGGCACCCAGGGTGCCATTTCCCGAGCAAGGACTGCCGGGGTGGACTTTAAAAGAGAAGGGCGGGTCTCGGGTCTTTCTCTGGGAACGCCGCCCTCCTTGCAAGAGGATCTCCTGCACTCACTGCCTGAAGCCTGGGTCTCGCGTTCCTGTTCCAGAGAGCTTCCGTTCCGCTGGGGAGTCGGCAGAACATCCGATCCACCTGAGGTGCCATCATCTTCTGAAGGACCAAAGACTCGGTGCATCGCGGACCACTGTGACAACACTCACAGTAGCGGAGGAACCGGACAGGAGTCGGTCTGGTTAGGGTGAGAGAGCGTCTGCTCGGAACCTTAAATAAATAACTTTACCTAGACCTTCTATTGAACATAGTTATACTTTGGAGAGACTGTTGTCCTGAACTGAGTTTGCCAGTCTCTCCGGTTTGCCAAGTCAGCGGTTATTCACAAACACCCCCCCCCCCTTATTGGATTACAATTTGTTTCTCTATGTGCACCACCGACAGTTGCTAGCGAAGATTCTTCACCAAACTAATCCCACAGTTATAGTCAGGCCTGACTGGGTAGTTAGGACATTGCTGGGCGCCATTTCTTTGCTCACGAGGGAGGATAGCTGCAGCGGGGTTGATATCGTTATTATTGCCTAATTGAGTATCATATGCATATGATGTGTACACCTTTAATGCAGGGATCTGCATAAGACATTGTACTCAAATTACTCTTTTATATTGTTGCTTACAGTAAACCTTTATAGTCAAGTAACGTGATTGTGAGTGTCCATTATTGTGCTGGTATACAAAGGGGGTTGTACTGTGTAATATATATGTATAGAGATAGTACAGTTATACCACTACTTTCCCTCTTTTCTAACTGTGTCACGAGAGAAGTCAGAGCCGATTGCCAGGGGTTGCATTACAGGGGCCCAAGCAAATAAGCAGCCCTCTTAAGCTGAGGGTATCGCTACACGTGGGGGCTCGGTCCGGGACCCGTGTATATTGCACGCTGCGATCAAGGCGGCCTGAATTCCCAGCATGGACTCGCAGGCAGTAATAGAATGGTGCGCAGAGGAGGGCGTGGATCCACTCCGGGCGGTAGCTATTGAGCTCCCGGGAGAGAGCCGGGAGAAAGAAGAGATAAAGCAATGGATAATGTTAATATCTCCAAAATGGAAAGCATGGCCGGTAGATGTGAAGTCAAATGCCTCGGGGACATATGCGCTAATAGAGTGGACAAGAGGAGTCCCAGAGGAGTTCAAAGGGCAAAGTATAAAAGACATAAATGAACGTATCGCTTAGTGCATACTGGGGCTGTGAAAAAAGAGTCCCCAGGGACCTCCCCACAGTTATCTACGTCACTCTTCTCTAAAATGGGAGGCAGTAGCTAAATGAAAGCACCAAAGTCACACCTGACCGCTATAGGTCCTGAACTGTTGACTGCTTTGGGGGACTTTGTTGTTAAATGCCAAAAAAACAACACAGTGCATGTGGAAGCTGGGTACCGGAAACTCCGGGTGTTTTCAGGAACACAACCTGTGCCACCCAGGGAGGAAGATTTCGATACTTGGATCGAGCAGGCAATGCAGGCAGAAGAAGGTTGGGAAGCGCAGAAGAAGCAGCGCATCAGTGAGAGCTTGAAAGGCCCTGCTGCTGAGGCGGTGAAAAATCTTAGGTGCAGCAATACTGTGTGTACAGCAATGGATTATTTATCTATGTTGCAGGAAGAGTTTGGCCAGCTGGAGAAGGTGTCAGACTTGATGTATAAATTTGAACATACCTTTCAACAGCCAAAGGAAAAGTTGTCCGAGTATGTCTGGAGACTGAATAGAATGCTGTGCCAGATTGTACTGAGAAAAGGAATGCAGCCACAGGTCATAGATGCTACCAGGATGAAACAGATCCTTAGGGGAGCCTTACGGTCGGATCCAGTTTGGCTCCAACTGAAGACCTCTGACGGTGTCATGGCCCTGAACTACACAGACCTTGTGCGGATCATAAGGGACGAAGAGGCTTTGATGAAGGATCAAGAGGGGTTTGAGAAAACCACCCCACCTGTTTCGGTAGAAGTCAGAACGACAGTAGTCACAGAACATGACCCGGAAGTAGAAACTTTGAAGTCTCAAATGGCCCAAGTACTGGACTTATTGACCTCTTTATTGGCCAAGAACTCTGGAGTCAAGGAGAAAGAAGAGATCCGGAGGGAACCGGATCGGAATGTCCCTATTCCAGCCTCAAAAAAAAACAAAGGAGAAAGGAGGGCGCACCAACCTAGTGCATTACCACTTAAACGTTTTATTTAAATTATAAAAAAGCAGTAATCCTACTCACAAACAAAGCTTAAATGAAAGCTTATCGGACAAATCAGCTGGAATTTCTTGGCACCTGCTGACTGGACTCGATGACAGAGAGGGTCGGACAATACCTCAAACCTCTGGATAGCTGACGCATTTCTGGGGCGCACCCCTTTCCTCAGAGCCTAGATGGTCCATGATAAGCTTTCATTTAAGCTTTGTTTGTGAGTAGGATTACTGCTTTTTTATAATTTAAATAAAACGTTTAAGTGGTAATGCACTAGGTTGGTGCGCCCTCCTTTCTCCTTTGTTTTTTCTAGCCATATGAACACCCATTGTTCTGAGGAGGGCTGCAAGACTCTAGACTTTGCCTTTAGACGGAATTACACTACCCGTGTTTTGACGATACACCGAGAGCGCAGGAGATTTTTTGTCTTCCTATTCCAGCCTCCCCAAAGATCAGGAAGGAAATTATATGCTTAAATTGTGGAGGAGTTGGCCACCCTGATAGAAGGTGCCCCAGTCCAAGGAAGAACAGAGGCACTCAATACCAGCCGGCGGAAAACTTCAGAGGGCCCCGGTGAAGGAGTCAGCTGGGCGCCCGCTACATACAGAAAGCTCCAAGAAGGTTCAGAGACAAGCAGAGAAAAAAAAGAAGGGCAACAATGCCCCTCCTAAAAACTCCCATACTGTCTGTCGGGAGTTGCAATTTGAGAACCAGAAAAAGATCAATGCATACCAGGTTCAAAAAGGGTTGAGATCCAGGGAGAAATGGAAAAAGAGGAAAAAAAACATTGGAAAAGTCAAAAAATCCAAAGGAGAAAATACCTCCAAAGAAGTTCCCGGATAAATTAGTTGGGCCCTCCCCTCTTGTCTCCATTCAAGTGGAGGGAGTCTACACAAAGGCACTCTTAGACACAGGAGCCCAAGTGACTCTCTTATACCGAGACTTTTATCAGAAGCATTTAAGTCACGTACCTTTGCAGAAGCTGGAAGATCTGAAGATAGGGGGGATTGGCACTCGCAGCTTCCCCTACGATGGCTATGTTTCGATCAGGCTGGCCTTTGACCCCTCGGTGACCGGGAAGGCCGAAGCTTTTGACACTTTGGCGGTGGTTTGCCCTCGCCCACCAGGAGCCAACACGATGTCCATGTTGATAGGCACCAACACTGACTTGGTCTGGAGACTGCTGACCTCATTGGTGCAAGAACGGGGTTCTCCCAGACAGAAGATTCGCCCCATGCTACAACAGGTCTACCAGAAGATGATCCTGGAGCAGAAGGCCCCGGAAGAGGGGGTGGGAAGAGTCTGGAGACTGTCTAGGAGAGAGAAGATACTACAGCCTGGTGAGGTGACCTGTCTTCAGGCTACAGTAAAACTCTCCTGGGAGCAGCCCGGTCCCTTTGTGGTCGTGGAACCAGACCCCGCCAATGCTCACCAAGGATTGGAAGTACTCCCTGAAGTGGTCCCGTTGAGGGCACTGGAGAAAGCAAAGGGACAGATTCCAGTAAGTGTCAGAAATGTCACAAATTCTCCTGTGAAGTTCCCAGCCCGGGTGCTATTGGGCAAGGTAAACCCTGCTACCCCAGTGACCCTGTCTGAATTGAAGTCAAAAGATGGAGAAGCCACCTTGGAAGAGCTCTGCCTTGAAGATACAGCCTTGCCACAGAAATGGAAGGAGAGAGCCAAGGCTCAGCTGACTCGGTGGAGGAGAATATTCTCTGAAGATGAGTTGTATGTGGGGTGTGCGAGAAGTGCCACCCATAAAATCCGTCTTCAAGAAGACAAGCCCTTTCAGGAGGGGGTCCGAAGAGTTCCACTGGCTGATCTGGAAGATTTGCGGGAGCAGTTGGCAGAGCTGAAGAGGACAGGGGTCATTAAAGAGTCCAGAAGTCCATATGCCTCCCCCATTGTGGTGGTAAGGAAGAAAAACGGGTCGCTGAGACTCTGCATAGACTATAGAACTCTTAACCGGAGGACCATTCCTGACCAGTATACTACCCCCAGGATAGAAGATGCTTTGCAGAGTCTGTCTGGGGCCAAGTGGTTCAGCGTCATGGACCTGAAGAGTGGGTATTATCAAATCCCCATGCACCCTGAAGATAAGGAGAAGACGGCCTTCATCACCCCAGTGGGATTCTATAAATTTAATAGGATGCCCCAAGGCCTGTCAGGAGCCCCTGCTACCTTCCAGAGGTTGATGGAGAAGACCGTTGGGGACATGAATCTGATCGAAGTCCTGGTGTACCTAGACAACATTATTGTCTTTGGGAAGACTCTGGAAGAGCATGAAGAAAGATTGGAGAAGGCCCTGAAACGAGTCAGTGAGGAGGGACTGAAACTTTCCAGAGAAAAATGCCAGTTCTATCAATCCTCGGTCCACTATCTGGGGCACGTAGTATCTGCTGAAGGAGTATCTACAGACCCTGATAAACTGGAGGCAGTCACCTCCTGGCCCCGACCAACTACAGTGACTGAGCTCAGGTCCTTCTTAGGCTTCTGTTCCTACTACCATAGATTTGTGGAGGTATTTGCAAAAATTGCCAGACCCCTAAATGAGTTACTGAAGACGGAAGGAGAGGAAGATGATACTGGTCCCAGGAAGCCTGGAGAGTCTGTGGAAGACCAGTGGACAGGGGAGTGCGAGGAAGCTTTCCAGATGTTAAAGAAGAGTCTTACCACCGCAACAGTCCTGGCCTATGCTGATCCCAAGAAGCCTTATGAACTGCATGTAGATGGCAGCCATGATGGCCTAGGAGGGGTGCTATATCAAGAATATGAGGGGCAGTTGCGCCCAGTTGCCTATGTTAGCAGAAGTTTGGCACCCACTGAAAAGAACTACCGAACCCACAAGTTGGAGTTCCTGGCCCTAAAGTGGGCAGTCGTGGATAAACTCAGAGATTACCTGTATGAAGCTGACTTCACAGTAAAGACTGACAATAATCCACTCACCTATCTCTTCACCATGGCCAAGCTGGACGCCACTGGTCACCGTTGGTTGGCCGCCCTGGCCGGGTTCAACTTCAGCCTGAAGTATAGGCCGGGAGCAGGAAACCGTGATGCGGACGCACTGTCCAGAAGAGGCCATACACCCACGCACTGTCCAGAAGATTGGACCTAGGTCACCCCAGATGGGGTATGGGTCCTGTGTCAAGGAGTACAACTTCAAGCTAGTGGTGGGTCAAGGGCTGAAGAAATCTGTGTTTCTGCCGTGGGGGTGCCTAAGTGTTACTGCAATGTGACCCAAGTGGGAGAGGATGATCTACCCAAATTGTCCAAGAAGGACTTGAGGAAAGACCAGCTGGAAGACCCTTGGGGAAGATTAGCATTGGAGACCTTGGAAGACCAGGATCCAGGAAGACTTCTGAAGGACCCTTCAAAGGTGGCCCGGTTGGTCCACAAGGAATGGGACAAGTTGCAGGTTCATCAAGGAGTGGTCTACCGAAGGGGCCCCTCTGATGATCTGGAAGATAAGTGGCAGCTATTTCTGCCGGAAAAGTACAGAAGAACCGTCTTAGCTGCCTTACATGATGATCATGGCCACTTGGGGGCTGAACGAACATTCCAACTTGTAAGGGATAGGTTCTATTGGCCTTGTATGCGGGCTGAAGTGGAAGAATACTGCCACTCCTGTGCACGCTGTATCCAAAGGAAGACATTGCCACGTCAAGCTGCCCCAATGGGCCATCTGCAGAGTCAAGGACCCTTGGACTTGGTGTGCATTGTCTTTCTCTGTCTTGAACCTGACTTAAGTGGACAAGGAAATGTTCTGGTGATAACCGACCATTTCACCCGTTTTGCCCAAGCTTTTCCAGCCAAAGACCAGAAGGCCTCCACTGTAGCTAAAATCTTAGTGAAGAAATACTTTGTGCACTACAGACTGCCACAACGCTTACACTCTAACCAAGGGAGAGACTTTGAGAGTCGATTGATCAAGAAACTGTTAGACTCTTTGGGTATCAAGAAAACCCGCACCACCCATTATCACCCTCAGGGTGACGCTCAGCCGGAGCGTTTCAACAGGACTCTATTAAATATGTTGGGGACTCTGAGTAGTGAGCAGAAGCAGCACTGGAGCAAGCATATAGCGGCCATCGTACACGCCTACAATAGTACCACTAGCGATGCCACAAGGTACTCTCCATATCGCCTTATGTTTGGCAGGGAAGCAAGACTGCCTGTGGATCTGGCATTCGGCATATCCACGGATCGCACTTCAGCCACCTCACACAAGGGCTACGTTGACAGACTGAGGAGGAGTTTGAAGTTGGCTTTTGAACAGGCTCAAGTGGCCTCAGAACAAAGAGGAGCCCGGAACAAGAGGAACTTTGACCTCAAGGTTCGAATCCAGGACCTCCAGCCAGGGGACCGAGTGCTGCTGCACAACCTAGGAGTTCCAGGGAAGCATAAGTTAGCAGACAGATGGAGACCTGAACCTTATGTGATCTGTAAGAAGTTACCAGATTTGCTGGTGTATCAGCTAAAACCAGAAGGGAAGGTAGGGCCACTGAAGACATGGCACAGAAACCATTTACTCCCACTTTCGGAAGCGATCCAGATACCTTCTGTAGAAGATTCCAGTGAACCATCCTCAAGTTTGGAGACACCTAGGCCAAACACTCGGTCTCTGGTCTCTCAGTCTAGAGAAGCAGATGCCTCGGATCAGAGTTTGGAAGAAGAGCTTGGATGGTTGTGGCCTTCTCAGACCCCAGAACCTATGTCTATAGATCTTCCACCATCTGAAGGCACTGTGGATAGTACATTGAATGTGGAAGCCACTGAGTTTGTTCCGTCTAGTCCTCTGGTTGAAGAGTGGGAAGATGCCACATGATCACCTTCTAGTGATCATCAAGATTACTCCTCACATCTGCCTACACCTGACTTGGATGTACCAGAAGTATTGGAGCCCCGTGTACCCACTCTAGAGGAAGACACAGTGAGGGATGTAACAGTCACCCCAAGAGAACAAAGGGCAAAAAGAGTTATTCGCCCTCCTCGGAAGTAAACCTACACCCAGATGGGGGGAAGTTCTGAGGATACAGTAACCACTGCTAGAAGGACTTTGCCAACACCTGATCCTTCTGCTGTGCATTTGGTGGAAGGCAACCCCAGCTCTCTCTCTGGCACAGTTAGACAGGTCAACCCCTTTGATGTAACCAGTGGGCAGGACAAACTCCCTTTCCCATTCTGGTGGGAGTTTCCTCTGCCAACTTCTCTAGCTGCCCTTAATGAGTTTGTGTTTTCCTACTGTTGATACTGTCTTTGAGGGACCAAAGATTTCAAGTGGGGGGAGTGTGTAGCGGGGTGTCGTTTTACCCGCAGGACTACATTTCCCGGGATGCTTTGCGGCACCCAGGGTGCCATTTCCCACGCAAGGACTGCTGGGGTGGACTTTAAAAGAGAAGGGCGGGTCTCGGGTCTTTCTCTTGGAACGCTGCCCTCCTTGCAAGAGGATCTCCTGCACTCACCTGCTGCATGCTAGGCCTGAAGCCTGGGTCTCGCGTTCCTGTTCCAGAGAGCTTCTGTTCCGCTGGGGAGTCGGCAGAACATCCGATCCACCTGAGGTGCCATCATCTTCTGAAGGAACAAAGACTCAGTGCATCACGGACCACTGTGACGCCACTCACAGTAGCGGAGGAACCGGACAGGAATCGGTCTGGTTAGGGTGAGAGAGCGTCTGCTCGGAACCTTAAATAAATACCTTTACCTAGACCTTCCATTGAACATAGTTATACTTTGGAGAGACTGTTGTCCTGAACTGAGTTTGCCAGTCTCTCCGGTTTGCCAAGTCAGCGGTTATTCACAAACCCCCCCCTCTTATTGGATTACAATTTGTTTCTCTATGTGCACCACCGACAGTTGCTAGCGAAGACTCTTCACCAAACTATACCCACAGTTATAGTCAGGCCTGACTGGGTAGTTAGGACATTCCTGGGCGCCATTTCTTTGCTCACGAGGGAGGACAGCTGCAGCGGGTTTGATATCGTTATTATTGCCTAATTGAGTATCATATGCATATGATGTGTACACCTTTAATGCAGGGATCTGCATAAGATATTGTACTCAAATTACTCTTTTATATTGTTGCTTACAGTAAACCTTTATAGTCAAGTAACGTGATTGTGAGTGTCCATTATTGTGCTGGTATACAAAGGGGGTTGTACTGTGTAATATATATGTATAGAGATAGTACAGTTATACCACTACTTTCCCTCTTTTCTAACTGTGTCACGAGAGAAGTCAGAGCCGATTGCCAGGGGTTGGTAGCAGTGCATTACAGGGGCCCAAGCAAATAAGCAGCCCTCTTATGCTGAGGGTATCGCTACACTTGATTCTGAGCATGCGCTGAGGGTATCGCTACACGTGGGGGCTCGGTCCGGGACCCGTGTATATTGCACGCTGCGATCAAGGCGGCCTGAATTACCAGCATGGACTCGCAGGCAGTAATAGAATGGTGCACAGAGGAGGGCGTGGATCCACTCCGGGCGGTAGCTATTGAGCTCCCGGGAGAGATCCGGGAGAAAGAAGAGATAAAGCAATTGTGACAGCAGGAAGGTAAAGTCACCTGGTTGCATCCAGGGGGGTAGATATATTTCGCCCAGATTCAGGCTTTACGCCGACTTATACAACTAGCTGGAGAGTTGTATAAGGCTAGTGGGCTCATGGATGACTCATACCTCTAGGGAGAGTGTGGGGCGTCGTGCAGACAGAGATGAGGAGACCAGCTGAACCTTGTCAGCTCATTTAGGCCTCTATAAGAACTCCCAGCTTCATTAGATGTTAGCTCATGCCTGGAACCAGACCTGTGTGGACTGTCTAGGGAGAGTGAACCCCTGTGCGGTGAGGCAAAGCCTGTGTGGCTATTTGTTTGGACTTTTACTAAACCAGGGACTTAGGGACTAGGACAGCACTAGGCTGATCCCAGTTGTTAGTTAGGAAACCTGTATGTTTAGTCAGAGGTCAACTTGACCAGGATTTATTTTGGTTATGTTTCTTTTGCTTTGCTGTGTTTTGTCACTGTAAATAGAAAATAAACCGCACCTTTTTTTGATTTTGAAAACCACAACCTCCGTTTGCTGGGCCTGTTTTGTGTGGGGAGCCCATCCCGGGGGTCACACACACCCGCTGCCGAGCTAACCCCCTCACAGTTGGTGGAGAACCAGTGGCAGTTTTTTTTAAGCCAGCATGGAGGAGATACTGAAGCAGCTGGCTCTAGCAAATGCCAATCAACAGCAGACAAATGCAGGTTTGCAAAGGAGCCTTGCAGCCCAGCAGCAGACAAACGCAACTTTGCAACAGAGTCTGGAGGCTCAGCAACGAGCCCAGCAGCAATCTGAGGCCCGCTTCATAGACCTGTTGCAGAAGCAAGAGCAGAGACTACAACAACAGATGGAAGCAGTAATGCAGCAACGTCCGCAGACCAGTGAGGAAAGCCGTCCCACTAATACCGCGTCCTTTGGGGTGAGTCGTTTATTGACAAAAATGACTGGAGAGGATGATCCAGAGGTATTTTTGACCACATTTGAAAGGACCGCTGAAAGAGAAAAGTGGCCTGAGGAGCAGTGGGCTGGACTGGTGGCTCCTCTGTTAACTGGTGAATCGCAGAAAGCTTACTATGACCTAGAGCCTAACCAAGCAAAAGACTATGTGATGCTAAAAGCTGAAATATTGGCAAGGCTGGGTGTCACCCAGGCTGTCCGGGCTCAGCGTGTGCATAACTGGACTTTCCAGCTTGGAAAACCCCCCAGGTCTCAAATGTATGATCTCATTCACCTGAGCAGAAAGTGGCTACAGCCAGAGACTTTGTCCGCACCAAAGATTGTGGAACGTGTTGTAATGGATCGGTTTTTGAGAGCTCTTCCTACTGCCATCCAAAAGTGGGTAAGCCATGGAGACCCAGAGACGGCCGATGGTCTTGTGGATCGTGTGGAGAAATACTTGGCTACAGAGAACCTGACGGCCTCTTCCAGAGACACTCGGACTTTCCACCCTAAGACCAGACCATCCCCAGGGGCGGATAAGAGGATTCCAAGGGGTGAGGGTGGAGAGAGTGAGAGGGTGGGAGCTCTACCCCAAGTTTGGCGAGAACAGCCTGGGAAATCAGCGGCTCAAGAGGCGGCAAGAAGGATCGTTTGCTACCGCTGCCGGCAAGCGGGACATATTGCAGCCAATTGCCCGGTTGTGGAGGAACCCATGCAGTGTGACTTTCTGACGGGCAGACGTCAGTCGCTGTGTGCGACAGTCGCATGCACTGCCATTCGAGGAACTGAGAAACATTTATGCAAAATGTGTGTTAATGGTAGAAATGTTGTGGTATTGCTGGATTCAGGTAGCCTTGTGACCCTGATAAAGGCTGAGTTAGTTAAAACAGAGGTCTCTGGGAATAGCAAGGTAGCTGTTATTTGTGTGCATGGGGACACCCGAGAGTATCCAGTGACTACAGTGTGTTTCGAGACCCCCAAAGGTACCCTCTCTCATCCAGTGGGCTTAGTATCTCAGTTACCGCATGACGCCATTGTGGGAAGGGATTTTCCGAAGTTCTGGGAACTGTGGGATGATCCTGAGCCCCTCACTGGTGCCCCTATGTACCAGGAATGTGATAGCCAGAACTCCCCTGAGAGTGGTGAGGACTCTCCGGAATTTCCCTTATCAGTATTGGCAGGGGAGACTCAAGAAACTGGAGAGGAGCCCACCTCCTCAGACGAAAACCTACCGTCTGTGGAGTTTTCTGATCTTGAGGTTCACAGGGAAAACTTTGCCACAGAACAGTTGAAAGACCCCGCCCTAATAAAGGCACGGGAAAACGTAGTGAAAATAGATGGTGAGTTAGTGAACCCAGATAATACCTGCACTTACCCATACTTCAGCGTAGAGAAGGACCTACTGTATCGGGTGGCAAAAAGGGCAGAAGAAACCGTTGAGCAGCTTGTGGTGCCCAAACCTTACAGGAAGTTGGTGTTGGAGTTGGCCCATGGGCACATTCTTGGAGGTCATCTGGGGACAGAGAAAACCCGAGAGAGGGTATTACAGAGATTCTATTGGCCGGGGGTGATGAAGGACGTAGAAAATTATTGTTCCTCCTGCCCTGTGTGTCAGAGGTTGGCCCCGATGCCACATTTCCGTAGCCCGCTGGTCCCTCTACCCATCATTGAGGTCCCGTTTGAGAGGATCGCCATGGATTTGGTAGGTCCTATAATCAAGTCCGCTAGGGGGCACCAGTACATATTAGTTATAATGGACTATGCCACCCGTTATCCAGAAGCGATCCCTCTCCGAAATACCTCGGCCAAAACCATAGCCAAAGAGCTATCTCTTGTTTTTAGCCGGGTGGGTATTTGTAAAGAACTGCTTACGGACCAAGGTACACCCTTTATGTCCCGGGTTATGAAAGAGCTGTGTAAATTGTTCAAAGTGACGCAATTGCGTACGTCTGTGTATCACCCCCAAACCGATGGGCTGGTTGAAAGATTCAACAAAACCCTAAAACAAATGTTGAAGAAAGTGGTGGATAGAGATGGAAAGGATTGGGACTGTTTACTTCCTTATTTGATGTTTGCTATTAGGGAGGTGCCCCAATCCTCTACGGGATTCTCCCCCTTTGAGTTACTGTATGGGAGACACCCAAGAGGGCTGTTGGATATTGCCAAGGAAACTTGGGAAAGTGAGAGTTCTCCCCACAGGAGTGTGATTGAGCATGTCGCCCTGATGCAAGATCGAATTGCACAGGTAATGCCCATCGTGAAGGAACATTTGGCCCAAGCGCAGTTGGCACAGCAGAGAGTGTACAACCGTGGAGCCAAGACCCGTACCTTTTCCCCGGGGGATAGGATATTGGTACTTGTCCCTACGGTTGAAAGTAAATTCCTTGCCAAATGGCAAGGCCCCTACGAGATAATGGAAAAAGTGAGCGAAGTGAATTACAAGGTCAGACAACCAGGAAGGCGAAAGCCCGAACAGATCTATCACGTTAATCTGTTGAAAGCCTGGAGGGATAGAGAGTCCCTAGTCGCAGACACTTGGTCACCAGCTCAAACTGGTTGCGTGATTCCTGAGGTTGGAATAGCAGCCACCTTGTCACAACCCCAACAACAGGAGGTTAAGGAGTTTGTGCTTCGCAACAAGGAGGTATTCTCTGAGCTGCCGGGACAAACATCTGGGGTAGAGCATGACATCATTACCCCGCCCGGTGAAAGGGTGAAGTTAAAACCCTATCGGATCCCAGAGGCTCGACGGGAGGCAATACGGGAGGAAGTACAGAAAATGCTGAACTTAGGGGTGATAGAGGAGTCCCAAAGTGATTGGTCTAGTCCCATCGTGTTGGTGCCTAAACCGGATGGGAGCTGGCGATTTTGTAACGATTTTCGTCAGTTGAACAAAGTTACAAAATTTGACACCTACCCCATGCCACGTATAGATGAGTTGATCGACCGGCTGGGAACAGCCCGATACATGACGACTCTTGACCTCACAAAAGGGTATTGGCAAATCCCCCTGGCCAAGTCGGCCAAAGAGAAAACCGCATTTGTAACCCCAGACGGGGCGTTCCAATATAAAAGAATGCCGTTCGGGTTACAGAATGCGCCGGCCACATTCCAGCGGAAAATGGACCAGATGCTGAGGCCCCATCGGAAGTATGCTGCGGCTTACCTGGATGACGTAATTGTCCATAGCACAGATTGGGCCTCACATCTGCCAAAAGTGCAAGCAGTCCTGGACTCTGTTCGGGAAGCGGGGTTTACGGCTAACCCCAAGAAGTGTACCATTGGGCAGGAGGAGGCCAAATATCTTGGGTACACCATTGGGAGGGGAGTAATAAAACCCCAACTCAACAAAGTCGAGGCCATCCAGAGTTGGCCACGTCCCAACAGCAAGAAGCAGGTACGAGCCTTTCTGGGAATCGCTGGGTATTATCGGCGATTCATTCCCCACTTTGCTTCTAAGGCTGTGCCCCTAACCAACCTGACGAAGGGGAAAGGGTCGGTCATGATTAAATGGACCCCCGAGGCTGAGGCAGCATTCCAATTCTTGAAACAAGCCTTATGTAGCCAGCCAGTGTTGTACTCACCCGACTTCTCTAAAGACTTTGTCGTACAAAGTGATGCGTCAGATGTGGGGTTAGGAGCAATATTGTCCCAGGTCTGGAACGGGGAAGAGCACCCAGTCATTTACCTCAGCAGGAAGTTGAAGTCCCATGAGGTAAATTACGCCACCGTTGAAAAGGAGTGTTTAGCGGTGAAGTGGGCTCTAGATTCCCTTCGGTACTACCTGCTAGGTAGGCACTTTGACATGGTTACGGATCACGCTCCGTTAAAGTGGATGGCTCAAAACAAGGAAACAAATAGAAGAGTGAATAGGTGGTTCCTGGCCCTCCAGGAATTCAACTTCACAGTAAAGCATCGCCCTGGCGTTCAAATGGGGAATGTGGATGCTTTGTCTCGAGTACATGAATGCCTGATTGCTGGTGTTCCAACCCCGAGGTTAAAACAAGAGGGGGGGGTATGTGACAGCAGGAAGGTAAAGTCACCTGGTTGCATCCAGGGGGGTAGATATATTTCGCCCAGATTCAGGCTTTACGCCGACTTATACAACTAGCTGGAGAGTTGTATAAGGCTAGTGGGCTCATGGATGACTCATACCTCTAGGGAGAGTGTGGGGCGTCGTGCAGACAGAGATGAGGAGACCAGCTGAACCTTGTCAGCTCATTTAGGCCTCTATAAGAACTCCCAGCTTCATTAGATGTTAGCTCATGCCTGGAACCAGACCTGTGTGGACTGTCTAGGGAGAGTGAACCCCTGTGCGGTGAGGCAAAGCCTGTGTGGCTATTTGTTTGGACTTTTACTAAACCAGGGACTTAGGGACTAGGACAGCACTAGGCTGATCCCAGTTGTTAGTTAGGAAACCTGTATGTTTAGTCAGAGGTCAACTTGACCAGGATTTATTTTGGTTATGTTTCTTTTGCTTTGCTGTGTTTTGTCACTGTAAATAGAAAATAAACCGCACCTTTTTTTTGATTTTGAAAACCACAACCTCCGTTTGCTGGGCCTGTTTTGTGTGGGGAGCCCATCCCGGGGGTCACACACACCCGCTGCCGAGCTAACCCCCTCACACAATGGATAATGTTAATATCTCCAAAATGGAAAGCATGGCCGGTAGATGTGAAGTCAAATGCCTCGGGGACATTTGCGCTAATAGAGTGGACAAGAGGAGTCCCAGAGGAGTTCAAAGGGCAAAGTATAAAAGACATAAATGACAGAATGTAATAATAATAAATAAGCAGCCCTCTTACGCTGAGGGTATCGCTACACTTGATTCTGAGCATGCGCATTTTTTTTCACGTCGTTAAAGCCCACACACGGCCGTTTTTCATGACGAGAAAAGCGACGATGTAAAAAACGACGTGAAAAATTAGAGCATGTTCCAATTTTTCTCGTCGTGATTCTCTGCATTTTTCTCTTCGGGAAAACTGCTGGAAAGCCCACACACGATCATTTTTAATGACCATTTAAAAAAATTTAATTTTCCTCGTCATTAAAAACGGTTGTGTGTACGCGGCATTAGGCACTGGTGCTGGTGCCACAGCACTGCAACCCCTCACAGATACTCTAGAAAATGGGAGAGAC
The DNA here is from genome assembly GCA_029206835.1 of Rana muscosa. Lineage (NCBI taxonomy): Eukaryota > Metazoa > Chordata > Amphibia > Anura > Ranidae > Rana > Rana muscosa. The sequence goes on from CM055118.1 coordinate 667,184,333, forward strand.
GGGAGAAAGGAAGCCGCTCAGGTGTGGAAGTCCCTGAAATTACCTCCTTCCAGCAACCAAGGGTGCAGGCAAATGCAAATGCAATTGAAAAAAGAAAGAAAGGTCTTCTGGACGCAGCACTCCGGTTAAAAAGCCTTTATTCCAAAAAAAGTGAGTAAGCACTTTAATAGTGTGAAACGCGTTAGCCAGATGTGATCAGTTTGCTGTGTTGTGCAGTGTGTTCTTGGTTTCCTGAACCTTTTTTTGGAATAAAGGCTTTTTAACCAGAGTGCTGCGTCCAGAAGACCTTTCTTTCTTTCTTCAATCACAGATACTCTAGTTGGAGCGCAGGAATGAGCCCTGCTGCAAAGTATTGCATTAAAAATTGTAATACACGCCCCTGTTAAACAGGGGCTGAAAAATTGGGCCTTAGCCACTGATGGCGGTGCCCAGAAACAAAAATGTTCTTACATGCTATTAGCATGATCATTGAGGAGGAAGAGAATAGTCACTCAGCATAACAGGATAGTCACTCTGCATCAGCATAGGCAGTCTTGAAGGGATCTGACATGTCAAAGGAAATTATTCTGTTACATCATTATCAGGTGCTTGGTAGCTGGTGGTGATCCAAGACTGATTCATTTTTATGAAGGTCAGTCGATCGACCGAGTGATCGGTTACAATGCCTCCAGCAGCACTGAATGTGCGTTCCGAAAGAACGCTGGATGCAGGACAGGCCAGTAGCTCAATTGCATACTGTGCAAGCTCTGGCCAGTGAGCCATCCTCAAAACCCAGAGGATTTTCGGTGGGAAATGTGTCCAAGTCTGATCTTGCCCCATGTAAACCAGACGCTGGCGATGGTTGCTGGAACCGATCATACCTTGGGGCTGCGGACTAAAAAATTGTCTGAACGCATCAATCAGACGGCCACCTTCTCCACTGCTCCTTCTTTGACTATACAAAGCCTCAGCAACACGTTGTCCAGGACCAGGAATTTGTAACCTCCCAGTCTCTGGGAATGCGTTGCACAGACCTTTCTGCAAGGCCACCCGAAGATGCTTCATCCTCTGCTCCCTCTGTGACGGCAAGATAAGGTCCGCAACCTTACCCTTGCAATGTGGATCAAGGAGGATTGCCAGCCAGTAATGATCCCTCTCCTTGATAGCATGAATACGAGGATCCTTCCGCAGGCTTTGCAGGATCAGGGAGGCAATGCAGCGTAGGTTTGCTGAGGCATTCGGTCCAGAGTCCTCTGGGTCACTCAGGATGACATGATCCGCAGCCACCTCCTCCCAGGCACGTGCAAGTCCATGGGTGTCTTGGGACTGTAATTGATCCCTTGAAGACTGCTGCTGATGCTGAGTGCTAGGCTCCACCTCCATGCTGACACAATCCTCCTCCTCCTCCTGCTCGTCCTCTTCCTGTGTGATAGGCGGGCCAGCAGGAACACTGTCTGGATAAAGGGGGCCTTGAGAGGTAAGGAAGTCCTCCCCTTCCTCCCTCTGTTCTGCCTCAAGTGCCCTGTCCATTATTCCACACAGCGTGTGCTCCAACAGGTGGACAAGAGGGACAGTGTCACTGATGCATGCACTGTCACTGCTCACCATCCTCGTGGCCTCCTCAAATGGTGCCAGGACAGTGCATGCATCCCTGATCATGGCCCACTAGCGTGTGGAAAAAACCCAAGCTCCCCTGACCCTGTCCTGGTGCCCATATTGCAACAGATACTCATTGATGGCCCTCTGCTGCATGTGCAGCCGCTGCAGCATGGCCAACGTAGAGTTCCACATGGTGGGCATGTCACAGATTAGTCGGTTTATGGGCAGGTTGTATTCCTTTTGCAGGTCAGCCAGCCGAGCACTGGCATTATATGACCGGCGGAAATGCCCACAGAGTTTCCTGGCCTGCTTCAGAACCTCCTGTAAGCCTGGGTACCTGCCCAAGAACCGCTGCACCACCAAGTTAAGGACGTGAGCCAAACAGGGCACATGGGTCAGTTGTCCCTGTCGGAGGGCGGAGAGGAGGTTGGTGCCATTGTCGCAAACCACCTTTCCTGGCTTAAGCTGGCGTGGCGACAACCACCTCTGAGCCTGCCCCTGCAGATCTGACATAATCTCTGCCCCAGTGTGGCTCCTGTCCCCCAAGCACAACAGCTCAAGCACCACATCTTTTTGCCTGCGTACTTGCGTAGCCTCTTGAACGCCTACGGAGCACTGCTGGTTCCGAGGACAAAGCAAAGGAAGAGGTCATGGAGGAAGAAGAGGAGGGGGTGGAGGAGAGAGGTGTGTCAGAATCACCAGTAATAGCATTTTGGAGGCGTGGTGGCAGAACAACCTCCAACACTACTGCACCTTGTCCTGCATTCTTACCAGCTGCCAGCAGTCACCCAATGCGCCGTGAAAGATAGGTAACGTCCCTGTCCATGCCTGCTGGACCATGAGTCAGCGGTAATATGCACCTTACCGCTGACCGCCCTGTCCAGCGAGGCCAAGACATTGCCTTCCACATGCCGGTAGAGAGCGGAATCGCCTTCCGTGAGAAAAAGTAGCGTTTGGGAACCTGCCACTGAGGAACCGCACTTCCACAAACTCACGAAAGGGGGCAGGGTCTACCAACTAAAAAGGCAGAAGTTGAAGTGCTAGCAATTTAGCCAAGCTAGCATTCAACCGCTGGGCATGTGGATGGCTGGGAGTGAACTTCTTTTGGCGGTGCAGCAGCTGGGGCAGGGAAATTTGCCTGGTACAATATGACGTCGGTGTACCGATAGCAGATTGCCCGCAAGTACTTGGCTGTGACACACCTAATTCTACACCTTCATTCCTCTCAGTGCAGGTTTCAGAGAGGACTGAAGGTATATTGGGGATGGAGATCCCTGCTGATGAGGAGCAAGGAGAGGTCCGCTTTGTTCTTTGGTGTGGATTTTATTTGTATGCTTGCCAACGGACTACATGGCAGGTCGACATATGTCTGGTCAAGTACGTGGTGCCCAAGCGGCTCATGTTTTGCCCACGCGAGATACGCATCAGACATATGTTGCAAATAGCAATGGTGCGATCTGCTGCACACATTTCAAAAAAGGCCCACACCTAAGAACTTTTGGAATAACGCACAGAGACAGCAGCGCCCTGAACATGCGGAACACTGCGGTGTGATGCAGTCGGTGTGCTGCCCTTAACCTGGCCCCTGGAGGGCATCCTGCCTCGTTGTAGATGTGCCTCCTCCTCCTCCTCCTCTCTCCTATCAGGCACCCACGTGGAGTCAGTGACCTCATCATCCCCTCCCTCCTCATCACTGGAGAAAATCTGGCAGTATGCTGCAGCTGGGGGAACATGACTGCCAGATTGCTGTCCTTGTTGGGCACCCCCTCTCTCTGGGCTCACGTTACTGCCTTCCTCTAGCTGGGTACCATCATCGGAGCCTTCAAAACGCTGGACATCCTCCTGGAGCATGTACCCAACACTGTGGTCAAACAGTTCGGGGGACTCCTCAGGAGGACATGGTGGGGCTAGGGAAGGAGTGACTGATGCCATTGAGCCGAGGGAAGAGGCCAGCTGCTTTTCCAGACAAAGTACCATGAGCCTGGGTGAGAGGGGATGAGGAGGATGAGGATGACTTGGTCATCCACTCTACCAAGTCTTCGGCATGTTGCGGCTCATCACGGCCAGCTGCTGAAAAGAAGGACAAGCGTGTCCCATGGCCACGTGCTGATGAGGATGCACCGTGTCCACAACCAGCACTGTTGCCTATAGACACAGAGCCTGCTTGCCCTCTTTTATTGGCTCGTGACTGTCTGCCTCTCCTTGTTTGCCTTCCAGACATACTAATGGCCTGCAGTGAGATGTAGCTGCACAAAGGTGGGATGTATATATATTTATATATCTATGCTGATTATACTGCAGCTAGAAGAATCAACTGTCTGCTGTGGTATTAGTTTGAGAACACCAGCAATTTTCTTCAGTTAGTTTTAGGTGCACACTGTGCAGAGGACACAGTACACTAACTGAAAATACAGCAGCTCCCTGCCTGTGGTATTGGTATGAGAACACCACCAATTGTATTCAGGTACCTTTAGGTGCACGCTGTGCAAAGGACACAGTACACTAAGTGAATATAATGCAGCTCCCTGCCTGTGGTATTGGTATGAGAACACCACCAATTGTATTCAGGTACCTTTAGGTGAACGCTGTGCAAAGGACACAGTACACTAAGTGAAAATAAAGCAGATCCCTGCCTGTGGTATTGGTATGAGAACACCACCAATTGTATTCAGGTACCTTGAGGTGAACGCTGTGCAAAGGACACAGTACACTAAGTGAAAATAAAGCAGATCCCTGCCTGTGGTATTGGTATGAGAACACCCCCAATTGTATCCAGGTACCTTTAGGTGAACGCTGTGCAAAAGATACGGTAGACTAAATTAAATCAATGCAGCTCCCTGCCTGTGGTTTTAGTATGAGAACACCACTAATTGTATTAAGGTACCTTTAGGTGAACGCTGTGCAAAGGACAGAAGTACACTAAATTAAATTAATGCAGCTCCCTGCCTGTGGTATTGGTATGAGAACACCACCAATTGTATTCAGGTACACGCTGTACAATTAACACAGTACACTAAGTGAAACACTGCAGCTAGCACAATCACCTGCCTGCCTGTGAGTATAGAGAATAACAGGAATGGATCTAGCTAAACTGAATACAGTGTGTAAATATATATACAACACCTCGGATGCATATATATCCTCTACACACTGTAACTGCAGCTAACTGACTCGCCTGCCTGCTCTATCTAACTTAAAATAAATGACACTGTCTCTCTCTGTCTTTAACCTCTCTCTTTAACCACCGCAACACACTACATAAGGCTGCCAGGAGGCGTCCTTATATAGTGTGGGGCGTGTACTAAACCCCCTGAGACATAATTGGCCAAAGCCACCCTGGCTTTGGCCAATTATGGCTCTCCGTTTTTTGCGCGCTGTGATTGGCCAAAGCATGCGGGTCTTAGTGCATGCTTGGCCAATCATCAGCCAGCAATGCACTGCGATGCCGCAGTGAATTATGGGCCGTGAGGCGCCACTGGAATTTGGTGCGAACGGCCCATAATGTTCGAAATTCGGCTAACAGCCGAACAGGCGATGTTCGAGTCGAACTCGAAGCTCATCCCTACCTGAAATCAGTCTGAGCTCTTTTTAAATTCTGTGTGCAGTCTAATGTCATGTACACACGATCGATTTTCTCGACGGTGAAAACACTGCAGAGAAAATTTACATAAAAAACGAGGATCGGCTTGGTCCCCTACACACGGCCGGTTTTCATGACATTTTTTCTTTTGGTCGTGAAAAACGACCGTGTGTAGGCTCCCTGGCAGTGTTTCTGCCACGGAAAATAATGCTGTGAATCACGACGAGAAAAATTAGAGCATGTTCTAATTTTTCTCGTCGTGATTCTTGACGTTTTTCTCGTCTGGAAAAATGCTGAAAAGCCCACACACGGGCGTTTTTCTCGTCAAAGAGAAAAAATTACATTTTTTCCGACGAGAAAAATGGTCGTGTGTACGCGGCATAAGCCTATGTTCACAATGCTCTTGTAGCAAAAAAATAAAAATTTCAGATGCATTTCCAGTGCGTTCTGGTTGCCTACATCTATGAAAAATTAACGTGTATCTAAAAAAGTGGAGAATTGTGTGGAAAGAATGGACTCTATAGGCACTACTATAGAAAAATATATGTTACATAGTTACATAGTTACATAGTTACATAGTTAGTCAGGTTGAAAAAAGACACAAGTCCATCCAGTTCAACCGTAAAAAATAAAAATAAAAAAATAAAAATAAACATATATCGTACAATCCCATATACCCAATTCTATACCCACAGTTGATCCAGAGGAAGGCAAAAAAAACCAGAAGAGCATTATCCAATTTGCTACAGCAGGGGAAAAAATTCCTTACTGATCCCCCGAGAGGCAATCGGATATTCCCTGGATCAACTTTACCTATAAATGTCAGTACCCAGTTATATTATGTACATTTAAGAAAGAATCCAGGCCCTTCTTAAAGCAATCTACTGAGCTGGCCAGAACCACCTCTGCAGGGAGTCTATTCCACATTTTCACAGCTCTTACTGTGAAAAAACCTTTCCGTATTTGGAGGTGAAATCTCTTTTCCTCTAGACGCAAAGAGTGCCCCCTTGTCCTTTGTGTTGACCGTAAAGTGAATAACTGAACACCAAGTTCACTATATGGACCCCTTATATATTTGTACATGTTGATCATATCCCCCCTTAATCTCCTCTTCTCAAGAGAGAATAAATTCAGTTCCTCTAATCTCTCCTCATAGCTGAGCTCCTCCATGCCTCTTATCAGTTTGGTTGCCCTTCTCTGCACTTTCTCCAGTTCCCCAATATCCTTTTTGAGAACTGGGGCCCAAAACTGAACTGCATATTCCAGATGAGGTCTTACTAATGATTTGAACAGGGGCAAAATGATATCTCTCTCTCTGGAGACCATACCTCTCTTAATACAAGAAAGGACTTTGCTCGCTTTGGAAACCGCAGCTTGGCATTGCATGCCATTATTGAGCTTATGATCTACCAAAACCCCCAGATCCTTCTCCACTACGGATCCCCCCAGTTGTACTCCCCCTAGTATGTATGATGCATTCATATTATTAGCCCCCAAGTGCATAACTTTACATTTATCAACATTAAACCTCATCTGCCACATAGTCGCCCAATTAGACAGAGCATTGAGGTCGGCTTGTAAATTGGCGACATCCTGTAAGGACGTTATTCCACTGCATAGCTTGGTGTCATCTGCAAAGACAGAAATGTTACTTTTGATCTCAGACCCAATATCATTTATAAACATATTAAAAAGTAAGGGTCCCAGCACTGAACCTTGGGGTACACCACTGATAACCTTGGACCATTCAGAGTAAGAATCATTAACCACTACTCTCTGAATTCTGTCTTTTAGCCAGTTTTCTATCCATTTACAAACTGATATTTCCAATCCTGTAGACTTTACCTTACACATGAGCCGTGTGTGGGGAACTGTATCGAACGCTTTTGCAAAATCCAAGTATACCACGTCCACTGCCACCCCTCTGTCCAAGGTCTTACTTACCTCTTCATAAAAAGAAATCAGGTTTGTTTGACAACTTCTGTCTTTCATGAATCCATGCTGTCTGTTGCTTAAATAGTTTTTTTCCAGCAAGAACTCATCTATGTGGTCTTTTATTAATCTCTCCAGTATTTTCCCAACTATAGAAGTTAAACTAACAGGTCTATAGTTACTTGGTAAACACTTAATTCCCTTTTTAAATATAGGCACCACATTGGCCCTGCGCCAATCCAGTGGTACTATTCCTGTCATTAATGAGTCCCTAAAAATTAAATACAATGGCTTTGAAATTACAGAGCTCAATTCTTTTAGGATCCGTGGGTGTATGCCATCTGGTCCAGGTGCTTTATCCACCTTTATTCCATCTAAATATTTCTGGACCATATCACTTTTGAGCCATTGTGGATTTGGGGCTGTGTCACTACCACCCCCATTTTGGACATGAGCTCCCCCATGCTCCTTTGTATACACAGAACTGAAGAAAGTATTTAATAAATTAGCCTTCTCTTTGTCCCCAGTCACCCACTCTAGATTATTTTGTAAAGGGCCTACATGCTCAGACTTGACCTTTTTACTATTAATATATTTGAAGAATTTTTTGGGGTTTGTCCTACTGTCTTTTGCAATCTGTCGTTCATTTTGAATTTTTGCATCCTTGATTTCCTTTTTACATATCCTGTTATATTCTTTGTAACATTTAAATGACACTAGTGTTCCCTCATTTTTATATTTTTTAAAAGCTCTTTTCTTATAGTTTATAGCTTTTTTAACTTTGTCAGTGAGCCACATAGGTTTTATTTTTAGCCTTTTAAACTTATTGCCCATGGGAATATACTTTGCAGTGAGTTCCCAAACAGTCTTTTTGAAGAATTCCCATTTCTGTTCTGTGCCCATGGATGCCAATATTCCTTCCCAGTCTAAGTCCTGGAGAGCAGCACTCATCCTTGGAAAATTTGCTCTCTTGAAATTAAGTGTTTTTATCTTTCCTGTATGTGATTTTTGCTTACAACTAACATCAAATGAAATCATGTTATGGTCACTGCTACCCAGGTGTTCCTTTATCTGAACATTAGTAATACGCTCTGCATGGTTTGAGATTACCAGGTCCAACAGAGCATCATTCCTAGTTGGGGCCTCAATAAACTGGACCATAAAATTGTCCTGCAATAGGTTTATAAATTTTTGCCCTTTAACTGTCCCAGCAGTTCCATTACTCCAGTCAATTTCTGGGTAGTTAAAATCCCCCATTATTATCACCGTCCCAGCCCTTGCAGCCCTTTCCATCTGTGCAAGGAGCTGAGTCTCTAACTCCTCATTAACATTGGGTGGTCTATAACAAACTCCAATGATTAGCTTTGAACTACGCACATCTGTATGCAGTCCTACCCATAATGCTTCAGACTCATCACACTCTCCATCCACCAGGTCCTCTTTCACACTCGCTTTGAGATCACTTCTCACATAGAGACAGACCCCTCCACCCTTCCTTTTTACCCTGTCTTTCCGAAAGAGTGCATAGCCAGGAATATTAATAGCCCAGTCGTGTGAGGAATGAAGCCAAGTTTCAGCAATACCGATTACATCATAGCTCTCCTCATGCACCAGAGCTTCCAACTCACCTATTTTGCTTGGCAGACTTCTGGCGTTGGTGAACAGACATTTTAATGCATTAATATTATTTGACCGGTCACATACTATCCTCTTGGGTGTTCCCAGATTGCAACTAGGACTTGCTACTATACTTACCTTGGGTTTATGTTCTTTGGTTACCCTACCACTAATGCCCCTAATACTACCCTTTAGAATATGTTCCCCGCTGACTCTCACTATCTCTGGACCCTCCCCCCTGTCACCTAGTTTAAAAACCCCTCTAACTTTTTGGCCATCCTTATTCCCAGCTGATCTGCACCCATCTGATCTGTTTTAATATATTATAAAAATTACATACATATGAAACACAATTGATTAGAAAAATATATAAGAGAAGAAAAAAAGGAAGAGGACAATGAAACTGGTAACCCGTGAGTACAACCACAGGGGAACACTCAATACTATTTGTCGCTGGATGCGGGGGTGAACATGCTGGAATGCCCACGCTGGACTTGTTAGGAGGTGTTTCCCAAGTAGGTGTTCACCGGGTTCCTGAAAGAATTTAAAAGATGCTCGACATGTTTTGCGATTTTGATAGGATCGCTTCTTCAGGAGCTTCTAAATTTAATGAAAAAACATACATTATAGTACATAAAGAAATTATATATCAAAAATATGTGTATATACATATGTATGATATGATACAATGCAGATTTATATATTATACCGGACTGTCAAAGGTTGCAGCCTATGACACTCACCAGATAAATGTTTTGTGTTTCAAAATGTCGGGTACGCTTGCCTCACCGCCTAACAGCTCCTCTGGGAGACGTATCCACCCATTGGTAACTGTCAGTTCTCAAACAATCTTGTTCTGCTAGACTCGATCACAAGAGGTAGGTATGATGGGGAATAGGGGAATGCACCAGGAAACTAGAATATACCAAGCATATAATAAACCTAGTTAGTAATAATTAGAACTGTCTACGAGTAAAAAACTATGGTATTTGAACAACTTATAAGTACCGTGAGTTTGATGGTATACAGGCACAGGGAGAATGTTCTCAGCTGCTGCGGGCCCAATTAATAAATGCAGGTGCCCGATCTAAAAAATATATAAACATACAAAAGGTATCCTTTAGGGGAAAGTAAACTATATTAGGTGTCGCCTTAAAGGGGTTGTAAAGGTTCATTTGTGATTCAATTGTGTTTCATATGTATGTCATTTTTATAATATATTAAAACAACATATATTTTTCTATAGTAGTGCCTATAGAGTCCATTCTTTCCACACAATTCTCCACTAGTCAATAGGATGTGGCACTTTTATTATTAAGGGTGATAGATTACCACCCAAGGGCAACAAGTAATCAATTTCTAAATGTATCTAAAAAAAACGCACCAAAAATGCAAACACCGTGCATTTTTGATGCATTTTTGCAGCTGTAGCAAGGTTCCCATTTTTCCTATGTAGATACAGACTACAGCTGACAAACTAGAAGGAACTTAGCTCCCTCCGGTGTTCAATCTTTATATTGCATCTACTTATTGTTTTTAATAATATCAAAGCAAGGCATGCTGGAACTCGTAGTACAGGGAGGAAGAGACTCCATTTGCCACGGGTAGTAAATAGACTATAGTACCCACAGTGCAGCTGTACTCCCAACGTGCATTGCCTCGTCGCTTGGCCTTCTGGGACTGCTTACTTAAAGGAGGGGAGGAGCTATGGAAGGTCTCGCTGGACATCGTCCTGCTAGCAAGTGGAGCGTCTGAGAGGCCTGCTGTGTGTGTGTGTAGGCCCTCATAACCTGGGCCTACTGTCTTCAGAGAGGCCTGTCTGCTAAAGAGAGAAGAATTCTCCTTTGGGAAGCCCAGCTGACATTCCAAGGTGTCCAGATATCTCCACCTACAGACGTCTCGTGTGGTGGAGTGAGGGACGGAAGACCGGGACAGCAGAGAGATCGTGTATCGGAGCATCAGCAACAGAACCTGCAAGGTGGAATAGGCCTATTCGGGTGAGCGGCACCTGCCCAGGATATCATTAACTACTTGATAGGCCTGTGACTGTTAAGGCCCATCATCACTAGAATAGTGTGCCACGCACCAGAACTTAGTGAATTGTGTGATAGTGCGCAGTTTAAAGTTGGCGTTTGCACCGCCTAAGAGTTACACACTCCCAAAAGCATTGCGGGAGTCCAGTTTTCTCTTCAATACCCATTGGATTACAATTTGTATGTGCACCAACGTTTTGCTAGCGAAGACTCCTACCACTGAGGAACTTGTACATTAAATTTAGTCAGGCCTGACTATAACTGACAGTGACGGGACACGGGTGGTATTGCCCACTAGGGGAGCTCGCGAGCATATAGTTCAGCCACATAATTAGACATTAATACTGAAAGTTAAGATATACTGTATATAATAGTAACTATTTATTTTATTATTGACTCTCGCAGGGCCCTGCAGAGTCAACTGTATGTATAACCTTGTTTTCCCTTTATATCTTACCAAGTAAAGTTCACCCTTGGTTAAGTGCAAACCTGTGTGCAGTTTCTCTGTTACCCTGTGGAACAAGTGGCCATTTCAAGGTAACAATTTATATTGCAATTGTACTGTGGTGTGATTTTATTGTGTTCCTCATCAACCAGTGGGTTCCACAATATCTGTTGTGAGGGGGTTAGCTCGGCAGCGGGTGTGTGTGACCCCCGAGATGGGCTCCCCACACAAAAACAGGCCCAGCAAACGGAGGTTGTGGTTTTCAAAATCAAAAAGGTGCGGTTTATTTTCTATTTACAGTGACAAAACACAGCAAAGCAAAAGAAACATAAACAAAATAAATCCTGGTCAACTTGACCTCTGACTAAACATACAGGTTTCCTAACTAACAACTGGGATCAGCCTAGTGCTGTCCTAGTCCCTAAGTCCCTGGTTTTAAATGTCCAAGCAAATAGCCACACAGGCTTTGTCTCACCGCACAGGGGTTCACTCTCCCTAGACAGTCCACACAGGTCTGGTTCCAGGCATGAGCAAACACCTAATGAATCTGGGAGTTTTTATAGAGGCCTAAATGAGCTGACAAGCTTCAGCTGGCCTCATCAACTCCCTGTCTGTACGACGCCCCACACTCTCCCTAGAGGTATGAGTCATCCATGAGCCCACTAGCCTTATACAACTCTCCACCTAGTTGTATAAGTCGGCGTAAAGCCTGAATCTGGGCGAAATATATCTACCCCCCTGGATGCAACCAGGTGACTTTACCTTCCTGCTGTCACATACCCCCCCCTCTTGTTTTAACCTCGGGGTTGGAACACCAGCAATCAGGCATTCATGTACTCGAGACAAAGCATCCACATTCCCCATTTGAACGCCAGGGCGATGCTTTACTGTGAAGTTGAATTCCTGGAGGGCCAGGAACCACCTATTCACTCTTCTATTTGTTTCCTTGTTTTGAGCCATCCACTTTAACGGAGCGTGATCCGTAACCATGTCAAAGTGCCTACCTAGCAGGTAGTACCGAAGGGAATCTAGAGCCCACTTCACCGCTAAACACTCCTTTTCAACGGTGGCGTAATTTACCTCATGGGACTTCAACTTCCTGCTGAGGTAAATGACTGGGTGCTCTTCCCCGTTCCAGACCTGGGACAATACTGCTCCTAACCCCACATCTGGCGCATCACTTTGTACGACAAAGTCTTTAGAGAAGTCGGGTGAGTACAACACTGGCTGGCTACATAAGGCTTGTTTCAAGAATTGGAATGCTGCCTCAGCCTCGGGGGTCCATTTAATCATGACCGACCCTTTCCCCTTCGTCAGGTTGGTTAGGGGCACAGCCTTAGAAGCAAAGTGGGGAATGAATCGCCGATAATACCCAGCGATTCCCAGAAAGGCTCGTACCTGCTTCTTGCTGTTGGGACGTGGCCAACTCTGGATGGCCTCGACTTTGTTGAGTTGGGGTTTTATTACTCCCCTCCCAATGGTGTACCCAAGATATTTGGCCTCCTCCTGCCCAATGGTACACTTCTTGGGGTTAGCCGTAAACCCCGCTTCCCGAACAGAGTCCAGGACTGCTTGCACTTTTGGCAGATGTGAGGCCCAATCTGTGCTATGGACAATTATGTCATCCAGGTAAGCCGCAGCATACTTCCGATGGGGCCTCAGCATCTGGTCCATTTTCCGCTGGAATGTGGCCGGCGCATTCTGTAACCCGAACGGCATTCTTTTATATTGGAACGCCCCGTCTGGGGTTACAAATGCGGTTTTCTCTTTGGCCGACTTGGCCAGGGGGATTTGCCAATACCCTTTTGTGAGGTCAAGAGTCGTCATGTATCGGGCTGTTCCCAGCCGGTCGATCAACTCATCTATACGTGGCATGGGGTAGGTGTCAAATTTTGTAACTTTGTTCAACTGACGAAAATCGTTACAAAATCGCCAGCTCCCATCCGGTTTAGGCACCAACACAATGGGACTAGACCAATCACTTTGGGACTCCTCTATCACCCCTAAGTTCAGCATTTTCTGTACTTCCTCCCGTATTGCCTCCCGTCGGGCCTCTGGGATCCGATAGGGTTTTAACTTCACCCTTTCACCGGGCGGGGTAATGATGTCATGCTCTACCCCAGATGTTTGTCCCGGCAGCTCAGAGAATACCTCCTTGTTGCGAAGCACAAACTCCTTAACCTCCTGTTGTTGGGGTTGTGACAAGGTGGCTGCTATTCCAACCTCAGGAATCACGCAACCAGTTTGAGCTGGTGACCAAGTGTCTGCGACTAGGGACTCTCTATCCCTCCAGGCTTTCAACAGATTAACGTGATAGATCTGTTCGGGCTTTCGCCTTCCTGGTTGTCTGACCTTGTAATTCACTTCGCTCACTTTTTCCATTATCTCGTAGGGGCCTTGCCATTTGGCAAGGCATTTACTTTCAACCGTAGGGACAAGTACCAGTATCCTATCCCCCGGGGAAAAGGTACGGGTCTTGGCTCCACGGTTGTACACTCTCTGCTGTGCTAACTGCGCTTGGGCCAAATGTTCCTTCACGATGGGCATTACCTGTGCAATTCGGTCTTGCATCAGGGCGACATGCTCAATCACACTCCTGTGGGGAGAACTCTCACTTTCCCAAGTTTCCTTGGCAATATCCAACAGCCCTCTTGGGTGTCTCCCATACAGTAACTCAAAGGGGGAGAATCCCGTAGAGGATTGGGGCACCTCCCTAATAGCAAACATCAGATAAGGAAGTAGACAGTCCCAATCCTTTCCATCTCTATCCACCACTTTCTTCAACATTTGTTTTAGGGTTTTGTTGAACCTTTCAACCAGCCCATCGGTTTGGGGGTGATACACAGATGTACGTAATTGCGTCACTTTGAACAATTTACACAGCTCCTTCATAACCCGGGACATAAAGGGTGTACCTTGGTCCGTAAGCAGTTCTTTACAAATACCCACCCGGCTAAACACAAGAGATAGCTCTTTGGCTATGGTTTTGGCCGAGGTATTTCGGAGAGGGATCGCTTCTGGATAACGGGTGGCATAGTCCATTATAACTAATATGTACTGGTGCCCCCTAGCGGACTTGATTATAGGACCTACCAAATCCATGGCGATCCTCTCAAACGGGACCTCAATGATGGGTAGAGGGACCAGCGGGCTACGGAAATGTGGCATCGGGGCCGACTTCTGACACACAGGGCAGGAGGAACAATAATTTTCTATGTCCTTCATCACCCCCGGCCAATAGAATCTCTGTAATACCCTCTCTCGGGTTTTCTCTGTCCCCAGATGACCTCCAAGAATGTGCCCATGGGCCAACTCCAACACCAACTTCCTGTAAGGTTTGGGCACCACAAGCTGCTCAACGGTTTCTTCTGCCCTTTTTGCCACCCGATACAGTAGGTCCTTCTCTACGCTGAAGTATGGGTAAGTGCAGGTATTATCTGGGTTCACTAACTCGCCATCTATTTTCACTACGTTTTCCCGTGCCTTTATTAGGGCGGGGTCTTTCAACTGTTCTGTGGCAAAGTTTTCCCTGTGAACCTCAAGATCAGAAAACTCCACAGACGGTAGGTTTTCGTCTGAGGAGGTGGGCTCCTCTCCAGTTTCTTGAGTCTCCCCTGCCAATACTGATAAGGGAAATTCCAGAGAGTCCTCACCACTCTCAGGGGAGTTCTGGCTATCACATTCCTGGTACATAGGGGCACCAGTGGGGGGCTCAGGATCATCCCACAGTTCCCAGAACTTCGGAAAATCCCTTCCCACAATGGCGTCATGCGGTAACTGAGATACTAAGCCCACTGGATGAGAGAGGGTACCTTTGGGGGTCTCGAAACACACTGTAGTCACTGGATACTCTCGGGTGTCCCCATGCACACAAATAACAGCTACCTTGCTATTCCCAGAGACCTCTGTTTTAACTAACTCAGCCTTTATCAGGGTCACAAGGCTACCTGAATCCAACAATACCACAACATTTCTACCATTAACACACATTTTGCATAAATGTTTCTCAGTTCCTCGAATGGCAGTGCATGCGACTGTCGCACACAGCGACTGACGTCTGCCCGTCAGAAAGTCACACTGCATGGGTTCCTCCACAACCGGGCAATTGGCTGCAATATGTCCCGCTTGCCGGCAGCGGTAGCAAACGATCCTTCTTGCGGCCTCTTGAGCCGCTGATTTCCCAGGCTGTTCTCGCCAAACTTGGGGTAGAGCTCCCACCCTCTCACTCTCTCCACCCTCACCCCTTGGAATCCTCTTATCCGCCCCTGGGGATGGTCTGGTCTTAGGGTGGAAAGTCCGAGTGTCTCTGGAAGAGGCCGTCAGGTTCTCTGTAGCCAAGTATTTCTCCACACGATCCACAAGACCATCGGCTGTCTCTGGGTCTCCATGGCTTACCCACTTTTGGATGGCAGTAGGAAGAGCTCTCAAAAACCGATCCATTACAACACGTTCCACAATCTTTGGTGCGGACAAAGTCTCTGGCTGTAGCCACTTTCTGCTCAGGTGAATGAGATCATACATTTGAGACCTGGGGGGTTTTCCAAGCTGGAAAGTCCAGTTATGCACACGCTGAGCCTGGACAGCCTGGGTGACACCCAGCCTTGCCAATATTTCAGCTTTTAGCATCACATAGTCTTTTGCTTGGTTAGGCTCTAGGTCATAGTAAGCTTTCTGCGATTCACCAGTTAACAGAGGAGCCACCAGTCCAGCCCACTGCTCCTCAGGCCACTTTTCTCTTTCAGCGGTCCTTTCAAATGTGGTCAAAAATACCTCTGGATCATCCTCTCCAGTCATTTTTGTCAATAAACGACTCACCCCAAAGGACGCGGTATTAGTGGGACGGCTTTCCTCACTGGTCTGCGGACGTTGCTGCATTACTGCTTCCATCTGTTGTTGTAGTCTCTGCTCTTGCTTCTGCAACAGGTCTATGAAGCGGTCCTCAGATTGCTGCTGGGCTTGTTGCTGAGCCTCCAGACTCTGTTGCAAAGTTGTGTTTGTCTGCTGCTGGGCTGCAAGGCTCTGTTGATGAGCTTGCTGCTGGGCTGCGAAGTTCTTTTGCAAACCTGCATTTGTCTGCTGTTGATTGGCATTTGCTAGAGCCAGCTGCTTCAGTATCTCCTCCATGCTGGCTTAAAAAAAAAACTGCCACTGGTTCTCCACCAACTGTGAGGGGGTTAGCTCGGCAGCGGGTGTGTGTGACCCCCGAGATGGGCTCCCCACACAAAAACAGGCCCAGCAAACGGAGGTTGTGGTTTTCAAAATCAAAAAGGTGCGGTTTATTTTCTATTTACAGTGACAAAACACAGCAAAGCAAAAGAAACATAAACAAAATAAATCCTGGTCAACTTGACCTCTGACTAAACATACAGGTTTCCTAACTAACAACTGGGATCAGCCTAGTGCTGTCCTAGTCCCTAAGTCCCTGGTTTTAAATGTCCAAGCAAATAGCCACACAGGCTTTGTCTCACCGCACAGGGGTTCACTCTCCCTAGACAGTCCACACAGGTCTGGTTCCAGGCATGAGCAAACACCTAATGAATCTGGGAGTTTTTATAGAGGCCTAAATGAGCTGACAAGCTTCAGCTGGCCTCATCAACTCCCTGTCTGTACGACGCCCCACACTCTCCCTAGAGGTATGAGTTATCCATGAGCCCACTAGCCTTATACAACTCTCCACCTAGTTGTATAAGTCGGCGTAAAGCCTGAATCTGGGCGAAATATATCTACCCCCCTGGATGCAACCAGTTGACTTTACCTTCCTGCTGTCACACTGTATATACCAGTTGTGCCAAGGGAGGGTTCGAGCCAATTCCAAGGGGTTGATAGGCAGAACGTAGACCCAAAACAAAACCAGCAGCTCCTACGGGGGTAGTGCTACACGTGAGGGCTCGTCCAGGATTTCTACGGTTCTGCAATCAACTCCCCCCTAGACAGAACCCTTGTCAGTACAACCATGGACCCTACTGCTGCAGCCCGGTGGTGTCTGGAGGAAAACATCCTTCCGGGCAATGGTCTAGTGATCAAAATCAAAAGAGAAGTCTGGACAGAGGAGCAGCTACTCCCAGTTTTGAGAACACTGTCCACAGACAGGAAACCATGGGTGATTGACATGAGAACAGACACCATCAACCCACACACCTATGCACTGTGTGAATGGAAGAAGGGAGTTTCAGACCACTTTAATGGCACTAGTATAAAGACTGCCAACCAAGTAGAATTCTTCCTGATACACCCAGAAGGACCCAGGGAAGGTCCCACCTCCACTAGGCAAGCAGGGCCCAGCACAGGGGCGGATGGCCAGAAAGAGAGTTCCGGTTCATCACCATTGACTTCCCTTGGGCCAGAGCTATGCGCTGTTCTCGGGGAAATTGTAGCTAAATGTAAGAATGATTCCCCAGACTACCTGATGACTGGATACAGGAAACTCAGGACTTTCTCTGGGAAGATGGGTTCAAAGAATGGCTAGATCATGCCACTCAGGCTCTAGAGGAGTGGGAAGTACCCGAAAAACACAACAAGCAAAGCATTACAGAGAGTCTAAAGGGACCTGCCCTGGAGGCCATACGTAACCTCAAGCTCAGTAAGAGAGACTGCACTGCACAGGATTACCTGAATATCCTACAGGATGTGTTTGGCCGGACTGAAAAAGTTACTGAAATTCTCTACCAACTAGAGCACTGTTACCAGAAGGAGGGACAGAAAATGTCTGAATTTATCAGGTGCCTGGACAAGATACTGCATCAGATCCTGTTAAAAAAAGGGATTGATCCTCGCAAAGTGGATGAGACCCGTGCACAACAAGTCTTACGGGGAGCCCAACCTCTGGATCCCATTGCACTTCTGTTGCGAACCCGCCAGGGCGGTGGCATTCTGGAGTACCCTGACCTGATTCGGATGGTCAGGGAGGAAGAGGTCTTGTTGGACTATAAAAAGAAGAACCAGCAATCAGAACCAACTGCTCGAATCAGAGTGATCAGTGCTGATGAAGGCGACTCTCAAGTTGAGCTTCTGAGGACCTAGGTGTCTCAGTTGATAGAGATGGTGTCCACGCTGACTGGCCAGGCAAACTTTCTACCCAGCAAAAATACTCCAGAAGAACCCAAGAAGTCCCTCAACTCTGAGGCTGATCAAGTGCAGAAACCGAAAAGACTGATAACTTGCTTCAACTGTGGAGGAGGATAAAGCTGCACAACAACACCGCAAGCCGGCGGAAAACTTCAGAGGGCCCTGGTGAAGGAGTCAACCGGGTGCCCACCCGTCTCAGCTAACTCCAAGAAATCCAACAACGCCAGGAGGCGATGTCAGGAGCACAGGTCTTTACCAAGCACCCCCATTGTTACCTCTGAGCGACCCAATGCTTCCCGTTCCACTATTCAAATTTCTGGATGGCGGGAAGTCAATGCGCATCAGGCCCAGCAGGGATCAAGATCCAGTAAAGATCCAAGGAAGAAGGGAGTAAGAGTGTAAATTACAGAACCAAACAGGAAGGTCACTCCAAGAAAACTCCCTGCCAATTTAGTGGGGCCTTCCCCAATAGTGTCAATCCAAGTAGAAGGAATCTATACAAAGGCCCTTCTAGACACTGGAGCTCAAGTGACTCTTCTATATAGGGACTTCTTTAACAAGCACCTCAGACATCTGCCACTGCAGAAACTGGAAGAACTGGAGCTATGGGGCATTGGGACTCAAAGTTTCCCTTATGATGGATACCTGCCAATCAAACTGACATTTGACCCCTCGGTGGCGGGAGAGGCAGAGACCTTTGACACCCTGGCAGTGGTCTGCCCTCGCCCACCAGGAGCCAACAAGAGCTTCCTCATCATAGGGACCAACACGGACCTAGTCAGGAGACTGTTGACCCCCCTAGCCCAGGAGCAGGATACCTCCACAACAAGAATTCACCCCATGTTACAGCAAGTGTACCAACGCCTGGTGATGGAGCAGAAGGCCCCAGCAGAAGGACTTGGGAAAATCTGGAAGCTGGACAGAACGGAAAAAGTGTTACAACCAGGAGAGGTGACTTGTTTGAGAGCTTCTGTTTTATCGTCCTTGAACCGGACCCACAGGAAAAACAAACAGGGATCAAAGTCATTCCTGAAGTGGTTCCCTTGAAGGCCCTAAAGAAAAGTCACGGGAGGGTCTCAGTAAGCTTTAGGAATACTGCTACCACACCAGTGAAGGTACCCGCTAGAATGCTGCTGGGCCAAGTGAACCAAGCCACCCTGGTTGCCCCATCTGACTTAAAGAGAGAAGAAAGGGGTGAAGTCACTGTGGAGAAGCTATGTTCTGAGGACACAACCCTCCCACCAGTATGGAAGGAGAGGGAAAAGGCCCAACTCGCTCGATGGCGGAAGATTTTCTCTAAAAACGAGTTTGATGTGGGGTGTGCAAAGAGTGCCACTCACAAGATTCGCCTACAAGAAGATAGGCCGTTTAGAGAAAGATTCCGATGAGTTCCCTTGGCTGACCTGGAGGATCTGCGTGAGCAACTGGCAGAGCTTAAGAGGACAGGCATTACCTGTGAGTCCAGGAGCCCTTACGCCTCCCCCATAGTGGTAGTCCGGAAGAAAAATGGGTCACTGAGGCTGTGTATCGGCTATCGGACACTCAACAAGAGGACTATACCTGACCAGTATACCACTCCCCGAATAGAAGATGCTTTGCAGAGTTTGTCAGGGGCCAAGTGGTTCAGTGTGATGGATTTGAAAAGTGGATACTATCAAATTCCCATGCATGCTGAAGATCAGGAGAAAACAGCTTTCATCACTCCAGTAGGCTTCTTCGAGTTCAACCGCATGCCTCAGGGTTTGTCAGGAGCCCCAGCCACTTTCCAAACACTTATGGAGAAGACGGTGGGTGACATGAATCTGATTGAGGTACTGGTATACTTGGACAACATCATTGTGTTCGGAAGAACTCTGGAAGAACACAATGAGTGACTGGAAAAGGTCCTAAAGAGGCTCCATGATGAAGGCCTGAAGCTTTAGTTGGAGAAGTGTCAATTTTACCAGCCCTCAGTCCATTAACTGGGCCACATCGTATCCGCTGAAGGGATATCCATGGACCCAGGGAAGTTGGAGGCCGTCACCTCTTGGCCTAGGCCCACTAATGTGACCGAGCTTCGGTCATTCTTGGGATTCTGTTCTTATTACAGAAGGTTTGTGGAGGGATTTGCCAAGATTGCCCTACCCCTGAACGAACTGCTGAGGACTGAAGAGGAAGATTATGTTCCAGAATCAGTCAGACCATTGAAACCCACCATGGGGCCTAGGAAGGCTAAAGAGTCTATTCAAGACCAGTGGACCACCAAGTGTGAGGAGGCGTTCCTCCAACTCAAGAAAAGCCTAACTACTGCTCCTGTGTTGGTTTATGCAGATACTGCAAAACCTTACGAGCTGCATTTGAATGCCAGTAGAGATGGATAGGGCGTGGTCCTGTACCAAGAGCACAATGGTCACCTACGGCCCATTGCAAATCGGAGTCTGGTGTCAGCTGAGAAGAATTATCCCACACACAAGCTGGAATTCCTGGCTTTAAAATGGTCTGTAGTGGATAAGCTACGAGACTATCTATATGGGGCCGAGTTCGTGGTAAAGACTGACAACAATCCCCTCACCTACTTATTAACCACTGCCAAACTGGATGCCACAGGATATAGGTGGTTGGCTGCCCTCTCAGGATTCACGTTTAGCCTGAAATACCGACCAGGTGTTGGGAACAGAGATGCGGATGCTCTATCTAGAAGACCACATTGCCTCATTAACCCCATAGAGGAATGGACCCAAGTGACCCCAGAAGGAGTGCGAGCCTTGTACCAGGGGACTGAATTCCAAGCTGAAGGGGGGTCCAGAGCCGAAGAGATTGGAGTTACGGCTGTGGGAGTACCCAGGCACTACTGTAACGTGACCCAAGTGGGAGAAGAAGGTCTACCCAAATTGTCCAGGAAGGACCAAATGGAGGATCCCCTTGGAAGATTAGTGTTGAAGGCTTTGGAGGGCCGCTGTCCCGATGTGCTTCTCACAGATTCTCCAAAAGAGGCTCGACTGCTACATAAGAGTGGGACCGATTACAGCTGCGCCAAGGGGTGGTCTACCGAAGTGGCCCCTCTGATGATCCAGAAGAAAAGTGGCAGCTATTCCTGCCCAGCAAGCACAGAGAAACAGTTCTAACTGCCCTTCACGACCATCATGGTCATCTGGGCCCAGAAAGTACCTTCCAGCTGGTGAGAGACAGATTCTACTGGCCCTGCATGCGGGCTGAAGGTAAAGGCTACTGTCACTCCTGTATCCAGTGTATTCAGAGGAAGACCCTACCTCACCGAGCTGCCCCAATGGGCCATCTTCAGAGTCAGGGACCTATGGAACTGGTGTGCATTGATTTCCTTTGCTTGCAACCTGACCTGAGTGGACAAGGGAATGTTCTGGAAGTAACTGATCATTTCACCAGATATGCCCAAGCATACCCAACAAAGGATCAGCAGGCTTCAACAGTGGCAAAAGTCCTAGTAGAAAAATTATTTGTCCACTATGGAATACCCCAGCATATCCACTCAGATCAAGGGAGAGACTTTGAGAGCAATCTTATAAAGAAGCTGTTGGATTTGCTGGGCATCAAGAAGACCAGAACCACTCCCTATCACCCACAAGGGGATGCTCCGCCTGAGCGTTTTAACCGAACCCTCCTGGATATGTTGGGAACACTAAGCTCGGAAAAGAAGCAGCACTGGAGTAAGCATGTAGCTGCCATTGTACATGCCTACAACAGCACTGCAAGTGATGCTACTCGGTATTCTCCTGATGTTTGGGCGAGAGGCTCGGCTACCGGTGGACCTGGCCTTTGGCACATCCCTTGATCATACATCAGTCACCTCCCATAAGGGATATGTGGATCGGCTACGGAAAAGTTTAAAAACAGCCTATGAGAAGGCCCAAGCTACATCAGATCAGAGGGGACTGAGGAACAAGAGGAACTTCGACCTCAAGGTCAGGGTACAAGATTTGCAGCCAGGGGATCGAGTGTTATTAAGAAATCTGGGTATCCCTGGAAAACATAAATTAGCTGATCGCTGGAAGTCACAACCATATATCATCTGTAAGTAGTTACCAGGCCTCCCAGTATATCAGATCAGACCGGAGGAAGTGTAGGCCCACTAAAGACCTGGCACAGGAATCACCTGCTGCCCCTCTCTGAAGCAGTTCGCCTACCTCCTGCATCAGTCTGACAAGAGTTACCCTCAACCTCTCAAGGGTCTCGACCAGTCACCAGATCTCAGTCGTTACTTCAGGACATAGAAGATGAAGACTCTGAAGATGAATGGGTAGGGTCAGATTGGTTGTGGTCATCTCAACAATCAGAGTCCAGGACCTCTCCTCTACCATTACCTGAGGTAACTGACAGTAGAACTCTCGGACCGGAGGCCCCTGAGTTTGTGCCTCACAGTATGCTCACTGAGGAGTTGGAGGAAGATGAGAAGTCTTTGTTAACGGGAGGCTCCGGAGAGGTCTCAATTTTGTCTGAAGAAGAATTAGATACTCCAGGGGGCATAGAGTCTAGTGTACCTGAACCTGAAGATGAAGAAACAGAGTCTATCATTCCTGAAACATTAACACCTAAGGAGCAAAGAGAAAGGCGGGTTATTCATCCTCCAAAGAAAACTGACTTATGATCAATTGGGTGAATGCTCGGAAGAGACTATTCTCACTTCTAAAAGGACAAGTGACATGCCTAGTTCTTCCACTGCAAATTTAGTGAAAGACAACCCCAGGTCACTCCCTGGCACATCTGGGCAGGACACTTCAGTGTCAATGGTTTGTGGACAGAGCGGCCTCCCTTCCCATGAAAATTGGTGGGAAGTTCCTCTGTCCACTCTATGTCATGGTATGAGCTGTTTGAGTTTGAACACTGTTACTGAAAATGCAAATTGTTTATTGTCCTGCATAACCTAACTGAAAATTGCTCTGCATTTATTGACAAAGAATGTATCAGGCTACAAACTGTTGTCCTCTTTGGGGACCAAAGACTGTAAGCGGGGGGAGTGTGTAGCAAGGTTCCCATTTTCCTATGTAGATACAGACTACAGCTGACAAACTAGAAGGAACTTAGCTCCCTCCGGTGTTCAATCTTTATATTGCATCTACTTATTGTTTTCAATAATATCAAAGCAAGGCATGCTGGAACTCGTAGTACAGGGAGGAAGAGACTCCATTTGCCATGGGTAGTAAATAGACTATAGTACCCACAGTGCAGTTGTACTCCCAACGTGCATTGCCTCGTCGCTTGGCCTTCTGGGACTGCTTACTTAAAGGAGGGGAGGAGCTACGGAAGGTTTCTCTGGACATCGCCCTGCTAGCAAGTGGAGAGGCCTGCTGTGTGTGTGTGTGTGTAGGCCGCATAACCTGGGCCTACTGTCTTCAGAGAGGCCTGTCTGCTAAATAGAGAAGAATTCTCCTTTGGGTAGCCCAGCTGACATTCCAAGGTGTCCAGATATCTCCACCTACCGACGTCTCGTGTGGTGGAGTGAGGAACGGAAGACCGGGACAGCGGAGAGATCGTGTATCGGAGCATCAGCAACGGAATCTGCCAGGCGGACTAGGCCTATTCGGGTGAGCGTGCACCTGCCCAGGATATCATGAACTACTTGATAGGCCTGTGACTGTTAAGGCCCACCATTACTAGAATAGTGCGCCACGCACCAGAACTTAGTGCATCGTGTGATAGTGCACAGTTTAAAGTTGGCGTTTGCATCGCTTAAGAGTTACACACTCCCAAAAGCATTGCAGGAGTCCAGTTTTCCCTTCAATACCCTTTGAATAACAATTTGTATGTGCACCAACGTTTTGCTAGCGAAGACTCCTACCACTGAGGAACTTTTACATTAAATTTAGTCAGGCCTGACTATAACTGACAGTGACGGGACACGGGGTGGGAGCATATAGTTCAGCCACATAATTAGACATTAATACTGCAAGTTAAGATATACTGTCTATAATAGTAACTATTTATTTTATTATTGACTCTCGCAGGGCCCTGCAGAGTCAACTGTATGTATAACCTTGTTTTCCCTTTATATTTTACCAAGTAAAGTTCACCCTTGGTTAAGTGCAAACCTGTGTGCAATTTCTCTGTTACCCTGTGGGACAAGTGGCCATTTCAAGGTAACAATTTATATTGCAATTTTACTGTGGTGTGGTTTTATTGTGTTCCCCATCAACCAGTGGGCTCCACAATATCTGTATATACCAGTTGTGCCAAGGGAGGGATCGAGACAATTACAAGGGGTTGATAGGCGGAACGTAGACCCAAAACAAAACCAGCAGCT
This sequence comes from Rana muscosa, assembly GCA_029206835.1. Classification (NCBI taxonomy): domain Eukaryota; kingdom Metazoa; phylum Chordata; class Amphibia; order Anura; family Ranidae; genus Rana; species Rana muscosa. The sequence continues at coordinate 667,208,836 of CM055118.1, forward strand.
CCTACGGGGGTAGTGCTACACGTGGAGGCTCGTCCGGGATTTCTACGGTTCTGCAATCAACTCCCCCCTAGACAGAGCGCTTGTCAGTACAACCATGGACCCTACTGCTGCAGCCCGGTGGTGTCTGGAGGAAAACATCCTTCCGGGCAACGGTCTAGTGATCAAAATCAAAAGAGAAGTCTGGACAGAGGAGCAGCTACTCCCAGTTTTGAGAACACTGTCCACAGACAGGAAACAATGGGTGATTGACATGAGAACAGACACCATCAATATTTCAGCTGGTATGTAGGGGATGATGGGGACTTAATCTTAAAGGGTCTACAGCAGATTACACATAGGGCTCAGTGATGTCCTCAGACTAGGGATGGGCTCAGGCGTGTTCGAATTGTACCCGCCAGGAAGCCCTCACTGCACACCGCCAATCATAGGCAGTGAGGCATTTCCTGCATACACACGCTGCCTAGACATGTGCATTTCGTTTCGTTCCGAATCGAAATTCGGACGAATTTTTCATTATTCGGACATTCGGTCAGTCGGGTCGCAAAATATTTTCGAATCCGGTTGAAATACTATCAACATGATTGGAAATTATTTCAACTGCATTTGAAACTATTTCAACCGGATTCGAAAATATTTTGCGACCTGAATTTGGGTCCACGTATCTCTGGGTTACTTGGTGATAGAAACCCCAAATTTGGAGATGTTGTAATGCTAGTTCTCCTGTGTTTGCATACCAATTTTGTTTTTTTTATCCCTAAGTGACCCCGAGATACGTGGACCCAAAGTCGGGTCGCAAAATGTCAAGCACTTTTCTGCAGCAGAGAATGACATTTTGCGACCCGACTTTGGGGCCACATATCTCGGGGCCACTTGTAGCTAGAAACTCCACGTTTGGTATGCAAACAGAGTAGAACTAGCACTACAAGGTCTCCAAATTTGAGGTTTTTATCCCTAAGTGACCCTGAGATACGTGGACCCAAAGTCGGATCGCAAAATATTTTCGAATCCGGTTGAAATAGTTTCAAATGCGGTTGAAATAATTTCGAATCATGTTGAAATAATTTCGAATCCGGTAGAAATATTTTCGAATTCGGTTGAAATATTTTCGAATGCGACCGATTTTCGAATTCGGTCGAAAATAAAACGAAATCCGAAAACGAATTTAACAAATTTAACGAATCTAACTAAACGAAATTAATTAATTAACGAATTAAAACGAAACTAAACAAATTTTTTCCTTTTGCACATGTCTAACGCTGCCTATGATTGGTGGTGTGCAGTGACGGCTTCCTGGCGGGTACGAACATGCCCGAGCCCATCATTACTGCAGACATGAGGAACTGCTACTGCCAGAGAGGTGGAGGTGTAAGTGCTCAGACCAATGCTGGTCTGTTTTACTTGTTTTAACCTTTCCCTACTCTATCAAAAGAGAAAAAAGTTTTGACTTTATTAATGCTTCAAATTTGCTCTTGTGCTTCATTATAAAATGCTAAGTTCTGTAGACAAAATGGTTATTTACTAAACACAAACCATATACTACATTGTACTTGTTTCAGAAAAGACTAAGGCCTCGTACACACGGCCGAGATTCTCGTTGAAAAAAACATGTAGTTTTTTCCGACGAGATTCTTGGACAAGAAACTTGTCCCGGCCGAGTGTACACACGCTCGTTTCAAAGAACCCGCGGTTCTTTGAATGGAGCGTACGCGGTGACGTCATCGACTACGACGAGCATGCGCTCGTCACATTCGATGGCGTCGCCGCCATCTTGGTATACCCTACGTATGCCTAGGAAGCTACCGCGCATGCGTCAAATTCATTTCGAACATGCGCGGGCTTCCGGGAGGACAGGTAAGTGTACACACACTCACTTTTCTCGTCGAGAAACATGCCGACGAGAATCTCGACGAGAAAATAGAGAGCAGGTTCTCTATTTTCTCGTCGAGGTTTCTTGTCGGTTTTCTCGACGAGAAACCCGATAGCCGCGTACACACGACCGATTTACTCTGCAAGACCTCTCTGCCAGCAAGTTTCTTGCTGGTTCTTGCCGAGAAAATCGGCCGTGTGTACGAGGCCTGATCAGCAATAAAGGCTTTGGGAGGACACAACAAATTGATCTCTGTACATTTAACTTGCCTTGGGGAAACAGTCGCTATAGAAAACATTAGTTTCAAATGGGACTTTTACTTCTAGATAGGAAATCTGTTACTAGTCTTGAAACATGCTGTCTATGTCAGTGATTTCTTGGATGGTATTTGTGTAATAAAAAAAAAGGAATAAACAGAATGAGCGTCTAATGAACTCGGAGCAGCGCTGAGCTGCTTTCGGGCTGTCTGTGTGGAGGAGAAAGATTAGTGAAAGTGTGCCTATACATTGGGTGAATGGTGAATTCCTTAAAATGTCCTGGTGGACACCATAGATACACCAGTGACCCGCCTTAACAGGAATACCACTAGACCTTTTAGGGTTCCACCGAAAGGCAACTAGAGACACTCCTTAAATCCCAGTTTCATTTGACTGGTCTTGCCCTCTCACCTGTACCAACAGTGCCTTTAATTTGTCAAAATATGTCAGAATGGGTGGATCCAATGCTGGAGTAAGCCTAGGGTTGCCACCTGTCCGGTTTTGACTGTACGGGTTTAGCATGCTTTGCCCAAGTTTCCCTCTGCCTGACACCCGGACACCAGTGCCGCTGACAGGGGGTACCATGGGGCCTCCTGTAGGGGTCCAGCACACAGTGGAACCCCTACAGCAGGGCGATTGGAGCGGCAGGCGCGGGGAGGAGAGGTAGGCAAATACAGAGGAGTCAAAACATAAGGGAGAGAGAGAGGCGACAGGCAGCTGCTGGTGCGGAAGTTTTTAATATAAAAATGACAATCACTGCAAAATCGCTCTGCGGTTGGAGTGCTATGCCGGGCGCCGCTAAAGTGTTCGGGTTTGGCTTGAAGAAAAGGTGGCAACCCTACACACACACCATGCCCTCCCCCAGCTGATGAAGCCCATGTTACCTCACACACTTTAGCACTTCAATTGTGCAGCATGTCAGCACATGTCTCCCCCCCAAATATGACCGCTCATTATGTCACACACTATGACTGAGGACTTCAATGGTGCCACCACACAGCATGTCATAGGACCCCACACCTTCCCCAACTTCCCCCCATTATGTCACACATATGGTACTGCATGTTGGCCTGGTATACAACTCTGCCCCCCCTCTGACCTTCCTACCTACTAATGCCAGCACTCGCTGCTGGGACATTACAGGTTGGCGGTGTGTGTTACATTATCAAGCAGCAAACCTTTGGCGCTATATGAATGACTTACTAGATTATTTTTCCACTAAGCAGCGACCTTGGCACAGCTCCCCCCCCCCCAGATCTGGGTCTAAAGCCATGATGAGGATTTATCAAAGCATGCAACAAGCTTGTGAACACCCATCCCTACATGGTACCTGCCTGGCTGTTTCCAGCCACCTTGTGCGGAGTTGGCTGTGCTCGTCCCCCCTCAGCGATCTCCAAAGATTGATTGGTTCCCCAGGCCTGGCTCAGCCGCTGTTTGGGAATATATAATATATATACCTCCCTTGTAAGGAGTTGGTACTTCTCCTGTAACGCGCCTTTCGATAATAAGCCTTTATGGTCACAAAAGTCTGCAAGGCAAAGGAAGCCCTTGTTTGTCTAACACAAACCCAGAGGGAACATTGGGTTGCCCAACAACGGGTCCATTGGGGTATGAGGGGACTTAAATCCATAACTTCTCGCCAATCTATCCCACAGTCCCAGGGAAAAAGATAGGGTCGGGCATAATATACTTGGTCTGTCTCTAGCTTTCAGCCACATCAGGTGACCAATTGGGGTGGATGGAAGGTGGGCAGATTCCAGCCGCATCCACGAGGGGTGGGTTCATTGAGAATAGAAGCGGATCAGTTGTGCCAATTGTGTGGCATAAAATTTTTCTGTCAGGTCTGGGACTCCCGGGCCTCCCTTCAACTTTGGAGTGAGAAGCGTGTGTCTGTTGTTCACTCTGGGTCTCTTGTCTCCCCATATGAACTTCGAAATCTTTTGCTGAAAGTGGAATAAATCTGGCATTTTAATTATTAATTGTTATTGGTAGGGTGCAGAACAAGTCCGGGAGAAGGCTTGTAATCCAAAGCACTCGCATATCAAAGCGAGTTTCCCCATAGAAATCAATGGAAAACGAAAATAATTTGTTCCACATTGACTTCTATGGCATGCAATACCGCATGTGGCCAGAGGTGGGGGGGGGAGACTCAGAAATATTCGGAGAGCGTTCAGCTGCATTCAGATACCCTCGGAAAGGTTTTTTTTACAGAGTATAGCCTGCCGAACCACGATGGAGGGCTGGATGTCCATTTGATTAGATCATCTTGTCTTTTCCTGTTTAAGGGGAAGGGTTTACAACCACTTTAACAAGGCGAGAACAACAATAAATGACAAAGATTAAGCATAATAACAGAATACAAATTTGATACGGTTTGACAGCAACTGTAACAGTTATCATTCAAGATATGCCACAAATGTAACTGTTTTATGAAACAGGTAAATCGTGGATTTGGTAACTGCTTTTATTGATGAAAGTTGGGACTATTGTGTGATGTTGGGAATTTATTCAGGCAGACTTGTGAAGATACTAAGAGGTCTACTTAGGCTACATTCACACCAGTGATTTAGCCCTGTGTAAATTGCAGCGGCAAGAACTTTCTGATTCCTGTTGCTGCTGTGAGCAGGGGCGGATCCAGGGGGGGCAACAGGGCAATTGCCCCCCCCAAGACCATCTGTCACACTCACTTGCTTGCTCTGTTTTATTTTTTTGTGCCTGATCTCCCGAACTTTGGGGACCCGGTACCATGTCTCCTCTACAAGTGTGCAAAGTTTGGTGTCTGGGGGACCTACGGCCGGGGAGCACTGATTTTTTAAAACCGGGCACCCCTTCCATTGACTCCAATGTTAAACGGTCATTTCTCCAGTGATTTCGCGGAAACGGGACCGGCCGGTCGTAGGTCCTCTGGACCCCAAACTTAGCACACATGTAGCCCCATGTCTCCTCTATAAGTTTGAAAAGATTGGTATCTGGGAGACCTACGGCCGGGGAGAACCGATTTTTCAAAGCCGGGCACTCCTTCCATAGACTCCCATGTTAAACATCAGTCTAGTCATGGGCACAGTGAGGCATGGGCACAGTGAGGCAAAGTGAGGCACAGTGAGGCATGCAGATGGACACCCTAGGCTTATACTTGAGTCAATACATTTTCCCAGTTTTTTGGGGTAAAATTAGGTGCCTCGGCTTATATTCGGGTTGGCTTATACTCGAGTATATACAATACTTGTTCTGCGGCTGCCGCTGCCTCTCTGAGTCTCTCTCTCAGTTTCTCACATCAGCCGATCAGCGGCGCTGAGAGAGAGACTCGTCGAATGTAGTTACGTGGCGCACTGACACGATACCAGGAGCGGAGAAGGAGGTGGGTGGAGCCTCTTCCCTGCGGAGCCTCTTCCCTGCACTCATTGCTAATGCCTGGGCCGCTTGGCGTCTAGCAATGAGTGACGTCAGTGAGTCACGTCAGGCCGCTCTGCGGGCAGGTGCGATAGCGTGCAGCTCCACAGATGGGTAAGAAAGCGGGCGGCTCCGCTTGCGGCGCGGTTTGTTGTCGGGGGGCGGCGCGGTTCGTGGGCAGACCGTGCTGCTCAGTGTGTTGGCAGCGCAGGTGAGAGTGAGAGAGCAGGCTCAGTGTGGCAGCTGGCCAATCAGCTAGCCGGGAGCGGGGGAGCAGAGAGATGAGATCATCTCTCACCGCCCGTGCCTGCCCTGCATTCCTGCAGTGACTTCCGCCCTCACTGTGCAGGCAGCAGAGAGATGACATTATCTCTCTGCTGCCTGACTCTGGGAGTCTGGGACACAGCAAGAGACAACCAAAACTACACCTTAGCAGGCAAGTTAGTGACAATCCGCAAGGTGTGGCAGGCGACGTGGCAAGTGACAATCTGCAAATTGTGTCAGGTGACGTGGCAAATGACAATCTGCATCTGGTGGCAGGCAAGTGACAATCAGCAAGGTGTGGCAGGTGACGTGGCAAGTGGCAATCCGCAAGGTGTGGCTAGTGACAATCCGCAAGGTGTGGCAGGTGATCTGGCAAGTGACAATCCACAAGGTGTGGCAAGTGACAATCCACAAGATGTGGCAGGTAACGTGGCAAGTGACAATCCGCAACGTGTGGCAAGTGACACGCTCAGGGCTCCCACTAATTGCGGGCGACGGTGGCAAGTGACACACTCGGGGCTCCCACTGATTCTGCATTGAACTATTTAATTTCATATTACAATGTAATAATAGAAATAATGTGCTTCAATCATCCTGACACCATAACAACCATGGTGCCGGGATGATTGAAGCGCCGACACCAACCATTTCCCCGATAAGTTTCCCACCAAAAAAACATTTTTTGGCAGTGCCCCTCCCGAGAAAAGACTCTGGATCCGCCCCTGGCTGTGAGTGCAGGTCCCTTGTGGCCGCAGCTATTCGCGGCTGTCTGCACAACCTGTTATTACCCATCTGTGAGACTCTCATTGGTGTCAAATTAATTAACCAGTATTTGTGTGGGTACAAGGACTGCAGCATATGTGTGCAGTGTGTACTGTTAGTGCACTATGACGTTACATAATTATGCCTTTGCTACAACCACTATTCAGCGCAATGTAGCCACACCCAATTTCCTGCTGCAGCACACATCATCTCTGCTTGAGGTGTAACCCATTTTGTCAAGCTCTACAGTTTGAAGGTATGCATTCAACATCCATTTCTTCCTGAAAGTAGAACTGATCAGAGACAAATGAAAGTATCAGCATCATTGTTTTGTTAAAACCAAAAGAAAAAATGCACTGGATGCCTAAAACCTCACAATAAGTAGCAGCTGTCACAATGCTCTGAAGCGGGTATTTAAATTTGGGGGGGAGCATCTGGGTTAGTTAACCCAGATGTACTAATTGTTAGGGAATCTGAGAATCCCTTTTGTGGTTCTTGGAGGACTCTGGTGGTGCAAGGTTCCCTGTGGCCTGCAGGTGGCGTTGTCACCCTGGGCCGGAGTTGAACCTGCACCGCAAGACTGTACCTTTTTGTCCTTTCCTGGCGCCGGTACAGCGGGGCGGGGAACCCGCTGTGACGCAAAGGGAGAGGAGATAAAAGGGGTGGACGCCCTGAGCTCGGGGTTCAGAGTTGGAGGACGCGGCCGCACCCAGGCACCTTCGGCCTGGGTGCTGGCGTTCCAGAGATCCAGGCCCAGGTGCCCTTGACCTGGCCGGAGCGAGGTCCATCCCAGGCACCTTAAGCCTGGGGTGAGGTACTATGGCCAAGGCCTGGAGCCCAGGACTTTGACTGGGTTCCGCGAGGGTGGAGGAGTCCAAGGGGCCCTAAGGTGTTGGGACCCGTATCTGAGGCGAGGAGGCCGGGGAGTGTAACCCTTCCGGATAGCCCGGTACAGCATTAATCCGGTGACGGCGGGGCCTCTGGTAACTCCCTTGGAGGGATGTCTTCCCCCTGACAGGGGCTGCAACGTAGCGAAGGTAACTCCAGTTCCTGTTCACTAGAGTCGCTGGAAGAGACTCTGCAACTAAATGTCCATTTAACAGCCACTGTGCTTAGCAACCGTTGGTGAGACCTCAACGGTTTAGTTTCTTTGAGGATTGTGCCTTGACCTACTCCCCACCAATACTGAACTGTTCTATGGGTCTAAAAACTGTCTGCTCGCAAAGGACTATTTGTTTGCCTTTATGGAATAAATAAGTGTTGGACCTTTTCAGTGTGTGGTACTCCAATTACTGGGAGCAAAGGGGGTTATCAGCAGAACAGACTTGGCTCTGATCGTATACACAGCCCAGGTGTAATTAGATGCTGGCCTTCACCTCTACATGCTGAAATCTAGAGGACATGGGCCGTGGCGCACCTCGCTCTCCCCTTCAAAGTACCCCTAGACCGAAGCCAAAGTATCCACTAAAGAAGAGAGAGAGGGTGAGGCCGCTACAGCTCTAATGCAAAACATATACATAATCAACCATAAAAAACAGAGCTTGATAAATACATGTGATAAAAATGCACTGCATTATAAAAAGTCTATGCTTGAATTAACGTGTAAGTAAACCCCCCTATCGTTTTCAGCCAAGGAATCTGCTATCTTTGCCTCTGTTTAATCTACAACTGCGGAGAAGTTGCACATGTGATCAGTTATGACATCAGCCATTGGATGGTTTGACAGTTTGGTTGAGAGCACAAACAATAGGAGTGTTACATTTCCGGCACGTGTTGGAAAGGAAACTGTTTTATGGATGGGTTTACTTCCGCTTTAAATAATACCAAGATCAAAAAATAATTATAAGTCCCATACAAGGAGAAACAAGGCAAAAACAATCCCAAGTGACTGGTGATCTTGTTGACCAAACGTGAGGGTATATCCCAAAAGAGACAAACTCCAAACTCCTACGAATCACCACAGTAAAGGCAAGGTGGGGGCTTACCAAACTATAATGACCCTCAATAAAGTGAAATCAGAAAGGCATTTGTAAATGTTTCAGCAAGACCTCTGATTCATTCACTAATTGTAGTAGGGCAATGTGGATTGCAACATTCCCCAATATATATAGGACATAGAAACTCCATGTGCCGATATGTTCATACAAAGAAAAGAACACTCACCATAACGTAAATCAATTAAAACCAGCAAAATTTCATGAAGAGATTTGACTTACAAGATGTATGATATATACAGGCATATAGATCGATATTAAAGTGATATTAAAGTCTCATTGTTTTTTGTTTAAAAATACTAAACATGTTATACTCACCTGCTCTGTGCAGTGGTTTCGCACAGAGCAACCCAGATCTTCCTCGTCTCTGGTCCCTCGCCGGCACTCCTGACCCCTCTCTCCTTCCGAGTGTCCCCACAGCAAGCGGCTTGCTATGGGGGCACCCAAGTCGAGCTGCTGCTCTGTGTGTCCATGCAGACACAGAGCCGCGGCACAGCCCCGCCCACTCTCTCTCTCCTCATTCGCGCACTGACTTTGATTGACAGCAGTGGGAGAAAATGGCACCTCGCTACTGTCTCAGCCAATGAGAAGGGAGAGTCCCGGACAGTCGAGACTCTCGTGCAACATCGCCCGATCAAGATTAGGCTCAGGTAAGCATTAGGGGGCTGCTGCACACAGAGGTTTTTTTTATTTTTTAATGCATAGAATGCATTAAGATAAAAAAACCTTCTGACTTTAGAACCACTTTAACTCCGGTCCTTCCCACAAACAAGATGGCCATGGCAAGTTGGCACATGCAAAGTGGCGTGTATTCTGGCTCCACCCTAAAGCTACTGCGCATGCGCCAACTAGCCGTAGACATCTTGTTTGTGGGAAGGACTGGAGTTAATATCAATCTATAGGTCTGTATATATCATACATCTTGTAAATACAATCTCTTTATTACATTTTGCTGATTTTAATTGATTTATGCTATGGAGAGTGCTTTTTTTCTTTGTATGAACATATTGGCACATGGAGTTTCTATATCCCATATATGCTGGGGTATATTGCAATCCACATTGCTCTGCTACAATTACAAGTGAATGAATCGGAGGTCTTGCTGAACCATCAAATATCTACAAGTGCCTTTCTGACTTCTCTTCATTAAGGTTCATTATAGTTTGGTAAGTAGTCCACCACTAATATATCTTGGCTCCGAGGAAGAGGGTTTGCTCTCAAAACACGTTAGCCGTTTGGATACCTCCTGGTCTTCTGGCAGGACCGATGGACGTTAACAGACCTTCTTGCAGTGAAGGACATTCATTGTGACGTGTTTTATCTATTACGTTTGTGAGTATATATTACTCTTTTAATATTTTCATTAATTAATCGTGCGGTAATGCCCTAGGTCGGTGCGCCTTTCTCTTTCTGTTTTGCTAGTTTGGTAAGCCCCCACCTTGCCTTCACTGTGGTGATTCACTGGGAGTTCGAAAGTTTGTCTCTTTTGGGATATACTGTATCCTCATGTCTGATCAACAAGTTCACCAGTAACTTGGGATTGTTTTTGCTTTGTTTCTCCTTACATGGGAAATATTTTTTGTTCACTTTTGGTATCATTTACTTCAAGCACTGACTTTTTATATTGCACAGCATTTTTATCACATGCATTTATCAAGCGCCGTTTTTTATAGTTGATAATTTTTGTTAGAATGGTCTGCATTGTCTCATCAAAAAACAAATCCAAATGTGCAGTGGAAAAACATAAGTTTGAAATGAGTCTAATAGCTCTTTCCCATTGTATGAACCACTGCTACCTGTTTATCCTGAGATTATTTAGCATGTGACTGGTGTGGTGTCTACATGCATGAGGTTATCTGATATGGTGAAAATAATGTAGGATGCAGTGATGTAAGTAACTGAGTTAGAATAAACGGAGTTACATAACGCAGTTACTTTAGAGGGTAACAAGTAATCGAACTGATTACTCTTCCCACGAATGGGTGATCTCTGATATGAATTATCCTCCATGGGAATTGAGGAACATACCCCTATAAGTGAATGTGGAATGAATACAAAAATGATACGTGAAAAATAGTCCAAAACAACATGTGTGTGTTGGGAGGGATGTCTATTCCTAGAACACACCGCTCAGCATGGAAAGATCTAAGGACCCAAATGTTGATGGTGGAAACACAAAAGAAGAGAAGAGAGCACAGATGATAAAGTCGGGTACTCTTACCGGAAACGGTGGACCCACCTGTCGTATGACAGGGGGTCAATCGAGCTTAATGGTCGCCGTGACCGGACAATGGAACTGAGAATCCTGGATGCCTGGGACCGATTCCAGCAGGGTGATGAATGATCAGCTCACACAATGGTGATCCCTCTAATCGTTTGCAGGCTCCAAAACGTTCCAAAATTAGACGCAGGGGTGGGAGAATAAAGAAAACTCCAGATGGTGCAGGTCAATATAACCAATCAAGGTTTATTGAATACATTTTGTCTTTACAGACATAGAAACAAATAAAAGTGATCACAAAATAGTAAAAATATAAAAGCAATGTGGGGTACAGCAATAGGGGTATGTTCCTCAATTCCCATGGAGGATAATTCATATCAGAGATCACCCATTGGAATGGACTGTTCATGAACTCTATGTATTGATTTTCATATTCACTGTGTTTCAGTTTATCACTTATTTGAGCTACGTCCAGTAGCCATTATTTTAAAATTGATTTTTAAGCGCTGTACTATTTTGAATCCATTTTGTTCTTTGCTTTGTTTGTTTGAGTATTAGCAGCTTTATTATTATTTTTGGTCTAGTGCGGTTTTTTCACTTATATATATGATTACTCTTCCCCTCATGGTAACGCAGTTACCATTACTTGGGTGGCGTTACCCCATTTACATCTACCGCCACTAGATGGCAGTAGTGTAGTTCCTCCTCTCCTTTATGACCGGGTCTCTCTCATGTCACGGCACTGACGGCAGTCACGCTGCTCCCCGCGGCCCTTCCTCTCTTCTCGTCCATCCCCATTTGTTTGTGACATCATCTGGGATGGACGAGAAGAGATTAGGGGCTGCCAGGGAGTAGCGTGACTGCCGTCAGTGCCTTGACATGAGAGAGAACTTATTACACACGCTTCCTGCGCTACTCTGCATAGCTGGTAAACAATGTGCTATGTGCCCTGCCCTGATGTGCTATGTGCCCCGCCCTGATGTGCTATGTGCCACATGTCCTGATGTGCCCTCATGTGCTATGTGCCCTGTGCCCCATGCCCTGATGTGCTATGTGCCCCATGCCCTGATGTGCTATGTGCTATCATGTGCCCTGATGTGCTATGTGCCCTGATGTGCTGTGCGCCCTGATGTGCTATGTGCCCCATGACCTGATGTGCTATGTGCCCCATGCCCTGATGTGCTATGTGCCCCATGCCCTGATGTGCCCCATGCCCTGATGTGCTATGTGCCCTGATGTGCTATGTTTTTCCCCCCCCGATGTGCTATGTGCCCTGATGTGCTATGTGCCCCATGCCCTGATGTGCTATGTGCCCTGATGTGCTATGTGCCCTGATGTGCTATGTGCCCTGATGTGCTATGTGCCCCATGCCCTGATGTGCTATGTGCCCTCAAAAAAAAGTCAGTTACTTTGCTGAGTAACTAATTACTTTTTCAATGTAGTAACTGAGTTACTAACGCAATTACTTTTTGGGAGAAGTAATTTGTAACTGTAACTAATTACTTTTTTAAAGTAAGATGACCAACACTGGTAGGATGATCCTCTCATGTCTATGACCAACTTTATTTCATTATCAGCACCTCAGGAAAAGTAGACCACTGTACAAGTAAACTCAGGTGTATAGACAAGTAAGCAGCAAAACTAACAAAGTGTTATGGATGGGAGTCTGTCCCCACTAATTGCAGACTAACTAACCAGGGTTTGGTTATAGCAGGGCAGGAGGTGGCATAAGCCATGAAGTTGACACAGAGATTTTCAACGAGAGGCAGGATACCCATCGGCCCCGGTGGGAGAGAGCTCAGCAAGCCTGCTGTAACGCCGAGCGCTCCGGGTGTCCCATCCATCCCGGAGCGCCCGTGGCGTCTGTCCCCCTGCAGCGCTCCGGTCGGCCCCTCTGACCGTGAGCGCTGCTCTGATGCTGGCGGGGATGCGATCCATGCGGCGGCACCTGTCCGCCCGCGGATCGCATCCCATCCTGCTCACCGGCCTCCTCCTCCTGCTCCGTCCCAGCGCGCGTGGTCCCGCTGCTCTCCAGGTCTTCTTAAATTTAAAGGGCCAGTGCACCATTGATTGGTGCCTGGTCCAATTACTGTGTACACACCCAAAACACTTAAAAACCCACTCCCCCTTCCTGTCCTTGCCGGATCTTGTTGCCTTAGTGCCCTGAGAAAGCATTTTGTAGTTGCCTTGTCAGTGTATCTGACCTTCTGCTGTTGCCCCTGACTACGAACCATTGCCGCCTGCCCTGACCTTCCGCTACGTCTGACCTTGCCTCTGCCTAGTCCCTGTGTACCGTGCCTATCTCAGCTGCCAGAGAAGTCGAGCCGCTACTGGGGGACACGACCTGGTTGCTACCGCCGCAGCAAGTCCATCCCGCTTTGCGGCGGGCTCTGGTGAAAACCGGTAGCTGCTTAGAACCGGTCCTCCAGTGCGACCCGTGCCTTCGCCTCTCTGGCACAGAGGATCCACCTCCTGTGTCCTCACTAGCCACCAGTCCGGGCCCTGACAGTAGATCCGGCCATGGATCCCGCTGAGGTACCGCTGCCAAATCTCGCTGACCTCACTACCGTGGTTGCCCAGCAGTCGCAACAGATCGTCCAACAAGGACAGCAGCTGTCGCAGTTGACCGCCATGGTCCAGCAGCTTCTGCCGCCACAGCCTCCAGCATCTTCCCCTCTCCGAGCTGCCGCTACTACCTCGAGAATTCGCCTGTCTCTTCCAGAGAAATTTGACGGGGATTCTAGGATGTGCCGGGGATTCTTGTCTCAATGTTCCCTGCATCTTGAGATGATGTCTGACCAGTTTTCCACAGAACGGTCTAAGGTGGCATTCGTGGTCTCTCTGTTGTCTGGAAAGGCCTTGGCCTGAGCCACGCCACTCTGGGACCGCAACGACCCTGCTACAGCCACCGTTCAGTCCTTCTTTGCTGAGGTTCGCAGCGTTTTTGAGGAACCAGCCCGAGCCTCATCCGCTGAAACCGCCCTGCTTAACCTTGTCCAAGGAAACTCCTCTGTGGGCGAATATGCCAAAAAGTTCCGCACACTGGCCTCAGAGTTAGCCTGGAATAATGAGGCTCTCTGCGCAACCTTCAAGAAGGGTTTATCCGGCCACATCAAGGATTGTCTGGCCGCACGAGAGATACCCTCGTCCTTGACGGAACTCATCCATTTAGCTACCCGCATCGATATGCGCTACGTCGAAAGACGCCAAGAGCTTCGCCAGGAGAAAGATCTCGTTCGCACCAGGCGTTATCCACGCCTGGCTCCTCTCTTTCTGAATCCAATGCATCCTGTTACCGTGCCTCCCGCCGAGGAGGCCATGCAAGTGGACCGGTCTCGCCTGACCCTACAAGAGAGGTCTCGCCGTAGGAACGAGAACTTATGCCTTTATTGTGCGAGCTCTGAACACTTCCTAAAAGACTGCCCTATTCGTCCTCCGTGTCAGGGAAACGCTCGCACCTAGTGAACGTGGGAGAGGCGTTACTAGGTGTGAATTCTTCCTCTCCACGTCTGACTATTCCTGTGCGGATTTCTCCTTCTGCTGGCTCCCTCTTCCCTGCGGTGGCCTTCCTGGACTCTGGTTCTGCAGGAAACTTTATTGAAGCCTCTTTAATCAACAGGTTCAACATTCCTGTTACCCGTCTCATCAAACCCTTCTTCATTTCCTCTGTAAATGGAGAGAATTTGGATTGTACCGTGCGTTACCGCACCGAACCCCTGCTCATGTCCGTTGGTGTTCTTCACCACGAAAAGATTGAATTCTTTGTTTTGCCGAACTGTACTTCTGACATCCTTCTCGGCCTACCCTGGCTCCAGCGTCACACTCCTACCCTCGACTGGACCACTGGGGACATCAAATCCTGGGGTGACTCCTGTCACAAGCATTGCCTTAAGTCTGTACCGACCTGTCAAGTCCCCATCACTACTCCTTTGCCTGGCCTTCCAAAGGCCTATCAGGACTTTTCTGATGTCTTTTGCAAAAAACAGGCGGAGGTCTTACCACTACATAGACCCTACGACTGCCCCATTGACTTGCTCCCAGGTACTACACCACCCCGTGGCAGAATTTACCCTCTCTCCTCTCCTGAAACCAAGGCCATGACTGAATACATTCAGGAGAACCTCAAGAGGTTTTATTAGGAAATCATCTTCTCCAGCCGGAGCGGGGTTCTTCTTCGTGGCCAAGAAGGACGGATCTCTACGCCCTTGCATAGACTATCGTGGTCTCAATAAAATCACTATTAAAAACCGCTACCCTCTGCCTCTCATCTCGGAGCTCTTTGACCGTCTGCGCGGAGCAAACGTTTTTTCTAAATTGGACCTCAGGGGCGCTTATAACCTCATCAGAATCCGTAAAGGAGATGAATGGAAAACCGCATTTAACACCAGAGATGGTCACTTTGAATATCTCGTCATGCCGTTCGGACTTTGCAACGCCCCTGCAGTCTTTCAAGATTTTGTCAACAAAATCTTCCGCGACCTACTGTATACCTGTGTGGTTGTCTATCTTGACGACATCCTAATCTTCTCTGCCAACCTTGAGGAACATCGGCTCCATGTCCGTCAAGTGCTCCAGCGCCTCCGCGTAAATCATCTTTACGCTAAATTTGAAAAATGCCTTTTTGAGCGCAGCAGTCTTCCTTTCCTAGGTTATCTGGTCTCTGGACAAGGTCTTCAAATGGACCCTGACAAACTCTCCGCAGTCTTGGGTTGGCCACGCCCCTCTGGACTTCGTGCTATCCAACGCTTCCTTGGATTCGCCAACTACTATCGTCAGTTCATACCCCACTTCTCCACCATCGTTGCTCCTATAGGGGCACTGACCAAAAAAGACGCGAATCCTAGGTCCTGGCCGCCTCAAGCGGAGGAAGCCTTTACTCACCTTAAGACCGCCTTCTCCTCTGCACCTGTCCTGTCTCGGCCAGATCCTCTAAAGCCGTTCTTCCTTGAAGTTGACGCCTCCTCGGTAGGAGCCGGAGCTGTGCTTCTTCAAAAAAACGCTAAAGGGAAAAACGTCACTTGTGTTTTTTTCTCTAAAACTTTCTCCCCTCCGGAAAAAAACTATTCCATAGGTGACCGTGAACTGTTGGCCATCAAGTTGGCATTAGAAGAGTGGAGACATCTCCTGGAAGGATCCCTTCACCCTATCTCCATCTACACTGACCATAAAAATTTGTCCTACCTTCAGTCCGCTCAGCGCCTAAATCCTCGCCAGGCCAGGTGGTCATTGTTCTTTGCCCGCTTCAACTTCCAGATCCATTTTCGGCCCGCAGACAAAAATGTCAGGGCTGATGCCTTGTCCCGTTTCTCCGATACCTCTGAAACCGAGACTCCTCCTCAACACATCGTACCCCCTGAGTGTCTGATTTCCTCTGCTCCCGCTTCTCTCGTGCCAATTCCTCCAGGAAAGACTTTCGTTCCTCCACGCCTTTGGCTTCAGATACTCAAGTGGGGCCATTCCTCCCATCTAGCCGGTCACGCTGGGATCAAATAATCCATACAATTGATAGCCAGACACTATTGGTGGCCTACCCAGGAGAAAGATGTGACTGACTTTGTACGGGCCTGCACTATCTGTGCACGTGACAAGACTCCTCACCAGAAGCCTGCAGGTCTTCTCCTTCCCCTACCTGTGCCTGAATAACCATGGTCCCACATCGCCATGGATTTCATCACGGACCTCCCTTTGTCTCGTAGTAACACTGTCATCTGGGTGGTCGTTGACCGCTTTTCTAAAATGGCTCATTTCGTCCCGCTCCCTGGTCTGCCTACTGCACCTCAGTTGGCGAAGCATTTTTTTCTTCAAATTTTCCGCCTCCATGGGCTGCCCTCACATATCGTCTCGGATAGAGGCGTTCAATTCATCTCAAAATTTTGGAGAGCTCTCTGTACTCAGCTAAAGATTAAGTTGAATTTTTCTTCCGCTTATCACCCGCAGTCCAATGGACAGGTGGAGAGAGTTAACCAGGTCCTTGGTGACTACCTACGACATTTTGTCTCCGCCCGTCAAGACGATTGGGTTGACCTATTGCCCTGGGCAGAATTCTCATACAATTTGAAGAACTCTGAATCTTCCTCCAAGTCGCCTTTCTTTGTGGTCTACGGCCATCACCCATTGCCCCCCCTCCCCATTCCCACGTCTTCTGGAGTTCCGGCCGTGGATGAATTAACTCAGGACTTTGCCTCTATCTGGAAAGAGACTCAAAAGTCGCTCTCACTGGCCTCTGCCCGCATGAAGAGACATGCAGATAAAAAAAGAAGAATCCCTCCTGTCTATGCCCCTGGTGACAAAGTGTGGCTCTCCTCCAAATATGTTCGGTTTTGGGTACCTAGCTACAAGCTGGGCCCTCGTTACCTCGGACCATTCAAAATCAAAAACCAAATCAATTCTGTTTCTTGCAAGCTCCACCTTCCTCCTTCTCTTCGTATTCCCAACTCTTTTCATGTGTCTCTTCTTAAACCCCTCATTCTTAACCGATTTTCCCCTAAGGTCACTGCTCCTGCTCCTGTCTCTGGTTCTTCTGATGTCTTCTCAGTGAAAGAGATCCTCGCCTCCAAGATCATCCGAGGTAAAATATGTTTTTTAGTTGATTGGGAGAACTGTGGTCCTGAGGAAAGATCCTGGGAACCTGAGGCCAACATTTTAGATAAAGAGCTCATCCGTAGATTCTTGGGTTCCAAGAAGAGGGGAGACCTAAGGGGGGGTACTGTAACGCCGAGCGCTCCGGGTGTCCCATCCATCCCGGAGCGCCCGCGGCGTCTGTCCCCCTGCAGCGCTTCGGTCGGCCCCTCTGACCGTGAGCGCTGCTCTGATGCTGGCGGGGATGCGATCAATGCGGCGGCACCTGTCCGCCCGCGGATCGCATCCCATCCTGCTCACCGGCCTCCTCCTGCTCCGGCGCGAGCGGTCCCGCTGCTCTCCTGGGCGCGCGCGCCGGTCTTCTTAAATTTAAAGGGCCAGTGCACCATTGATTGGTGCCTGGTCCAATTACTGTGTACACACCCAAAACACTTAAAAACCCACTCCCCCTTCCTGTCCTTGCCGGATCTTGTTGCCTTAGTGCCCTGAGAAAGCGTTTTGTAGTTGCCTTGCCAGTGTATCTGACCTTCTGCTGTTGCCCCTGACTACGAACCATTGCCGCCTGCCCTGACCTTCCGCTACGTCTGACCTTGCCTCTGCCTAGTCCCTGTGTACCGTGCCTATCTCAGCTGCCAGAGAAGTCGAGCCGCTACTGGGGGACACGACCTGGTTGCTACCGCCGCAGCAAGTCCATCCCGCTTTGCGGCGGGCTCTGGTGAAAACTGGTAGCTGCTTAGAACCGGTCCTCCAGTGCGACCCGTGCCTTCGCCTCTCTGGCACAGAGGATCCACCTCCTGTGTCCTCACTAGCCACCAGTCCGGGCCCTTACACCTGCTCATTTTGCAGAAGTAAAAATGCTCAAAAGGACCAAGGTGCAGAGTGAAAGAATCCATCAGGTCTTCTTCACAGCATCCTCCCCCAAGGAGTGATGGTTTTCACTGCTGACAGCTCAAAGGTTTGCGGCTCTCTGACTCGCCTGTACAGGCAGCTACCTAGGACAAGTTTAGGTATGTAGGTAGAGTTTTTTTTTCAGTGTAGAGGTGCTGGGATCATAGGTTAATATATAGTTCAGTCTAGATGCCTGGAATCTGGTAGGTATGCATGGGGTCACTGGATGCAGGTTTGTGTGCACCAGTTTAGATGGGGCCACTGGAAGCAGGCTGGTGTGCTCAGGGACATAGGGCAGGAATCTGGCTGAGAGTGCACTGGTAAACACTAAAGCAGGCTGCAGACTTAAGCCCTGTACACACGATCGGTTTTCCTATGGATTCTAAACCGATGGATTTTTCCATCGGAAATCCGATGAAGCTGACTTCCATCCATCTTGCCTACACACCATCAGTCAAAAATCTGACCGTCCCAAACACTGTGACGTAAAACATTCCGACAAGCTGAGAAAAATGAAGTTCAATGCTTCTGAGAATGTGTCGACCAGATTCTGAGCATGCGTGGGTTTTTTGTTCCACACCGACGATCGGAATTTGCTATCGTTTTTGTTTCCCCATCGGATAAATTTAAAACATGTTCTATTTTTTCTCACCGATGGAAAAAAGACTGATGGGGCTCATACACGATCGGTTTCAGCATGGCAAACTCTCAAGAATCCGACAGATCTTTGTGGCACGGCTCTCCCTGACTTCAATCTATATTACATTGCATCACAGTTGTCACAGCTGTTCCACTTGCACAAGACGGACAGTGAGAGATTCCTCACCCTCTTATGTCCAAAGTGGGCACAGCACACCAAAGACTCGATATATGCAATTGCATCGGGCTCGGGAGGGGTGGAACCAGGGACAAATAGGCATACCATGCTATATCACTACAGGAAAATATGGGACTTAGCCTCTTCCAAACTCAGTACTCCACAATACAATGACTACACACCGCTATGGTATAATACGAATCTCCCCGAGCTCACCAAAATACAGGATACGAGTACATGGTCCACACAGGGGGTGTTTTATCTCCATCACCTCCTAGACAAAGGACGTCTAAAAACCTTTGATTCCCTCAGAGAAGAATTTACACTTCAAAACCGAATGTTTTTTAGATTTTTACAACTCCGTCACGCGACACAATCACAATTCCCTGACTCCGTCCCACACCCCACACCCAATGTAATTATGGCAGTAATCAAGAGCACAGATCCCCACAAACTGATCTCAGCATTTTACAATATGCTTTCCACCCCCATTTCTACCAAAATAGCGTACGATCTGAAACCCAGATGGGAGCGGGAGGTGGGGCCAATAGAGGATGAGGAGTGGGGAGAGGCGTTGGAGTCCTGTAAAGCAGTGTCTCCCAAGCTGTCCGATTGACTTTCGCAACTTTATATCCTACATAGAGCGTACCTCACACCCCTCAGAGTGGCAAGATACAAGCGCACCCATTCTACAACATGTCTGATGTGTGGACAAGAGACGGGCACTTTTTTCCACCTGATCTGGGCATGCCCTAAGATACAAGGATTGTGGAAACAAATTGTGACATTTCTACACAACGAGATGGGCTCACCCCTAGCATTAGACCCCAAACAATGCCTTCTGGGAATGTTACCAGACACAATAGATAAATATACTAAAACATTTCTTCATGAGACACTGTTTTCAGTCAGGAAAATCATTGCTAAAAAATGGATGAGACAAACACCTCCCAAGATAGTAGAATGGAAAATAGAAGTGAATAATACCCTGCCATACAAGAAATGTATATATATCAACAGGGGCTGCCCCAATAAATATAATAAGATATGGGACCGCTGGCTTCAAGAGTCGAGTACCTGTACATAACAAAACCACGTCAGTCAGAAATGAATGCCCAGATACATGTTTTCATAGGTAGTCTTTGGATGTACAATGTATTCTTGTAGAGCTTGCTCACATGACAATGATAATGTATCTGTTGCCTTACCTACCTCAAGTATGACTCTCAATGTATCAGTTACCAAGTTTGTATGCAAAATATACTTCACATGTATGCACCCTTTGATCAATAAAAACCTTTGTTCAACGTTAAAAAAAAGTTTAAGTTCATAACTAATGATTTGCTATGAACAATACTAAAGCACGTTGGTTCCTATTTTCTCTCTAAGAGTTAAAAACCCAAATTCACTATCTTTAAAATTTTAAATTAGATTCATTGGCATGAATAGGCCTTGTTCTTATGTCTCACTAAGGAGTCTGGCTATACCAGCCTCCCCAGGTTGTAATTCAAAGGTTTGACACTTAGAGATAAGGGGGGTGTTGGTACGGGCTAACACAAACTGTGTAGTATTATCTCTGTATAACAAGACCATAGGGCTTATTCACAATTCCTGTGGTATTGAATATCTTAAATAATGTTTATTTTAAGTATCTTCACAAAGTATCTGTTCTAGTAATCAATAGTAATCCATATATATGCATAAATGGGTTTATATATTAGGAAGTTACAAATATAATATCTTATGATGTGAGATCCTAACTGTGAAGGACATTAGGAGCTGTATTTGTAAAATCTAAGTTAAGGGTTGTGTTTTGAATGACTTTAGCTTTGAGGAATGTTAACAACCCATTAGCTGAGATGTGGGTAGATTTTCCCAAGACATTACTCTGAGCCATTCGCCGAGATGGCTGGGATACTTGACATGTGTTTGACACCTTTAGACAATTAAGTGTGTTTTTCTAAGCCTTGGTCAAAGGGGGTCATAAATTTTATTAGGCCTCGGTGACCTTATCATTAGGAGTCATTCCTTATACAAGACTGCCCCTACAGGTTAAAATAGAGATTACTCAAGATGGCGTCTGTTTGGTTGCTATGACAACCTACCCAATCACATCGTCACTTGACGTCATAAATTACCTAGTAATGAGATACACACCCACTTTTTGGAGTAGGATAAAAGTAGGAAGAGTTCAGTGTGCAAGGATCTCTCGGGAGGAAAGAACAGCTGAAGGGATCTCTCACTCTATCTCTGAGAAAGCTCGCTCTGAAAAGAGGTCTGGGGAACTCACTCTCTGAAAAGATCTCTCTCGGGGGTCTACATCTGAAGGAAGCTGGAAGGGGGAGATCTTGAACACAAACATGTAGCAATGTTGGAAGGAGTCCTGTGGGACTCATAATGGAAGCTTCTCAAACAGACAGAACTTTAACCTGGTAACATATTTATTTTGTTTATTTACCTGTTTTGGTAATGGAATTGTTTTTGCATACACATAATTAAAACCATTTAAATATATATAGCCTAATGTTGGAGATATAATTATTTTTAACTGCAGTATGAAGTAACTATATTCCAAATATTAAGACACATACCCTAACTTGGTTGTCTTTATAAAGCTAGAGCTAAGTTTGTACAATGGTTTTTATTGTGAAGTATATGCAAAATAGATTCTTTCTAAATTTAACATAAGCCTTGATTGTATTGTCAAGCCGTGTGCCTTATATGACACTTGGTCTGGACACGTTTAAGAAGTGTAATTCGGAGATCTGTTTGTTTAGAGAAAGATAACATAGTGTCAATGTAAACAACAGTGTTTACACCTTCCGTGAAGTAACGGAGAAACATTTCAAGAGTTACCAAGTTTTAAATGTACAAGAATTATTTAAAGCGGAGCTCCACCCTAAAGTGGAACTTCCGCTCATCGGATTCCTGCCCCCCTCCGGTGCCACAATTGGCACCTTTCGGGGGGGAGGGGGGACAGGATACCTGTCAAAGACAGGTATCCTTACCCACGTACTGGATTCCGGCCGCGGCGGTGAAGTCGCGCGAAGCTCCCTCCTCCTCCTCCCCTGGCCGCTGGGCTAATAGGAGAGAGGAGCGGGGCCTCGCGCATGCGCAGTACGGTTCCCGGCGTGAAGCCGAAAGTCTTCACTGCCGGGTTCCCTTACCTGCAATGGCGACGGAAGCACCGACAGCTGATGTGAAACATCAGCTGCGGTGCCGACATCGAGGGACACCAGGACAGGTAAGTCTCCATTTATTAAAAGCCAGCAGCTGCAGTATGTGTAGCTGCTGGCTTTTAATTATTATTTTTTTGCCCGGGGTTGCCTGGAACACCCCTTTAAGTATTGAACTGTGAATATACCTTGTCATACTGTATAGAGCTTGCATAGAAATGTATGTAAATATTATCTGAACATTAACCATCATTTATCTCTGATTGTAGAAGTATATCCATTTATTTTGTTTTATCACGAATTATACCTGATTTTAATTTTGCACTGTACTTTAGTTAATAAATATATATATATAATTTTAAGCGATATTCATTTGTTACTTGTCTTCAAACTAGCACGGATAAAGAATTTGGGATTTCTTGTCGTTGTCATCCGATCCGATCCGCAGACGGATGGAAAAGTAGGGTTTTCCTCCGTCACACTTTGGCGGATCGGAGCGGGTCGGATGTCAGCGGACATGTCAGTGCTGACATCCGTGGCTTCATAGGGGTACATGGAGCATTCGTTCAGGTCCGCCTAAAAAACTGACAGGCAGACCTGAACGGTCCGTCCGTGTGAAAGAGCCCTAAGTGAAACACTGACTGTCTGCAGCTAGCACAATCACCGGCCTGCCTGTCACAGTATAGAGAATAACTGTATCCAGGTGAGCTTTAGGTGATCGCTATGCAAAGCACACAGTAGTACACTAAGTGAAACACTGACTGTCTGCAGCTAGCACAATCACCTGCCTGCCTGTCACAGTATAGAGACTAACAGGAACAGATCTAGCTAAACTCAATACAGTGTATAAATATATATACAACACCTATGATGCATATATATCCTCTACACACTGTAACAGCAGCTAACTGACTCGCCTGCCTGCTCTATCTAACTCAATAAAAATGACACTATCTCTCTGAAACTGCCTCTTTCACAAACGCCAACACACTACACAAGGCCGACTTCCAGGCGGCCTTATATAGTGTGGGGCGTGTACTAAACCCCTGAGCCATAATTGGCCTAAGCAACCCTGGCTTTGGCCAATTACGGCTCTCAGTTTTTTCCACGCTGTGATCTGCCAAGCATGCGGGTCATAGTGCATGCTTGGCCAATCATCAGCCAGCAATGCATTGCGATGCCGCAGTGAATTATGGGCCGTGTCGCGCAACACGAATTTAGCGCGAAAGGACCATAACGTTCGTTGTTCGTCGAACGATCGAACGGCCGATGTTCGAGTCGAACGTGTGTTCGACGCGAACATGAAGCTCATCCCTATTAGAGATAAGGGGGGTGTTGGTATGGGTTAACACAAACTGTGTAGTATTGTCTCTGTATAACAAGATCATAGGGCTTATTCACAATTCCTGTGGTATTGTATATCTTAAATAATGTTACTTTTAAGTATCTTCACAAAGTATATGTTCTAGTAATCGATATTAATCCATATATATATATATGCATAAATGGGTTTATATATTAGGAAGTTACAAATATAATATCTTATGATGTGAGATCCTAACTGTGAAGGACATTAGGGGCTGTATTTGTCAAATGTAAGTTAAGAGTTGGATTCCAGTGATTAGTTTCAAGGAATTTCCCAAACCATTAGCTAATGGTGCAGGGTAGTGTTGATCATAAACATTCACACCTATAAATCTAAAGAATTTGCCAGGTTGTCTGGGATACTTGACATGTGTTTGACACCCTTAGACAATTAATTGTGTTTTTCTAAGCCTTGGTCAAAGGGGGTCATAAATTTTATTAGGCCTCGGTGACCCTAACATTAGGAGTCATTTCTTATACAAGACTGCCCCTACAGGTTAAAATAGAGATTACTCAAGATG
Source organism: Rana muscosa (assembly GCA_029206835.1). Taxonomy (NCBI): domain Eukaryota; kingdom Metazoa; phylum Chordata; class Amphibia; order Anura; family Ranidae; genus Rana; species Rana muscosa. The sequence goes on from CM055118.1 coordinate 667,232,937, forward strand.
GTGTCTGTTTGGTTGCTATGACAACCTACCCAATCACATCGTCACTTGACGTCATAAATTACCTAGTAATAAGATACACACCCACTTTTTGGAGTAAGATAAAAGTAGGAAGAGTTTAGTGAGTAAAGAGACTCGATCGCTGGAAGGACGCTCTCGCTGAGGAGATCTCTCTGAGGGAACAGGTCACTCTACACAGGGATGATCTCTGAAGGCACTCACTCTCTGAAAAGATCTCTCTCGGGGGTCTACATCTGAAGGAAGCTGGAAGGGGGAGATCTTGAACGCAAACATGTAGCAATGTTGGAAGGAGTCCTGTGGGACTCATAATGGAAGCTTCTCAAACAGACAGAACTTTAACCTGGTAACGTATTTATTTTGTTTATTTACCTGTTTTGGTAATGGAATTGTTTTTACATGCACATAACTAAAACCATTTAAATATATATGGCCTAGTGTTGGAATATGGTTATATTTTAACTGCAGTATGAAGTAATTATGTTCCAAATATTTTTTGTTTACAAACGATTTTTATTATAGAAAAGGTCAAGGTATAAACACAAATCACAATGATGGTACAGGTATATATATAAACATTGTACATATTGAGCATTGTACAGAGGAAGGAGAAAAGGTTCTTCTTTTTTTTTTTCTTTTTTTTTTCTTTCTTAATTTATTTATTTTTTATTTCTTAAGACTGGTATAGGAATGTATATTGTTCAAATAAAGTCAATCAAGAGCATTGTATTGGAGAGAGGGCTAAATGACGATTGTATATATTTTAAGAGTGGGAGGAAAAAAAAAAAAAACCGGGAAGGTACTAGACCAGAGAGGTGGTATCCCAGAGAGTCCATTTTTTTTGGTAAAGGGGCATAGAATCATATAATGTGTGATGAATTCTTTCTGAAAGCTTAATGTTTGACATGCGGTTAAGAATTTGTGGCCAAGGTACCGTAGTGGAGCGCCAATTAAATGCTATGGCCCAGTGGATGGAACTAAGGAGTGTATGTATCAACCTTGTACTAGTCATTGGGATGTCCTGTATAGGGGTGAATAAAAGGCCTATTTGGGGTGTAAGAGAGATCTTTCTACAGGATATTTTATCTATTATAATATTTGCCTTATGCCAAGTGTCTTTAATGTGGGGGCAATCCCAAAATATATGTAAGAGTGTTCCCTGGGTGGGGCAACCCCTAAAGCAGAGTGGGGACACTGAGGGATAAAATGAATTGAGTTTAGCGGGAGTAAGATACCATCTATAAAGTAGTTTGATGGCCGATTCTCTAATCGAGGTTGTTCTGGTACATTTGTGGAGATTTGTAAAAATCGTATCCCATTGATCAAGAGTAAATGAGGTATTTAAATCTGATTCCCATTGTAGCATGGGATGTGATTTATCAGGCATGTTTGTCTCATTTAAATTTTTATATATTCTGGAGATTAAACCCCGGTCACGAGGGGAGGAGATACAAATTTGCTCAAATTGTGTATAAGGGGGGTGGAGTGTAAGTGAGTAATATTTCTCATAGAATTTTTTTATTTTCGCATAGATCTCTAGTTCGGTAGGAGAGATATTGTATTTTGTTTGTAGTCTGGTGAAAGTAAGAAATGCATTGTCTTGGGAGAGCGATTTTAAATGTATTAGATTATGTGACTTCCAATATGTTAGCAAATTCTCATCCTGAGCTCTATCTGGGGGGGAAAAACGTGGGTCACCCATAAAGGAAGCTAAGGGGGGAACATCTGAGGATAACTTAAAATTAGAGATTTGTCTGTTCCATAGTTGAAGAGTGTGAGTGACGATGAGATTTAAGGGCCTTATTTTTTGTGGTGGGATGACATTGGACCAGAGAAGTCCTTGTAAATTGTAGGGTAGGATAGATTCTTCTTCGAACAGGAGCCAAGGGATTTGGGATGAAGGGGCATACCATTGGGCTAATTGGGTGAATCTGGCCGACAAGTAATATAGCCAAAGGTTTGGAATGCCGAGGCCTCCTTTTAAATGGGGTCTAAACATAAGGGAATAACTAAATCTGGGTTTCTTGTTTTGCCATATAAATTTATTGATTTCTCTCTGTAAAGATTCTAGTGTTTTTTTAGGTAGAATAAGTGGAAGGGTTCTGAAAAAGAATAGAAGTTTGGGTAATATCATCATTTTTGTGGCTACTATCCTGCCCGAGAAAGAAATCTGGTATGATGACCATAGTTTAAGTAGGTTTTTAATATTGTTAAATAAAGGAGGGTAGTTTGCTTGATATAACGTTTTATATGAAGATGTAATCTGAATACCTAGGTATCTAAACGAATCTACGTGCCAATTGAATGAGAATTTGTCTTTAAGTGAGGATATTAATGCTGGGGGAATGTTGATTGGTAAAGCCGAGCACTTAGATAGGTTTACTCCCAGACCTGTCAAATCATGAAAGACGTCCAGGGTTTTAGTTAGATTAGGTAGGGAAATAAGAGGGTCAGTTATGAATAGAAGGACGTCATCCGCATAAAGACTCAGTTTGTATTCCTTGGATCCTTTAATATATCCTTTAATATTTGTATTGTTTCTGATTGCACAGGCGAGGGGTTCTATTGCGAGGGCAAAGAGTAGGGGGGAGAGTGGACAACCTTGTCTGGTACCTTTAGTCAGGGGAAAAAAGTCAGAATTGTTACCTGGGAGTTTAATACGTGTCTGTGGGTTGTGATAGAGAGCCTTAAAGCCATGTAGAAATTCATTGTTGATGCCATATTTTGGGAGAAGGGTGTCAAGATATGACCAGCAAACGCTGTCGAAAGCTTTGTGTATATCAAGACCAAGAAGCAGCGTGGATCTGGAATGAATGTTGGAGTCTTGAATGATATTTGTGGTAAGTCGTATGTTGTCTGTTATTTGTCTGTTGGGAATGAAGCCTGTTTGATCAGGATCAACTAATGGGGAGATAACGGCTGATAATCTGTCTGCTAATACACGGCCGAATATTTTTAGGTCGTTGTTAATAACTGATATTGGGCGGTAGTTTTGAGGGGTGGAATGATCTTTATTTGGTTTGGGAAGTAGGGACATATTAGCCAAAATCATCTCGGGTGGGAATTGGCCACCCTGTAAGATATTATTATACAGTTTAGTAAGGTGTGGTGTAATGGTAGAGGAAATTTTTTTATAGTAAGATGTGGAATAGCCGTCAGGGCCTGGGGCTGTGGATATTTTTAGTGTACCAATGATTTTGTTAACTTCCATCTCCGAGCAAGGGGCATTAAGAGATTCAATTTGATCTCTAGTAAGAGTGGGTAACGTAATGTTATTAAGCCAGTCTAAGGAGGACTGTTTCGGAGGTGTTTTTGGTGAGGTCAGGAGATTTTTATAGAAGTCCGAGAATAATTTCATGACTTCTTTGGGATGGGATACCAAATTACCAGAAGGGTTCCTTAATTTATAGGTGTGTGGGGGTTTCATAGATTGATTTAGTTTTTTAGCAAACATGGTGGAATAAGAATTACTGTTGAGTAAGAATCTAGCTTTAGACCATCTGAGAGCTTTTTCAGTATCTGATGTTAATAATGTGTCTAAGGTAGTGCGTTTCTCTTGTATCTGTTTAAGTAGGTCACTAGATGGGTTCTGATTGTTTCTATGATACAAGTGATCTAGATCTTTTGTTAGGGATCTAATGTCTGCAAGTTTGGATTTGTTGTTGATTGAGGCGATATTTATCAGATGACCTCTCATTACTGCTTTATGTGCCATCCATATAGTTGTAGGGGACATGTCTGGTGCTACATTTTGTGCAAAATATTGTTCAAGGTAAGATAGAATTTGTTGGTTGCTTGAGGGATCTGTGAGCAAGGAATCGTTTATTCGCCATGAGTGTGCTGTGTTGGCTAGACCTATATGTGAAGTATCAAAGGAGACTATGTGGTGATCAGACCAAGGACACGGATGGATATCTGCTCTAGAGGAATTGGCAAGTAGAATTGGGGTGCAAAAGATGTAGTCAAGACGAGCGAAGCAGTTGTGCGGATGGGAGTAGAATGTGTAAGATTTGGATCCTATGTTATGGGCTCTCCAAGTGTCTATTAATTGATGGTTATATAGTGATCTATTCAAGGATTTGGGGAAAGCTTTTGAGGATGGGACAACATTGCTTCTATCTAGAGCTGAATGAGCAGCTAAATTGAAATCCCCGCCCACTATTAAATGTGTGGAGTGATAATTGTCTAGAGTATCAAAAAATTTGGTGAAAAAGTTTGACTGGGCTTCGTTGGGAGCATAAATTGAGGCAATGGTGATAGAACGTCCTTTGATTGAACCTTTGAAGATCAAGTAACGACTGTCTGGATCTTTAAATATATTTTGAACCTCAAATAACACTGTGTTTCTAATGAATATAGCAGCACCTCTAGATTTTGTGTTATAAGTAGTGCAATAATATTGGCTGTAACCTTTGTCAAAAAATTTAGGGTGTTTATCTGTGGCAAAGTGCGTTTCCTGCATTAAGATTATATCAGCTCCTAATCTTTTATAATGGCGAAAGGCCTTCTTTCTCTTGTGAGGCGAATTAATACCCTGGGCGTTATGAGAAATCACTCTGAGACCCATTGTATTGGTATTAAGGGGCGATGGTGGTTATGAAGAAATGGCAGTGGGTCGTCAAGCCTAGGTTTGAGTATATAGCCAAATCGGAGTGGAGTTGATAATTTGATTATCGCCATTAAGATCGAAAGTGAAGCTACTTGAGATATAGGCGGAACTAGCCAACATCGTATTGCCATTTGTAACTGTGTATATATGTAATATATCAGGTTATACCTTCGTATCCAGCTCAAATATTTCCTCGTTGACCTTTGTTTTTTGAATAACATTTTGTGCCTATACCACAGAACCATGAAGAACAGGGCTCTTGAACAGTGGCACATTAGAGCTAGTAAACTTATAGAAAATAACAGTACTGTATTGTACAATGACATTCCATAATAATGTTTTAATTGAGGTAAAGAGAGTTTGTTCGACCTTTTCGACATTTTGTAAATATAGAGTGTTTTAGTATGACTATGTGAAATAACTTTTATGATTAGGGGGTCAGGGTGAGAAGCACTTCCTGACCGAAAAAAGTATTGATTTGGACAATACTGTCCATTACTCACAAATAGACCCTCCACCACTAGAACGGAGGATAGCAGGATCAGTAGCGGAAAAATATCCACCAGTTGGACCATGCTTTTGGAGTCTTTTGTGAGCAGGGGGACAAACTAACGCAGGCGGAGCACATCAGCCTTAGCGAGGATGCTATAAAAAGAACATTTTTTTATATAAGTGCATGCTGTTACTTATAAAAAATTAGCATACGAAACAGTATAAAAAAGGAGCAAGAAGAAATGTTAGATATATAATGTCGTATAGAAGAAACTGTGGTAATGCCGACCCGGTACCATATAAACGTGTGGTACAGTTGTTTACTATAATCAGAAAAAACAACCTCAAACAATTCAAACTGTAAAAGTGGTATTTTGAACCTTGCAAAAAAAAAAATAAAAAAAAAAAATAAAAGAAAGAAAAAAGAAGAAAAAGAAGAGAAAAGAAAAGAAAAAGAGGAAAAAAAAGAAGAAAAGAAGAAAGAAAAAAGAAGAAAGAGAAAAAAAAAAAGAGGGGGAGGGGGTTGGGAGGAAAAGAGCAAGGTTTTTATAAAAGAAGGGGGGTAAGTTTTGGGCCACAAATGGGATCCATCTTTATCTTCAAGCGTTTAAATTTCTGAATGATGGTCGCCATCTCCTTTGATCACGGCGTGTGGCTGGGGTGGCCCAGATAGGTGAGGTGTGGGGAGTTGCTGGAGGTCCTGTATATGTTCCCGGATCTAGAAGACCTAACTTCACAAGGAGATCCTTGCCTTCTGAGGTGTTGAATATTGTATAGGTTGTCCCGTTGTGTGGCACTGTTAACTTAAATGGAAAACCCCACCGGTATCTGATATGAGCTGATTGTAATACCGAAGTGATCTCCTTCATTTTGCGTCTTCTTTCCAGGGTAGCCTGTGAGATATCTGGAAAAATTTGGATTTTGGTGCCCTCCAATTCGATGTTATGCATATTTCTGGATGCTCTTAATATGTTTTCCTTAATGATGAAATCTTTCATGCATAGAATGATGTCACGAGGAGGTTTGTCTGGGGGAGGTTTAGGGCGCAGGGCCCTATGAATTCTATCACACGCAAATGAGGATGGGGGTGTGTCAGGGAGGAGACTGTGGAACAATTTAGACACTGCAGGCATCAGTTCAGTGACTGATTCTGGGATACCACGAATCCTTAGGTTGTTCCTTCTGTTGCGGTTGTCCAAATCTTCTACTTGCGATTGTAGGTACGTGTAGTTTTCAGCTAAAAGTTCAAAGTCCTTTCTAAGATCGTTGTGTGCAAGTGAGAGCTCGTCGTGTTTGGTTTCTAGAATATCGGTGCGACCTCCCAGGGTTGCTATTTCTTGTGTGAGTGTATTTGTTGTTTTTTGGAGTTCACACTGTATCTTGTCTACAAGTTTTTCGTAGATTTTGGTTAAGCTGAAGTCCAGATCTGATTTTGTGATCTGGGAGGAGAGATCACTATTGTTATGTGTGGAAGCAGATTTCTGCTGAGGAATATTGGAAGCTGTAGGAGACCCCGCCTACGTCATTGGATGAGCGGACCTGATGGGGAACTTCCTCCGCAGTATAATACATGAATAGACCCGCCTCTTCTCACGTTCTGCATCAGGTCCTCAGCCTTACACTACGTCATTGGCTGAGCGGACCTGATGGGGAACTTTAGAAGGGGCGGGTCTATTCATTTAATACACTGCCGAGGAAGTTCCCCATCAGGTCCGCTCAGGCTCAGCTAATGACATTTCATCTGGACAGCGCTGGACATCGGGATCGCCGCGGGACACTGGATTTCATCGCTGGAATGTTTTTTTTATTTTTAATAAAGGACTTTCCCAATGGTGTCTGTGTATTTTTTTTACAATTTTTTACACTTTCTTTGTGAAATGGTAGGGGTACAATGTACCCCATTACCAATTCACATAGGGAGGGGCCGGGATCTGGGGGTCCCCTTTGTTAAAGGGGTCTTCCAGATTCTGATAAGCCCCCTGCCCGCAGACCCCCACAACCACAGGGCAAGGGTTGTGGGGATGAGGCCCTTGTCCCCATCAACATGGGGACATCCTCCCCATGTTGAGGGCATGTGGCCTGGTACGGTTCAGGAGGGGGGGCGCTCTCTCGTCCCCCCCTCTTTTCCTGCGGCCTGCCAGGTTGCGTGCTCGGATAAAGGGTCTAGTCTGGATTTTCAGGGGTACTCCACTCCATTTTTTTTTAATTTGGGGTGGAGTTCCCCTTAAAATCCATATCAGACCTGAAGGGCCTGGTATAGATATTTAGGGGAACCGCACGCATTTTTTTAAAATTTGGGGCAGGGTTCCCCTTAATATCCATACCAGACCTGAAGGGCCTAGTAATTGAATTTGGGGGAACCCCCACGCTTTTTTTTTTTTATCAATGACTTTTCTACGTATTGCCGGGAGCCGACAATTCATTAATAGCCGCGAGTGAGTTTTAAATGACTTTTTTTCCTTCATAAATTACACTTTGTGCAGGGACAGTTCTAAGCATGGGAAACAAGCGCGACTTTACATGCATATTGCCGAACACCGGACACGAACCCGAACATACATACAGTCAATTGTTCGGGTTCGGGACCCCAAAGCCCAAAAGTTCGGTACGGACCCGAACTTTACAGTTCGGGTCCGCTCAACCCTAATCACGACTTATATCTGATTTTAATTTGCACTGTACTTTAGTTAATAAATATATATAATATTTTAAGCGATATTCATTTGTGTTACTTATCTTTAAACTAGCATGGATAAAGAATTTTGGATTTCTTGATATTGTAGGCAATTGTAAATCTCCCAAATCATAGATTTGCATATTTCCAGAAATACAATTATATTTTAATATTTCAGTATAAACATTCTGACAGTATGCTATTATTGATATTGTACTATCAAAATCTATAGGGTTTTATGGGTTTTGTTTGAACTTTGTAAAATATTTATATATAGATAATCATTCTTATAATTCAATCACAATAAGAGCTGTGATGTTCATTTGCAGATACCTCTGTAAATATCTGAAATAAAAAACGAACAGAGCTTATCCTTTTATAGCGTGTACTTGCCACCTACTGTGATTTCTGTCTGTTCTCTCCTCCCTCTGCTATTTGCAGTCACTTCTGACAGGTTATGCTTACACCACAGGATCCTGGGAGACAGCCCCCCCCCTTCCAGCATACAGAAAGTAATAACCTCAGCTGTGCATGTTTCCCTATGAGACTGTGCAGATGAGGGTGTATCCATTCCCTTCACACAGGTCTTAGATTACACTCGTCCCACTGTTCTATGCTGTGCAGTGTGTGACAATAGTTCCCTGCCTTCTAGAGCTGAGCGCTGATGTGTAATGTGTACTTTCAAATGCTTTAAATTAGTGGATTAGAAGGCTGTTAAGAAGATAGGACAGCAGATAAAGAGGTACAATGTATGTAGGAATATTTGATTCATCTCTGTGTAGCATTTGAGACAAATCACTTCAGTGGGTATATGTAAGGGTTTACAACCACTTTAATTCCTTTCTGTCAGCCATCAAATAAAAAAAAAGTTAAAGCTTCTTAAACTAAACCTGTGCTTTGCTCCATGTATACTTAATTTTCCTTTGTACCTTTGCAATTCCATTTGCCTGACGCTTTAACCACTTAAGCCCCGGACCAATACGGGCCATTATGACCAGGCCCCTTTTTGCGATTCGGCACTGCGTCTCTTTAACTGACAATTGCGCGGTTGTGCGACTTGGTCCCAAACAAAATTGGCGTCCTTTTTTTCACACAAATAGAGCTTTCTTTTGGTGGTATTTGATCACCTCTGCGGTTTTTATTTTTTGCGCTATAAACAAAAATACAGCGAAAATTTTGAAAAAAATGACATATTTTTTACTTTTTTCTATAATAAATATCCCCAAAAAATATATAAAAAAATATTTTTTTTCCTCAGTTTAGGCCGATACGTATTCTTCTACATATTTTTGGTAAAAAAAATTGCAATCGGCGTTTATTGATTGGTTTGCGCAAAAATTATAGCGTTTACAAAATAGGGTATAGTTTTAAGGCATTTTTATTATTATTATTTTTTTTTACTAGTAATGGCGGCGATAAGCGATTTTTTTCGTGACTGCGACATTATGGTGGACACATCGGACACTTTTGACACATTTTTGGGACCATTGTCATTTTCACAGCGATCAGTGCAATAAAAATGCACTGGTTACTGTGAAAATGATACTAGGGGCGCTGAAGGGGTTAAGTGTGCCTAGGGGCATGTTACTAACTGAGGGGGGGGGCATGGCTACGACTGACACGTCACCGATCTCCGCACTGATTACACAGATCGGAGATCGCTGACATTGTCAGTAGAGGAGCGGAGAGATGCTGTGTTTACACACACATCTCCCCGCTCCGAGCCTCCCCGCGGTGATCGAGTCTGCGGGACCCGCGGTCCCACTCACAGGGAAGGCAGGGGGGGTCGCGAGCGCACCGCCGCTGGCGCACGCGCGACCCTGACGTCGGCAGTTAAAGGTCCACGTACAGGTACGTGATTGTGCCTATACGAGCCATTCTGCCGACGTATATATACCGTGAGCGGTCGGCAAGTGGTTAAAGAGAGATCCCTGGTTCTTCTTGGTGGGAATCTGCTGTTTATTTGTAATTGCCCATGTAAATGTAGCCAAGAAAAATTATACCATATCATTTCATTGATGATGGGCAAGAAAAATACTTTCATGTTTGTGCCTTATTATGTTTTGGTTTCACCTGTGCTAATAAAGCCTTTTATTTATCAATGACTTGTATTACGAATGCAGATAGAAATTTTTTAAAACATATCACACCCAAACGAAACAACAATGACACTACATTATCTAGCTGTTCTAGCCAGGAAAAAAAAGGCCCTTAGTTTCTGGTGAGTTACAGTTTTTTTGTCGAAAATGTGCTTATCAAAATTAAAGCTGAACAGGTATGGATTTTTTATGCATAGTTACATTCGTCTAGCTGTTTTGCTATGGCTATTTTGATAATTTTTATAGCATAGATATGTGAATTGTTACACTTTAGATCATATATTATTTAGAAGCTACGATTCCTCTATTGATATGCTAAGTAACCTGTTGGACTGGTTCGTGCAGCTCAGGACAGGAAATGATGCTACATGTAGTGGGGGAGGAAATTAGATTTGAACAACCATGTGCTCAAGACAAAGGAACACTAGGAACAGTTGTTTGCAGGACTCTGAAAAGGAAAGAGCCATAAGAAGACTCTATCAAAAGAAGACCCAAGTTAAGCAGATGTTTAATACAATTATTGCATACATTGAAGGATGGATAGCTTGTGTGTGTTGTAAGCTTATTTAGTAATATCTGTCAGTCTGGTACAAAATTATAATTGTACTAGTTTGTATATGTAGCATTTGTTTAGAAAAAGCACATTAATACACTAACAGAGGTTTGTTTAGAAAAAGCACATTAATACACTACAGAGGTTTCTATGCTGTCTTGCTTTACTGCAAAGTGACCTTAAGAGATGTAAAGCAAAACAATTGGGGGCTCGTGCGGGATTTGCACTTTGTGTGGTGTTTTCTGTTGCTTGATAAGAAAAAAGCTGCATTTGCTGTTTAGAAAAAGCAAGGCTACAGAGGTTTCTGATGTCAGGGAAGGTATGCAACCTACCTACCTAGGCCAGAGACAGTAAGTGGACGTCTGTTGTAAGGAAGCTTGCTAGGTATGCTTCTCCTTTGAACAGAGCTTGGGGTTATGGAGTCTCAGATTTTCCCTCAGATATTAGTCTTTAAAGTTTTGGGTTCAGTAGAGGAGAGATGTGGGAAGTGGCTGTGTTTGGTTTGCACTTCCTGCATGCTCTACATACAGAATCTGAAAGGAGGAAAAAGGAAGAGGTAGAATGAGATTTGTTAAAAGAGCAGTTTGCAGTGGCTACCAAGTGTTTGAAAGACACTGCAAGCAAGGCAAAAGATTTAGAAAGTAGGGAACTCAACATGAAACCTGACATGGCTTTGAAGTGTGTTCAAACCAATGCAAACAAACATGAAGATTTGAATGAGCAATGTGCATCCCTCGTGATCAAGCCTAATGATGCCCTAGCAAAGGACAAAGGTCCAAAGGCTGTAAGCAGACGTAGGACATATGCCACTGTTACTTCTCATAATCGGGAAGCTGTGAATCTGATCATCCTAAATAGTAATGGCTGAGCTGAAGCAGACATTAGGAAGACAAAGGCTATGATCTCTTACCTGCAACCACAGCCTGAGGTTCGAACCGTGTATGACTGGCCTAAGGTGGGGGTCCCTAGAGAGCACATAAATGGGATTACTAAACCAGCTTTGCTTAAGAGCTGTAAGCAAGTGGCTGGGAAATGGTAGATTTAGTCACACTTACTGTATACATTGTACATGCTTATTTGTTAGGAAGGATGAATAGCTTTGTGCATGTTGTAGGCATATTTTGTAATATCTGTTGGCCTAATACTGTATTCCTATAACTGCAATAGTTTGTATGTACAGCATTTGTTTGGTAAATGCATTAATGCATTACAGAGGTTTCTAAGCTTCCTTGCTTTACTGCAAAGTGACCTTAATAGAGGCAAAGCAAAACACCAGCTTGTACCTATGTATAAATGTATTTGCCATACCTGTGACTGCTATTACAGTTGTCACCCCTGCCTTCTGGGTCCCTGCTGCACATTAAACACAGGCTGTTGCTAGCCTGGCATGGGTGTCATTCACAGAATGCCTTGCATTTTTATCAATGAATATGAGGCGTTCTCTGATTGGATGAGGTATTGCTGAGCAAGAAATAACAGTACTACTATTATAAGACAATTTTGAAAAGAAGAAAATACGTGTATTTTTTCTTAGAAATTTAGCAAGATGACCTAAGGACCTAATATACTTAGAAAGGAAAAATCAGTTAAGTATGTAAAAATTGTTACTAAAATTTGAACTTCAGGATAGTTGTGAATTGTGAAAAAGCTGTGATAGTAGATGTAACAGGAGGGCCCGTGGAACCCAGAATCTCTTGGAAAGTATGGGATACACTTGCTACAGCTCCCCATGCACCTCTTATGTCGAAATCAACCTGTGTCTATTAGGGGCACAGGGTGAGCAAGAAAATAATGGACATTAAGAATATGTCTTGGATTACTTCAAATGGGATGGCAATATTCCTTAACAATATCTCTCAAGAAATATGAAGATCTTATCCCCTGTACACTGTGAGGGCTATGCCCAGGAAGTATACCTCCTTATATGGGCATTCCAGGAAGTTACATTTAAGAGTCATTAGATCTCATTGTTGCTTGTGCTAATTGACCCTGCAATTGTGTGAAGGTGTATTTGTGGTAATGTTGATTGTGTCTTCTGAGCTACCAGATGGCAAGTCCAGCCTAAAGGTCATGTCTCTGAGTCATCAGCTGCTGTAAGGGATTAGTTAATTAGCTCATGTTAATTAGGTCTGGTCACAGGTGTATTTTCAGAGTAATATGAGCAGGATATGTATGCACCTCCTCTTTTACTGTATATAAGCCTGTAGTCTTTTAATAAAGATTGTCATTCCTGCTTGAACCTCAAGACAGAGCTTCGTCTTGTTATTGGGGGAGAATTATTCGTATGGATTTCTTGTTCGCCTGACTGGAGTGTCAGTAGCTGCCTTTGTGTTCAGAAAGGGAATGTCCTAAACGGCTTTAACCCCTTTGATACTCGGGGTGCCGTTACAGAAGATATGCCCTGAGTCTGCCAGGCTTGATTTGGATAATGATGCCACCCTCTCCCTCCATAGTGGGTAATCCACAATAAAGAGTATTCCTGTTCTTGGGGGTAATGAAAGGGCTTCAAAGTTTCCCAATGATGAATCCCCCAACTAAAGTGGTAACATCATCATAGGCTTAGAATATCATCATTACTGTTCCCAACTGTCTAAAGTTTACAGATAAATCCTGCCACCAATGTAATATGTGACGCAAGTTCATTCTAAAAGTCAACTACATTTTGTTTCAGAATTGTATGCAATTATTTGGAACAACAACAAAATTGTAATAAAATGAACAAACATTCAGAACAGTTTATTTCTGTATTAACTTGAACAGAACAGACAGAAGGCTGATAGTTCCAATCATTATGCTCAGAGGATCATATACAAACTATGGTGCATGGAATATGAGGGCAAATATTGTTCTCAACATAGAAACCACATTCAGAATTGTTAAAAATTATTTTAGCCTTTCTTTCAATTGATGTTTTATGTGGACATTTAAAAAGATGAGACTGAAATACAGGCGAGAAACACAATGAACTCTTTTCACTGAGCACTCCCCATATTGCATTGGAACTGAAAACACTGTCAGATATGTTTTATGATGTCCAATAAAAAAGGATAAGTGGCCATATTGCTGTTGCTGGTGTAGTTGCATTGCTACAGCAGAAGATACATAGACCTGCAATAGGGACAAACTACAAATGGAATACAAAAAACATGTCCACAGGCTACAAGCCACTCTAACGCCACAGACATCACAATGCAGTTACTGCTGGGTTTATTGGCCTTAAACATCTAAAACACTCCCATATAATGAATGCTGGGCATTTGTTCATAATGCTTCATAAAGGGAAACTTCAAGACTACATGTTCTTATCAACATTTTTACCAGTACTCTCCCCATTAAGCACATCAATAGGATCCAAGGTGTACAATGACATAAAGAGAGCTTTTGGTGTGATCCTACAATATAAGCCTATATGCATGGTTTCAGGTATAATATCAGAGTGTACATTCAATGGGCCAAATATCTCGTAAAATACTGTATTTTATATCAATTTGACAGATGCCAGCACATTGTTTTTGAGGAGAGTACATAAAAGACAGAAACATGATAATTTAATCTTATAAAATATGATACATAGATGAAATACAGTGCACTTAAATATCTAAGTGTCAACATTTTGTTAAATACTGTAAATACTGCACTTTTTCCAAATGTTCCAACAAGTCCTTTGTGCTTAAAGATGGCTTCCTGTTAAACAGAATACATTGCAGAACTGAAATACTTTCAATGAAACTGATTTTACAACAGATCACATACTTTCACAGACACGTCAACATTATAACATTTACAGATGAGAAAATAAGTTATTTCTCATTAGTTCACAGTGCGAAAAATGGAGTATGGTAAGTCTTATAGAAGGCTCTTTGTTATTTAAGCCAATAGCGGTAAAGTCTTGAAACTGGATGCAGTGTTTTGATTGGAGACAATGAAAAGCAACACTTCACATGATGGCAGGAATTATACACATGTTACTTCTTCATGGGTACTGTCTCAGAGACCTCCGTCTCCTGTTGTAGAAATGCCTGAGACCATGTTGCCGTGAAAAATTCATCATGTAATTTTGTTTGCGAGTGCTGTGAAAAGTAAGGTGAGATTATAATGGAGAACATGCAAAGCAATATACCATAAACATTTCTGTTCTAGTTACATTTCTCTAACATTTAAAAAAAACATATGAATCAATGTGAATCAATGCAGTTCCAAAACCCCTCAACAGTAAGATAGGAAAATACAGAATAAATAATCCTAATAGTCTTGGTGACTATATACTCAGAACACAAATAGATAGAAAAATAGTAGAAATCAAACTTCATCTGTACACTTGTTTTGCATGTGAGAATAGGCTAAAAGTGGAACTATGGTTACTAAAAAAAAAAAAGGCAATAACATTGGCCCCTTTATTGCTCTTTTTTTTTTCAAATAAAGCACGCAACATACAATAAATAATACTCATCTTACTCCATGAGCTTTAAGTACGACCTACCAGACTTTAAAAATAATTGACTGTAGGTAAGAGTGGAGCAGCTCTGAGCATAGGAAATACAGTAAGAAGAGTTAGGCCATTTGAAGTCTCGAAGGTGTACAATGAATAGACCAGAACATGACATACAGTATCTCACAAAAGTGAGTACACCACTCACATTTTTGAAAATATTTTATTATATCTTTTCATATGACAACACTGAAGAAATTACACTTTGCTACAATGTAAAGTAGTGAGTGTACAGCTTGTATAACAGTGTAAATTTGCTGTCCCCTCAAAATAACTCAACACACAGCCATTCATTTCTAAACCATTGGCAACAAAATTGAGTACAATTTGGACAATGAAAATGTCCAAATTGGGCTCAATTAGCCATTTTCCCTCCCCGATGTCATGTGACTCATTAGTGTTACAAGGTCTCAGGTGTGAATGGGGAGCAGGTGTGTTAAATTTGGTGTTTTTGCTCTCACTCTCTCATACTGGTCACTGGAAGTTCAACATGGCACCTCATGGCAAAGAACCATCTGAGGATCTGAAAAAAAGAATTGTTGCTCTACATAAAGATGGCCTAGGCTATAAGAAGATTGCTAAGATCCTGAAACTGAGCTGCAGCACGGTGGCCAAGACCATACAGCGGTTTAACAGGACAGGTTCCACTCAGAACAGGCCTCGCCATGGTCAACCAAAGAAGTTGAGTGCACATGCTCAGTGTCATATCCAGAGGTTGCTTTGGGAAATAGACGTATGAGTGCTGCCAGCCTTGCTGCAAAGATGGAAGGGGTGGGGGGGGGGTGTCAGCCTGTCAGTGCTCAGACCATACACTGCACACTGCATCAGATTGGTCTGCATGGCTGACGTTCCAGAAGTAAGCCTATTCTAAAGATGATGCACAAGAAAGCCTGCAAACAGTTTTCTGAAGACAAGCAGACTAAGGACATGGATTACTGGAACCATGTCCTGTAGTCTGATGACCAAGATAAACTTATTTGGTTTCAGATGGTGTCAAGCGTGTGTGGCGGCAACCAGGTGAGGAGTAAAAAGACAAGTGTGTCTTGCCTACAGTCAAGCATGGTGGTGGAAGTGTCATGGTCTGGGGCTGCATGAGTGCTGCCGGCACTGGGGAGCTACAGTTCATTGAGGGAACCATGAATGCCAACATGTACTGTGACATACTAAAGCAGGGCATGATGCCCTCCCTTCGGAGACTGGGGTGTAGGGCAGTATTTCAACATAACGACCCCAGATACACCTCCAAGACGACCACTGCCTTGTTAAAGAAGCTGAGGGTAAAGGTGATGGACTGGCCAAGCATGTCTCCATGCTTGGCCAGTCCACCTAAACCCTATTGAGCATCTATGGGGCATCCTCAAATGCAAGGTGGAGGACCACAAGGTCTCTAAAATCCACCAGCTCTGTGATGTCGCCATGGAGGAGTGGAAGAGAACTCCAGTGGCAACCTGTGAAGCTCTGGTGAACTCTGTGCTCAAGAGGGTTAAGGCAGGGCTGGAAAATAATGGTGGCCACACAAAATATTGACACTTTTGGCCCAATTTGGACATTTTTTCTTAGGGGTGTAGTCACTTTTGTTGCTAGCGGTTTAGACATTAATGGCTGTGTTATTTTGAGGGGACAGCAAATGTTATACAAGCTGTACACTCACTACTTTACACTACTTTACATTGTAGCAAAGTGTTATTTCTTCAGTGTTGTCACATGAAAATATATAATAAAATATTTACAAAAATGTGAGGGGTGTACTCACTTGCGTGAGATACTTTACATAGGCAGTATCCACAGAAAGGAAAATCTATGTTTCTCCTCCTTCTCCCTCGAAGCTCAGACACTAACAGTAATTGTAACTCTTCTCTACTCCATCCGAAATTTAAGAAAATGGTTGGAATTAGGTTTTATGCAAAAGTCTTCTAGTTGGTAACTATACTATATACCATTACAAAGAACACCCTTTACACTCAGTGCACCAACAACTAGCACATTCTGTTCATGCCCCCAAACTTCAGATCAGTTTAGTCACTCATGAGGTTCTCTGCTTTCTATTCATTTTGTGCAGTTACAATGGTTTTGGTTTTTTAACTAGAGGACAATGCAAAGTGCAACAGTCAATTCAAATTGTAAATAAAAGTAACCAATCAGGAATGATCTCTTAACTAATCTGACTACTATAATCAAATTGGTTGCCAGGTGTTAGTATTAGAATTCAAGGTTTTAAATCTAGTGTGGTCTACACTACAGCAAGGTGGTCTAGACACAGAGGTGGTAGTTACTATATTTATTGGCGTATAACACTCACTTTTTTACCTTGAAAATAGAGGGTAAACTGTGCCTGCGTGTTATACGCAGGGGCCCGTGGAAAGGTTTTTTCCTGAAACTTCCCTCTTAAAGTTAGGGTGCGTGTTATACGCCGATAAATACGGTAACTGAAAATAGAACCTCATAAAGCAGATAATATATTCTCACTGTGGTTATGTTCAATCTATAAATGTCTTCATAACAGAATACAGTATGTTGTTAAAGACCAATACTGGTTTTAATACAGAGGTAAGTGAAGTTTATGCAATGACAATGCAGTTGTGTCATCCTAGAAAGATACATGTCATGGCAGTAATACATCACTTGCTGTAAAATACTGGAACATTAAACAATTAGTTAATTAGTTAAATGCCACATGGCATTTGTTTAACCTTTAGGGCTCGTTCACACCAACAAGCCATGTTGAATGCAAGACTGTTGTGTGCATTGGAAACAGTGCTATTTATCGAAATGTCACAATTGACATTTCATTCAGTTCTATTGCTGGCAGCGTAATAGTAATGCCGCGTACACACAATCGTTTTTAATGTCATTGAAAAAAAATGCATTTTTCTGGACGTGATTTTTCGTGTTTCCTCTCAAGCCTGCCTTGCCTACACACTATTGTGGAAACAAATGTTTGAGTAAAGCGCGGTGATGTACAACACGTACGACGGCACTATAAAGGGGAAGTTCCATTCGGATGGCGCCACCCTTCATGTTAGTAAAGTTTGTTAAGAGATGATTCGCGCTTTTCAGCCTTGTGCTTTTCAGTCTGTTACAGCATGACGAATGTGCTATCTCCATTACGAACGCTAGTTTTACCAGAACAAGCGCTCCCGTCTCATACTTGATTCTGAGCATGCGCATTTTTTTTTCACGTCATTAAAGCCCACACACGGACGTTTTTCATGATGAGAAAAACGACGATGTAAAAAACGACGTGAAAAATTAGAGCATGTTCCAATTTTTCTCGTTGTGATTCTCTGCGTTTTTCTCGTCGGGAAAAATGCTGGAAAGCCCACACACGATCATTTTTAATGACCATTTAAAAAAATGTAATTTTTCACCTCATTAAAAACGATCGTGTGTACGCGGCATAAGGTTCGTATTGCATTGCACACTTTTACTGCATACTTTATTTCAGCCTACCATGTTGTGGTGGCATTAAATGTCCTCGTGGAGAACAAGGCTTGTTAACTTCTTTTGCATTGGGACTGTGTTGGGAGTGCATACATTACTTTATTCAGCCCACACCACCCTTGTTTCCTAAGAGGTGTGAACTGGCCTCATAGGAAACAAGGCATTTACCTTGTCTTTCATTGGGACTGCGTTGGGCAGGGCTACACAGAGCAATAACAAATCTTCTGGTGGGAATGAGCTCTTAAAGCGGTTCTAAAAACTTCTGTGCACTGGATCCCCCCCCAGCCCCCCTTATACTTACCTAAGCCCAATATCAAACCAGCGCTGTGCCTGAGAGCAGACACTCTCTCTATTCTCTCCTCCCATCACCGGGCAGACTGATAGCATCAGGAGCCACTGGCCCCCACTGCTCTCAATCAAATCCTATGATGAGGAAGTGGAGGTGGGTTTGAGCTGCGTTGTCTCTGTATATATTCCGTATATACTCGAGTATAAGCCGAGTTTTTCAGCACATTTTTTTGTGCTGAAAATGCCCCCCTCGGCTTATACTCGAGTCACCTTTTTGTGCCTAATCTCCCGGACTTTGGGGACCCGGTACTGCCCGGCCGTAGGTCCCCTGGACCTAAAACTGACTCTTCCTCTACAAGTGTGCAAAGTTTGTTATCTGGGGGACCTACGGCCGGGGAGCACCGATTTTTCAAACCCGGGCACCCCTTCTATAGACTCCCATGTTAAATGGTCATTTCTCCGGTGATTTGGGGACCCCAGTACTGGCCGGTCGTAGGTCCCCTGGACCCAAAACATGGCACACATGTAGCCCCATTTCTCCTCTATAAGTGTGCCAAGTTTTTTGTCTGAGGGACCTACGGTCGGGGAGCACCATTTTTTCAAAGCCGGGCAACCCTTCCATAGACTCCCATGTTAAACGTCAGTCTAGTCATGGACACAGTGAGGCATGGGCACAGTGAGGCATGGGCACAGTGAGGCATGCACATGGACACAGTAAAGGGGAAAGTGAGGCACAGTGAGGCATGCAGATGGACACCCTAGGCTTATACTCGAGTCAATACGTTTTCCCATTTTTTCGTGGTAAAATTAGGTGCCTCGGCTTATATTCGGGTCGGCTTATACTCGAGTACATGCGGTATATATATATATATATATATATACACATAGCACTTGAACCAGCATAGGTGCCTCCATAGGAAGCAGCTTCCTCTGGGGGCACTCACCGAAGAGGTGGAGCCATGAGCACCAGCGGGAGACATCAGAAGAGGAGGATCTGGGTTGCTTAGCATTGCACAGAGCAGGTAAGTATGGAATTTTTACAATTGGTTTACAAGGTTTACAATTACTTTAAAGAAAATCATTAGTTTGTACAAGGTGGTCCTCATATAAGGCACATTGTAGATACAGTTTTCTGGGTAATGTCACTTTTCTCCAAACAATTGTAGCACTACTACTCACCTTATGTTTACACTTTTTTTGTTTTGTCTCATTATACTCATGTGATATCAGTGGGGTTTAAGGCAGAGAATAGCTTTGTCAGATTGAAATTCTGCTAATACATTTTATGATAATTGTTTAGTGGGCATTGCAGCAGGGATCTTAGCAGATTTAAAATATAAATGAAAAAAATGTATGGAAAGTAGATGAGCTTGGAATTTCTCAGACTATTTCCTTGTATTATGAATATATATAGCCCTGCAAATTCCTGAACCTCTATTCATCTTTTAAAGTGTTCAAATGGGCTAACAAGGATATAATTCAATGGTTGCTTGGAATAAGTATATACTAAATGCAAAAAACACCAATAAATAATCACCTTTATATATAGTTGAACACCCTCTAACGCAGGCAAATAGGCACCTTATGCTACATTTTGTTCACACGTTAGACTGTGATTACTGATGTATAGAGAGTGTGAAAAAGATGTGGCAATCACACCAAGGCAGAGCAACTCAGAATCCCAATGTGACAATTGTATGCTATGTTCTGAATTAAAAGATATGTGAATCCAAACTGGTCATTTCAGTTTTGAGGGGTGATGGCCATTGCAATCACTCTCCAGATATCTTGACATATTTTCCTCTTCCATCTGAATTTTTATTTTACATTTTCACTGTAGAATACCCCTTCCTTGACTTTGTAGTGACTGCTGCTATGTTAGAAGCTATAAAACCTCACTGGTAAACTACAGTAGAAAACTATAGGTGACGCTGTGAGTACCCGTGTGCTGTGAGTACCCATGTATTGTTGAATATCGGTGTCAGGAAGCTAGTTGTTAGTTAATTGGACAGAGTATAATTCCAAATCCCCATTAAATTAGTAGGTACGATGCCCGGCAGGTATGGAGATGCGACTCAGTGCACATCTTGCGGCATGTATGCGTTCCTTGATCACCCGATCGAGGGTGAATACTGCTGCGCAAAATGTAAGCACGTTGTTTCCCTGAAAGCCTGGTTCTGAATCTAGGGAAGTAACTGTCAACACTGAGAAGACTCTCCATACCCGGAAGCTGCCAGCACAGAGGTGGTTGGAGACAAAGAGTTGCAGGCACCAGAGCAGAGTAGATGGGTGACAGTCAGTTGGATAGAGGGAAAAGAGTCAGGGAGGCCGATCCTGGGCTGGAACATCTCAATAAGTATGCCCGTTGCGTGATATTGTGGAAACCAGTCAGGGACCAGCATTGCTGGAGCAGAGTGACGCCCCTAGCTGCCAGAGGAATAACTCCTACAGTGAGGGCGGGGGTAAAACCAAGGGAAAGAAAAGACAGATTCTGGTAGTAGGGGGACTAAATTATCAGAAGGACAGAGAGAGCAATCTGTCACAAAGACCTGAAGCGCCAAAGTGTATGTTGTCTACTGGCGCTCGGGTTAGGCACATCACAGATCTGGTGGACAGATTAATGGGAGGGGCTGAGAAATAGGACCTTCAAGGTAGTATTCCCAGAAATACTACTGGTACCTCGAGCCACACCAGAAAGGCAGCGGGAGATTAGGGAAGTAAACAAGTGGCTGAGGAGCTGGTGTAGAAAGGAGGGGTTTGGGTTCCTGGAGAACTGGGCCTACTTCTCAGTCAGTTACCGGTTCTTTAGCAGGGATAACTTGCACCTAAATTGGGAGGGTGCAGCTTGGCAAAGCGACGGGGGGGGGGAGGGTCCAGGCGTAGCGATAGACAGCGGGGAACACATTTCAGAGGGTAGCATTGGGGGCATTAGTAGTAGGTTGACTAATTCCAACCTCAGAACAACCGACAAGGAGATTGTGAGAGTGTGCGACCAGACAAAACTACGAGGTTTGTTCACTAATGCCAGGAGTCTTGCAGACAAGATGGGAGAACTAGAGCTACTGTTGTATGAGGGGGATTTAGATTTTGTGGGAATTTGAGAGACTTGGTTTAACAGCTCCCATGATTGGCTGGCAACCATTCAAGGGTATTCCCTATATCGCAGAGTTAGGGGGGGTAAAAAAGGGGGAGGGGTATGCCTGTATAACAAGAATGATGTACAAGTGAATGTAAGGGACAACATCAATAATGGAGCAAGGGAGGAGGTGGAATCCTTTTGAGTAGAGCTTCAAAGAGAGGAAACCAAGGGGAAAGTAATACTGGGAATATGCTGTAGGCCTCTAACCAGAGGGAGGGGAAGGATGGGAAGTGTCATTATTGTGGGGGATTTTAATTATCCAGACATAGACTGGGCGGAAGGAACTGCGCATTCGTCTAAGCTAAGGCTTGCCATTTCCTAAATCTCTTGCAGGACGATTTCATGGGTCAGATGGTAAATGCACCAACAAGAAACAATGCGTTACTAGACCTACTGGTTACTAACAATACAGACTTGATCGTGGATGTGGAAATATGGGGCAATTTAGGAAACAGCGACCATAGGTCAATTAGTTTCAGCATAAATCACACAAATAGGAAACACAAGGATAATACAAAGACACTGAATTTCAAATTAAATTATTAAATGGAATAAAATCCTAGGAACAAAACACAGAGGAAAAATGGGAGAGCTTTAAGAGCATATTGAATAAAGGTATTGGCCAGTGCATCCCAAAGGGAAATTTAAAAGAGCTAATAAAAGTCCTGGGTGGCTTATCTCCAATATAAAAATGCATATAAAAGCAAAGGTGAAGGCCTTTAAACAATACAAGGCTGAGGAGTCATCATCAGCATTCCAACTTTACAAAGAATGCAACAAGAAATGTAAGGGTGTAATCAGGGCGGCTAAGATAGAACACGAAAGGCACATAGCGGAAGAGAGTAAAAAATAAAATAAAAATTATTTAAATATACAAATAGTAAGAAAGAACATATTGGCCCCATAAAGAATGATGAAGGCAATCTGGTTACAAAAGATGGAGTGATGGCAAAGGTTTTGAATTTATTCTTCTCCTCAGTCTTCACGAGGGAAACGGGGGGGGGGGGGCGGGATTCAGTAACCAAGACTGCAATGTTTATCCTCATGACACGACACAGGAAGCACCCTTATGACTAATGCCCCATACACACAATCGTTTTTCTTGCCATTTTTTTTCTTGCCGTTTTTCACGTCGTTTTTTTTCATGTTTCCTCTCAAGCCTGTCTTGCGTACACACGATCATTTAAAAAAACGATCAAGCAAAGCGCAGTGACGTACAACACGTACGACGGCACTATAAAGGGGAAGTTCCGTTCGAATGGCGCCACCCTTCATGTTAGTAAAGTTTGTTGAGCGACGATTCGCTCTTTTCAGTCTCGTGCTTTTCAGTCCGTGACTGCGTGACGAATGTGCTATCTCCATTACGAACGCTAGTTTTACCAGAACGAGCGCTCCTGTCTCATACTTGATTCTGAGCATGCGCGTTTTTTTTCACATCGTTAAAGCATACACACTATCGTTTTTCACGTCGTTAAAAAAAACGACATGAAAAACGACGTGAAAAAAGAGAGCATGCAGAAATGCTCTGGAGCCTACACACGATCATTTTTAATGGCCATTTTTTTTTAATGGCATTTTTAACGGCATGAAAAACGATCGTGTGTATGGGGCATAACAGAGGATAGAATTAGAAATAGACTTGAAACTTAACCTTAATAAGTCACGGGACAAGATGGCTTACACCCGAGGGTCCTTAAGGAACTCAGTCAAGCGATTGCCAGACCATTGTTCCTAATTTTTACGAACAGTCTATTGACTGGAATGGTACCAGCTGATTGGAGAAAAGTCAATGTAGCACTAATATTTAAGAAAGGGCCAAGATATATCCCTGGGCACTATAGACCAGTTAGCCTAACATCAATAGTTTGCAAGCTCTTGGAGGGGATGATAAGGGACTATATACAAGATTTTAGGAATAAAAACTGTATTATTAGCAGTAATCAGCATGGATTCATGAAGAATCGTTATTGCCAAACCAACCTATTAACCTTCTATGAGGAGGTGAGCTTCCATCTAGATAAAGGAAGGCCTGTAGACGTGGTGTATCTGGATTTTGCAAAGGCACTAGATACAATTCCCCATAAACGTTTACTGTACAAACTAAGGTCTGTCGGCAAGACCACAGGGTGAGTACATGGACTGAAAACTGGCTACAGGGCGTGTCCAGAGGGTGGTGATAATCGGGGAGTACTCAGAATGGTCTGGTGTAGAAAACAGGGTCCCCCAGGGTTCTGTCCTGGGATCAATCCTATTTAATTTATTAATAAACGATCTGGAGGATGGGATAAACGGCTCAAGTTTTTGTGGACGATACTAAGCTAAGCAGGGCAATAACTTCTACTTGGGATGTGGAAACCTTGTAAGAAGATCTAAACAACCTAATGGGGTGGGCAACTACATGGCAAATGAGGCTTAATGTTGAAAAATGTAAAATAATGCATTTGGGTGCCAAAAATATGAATGCAAACTATTCACTAGGGAGAGAACCACTGGGGGAATCTAGGATGGAAAAGGACCTGGGTAGATGACAGGTTTAGCAATGGCATGCAATGCCAGGCTGCTGCAAGCAAAGCAAACAGAATATTGGCATGCATTAAAAAGGGGATTCACTCCAGAGATAAAATGATAATTCTCCCACTCTAAAAGGCTCTGTTCCAGCCGCACCTGGGGTATGCCTTCCAGTTCTGGGCACCAGTCCTCAGAAGGGATGTGCTGGAACTGGAGAAGGAGCACAGGTTTCAGCTATGGGGAAAGACTTCAAGCACTGAACTTATTCTCTCTGGTGAAGAGACGCTTAAGAGGGGATATGATTTCAATGTACAAATACCATACTGGTGACCCCACAATAGGGATAAAACTATTCCATGCAAGGAAATTTAAAAAGACACGCGGCCATTCACTAAAATTAGAAGAGAAGCGATTTAACCTTAAACTGCGTAAAGGATTCTTTCCTGTTAGAGCTGTAAGGATATGGAATTCTCTTCCACAAGCAGTGGTTTCAGTGGGGGGCATCGATCATTTAAAAAAAACTATTAGATAGGCACCTTAACAACCACAACATACAGGGATATACAATGTAATATAAACATGAAAGCACACACATAGGTTGGATTCGATAGGACTTGTGTCTTTTTTCAACCTCACCAACTTTGTAACTATGTAATGCTTATCCCCCTACTACCAAATTCATAGCTCCTAACTGTCCCGCGTTTAGATGTACTGACCAAATCCCTCAATCGCTTGTGCAACCTCAGTTGTCCCTCATTTTTTATCTGATGTGTACACCTCTATACAAAATGCATTATTTTACTACTAAAAGTGTTATTCTGCACTAACTTTTTACTCAACTTCTATATTACTACATTTGTTATTTTGAAAAAATTCTATGTAAAGGAAACATATAGGTCAAAAAAGCACTTGCATGGTTTGGCCAATAATTTTCTGCATATTAGATCATTGTGGTCTGTGGACCAGGGGTCATGGCATGGACAAGTCCTTTGCCCAAATACTGTGTGCCAGAGGCGACTCTCTAATTAGGCAAATTAGGCGGTCGCCTCAGGCCTCGCACTCACAGGGGCCTTAGCGGCTGCCTAGTTTACCTAATTAGAGAGCCACCTCTTCCAGGAGCAGAGATCCCTGCCATCACACAGTCCTGAGTCCTCTCACCCTGCTACAGGGAGAGATACAGACTGCGAGTGAGACCAAGTTACCTTGTGATCAGAGCTCACGTACAGCTCTGGATCATAGACAGGGAGAGTCGCTTAGCAGAGCCAGCTCTGACAGATCTCCCCTCTCCCCCTGCTGCTCGCACAGTCAGACAGGAGAGGAGAGAGAGCTTTTGCTTCTCCTCCCGCCCTCTCCTCCTGTGTCTGACTCTCGACAGTGTTTTCTGTTCTGCCTCAGAGAAGGGGATGTGTGGGCAGGACGATTCCAACTGAAGCCCAGCAAACAGGAAAGGAAAAGTGGAGTCTGATCCATCCATCCAGTCCCTCCTGCCTCCCAGTGAGTACATTGATGTAGGGGATTCCCTTCTTCCTCCATCCCCCTCGCTACATTTCTTTCCATATTTACTTATTTCTTTCTTTCCTTCTTTCTTTCCTTCCTTTTTCCTTCTTTCTTTCCATCCTTTCTTTCCTTCTTTCTTTCCTTTCTTTTTTTCCTTTCTTTTTTTCTTTCCTCCATTCTTTTTTCCTCCATCCCCCTCTTCTCTTTCTTTCCTTCTTTTTTTCTCTATCCCCTCTATTTCTTTCTTTCTTTCCATCTTTCCTTCTTTTCATCTTTCATTCCATCTTTTCTTTCTTTCTTTCTTTCCATCCTTTCCTTCTTTTTTCTTTCTTTCCTTGTTTCTTTTCCTTGTTTCTTTCTTTCTTCCTCCATCCATCTCTCTTTCTTTCCTTCCATCTTTCCTTCTTTCTTTCTTTCTCCCTCCAACCCCTCTCTTTCCTTCCATCTTTCTTTCCATCTTTCCTTCCATCCTTCTTTTTTTCTTCTTTTCTTTCTTTCATTGTTTTCTTCTTTCTTTCTATCCTTTCTTTCTTTCTTTTTTTTATTTCCTTCTTTCTTTCCATCCTTTCTTTCTTTCCCTCCTTCTTTCTTTCCATCCTTTCGTTCTTTCCTTCTTTTCTCTTTCTTTCTTTCCATCCTTCCTTTCCTTCTTTCTTTTCTTTCTTTCCTTCTTTCCTTTTTTCTCTTTCTTTCCATCCTTTCTTTCTTCCCTTCTATTCTCTTTCGTTTGTTCTTTCTTTCCTTCTTCCTCCATCCACCTCTCTTTCTTTCCTTCCATCTTTCCTTCTTTTTCCCTCCACCCCCTTTATTTCTTTCTTTCCTTCTTTCTTTCTTTCCATCTTTCTTTCCATCTTTCCTTCCAGCTTTCCTTCTCTCTCTTTCTTTCTTTCCTTCCATCTTTCTTTCTCTTTCCTTCCTTCTTACTCCACACCCCCTCTCTTTCTTTCTTTCTCCATCCTCCTCTCTTTCTTTCTTTCTTTCTCCACCCATCCCCCTATATTTCTCTCTGTGACAGCCTGCCAGAATAGGTAGGTTCTGTGAGAGCAGCTTCCCTGCGCAGCTCTGCTTGAGGAGAACATATCTTTATTATTCATTACTGCTCCTATACTGTACCCTCCTGCCCCCTGTACTTTGCCCACTTACCTACCCCCTGTACTGTGCCCACTCACCTACCCTCTGTACTGTGCCTCCTGCTGCCCCCTGTACTGTTCCCTCCTGCGCCCTGTACTGTCCACTCCCCTATACTGTACCCTCCTAATACAGTTAATTTTTATCGCTTTAATTATTTTTCCCATTATGGGAGCGAGCAGGGCCTCATGTCTAAGGCCTCACGAAGCCTAAAGCCGCCTTTGCTGTGTGATAAAAGGTGTCCCTCTTTATCGTTTCAGAAAGTTGGGAGGTGATTTTTTATTTGGTATATTTATTATCCAGGAAATACACTTGATATCCATCATGAGATTTGTTACCACTAGACACACACAGAAAAGCAGAACACTTACCTTACTCTATTGAAGAACCAATGCAAGCAAATAATGAAATATAACACAAGTTAGAAAATGCCTTTCTATGCATGCAGCACTGTGATTACTCATAAAAGACGGATGACGTTTAGAGGCAATAAACGATTTTTCATCTCTTATGAAAAGAGAAATTGGAAACATTACGATTGTAAGAACGGCAGTCATAATATTTTCGACTCAATGCCATGCAGTATTTGCTCACAATACAGAGATGTACTAAACATTCATGAAGTAATGGCAGATGTCTGTAGGTGACAGTGAGATCCTGTTTAATGTTTGCTTTAATTTTGTGTACAGTTAACATTTTACACAATAGTACTATAAACACGCATTGCAAACGGCCATTTATAAACAGAAGTATCTAAAACAGATTGAAGCTGTAAATTATTAGAACTGTCTGAACTTTTAGCAGAATCACATCATACAGAAACCAATTTTCCACCAGGAACAAGACCTTGCGCAATTGTTAGTGTGCAAGTGTCACGTTTATAAGCCATTTACATTGTCTATTACTTAGGGCTTTGACATATTGCAATGGTTTCCGGATGCACATGCAAATATTGTGTGATTTGTTTCATTGGTGCAGTGGACAACGAGGTGTTTAGGGAACAATTAAGAGAAAGATGATGTGCAAATGATGCATACAGGCAGTTCCAGCAATTTACAAGTGCATATACATATATAGTGGTGGTTTTTAGAAGGACCTGGAGTGTTCATCACATCAAGCGTCAGCTCTTTGCTCAGAGGATTGTGCGTACATATGTAAAAGGAGGAGCAAACTAGTGTTAGCTGTTCCATATAACAATGGTCTACAGATGACGAAAAAGGGGAAGTCTCCAAATTGTACACACTGATAAGCACTACATTTACTAATGATTTTAACATGTTCCTAAACCAGATCTAAACAACTCTTATTGTCACTTTTTGTCTCATATAAATCTATGACAAATAATATAAAGCACCCCTCTGTCATCAAATACATATATCCCTTATATAGTATATTATATAAGACATGTAGGTGCTTCGGTACCTTAATCATAAGTACATAAGTGTTCTGACTTTTTGAATCTCATGAAGACCAGTACGTAGATTAAGCCACTGACTGGATTGTGACCTAAAAGAAACCTATACCTTTTTTTTTTTTGCTAAATCAAATTATTTGTTCGCTTGGTCTGTTAAATATAGTACATAAATCATCAAAAACATTTCATTTCGTTCAATAAGTGCAAAAAAAGCTGTTCATCTAGCCCGAAACCTTGATAATTTCCTGTGCGCTCTGCCACTGGACTGTCATCACTTAGCATTGTTCCCTGCTATCTCTTTGGACTAAAAAACAGATCCCCCTGTTATGGAGAAAGGATGGAGGTGTTATGTATCCCTAACCCAGTGTTATGTAGTCTGAACACACTCCTTTTTCTTTACATTTTTTTTACGATTTTGTTTAACACACTGTGACCAGAGCCAAGTGGAAGTAATCAGGATTTTTTTTTTTTTTTACATTATGAATTTAATTGGTATAAGCAACCATTTTTACTGCAATCTTTTGTTGTGGTTGGCCAAAGCTAATCACATGGTACAGATGGGCTGTGATTGGCCCTGTCTGGACCATGTGATTACTGTGACCAATCATAGCTAGCAACACAATTGTATACAATGGATGGCATGAAAGTAAGCCATCCATTGTTTACAATTGTCATGTTATCTGCTGTGATTGGTCACAGCGATCACATGATACGGTCAGCGGGCCAGTATAGTGATCAGCCATCGCCTGTGTCCGGTGGACACAGCCTGTGACAGATGGTGTTGCATGCGCGGGCCCCGCGAGCAGCACCTTCTGAGATGATGTCATATGATGTCCTCTCAGAAGGGTGAAAGGCACGCCCGGCCATCAATCTGCTATAGGCCAGGCGGGAAGATGTTAAAATACAGGAAAAAAGGTCTGAAAAAAAAAAAAGAAAAGAGCCATAACATCTAAGGACTGGTAAGCTGCAGGACTATTAAATTACATTTTTTGGTATAGATATGCTTTAACCACTTGCCGACCGCCGCACGCAGATGTACGACAACATGGCACGGGCAGGCAAATGGACGTACCTGTACGTCCCTTTAAATTTGCCGCCCAGCGGGCGCGTTCCTCGCGAACTCAATGTTCCCAGGCGGCCCGCGATTGTGGTCGGCAAAGGCAGAACAGGGGGATGCCTTTGTAAACAAGGCATTCCCCTGTTCTGCCTAGTGACATGTCACTGATCTCACCGCTTCAGTGATCGGGAACGGTGATCAGTGATGTGTCACTGGTAGCCACACACCCTAACAGTAAGAATCTCTGCCTAGATCACACTTAACCCCTTTAGCGCCACCTAGTGGTTAACCCCTTCACTTCCAGTGTCATTTTTACAGTAATCAGTGCATTTTTATAGCACTGATGGCTGTAAAAATGACAATGGTCCCAAAATGGTGTCAAAAGTGTCCGATGTGTCCACCATAATGTCGCAGTCATGATAAAAATCACAGATCGCTGCCACTACTAGTAAAAAAAAAAAATATTAATAAAAATGCCATAAAACTACCCCCTATTTTGTAGACGCTATAACTTTTGTGCAAACCAATCAATAAACGCTTATTGCGGTTTTTTTTAACCAAAAATATGTAGAAGAATACGTATCGGCCTAAACTGAGGAAAAATATTTTTTTTATATATTTTTGGGGGATATTAATTATAGCAAAACGTAAAAAATATTGTTTTTTTTTTCAAAATTTTCGCTCTATTTTTGTTTATAGCGCAAAAAATAAAAACCGCAGAGGTGATCAAATACCACCAAAAGAAAGCTCTATTTGTGGGAAAAAAAGGACGTCAATTTTGTTTGGGAGCCACGTCGCACGACTGCGCAATTATCAGTTAAAGCGACGCAGTGCCGAATTGCAAAAAGTGGCCTGGTCTTTGGCCAGCGAAATGGTACGGGGCTGAAGCAGTTAACTAAACATTTGCAATGTAGTGTTCTGAGTTTTTATGTTGTCAATGCAAAACTTCAGCCAAGGCTCTGTTGAGCTTAAATCAAAAGTGGAACTTCCCCTTATCCGTCTCCTCTCCCCCTCCGATGCCACATTTGGCACCTTTCAAGGGGGGGGGGTACCTGTTTTTGACAGGTACCGTTTCCCACTTCTGGGAGACGGGGGCCACGGCCTGGTCCCTCAGAAGTTTGGCCCCCTCCTCCTTCCTCCACCGCCAGTTAGAAAGTGCAGCGCGCTTCGTGCATGCGCAGTAGGGAACAAGCTGTAAAGCCTCTTTAAGTACTGTGTCGCCTTTGGGAAAATGTTCCTTCACTTCTTGTTCTATCACCTATAGCTATATGTTTGTGTTGGTCTTTGTTTCATATGTTGCAGGTGTTATATGTAGATGTTGTTGTTAGATGTAGTTAATTGGCTTTATTTCATTCCCTGTATAACAGCACATGCAACTCTGATGTTGCCTATGGTCCACATAATATTTCTTTCTAGAATGTAACCCTTAGGGTCTAATATTTAGTGGCCCCGTAATCTATTTTCAATGTAATGGTTTTCTACTGTATTTTTCTGCCTCTTTATTACATCCCTTTGGGGCTCCTGAACTTTTCCTTTTCCCCTTTACTTCCACTTGTTTGGAACAAGCAGTGCATGTTAGTTGGGGTCATGTGCACTGCACACTACAAATCCCTAGCCCATAGTCCCTAGTCCATGTTGGGAGCAAACAAAAGATAGATGACATGTTTTTTACATACAGTGAGACTATGGAAAAGGAAGGTAGCCACCTATAGAAATCAGATCACAGCAGGACAAAAAAGGTTTGGAAGGAGTCTGGCAGTAATATAAGGTATTTTCTGAGTTAAGAATACATACTTGAATAGATTTATTTTTATTTTTAAGCCAGAGTTTAGTGTCATTTTAACTTGTAGTGCATTACGGGCATTCCCTAGGACACCTTCACTGCACTCAAGCAGAACTTTGAAAACAACAAATCTTTTTGATCTGCAGCTGTCATTGTGCAGATGTGAAGACACGCTCAAAAAAGTGCATACTCCAAAAGCAAACAAACAAAACAAAACAAAATAAAAAACGTTCATCTTGAGTGTTTAAGTTCCATGTAGTGTAATGTTAGGATGGGTATGCTGGAAAGCAGTTAAAAAATATTACAAATAAAAATTATCTACACATAGACTGGCTAAATATAGAGCATAGAAACATGTACCCAATTCCACTACAATGTCCACATGTCCCGAATTCCGCTAGGGATTTAGCAGCTGTGGTGGCAACTCTCAGTTTTCAGTGAGTTTCTATGCTGAGCATTTCCTCCCCATCACATCTGAGCAGCTTATGTGACTATAGAGTCACACATGTGGGCGTATACACAGTGGTAAATGACAGCCCACTCCCTCCCTCCTCTCCCATGCCCACTAACCAGCTAAACACAATTGGGGTGGGATATTAAATGTAGATTAATGGAGGCTTCACCAACCTCTTCTAAGACACAGGCTGGAGGGGCGTGACACGGCCTGTGACTGGCATAAATCTGCTCACACCATGTCATTGACAAAAAATAATAAAGATTTGCTTTCAAATATACAGTATCTTTGTATGACAATTTAAAACAGTTTATTGCTATTAATTATTTATTTTTACTTTGTATTCCAAATGCTGTTTGTTTTTTGTTTTTTTATTGATTAGGAAAGTACTTAGATGTTTTGTTTTTTTTAAATAAATACAGTGTCATCATTCATACAGAAATAGAAGGAACAATGTAAATTAAACAGTATGGGGTTTATTTATAAGCTAGAGAGGGCAAAATTAGTCACATTTCTGCATAGAAACCAATCATCTTCTAACCTCAGCTTGTTCAATTAAGCTTTGGCAATAAAACCTGGAAGCTGATTGGTTTCTGTGCAGAATTGTGACAAATTTTGCCCCCTCTGGCTTTAGTAAATAAACCCCTATGTGTCTAGTATCACTTTAAATGACAAACTGCATAGGATGCTGGAAAAATAGGATTTTTTTGTACTCACCGTAAAATCGTTTTCTCTGACGTCCATGGACGGACACAGCATCTTCAATCTTGACAAAGTGGGTTATGTTCTCTTCTCCTATGAGCAGGAAGATAACCCACTTTGTCAAGATTGAAGATGCTGTGTCAGTCCATGGACGGTAAGAGAAAATAGGATTTTTTTGTACTCACCGTAAAATCCTTTTCTCTGACATCCATGGACTGACACAGCATCTTGAATCCTGACAAAGTGGGTTATGTTCCTGCTCATAGGAGAAGAGAACATAACCCACTTTGTCAAGATTGAAGATGCTGTGTCAGTCCATGGACGGTAAGAGAAATATTATTTATGAACGGATTTGACAGAAGATCTGCCTGCCTGCCTGCCTGTGCCCAGATTTACATTACTACGACAGCTGCTAAAGTTGGTGAAAGAACAGTGTGGCATGAAAAGCTGATACCTGTATGCCAACAATTGTGTGCTCTAGGCTATACAGTAGAGGGGGTGATCTTTTTTCACCCTTTCAGTTTGGGAAGAAAACCTAGCCCTTTGAATGCAATTCTGTGGGACCTAATCTTAATGTCTAAGGTCTTACAGAATATAATTTCAATTCTGTAAAACTATACAGTATTCTGAAGAAATACGTAGTTAATCTTTATGGAAGTCAGAGCACTAAAGCACAATGTAAGTAGTTTTGTGTATTTTCAGTGTCGCCCTTTAAGCTGCATTAGAAGAACCTCTCCCTGCTGAATGGTATTCTATGTTTAATTTTTTTCCATTGGTATATGTCTCATGGCAGTGCCCATCTACCCATGCTTTTTTTATTTTTTTAAAGAAGCTCGCAAATTAGTCTAGAAAAAGGCCAGGAAAAAATTGCGAAATGCGTCTTCCATAGACTTCAATATGGTTCAGGGCTAGGTTTGGGGTTAAGGACTTCCTATTGTGTTTGCATGGTATAAAAGAGAGAACCTTCTGAAGCTGTGTGGATTCAGGCTCATGCAGTATTTCTAAACAAGCAACATGGCCCATGCCTAATAGCCGGTTCACACAGGGGCAACACGACTTCAACACGACTTCCAGAAGCAACTCAGACACGACTTGAGCATGAATCACAGCAAGACTTGGAGGAGACTTCAGCGCGACTTGTGGTCATTAACAACACGACTTGAAGTAAATTCCTTGTGGCTTCTGGGTAAATTCCTTTCTGCTTCCTGTAAAGTTGCCTTCAAAATGAACAGTGATCAGACTTCTAAGCGACTTCCATTGAAATCAATGGGACAAGTTGCCTACAGGTCGCCTAGAAGTCTGATTGAAGTAGTACAGGAACCTTTTTTGAAGTCGGAGCGACTGCAGTCGTGTACATTAAAACATCTCTATTCACTTCAATTAGTTTTAAAAATAGCGCGACTTGGGGCAACTCGGGGCGACCTGAAGTCGCGTCTGGAGTCGCCCCTGTGTGAACCGGATCTAAAGTGTTAGGACTGCAAGAATTGGTGCTCAAATGCTTGCTAAAAAATAAACCAAGATCCCACTCTTATATAAAACTAAATTATAATACTGCTGCACATTCACTGCCTGGTGTCAGGAACTAGTATATTTAGAAAACATAAGTTACACAACTTTCCTCCCAAGAGTTACACATTTGTCTAATTGAATCTTCCATGAAAAATGTGTGAATCTTGGGTGAACAAACCCCTAAAACTATAAAGGGTTATTCACCTATACCTATCAAGTAAATCAGATCTTTAACGTAATCGCAAATAAATGAACTGTAGAGTTTTTATATGATGATAGTAGTAGTCTAATGTATTCCTGAATTCAATTTTTTTTTTACTGGGCCTTGCATAGCAAAGCTTCAGTTCAATTGAATTTGAGAGCATTTGTACTCTATTTCTATGCTCTAGGGGTCTTCAATAAAAGGCCCCTCTAAAATGTGCAGTTTTATCACACAGCACAATTCCACAGATTTCACAAGTTTTGAGGGAGCGTGTAATTGGCATGCTGGCTGCAGGACTATCCACCAGAGCTGAATTTGGCAGTACATCCAACCAGCCTCACAACCGCAGACCACATGTAACCACACCAGTCCAGGACCTCCACATCCAGCATCATCACTTCCAAGATCGTCTGAGACCAGCCACCCGGACAGCTGCTGCAACAATCGGTTTGTTTAACTAAAGAATTTATGCACAAACTGCCAGAAACCGTCTACATGCTCGTCGTCCTCATCGGGGTCTTGACCTGACTGCAGTTCGTTGTCGTAACCGACTTGAGTGGGCAAATGCTCACATTCGATGGTGTCTGGGACTTGAGAGGTGTTCTCTTTGCGGATGAATCCCGGTTTTCACTGTATAGGGCAGGCAGCGTGTATGGCGTCGTGTGGGTGAGCGGTTTGTTGATGTCAACGTTGTGGATCGAGTGGCCCATGGTGGCTGTGGGGTTATGGTATGGGCAGGTGATGCTATTGACAATGAACACAGGTGCATTTTATTGATGGCATTTTGAATGCACAGAGATACTGTGACGAGATCCTGAGGCCCATTGTTGTGCCATTCATCCACGACCATCACCTAATGTTGCAGCATGATAATGCATGGCCCCATGTTGGATGGATCTGTACACAATTCCTGGAAGCTGAAAACATCCTAGTTCTTGCATGGCCAGCATACTCACCAGATATGTCACCCATTGAGCATGTTTGGGATGCTCTGGATCGGCATATACGACAGCGTGTTCCAGTTCCTGACAATATCCAGCAACTTCGCACAGCCATTAAAGAGGGATGGACCAACATTCCACAGGCCACAATCAACAACCTGATCCACTCTATGCGAAGGAGATGTGTGAGGCAAATGGTGGTCACACAAGATACTGACTGGTTTCTGGACCCCCCGGACCCCCCCCCAATACAGTAAAACTGCACATTATAGAGTGGCCTTTTATTGTGGCCAGCTTAAAGCACACCTGTGCAATAATCATGCTGTCTAATCAGCATTTGGAAATACCATACCTGTGAGGTGGATGGATTATCTCGGCAAAGGAGAAGTGGTCACTAACACAGATTTAGACAGATTTGTGAACAATATTTGAGAGAAATAGGCCTTTTGTGTAAATAGAAAAAGTTGAGCTCATGATAAATAGGGGCAAACACAAAAGACTTGCGTTTATAATTTTGCTCAGTTATGACTACAAGTGACAAATAGATATGTTGGCCCCGCCTCCTGGCTCGTGTTGCCACTGTGGGGGATATATATATATGCAGGGTATAATATGTAGTAGCTCCAAACCAGAACCTGCACTTTCTGGATGTAATCAAAAGAGGTTCACATAGTTCATATTGAAATCAATACGGATGGATGATGATAGGGTAGCTGAGTATAGCTAAAGTTACTGCAGTGGTCCAGAGGAGGTTCGATATTCAGGGTTCTAGATGTGTGGTGTTATATAAATATAGCCACAAATTCAAAAGCAAGACACTCCATACCCCGAATTACCTCCCTCACACTGTGTAGTTAATCAGTTGGATAGAGTCATGTGACAAACTCAAGCTACCAGTCCCAGTCCTATGCGGACCAATTGTAATCTAAGGTGATAACACATAATTGTGGAAAAGTCCCACATCCAGAAAAGTATATATATACTTATCAGGTCCTCATAAGTGTGAGGGAGGTAATTCGGGGTATGGAGTGTCTTGCCTTTGTGGCTATATTTATATAACACCACACATCTAGAACCCTGAATATCGAACCTCCTCTGGACCACTGCAGTAAATTCAACTATACTCAGCTTCCCTATCATCATCCATCCGTATTGTTTTCAATATGAACTATGTAAACCTCTTTTGATTACATCCAGAAAGTGCAGGTTCCGGTTTGGAGCCACTTAGTGAAAAGGACCATACTTGAACATCCTTCTGCAGGAGTACCAGTCCAACATATTGGACCCTGCATACATATATACCCCCACAGTGGCAACACAAGCCAGGAGGCAGGGTCAACACATCTATTTGTCACTTGTGGTCATAACTATATGCATATATGAAGTGGACATGGCTTTTTATCAGTATGAATGCTACTGTATGAATGGTACCAATTTTAATGTTGTTTTTTTCTTTCTTTGTTTTGCCATTAATCAACATATATTTTTCTAATGGATACAATGAGTTGTATTAACAATTTTAGACATTAGGATGGTTGAGCAAAATCAGGTTTTTAATTTGAGTTAGAGTATTATTAGTTTCAAAACTATACTTGTCATTTTTTTTTATACTACCCTAAGAATAGGAATGCCTTATTGTATATACACCTGAAAGCTTTTGCACTATCTAGTATTAACATTTTTACATCAATGTGTTACCTTATGATAAACAAGCCTATAAGTTTTTCTAGAAGACAATAATAAAAAAATTGTGAAAGGTGGATACTTACATATCCACACAGAGACAGATGGATTTTTAACTCTAGCGATGGAGTTGGAATGTTTCTATTTAATGGATATGAATATAGCAGATACTCACAGTACAACTTCTACATGGTCCAGAGCCCACTGATCATGACCTGTTCCATTATGGCGGGGCTGCCACCATCGCAGTAGCACTCCTTTCATACGTGCTTCCCTATAACAATGAAGCAAAACAAACTTTTCATTCAACAGGTTCTATAAACAACAACTAAATGTGTTTTCTTTAGTTATCTTGCTGCTTTTGATATGTTTCTTGCATAAAGAAACAGAAAATCTAGGGCACATTGTACATCTCCTCTTGATACATATCATAAAAACCTCTATATCAGCACATGACAATGACACGTATATACAATACTTACAATGGAATATTGTAGGACACTCTTTGTGCTTGTATGAAA
Organism: Rana muscosa; assembly: GCA_029206835.1. Lineage (NCBI taxonomy): Eukaryota > Metazoa > Chordata > Amphibia > Anura > Ranidae > Rana > Rana muscosa. The sequence goes on from CM055118.1 coordinate 667,270,135, forward strand.
TCTTTCGGCTGGTGCTGGGCAATGACTTGCCATGTTATGCCATTATTGACGCTGTACTGCAACAGTACTGCCTTGTCTACAGTGTTGGGATCACTTAGGTTGGTATTGCAGCTTTCAGTCTGGGCAATACTTCCTATCTGAAGTACGAACATGATTTTGCTATAAGAACAAATGGAAAGTAACTGTTAGACAGTGATGGCAGCAACCTTGAAAATGCATATCTTCCCAATAGCTATGTAGATTACAAATTTGGTAAAATAATGTTAATCAGCAGTAAGCCAGCAACGGTCAATAGGTTTGGTCAGCAACATCGTACTGTATATTAAATCTTCAATATTCAGCAATGTACACCACTAGACTGACAGTTATTGGATACTTGTCCTCTCCTCCTACTTGTCTCTGGTTTTGTTTTTTTACCTTTTATATGCTAATTGTTGGAAAATATTTCACATCTTTGGCAAGAAATCTAATTCTCCATGCCTTCTGGTGCCCTAGAAACCACTATGATTGGATGAAGGCAGCGACTAAAGCTTGCAATAGGTGGTTCCTCTTTTTAGTTCAGACAGGGAGATGAATAAAAAAAGAACAGATTAATCCATCCACACAAATGACGCAGTTGGAGAATTCGCCCTGCTGGGATATTGTATTCTGACAGCGTGACTCTCTGTTGTCAGAATGCACTGATCAGCAGCTGTAGCCACTGATCGATAAAAGTTTTCCAACAATCAACTTCTGTTGAGTGGTGCGGCCACACACTGATCAAAACTTGTCCAGTTCAGCGGCAATTTCAACCTGTCTATGGCTAGCTTTAGTTGGTAGCATATCCAGTACCATTTTGCATATTTTGTCATACTAAACAGTTAGTATTTACCTTGCTCTTGTGAGATCGAGTGGTTTTGTTATGGCTTGTCTTATCTGACAATCATTGAAGTAAAGAGAGTCTCCATGAGCATATGGGGAAAGCTGTCCACATCCATTTCCAATTACACCTCCTTGGATATTCTCCCAGTTTATTTCTGTCACCTTTTCAGATTCAAAATTATCTTTAATGTAACTTGGAAGGTCATGGTTAAATATGGAGCAGTCATCACCTGTAAGTAAACATAGTAAGATGCATTAATGCCTTAGCAACAAAGCTAAAATTAGATTTGTCTGCTAGTCAGCACTGAACAGACATTCCAAGTATATTTACTAAGCTACTTCTGGATTAATTATTAACTTTTTCATTAATTACTGAGTCCCAATCTCCTAAAGACTAGGTCAGCACATGGACATGCATTTTCGGCTAACTCAAGTGAACAGTTTTTTTTAATCAGTCTCAGAACAGGCACATTCCTAGACTAGGCAGACTTTAAGCTAGATGTGTGGATTTCTTTGACTTTATTATTTTACAAAAGATACCTTGGAATCCTTCATCACATATGCAGATCGCTCCAGTAGTGCAGTATCCATGTCCACTGCAGAGCTTAGGACAGGCTTCTCCAATATAGACATGGTCCACAGCCCAGCTCTGTTTCTCTGTCTCATCACCTTTCTGAATCCAACGGAACTGGGTAGCACTGAGAAGATACAGCATTGTTTTTAAAGGGTTTTATGAAACAATTTTCATTTAACAGGGATAGAAAACATTGTCCCACCCTTGCCAACCTTGCCTCAGCCCACTGCTCCCAGTCTACCACTCTATACAGTCAACAAGCTATTAAGACCCCAGTCTTAGGTGACAGGTCCCAGCCAGTAAGTCAGTTGATTCAATTAACAGGTATAGGGCTATCAGAAGCAGCAATTTTACGGTTTGCTCAACTTAGGAACCTATGGGAAATAAGAGACATTGGGGGTTGTTCACGAAAGACAAATCCACTTTGCACTACAAATGCAAACTACAAACGCAAAGTGCACTTGAAATTGCACTGAAAGTGCACTTGGAAGTGCAGTCACTGTAAATCTGAGGGGTAGATCTGAAATGAGTGGAAGCTCTGCTCATTTTATCATCCAATCATATGCAAGCTAAAATGCTGTTTTTTCATTTCCTTGCATGTACCCCTCGGATCTACAGCGACTGCACTTCCTTTCAGTGCAATTTCAAGTGCACTTTGCACTTGCAGTGCAAACTGGATTTGCCTTTAGTAAATAACCCCCATAGGAGCTATTCCAGGTGTAGCAAACCACCTGCCACATTGCTTTTCAAATTTGTGGGGAGAGCTCCACTTTTTATAGACAAATATTTTGGTGGAGCAGAATGTCATTATGTGAATCTATCCATATCCTGGTGTCTGGGGGGGGGGGGGGGTGAGACATCCACTTTTGGACTATATATTTGCCCAATAGGAGGAAAGATGTAGTGACAGGTAGGTGTTTCAGTACCTCTAGGATATATAACAACAACCACCACTATAGCACACAGTAATACATCAGCTCACAGCCTCCAGTTTCGGTAGTGGAAGCAATAGTTCACCCCAGGGGCAGAGGAGAGAACTGTGTTGACAGTCAAGTGTTCTGCAGCTACCTTTAAAAGGATCCGGGCTGATCATTGCTGGCACAGAGATAAAAAAGCAGGAGTGCGGTATCTCATTAAAAACTGGAAGTGTTTATTCCAAAAAAGAATATAAAGCAAGCTTACCTTCAAACCACCGGATGACAGCTTAGTAGAGGGTAACCTATTCCTATCCAAGGACCATAAGTGGTTGTGGTCAGCAGTCCCAAAGCCACCATGTATAGGACCCACTCAGGATGACACATGTTTCCGCCACCACTGTTTCCGCGTGGCTACACTCTACATGAATCAAGAAGGGGGCGGTAACGAGTATTGAAGGATCTCCTTGTTCTTCTTCTGAAGGTCTGAAGAAGGCAATCCTTTGAAATGCGTTACCACCCCCTTCTTGATTCACATCCATTGTAGCCACAAGAAAACTGTGTCGGCAGACATTGCTCTTAGCGTTCTAAACACCTGTCATCCAGAGCGGGTCCTATACGTGCTGGCTTCAGGACTGCTGATGGCTACAACACATGGTCCTATGATAAGAATGGGTTACCTTCTACTAAGCTGTCATCCAGTGGCTTAAATGTAAGTGTGCTTTATTTTGTTTTTGGAATAAACACTGCCAGTTTTTAATGAGATCCTGCACTCCTGCTTTTTTATCTCAGTACCTCTAGGTACTGGACTGTAGCCTATTAGCTATAGCCAGTTTTGTGCGAAAGTGCGGGCATGTTGCTGCACATGCGCTAGTATGCATTAGCGTGCGTTCCTGACATTGGTCATGTACACAGGCCAAGGAGTGTATCTCCTTTTTGATGGAAGATTGTGTGACTTCTTGACATTTTCATTGTTTGTGAGATTATCATTGTCCTGCCTTAAACATTACTGACCCAGGTTGCCTGCCTCTTGTCCTTGTTGTTGACCCTGCTCATTCCGGTTTACTTTTGTCTACCACCTGCCTTGACCTCTGCTTGAACATTAACTAGTCTCTCTCACCTGCTTTGACCTCTGCCTGAACCCAGACTACACTTTCCTGCCACCTGATTCAACCCCTGCCTGAACACTGACTACTCCTTCGTGATTTTGTGCCTTGATCTCTGAACCCTGACTTCTTGCAGTGCTGTTATCCTGTCTGCACAGTGTAGCCCTTTATTCCTGTGACCCCTGGGAGGGTGACCTGCTGTCATTTTGCAGAAAAGTAACATGGGGATCACTAGGGACCAGGGTCTTTGGGGTGCACTGAGGAAGACTACAGTGCCACTTAACTCTACCCCTTGGGTGAGCCAGCCCATGTAACCTGCCTGGGGATGTCAACTGTACCAGAATAACTGCTGGAAGCATTTATAAAGTCAAGGATAGAGGAGAGAGAGAGAGAGAGAGAGAGAGGGAGAGAAAGGGGAGGGGGGAGAGAAAGAGAGAGAGAAGAAAAAAAATATCCCTGGCAGTGGAAGAGGCAACCAATATGGCTGCCATTGTTCAGGTATCTTAAATGGATGGAAGGACCCCATTCACAACTTCTTTTTATGATAAGGGGCAATTGATCCATGGAGCACTGTGTCTGCATAAAAACTCCCTTGAAGGCTAGCAGTGAGTCTTTCATTTAAAAGTGTATCATTTACATTTTTCTTCACTGTATTAAAATTAAAGTGGAATTAAGGGCAAAAATTTTTTTTAAGTTTTGGATAGAGTGGAGAGAGATTCACATACCTCTCAGTTTTTATTGCTGTCTGTGCCCCCATTAGGGAGATTCACCCTCTCTATTTGTCTTGTTTATCATTATCATTGAAAGTGAAAGTAAAAGGAAATCCCAAATTTTGGGTTGTCCACGGGGAAGTAATAAAGGGGAAATCTTTCAATGGGGACACTAGTTCTGGTGCCTGGGGGGTCCCCAAGAAATTCCCTTCATTTGCAGGGATTTCCTCTCACTTCCTGGTTGGCTGTGGGACAGGAAGTGAAAGGAAATCTCTGCAATGGGACACAGATGGTGAAAATAAACCCGACAGGGGTTATAATCCTCCCTTGCTCTATCCAAAAAAAAAAAAAAAAAAAAAACGTTTTGCCTATAAGAGTTATTGCTTTCCAGGCTCATGTGATTGTCAGTTTGCTGGAATTAAAAATGTGATGATTGGACTTTAAACCTCGTTTGTACAGGTCCCACGTCTGTTGCACGTGCCCTCTCTTGGTACTCTATGGTCCTGGTAACAGTCCACTGTTATGTTACTTATTATGCGTACACATGCTGTTTCTTTACAAGCCTGTTCGATGATGCCCCTGCGTGGTGGGCAAACCATGGCTAGTTATGATTTCTTGAAATTTCAATAAAAATATTGAAACAATATATATATTAACTTATTTTAAAAGTGTACAACGCAGGACAGGATCCATCCATTTTTGTGATTATTTATCATCATGGAAAGGCATGTATTTTGTGAACAAAGGTCTGCATACCTGGAAGAGACATGATCTGGCAGTTGCAATGTTACTCTTTTCCACACTGAGCTGTTAACAGAGTTGTAGATTGTGGCTTCATGGAATTGAAATGGGGAACATCCAATGCTGTTTGAGGAGGAAGGCAGGCATTGCGTCTGGACCAGCTGCCATAAATCTGTCCTGTTAAAAACAGCAAGGTGAGAGGTCATCTAATGAAATAATTGCAGTATGTAATTTACAGGAAGCTTTGATATGACATTTATAAATGAAAATAAATCTGTTTTAATGGAAGTTGCTGGCATGGTCATAATCATTATACCATATCGCACAAGCTATATTTTCCACATTATATTGCTATTTGAAATTAAACTGCTGTTAGCTGTGTCTTACCTTGCATCCTTTGAGTACTCCAGCAGTACAGAGTGACGATCAACGCACGTATTCACTTCACAACCAACCACAATCTGAAATGGAAGGTTGGAAGTTTAATGAATACTGAGACAATAAACATTGTTCAAAATTAATGAAGTAGACACTATGGAAACATGAGAAACAGGACCTTTCTATTAAAGTATACAGCATAAGAATCATGAAGTCCCATAGCATAATCTTGGAGTATTGCAGTTTAATAGTGGATGCTTTTTATCATAGATGGAGCAAAAATGCATTCAGATAAATGTAGGAGTCAGGCTGGGAAGGAGTTTGTAGACCAACTAATATAGAGGTAAGTGACACCATGGGAGGTAGCTGTACACAAATCCCTATGACAGGATGAAGCATGCTGTGGAACTGGTTGTGAGCAGTGGGCTACAGAGACTTTTCAGCCCTCTAAATGTGGGTACTTCTTATTTCTGAGAGCAGAGACTGGATGGATGAAAGAAAACACAATGCTGTAGCTGAAGCAAGACGTTTAAAAGATTTGTGCCAGTATGCCAAGCCAACCTGTGTCTCTTTATGGGGGCATCACCCTGAGCAATAAAGATATCACTGATCTAAATTAACTGTGAAATTACATTAACAGCAATGGATCGTGGTGTCACTGGTGCCAAGATTGGTAGAGTTTGGCACTCGCCAAGATGCAGACTTAAATGTATACAGTCTTCACCAGCTCCCCCAGCAAAGAGGGTTAAAACTTCCAGTTGTTCTCAGTTTTCATGTTGCAGCATGTGGTATTGCCCTTCTGTTGACTGTTGATAGCAGGTGAATTTCAAAATAAGCCAAATATGCAATCTGGGCAGCAGCTGGCAGGCAACTGAAGATATGATTAAAGGACAAGCAAGGGCCCAGAATAATAAATGGGGAGATAACAATTTCCTGTTAAAATTGTGTGATAGTCATATATAAATGGCCACTCAATTTTTTTTTTTTTAACAATTTTTTTATAATCCCAATACAAATAAACCTCTCCAAAATGAGGAGTTTTGGTTAAATGTTATATACACAGCAGACCCTAAAATAATATTCCACAAATCACACATTGACCTCACATACAGTCTTTATTGAAAAAGTAAGCTATAGACCAGAGATTGCTATTATTTGTACATTTAGTTCCTGTATAAACTAAGTTTGTGAATCCACATAGCTAACTTGACTTACTTCCTTTATGGGTTTTATCTAAACATAGGTTAAGGTAATGCACTGTCCATAAAACATATTTATCTTAAAGCAAAAAGCAATTTTTTGGGGGAATTGGTAGGAAAGGTTTAAAAATGCTGCTAGTTTTTGCTGCCAGAGCAACACTGAGGAAATTTCACTTAATTTCCTGCCCCGGGGATGCAATGGGAAGTTAGAGGATAATTCCTAAAGTGAGGGAAATTCTCCTCTTAGACAGTTGACTCCATTGGAACATATCCCCCAGCCTCTTGCTCTGGCGACAACTGTACAAATTTGCATTACCCTCTTTCTCAGTGAAAGGGGTCTCCAGTACAAATAGAATAGTATATCTCCCAATGGGAACACAGACAGTAATAAAAAACTTGACAGAGTATCTATCCTTAGCCCACTCTATCTGAAACAAAAAAAAATATGTTTTGCCTAGAGATATACTTTAATATGTTGGTATTATCAGCCAGGAACATTTATTGATAACATTTCTACTACCTCTCAAAACAGGCTAAGCTTTAGCAATGGTTGAAAAATAGTCAAAATTACAGTGCCTTGAAAAAGTATTCATACCCCTTGAAATTTTACACAATTTTGTCATGTTAAAACCAAAAACGTGTATGTATTTTATTGGGATTTTATGTGATAGGTCAACACAAAGTGGCACATAATTGTGGAGTGGAAGGAAAATTAAAAATGGTTTTCCAATTCTTTTACAAACAAATATGTGAAAAGTGTGGCGTGCATTTGTATTCGGCCCCCTTTACTCTGATATCCCTAACTAAAATCTAACGGAACCAATTGCCTTCAGAAGTCATCTAATTAGTAAATAAAGTCCACCTGTGTGTAATTTAATCTCAGTATAAATACAGCCCTCAGTTTTGTTAGAAAACCTTAGTGAACAAACAGCATCATGAAGGTCAAGGAACACACCAGACAGATCAGGAATAAACCCTACACAGTGCCTCTGCTGGGTGTGAATACCAGTGGTCTACAGCTGCTAGAGTAGGTGTGCTGCAACCCTGTATTTTGGCCCTCCCTGTTCAAACATCATTGTGCCCCTGCTGGAATTTTTAGGACCATATGAGGACCCCACCGATGGACAGCCAATGGGAACTGCCATTAGCAAGAAGATGGGCACCTAAAGAAAGATACTAACTATCTGCAGTCCAGAAATTACCTTGGAATTGGAGGGAGATATCGTCCGAGTCCAGGGCTCTTCGGCCGTCAGCTTGGTGGGAAGCATATATGAGCTTGAGCCCCTAAAGATCTCCGTCACAGAGATCCACCGGATTCGGTAAGCTGCCATTTCTTCTATTTCTTATCTGAACAATTTGGATATGGAGTCTTCACTCACAACAGCTTAGAAGATTACATCGCACATACATCAGCAGATGTGATTGTTCGGCTTACTTTTGAATCAACTTTATTTGGAACTTTGCATATATATTTTTATTTTTATTTATTTTTTTCTCACATGCAACACTATATGTTTAATGAGAATTACACAGGACTTTGTTCTTATTGGTGTTTTCTGTGTGTGAGAACACACATGATCTAATTAGCACTTTGTTTGCTTATTTAAAGGGTAGCGCATTGTTATTTTTCAATTTTTGCACATTTTATGTAGCAGTTATTCCAGCTAATTTTTTCACTTTAGCAGCACCCAAAAATTCACCTTATCATATTGACTACATATAAATAAATATAAATAATTTGATTAGTCACTTTTTGAAATTTAATTCACTAGTTCATTTTAAGGTTAGCGCGGATTTTTTCCAATTTATCCATAGATCAGGAATAAAGTTGTGGAGAAGTTTAAAGCAGTGTTAGGTTATAAAAAAACATTGTACAATTAAAAAAAAGGGTGCGCTTGGCCAATATAGTGAAAGACTGCAGCACTGAAAAAATCCCTGGATTGGTGGGATGTAGTAAATGTGGTATTAAAGAGGAATTAAACCCTGATGGGTTCTACTTCCTCTTTTGCTCCCTGCAAACCCTGCAAATTAAAAGCATAATGGGCTAGTATGCATCACATACTAGCCCATTATTTGACACTTACCTGCAAACGAATCCCGCGCTGTCCCCTGTGCAGGCTGCGTCCATCTTTACCCCTCTTCCTTCCGGGGCAGCGGACTCTGGCTCTCTGACTGGCCGGAGCTGCGTGACATCACTCCCGCACATGTGCTCGAGAGCTGTCAGTCACGGCACACGCTGGGGAAGAAACGGCACGGACGTCCGTTTTTTTCACAGCGCATGCGCCAATGACATCATCATCACACTACATGGGAAATATCTCCTAGGAGATATTTCCACTACCTATAGGTAGTCCTGTTTCAGTTTGCGAGAAGCCATGTGGGGGACAGAGGAAACATGTGGAAGAAGGTTCTTTGGTCAGAGGAGACCAAAATTTTACTTTTTGGCCTAAAAACAAAATGCTATGTGTGGCGGAAAACTATCACTGCACATCACCCTAAACACACCATCCCCACTGTGAAACATGGTGGTGGCAGCATCATGTTGTGGGGACGCTTTTCTTCAGTAGGGACAGGAAAGCTGGTCAGAGCTGATGGGAAGATGGATGGAGCCAAATACAGGGCAATCCTAGAAGAAAACCTGTTAGAGTCTGTAAAAGACTTGAGACTGGGGCGGAGGTTTACCTTCCAGCAGGACAACGACCCTAAACATACAGCCAGAGCTACAATGGAATGGTTTAGATCAAAGTATATTCATGTGTTAGAATAGCCCAAAGTCCAGACCTAAATCCAATTTAGAATCTGTGGCAAGACTTGAAAATTGCTGTTCATAGACGCTCTTCATCAAATCTGACAGAGCTTGAGCTATTTTGCAAAGAAGAATGGGCAAACATTTCACTCTCTAGATGTGCAAAGCTGGTAGAGACATCCCCAAAAAGACTTGCAGCTGTAATTGCAGTGAAAGGTGGTTCTACAAAGTATTGACTCAGGGGGGCTGAATACAAATGCACGCCACACTTTTCAAATATTTATTTGTAAAAAAAAATGAAAACCATTTATCATTTTCCTTCCACTTCACAATTATGTGCTGTGTTGGTCTATCACATACAATCCCAATAAAATACATTTACGTTTTTGATTGTAACATGACAAAATGTGGAAATGATCAATTTATAATTAACAATTTATAATTAACAAAGGAAAGGGGTGTGCAGACAAAGCAAAGCATATAGGCAATATAAAAACAAATGCACTCAATTCTGCAAGTCATCAGGAAAGAATTTCATTAAAATTTGTTTCTAGCATTCAGATCAGAAACAGAAGTCTCAGTTGCATACATTTTTAAATACATGTGAAACCCCAATGCCACATCACAATGCCTCTGAATAGGATAGTCCTACTCTATACTGTATGTGTGAGCGCTCCAACTGGGACATTATCTATCTCTGGGACATTATCTATCTATCCATCTATCATTGCAAACGGCATTCTGGTAACCTTGCTTTCAGTATATTCTTTGCTGGCTGCCCTGCCTGCTCATTCCTTGGCTTTTATGTCCAGTAACAAAAGCAACTATATCTTAAAACGTTTACCTTGAATTGTATCATATAGCCAGGCTGTATAATGAGCTCTCTTGAGGAAAGTATATTGTGAGTTCTGTCTTTCTTCTTGTTAGGCCAGTACAAGTGAAAAGATGGGTTGCCACAGAAGCCAGCAGTTCTCACAGCATTGGGGTAAAAACTCCAATGTTCATCATGGGATGTACCTTCTAGAGAGAAAAAATATCAGTCACTTTCTGATACAATAATTACCCAATGCAACATAATGCAATCACCCACAAACTCAATCATTGAAAATGTAACTTAAGCATGAAAATATGAGCAACAATGAGGTGGCAAAATGCTTATAGCAATTGTAATTTTGTCCAGTACAAGTTAGAAATTGAAACAAACGTCCGATTGGTTGCTACATTACAACATGCTTTCTTTCCTTTTTATCCTGAAGGTCTTAACTGCTTGTCAGCTTATAACAACACTCTGTGACTTGACAGCTGCTACTAGATGCAAATAATATACATAATTTTAAGATAAGCAGAGGGAAAATCTGTAGCTATGGACAAGATGTACTTTTGTTTTTTTTTTCATTACATTTTTTTTATATGAAGAATTTTAAGTAATACTTAAAATAAAAAAAAATAAGCTCAGATTAGCCTCTAACATGGATCAAAGAGTTCATAAACATTTAGACAAAGGGAAGCACAATAAAACAAAAGATCAAGTTTGGGCTGCATTGTATAATTTATAATTAGAGATTAGTGACAAACATACCATCATCGAATGTGTCTACAAGCTGGCTGGGGTTGATCTCAGCTCCTCCAATTAATATGTTATCAAGAGCCCACTGCGCACGATCAGGGCTGGGTACCACAAAACTGTTACTAATGGTAAAGGGCTGCCACCAGCGCAGACGGGTTGTGTTAGTTTGGGCTTGCTCTGGTAGAAGGATGTAATCGTATCTGACGTCCATGTACTTTTGATAGTCCATCTCATGCAGCAATGTCCAAGAGATACCTAATGAAATAGAAAGAGGGGTTAAAATATTATTAAATTATATTCTGCATATATTATGCTTCAGAAGTGGAACAAAGCTATGAACTTATGTTTGCACACCACAGAATGCAATAAAGATTTGCTCTAAAAATATATACGGTAACAATCATGAGTTATCTTCACGCCAGACCATAATTCCCTAACAAGTTTTGTGAGGAATTTTAGGTGGCAGACTTCTAAAAATTCACTTACCACATATTGCACATAATATGTAAACTACTGCATCAGTATGAATTAACTTAATAACTTAAACATTGAACACATCCTCCTCGCCCTGTAATAAATATCAATACACGGACATCTTGCCTCTGCAGTGGGACCACCAGGCATGCGTCTCCCTTTTCTTCCACCTCGATTCTATTGTTTTTTGATTACTTGTCATTGCTTGTTAAGTGTCTTCCTAACCCCTCCTTTTGTCTTAGTTTGTCATACCTCATGGGCCTGCCTATATCATATCATTACATTCACGTATCTACATTCAGACATGTATTTTATACTGTTTTATAAGCTTTCTTCACTAACCTTTTGCTTACATACTTCTTCTATATTCTATTTTCCTAAAATGGAGCCTTGCTCTTTTACTCTAATCTGGTCTCTTATATTTCTTTTAAATTGATTTGTATTTAATGTTAATTCTTTGTTTTTGGAAAATTCTATATAATTCTATATAATTCCTTGTAATACAGTATGAATGAGCTAATGACTCCTTGGAGTTGTGCATACATTGTTAATTAATTCCGAAAAAGATTATGAACATTATATCTTTCAACAGCTTACCTATCTACATGGAATATAGAAATCTAGAATTGGGCCTCTTTGTGGCAACATTTTTAATATATCTGAGTTTATTGGTATTGATTTTTTACTTTTATAATAACAAAGACACACAATAGGATCAGATCATAGTTACATAGTTAGTCAGGTTGAAAAAAGACACAAGTCCATCTAGTTTAACTAATAAAAAATAAATTAAAAAAAACAACCATACAATCCTATACCCACAGTTGATCCAGAGGAAGGCGATCAGAATTTGTACAAGCAATAATCAGTAATTGTTTTGATATTAAATACAGAAGACTAGGAAATAAATTTCCTCTATTTAACAACTGTTTGATTCAGTTATACATTTTACATTATATCTTACTGACATGGGGTTCTGGTATTCATGTTGTTCATACAAAAAATAGGCATGTATTGGCAAGAAGAGTTAATACACTATGGGGTTGATTGATGTTGTGCAGACTAACTGTTGTAAATAATTTGTCACATAATGTGTCCTATGTGGTGTATCAATCAAAATATATAAATGTCAAAACATATACAGTACAGTAGTACCTTGGATTAAAAGCATAATTTATTCCAGAAGCATGCTTGTAATCCAAAGCACTCGTATATCAAAGCGAGTTTCCCCATAGGAATCAATGGGAGCTCAGATAATTAATTCCACAGTGACTACTGGTGTATGCAGTACTGTATGCGGCCAGAGTTGCGGGGGCGCCAGTGTATGCAGTACCGCATGTGGCCAGAGGTGCAGTGGAGACAGTGTCTCCGAGCATCACTGGTGCCCCCGCATCTCTGGCCACTTGTGGTACTGCACACCCCACCGACTTGAATCCTGCTCGTCTTGCGAGACAACGCAAATCGAGTCAGGATTTTTTTTTTTTAATTAGCTCGTATTGCGAAACGCTCGCAAACCGCATTACTCAAAAATCCAAGGTTTTACTGTATCTCACAAAAGTGAGTACACCCCTCACATTTTTGTAAATATTTTATTATATCTTTTCATGTGACAACACTGAAGAAATGACACTTTTCTACAATGTAAAGTAGTGACTGTACAGCTTGTATAACAGTGTAAATTTGCTGTCCCCTCAAAATAACTCAACACACAGCCATTAAAGGGGTTGTAAACCCTCCTATGCATTAAGGTGAAAAAACACCTGGCAGTGACCGGCCCCCTAGCCCCCCGTTTTACTTACCTGAGCCCCGTATTTCACTCTGGCAGGGATGCGCTGTCCCTCTCTCCACGGGGTCCTGGCTCTTGATTGGATAGATTGATAGCAGCGCAGCCATTGACTCCTGCTGCTGTCAATCAAATCCAATGACGCGGGTACCGGGGGGCGGGGGCCAAGTCCGGCATACGTGTCTATGTATAATATATATATATTTTATTATTTGATCATAGATCTGTATCTTGCACTGCACATTGTGGAATACTATAAGTATATATGTATATGTTTTGACATTTATATATTTTGATTGATACACCACATAGGACACATTATGTGACATATTTACAACAGTTAGTCTGCGCGACACCAATCAACACTATATTTATACTGCTTTATTTGTGGGAACACAACTGGTGATGCAACAGCTAGTTATTTATTGTTTATACACTATTCGTTTATTTTTTGGTTTGATTCCCATTTGGGTAGTGCAGTGCAGGTAGTGCATACACACATTTTTTAATTTGACACTATGGGGTTGATTTACTAAAACTGGAGAGTGCAAAATCTGGTGCAGCTCTGCATATAAACCAATTGGCTTTGAGTTTATTTTTTTGTCAAAGCTTAATTGAACAATCTAAAGTTAGAAGCTGAATCAGATTTTGCATTCTCCAGTTTTAGTAAATAAACCCCTGTATATCTTGTTTAAGATTTGTTCAACCTTTGATCCTAAATAATTTTTCTTTGGTATCAGTTGTAACCATTGGAGCTGATTTACTAAAACTGGAGAGTGCAACATCTGGTGCAGTTCTGCATGGTAGCCAATCAGCTTCTAACTTCAGCTTGTTCAATTAAGCTTTAAAAAAATAAAAATAAGAGGCATTGTGGGCGGAGCTCTGAAGATGGCTGCTTGAGCCAGTAGCTCCTCACCACCCCAGCACAGCGGCGCCCATAACTCCGGTTCTACTGAAAGAAATTTGGAACCACTGGTATCCACAGAACCCCCAGACTCCCGGGCACCCCCCCATCTATAAATAATAATTTTTACGGCTCAATGGAAGCCGCAACGGCCGATCGAAATTCCGCCCGAAAATCCAAGATGGCCGCCGAGTCACAGATTGTTTGTGACAGTGCTGAGGTAAATTCAAAGGGAATTAATATGGCAGATCTGATAGCCCAACAATGTTCCTCACACGCATCTGGCTTTATTATACAGACTATCTCTCCATCTCATCCCCCTCATGAATCCCTGAGGGAACATTTTCAGGAGAACTCAGCATTAACCCCTTTCTCTAATCCTATTATGGATCAGGACAGCTCTTGTCCTGTCAGCTCTCTGGCCAATACATCTACATTTTCTATGGCCAACTTGTACCAGACCCTGGCTGAATTACTTGATAGGGGCCTCTCTCAAACTGTGGCTAAAATCACGGGAGAATTAAAGGCTGATTTTCAGAATTTAGGAGCCAGAATTGAGAACATAGAGTGTAAGTTGGATCAAACAGTGTCCGCCACAAATCAAAATGCAGAACAAGTCCATTTTATTCAAGAACAATTAGATACAGCTTTGTCTAGGATCGACGATTTGGAAAATAGGTCCAGGAGATATAATATCCGTATTAGAGGACTTCCAGAAACCATAACGGACATCCCGGCAGCGATTCAAAATATGATTCAATCCCTAATCCCAGAAATTCCACAAGACCGCCTGGAGCTAGATAGAGCACATAGGGCCTTAGGTCCTCTAAGGAAAGATGGTCTACCGAGAGACATAATAATTAAACCCCATTTCTATGCGATAAAGGAGGAAATTATGAGCAAGGCGCGAAATATGTCTACGATTCTATGCCTGGGTCATAAAATCCAATTATATGCAGACCTCTCTCCCTCTACAATGCAACGCAGACGTGCAATGAAGCCTCTACTTCTAGCCCTCATACAAAAAGACATTAAATACAAGTGGGCATTCCCATTTGCAGTAAAATTCTCTTACAAAGGTTAGAATCATTCCTTTTCTACTTTTCCTGACGGCGAAAAACTGTTATTGAATCTCAAGATTATCACTCAAGAAAATTACATGGACACTTCTCGAAGTGGCCCACAATCTTCAAAGAGACCGAACCCTACCAGCCCTCAATCTCCCTTTTGGACCAGGGCAAGAACCAAGAAAGCCAAAGACAATGGTCCCGCTTGAAGAGACCCAAGCTCACAATTTATACTTTGTACTCCTCGATTCCCATGAGTTCCAGGAAAGATTTATTCTAAGAGTCTGGAACGAATGTTTTTTTTTTTTGTTCTGATTGTTTAAATTTTTCCAAAATGTTTTGCAAGGGGTTTTTATCCCCCTCTCAATTTTTCTGAGTTCAAACTACTACTTGTAGAGTTCTTTGTCCAATTTGGTGGGGTGAGACTCTCGCTCCTCTATCCACTTCAGGGGGGAGAAGTGGGGGTCCCTCCGGACAGACCTGAATATGGTAGATCTAGTAAGTCTTTAGTTTTTTTTTAAGGGGCGCCCTGGCTGGGGTGGGTCCCATGTGCTTCCACCTTTCCCCTGAGTCTCCTAGAGACTTTGTGGAAGGAATAGCCTTTTCCTTAGGGAACGGGCTTTTCATTTTCTACCTTGGTAGAAGTTTTGGGGAGGAATTTATCCTCCTCGAGATCGTTTTCATCCTTTTTTCGTTTTTTTTAAATTTTAATTAAATTTTTTTATTACTGTTTTTCTATGACAATTTTTTACTCTTATTTTTTCCACTTTTTCATTCCTTTTTCTCCTTTCCTATCTCTAATCCTATTATCACATGCCTGGCAGTTCTGGTTTTTGCAGATTCAATTGAAGGTACCCGCAACATGATCCTTTGGCTTTTGATTACCCGTCTAGAACACTTACAGATCCTGAGGATGGTGTATTGCGGTAAAGTAGATATAAGGGATGACGATGGCAGCTCCCTCCCTGAGTCCCATGGCTGATTCCGTACTAGGTTCACTCAAAATAGCTACACATAATGTTCAAGGCATGAATTCCCCTGTTAAGAGACGCAAACTCTTTGACTCTTATAAATCCCTGGGTATTGACATACTCATGATTCAGGAAACCCATTTCCCTAGGCAATTCAATCCCAGCTTTATACACTCCCGATTCCCACAATTTTTTTTAGCTAATGCCGAAAAGAAAACCAAGGGTGTGGCTATTTGTATTTCAAAATCATGCCAGTTTAGTTTCATATCTGATTTCAAAGATCCTGAGGGCAGGTTTATACTGGTTAAGGGCACAATAGAGGGACGAATATATTCTCTGATTTCATATTATTCCCCCAATTCAGGGCAAGATACATTTTTTCGATTCATCCTGGACACCCTATCTCCTCAATTAGAGGGCACAATCATTTGGCGGGGGAGATTCCAATGCAGCATTTGATCAGGGGTTGGACAAATCCAAACCCCCCTCGACCCAATTAACCAGACCCACTAAGATAAGCCTGAAAATAGCTAGACTTTTGCATGATAAAGGCCTAGCTGATGTATGGCGAGAATCTAATCCTTCTATAAGAGATTATACTCATTACTCTCACCCACACAACACCTACTCTAGGATTGACCATATCCTGGTTCCTTCCTATATTCTCCCAGATGTTATTAAATCAATCATCAAAGACACGGTCCTTTCTGATCACTCCATGGTTATCATGTTCCTACGCATTAAAACTGGTAGATCAAAGGGGGGTAATTGGAGACTAAATGAGTCTTTACTTTCCGATCCAGCCATACAAATGGAAATAGATAAAGCTCTTCTAGAATACTTCAGCTTTAATGATATAGAAAATGTTTCCGCTGAAGTCCTTTGGGCTGCTCATAAGGCCTTTATTAGGGGCAAGCTTATCCAAATTTCGACAAGAATCAAAAAGGAAAGGGAAGCGGACATTGATGGGTTGGAGAGATCATACAGGACCCTGAGAACACAGCATAAAAGGAAACCTTCTCCATCCTTATTGTCTAAGATTGAAAGGAGTAGACTAGAACTCAATTTAGCACTCACTACAAAAGCGGAGAAATCTCTCCGTTGGACAAGTAATACATTTTATACTCAAACAGGTAAAATAGGTAGAATGTTGGCATCCAAATTGTCTCCTAAAACGAGAGTTTATTCCATACCTAAGATCCGCATTGCTGGACAGGACCCCACGGCTAACCCTGAAAAGATACTAAAGGCTTTTCAGACATTTTATTCCGAACTCTATAGCGACCCTTCAAATATACCCATGAACTCAGTATCCTCATACCTAGATGGCCTCCCTATTCCATCCTTGGATATGGAACATAGAGATATCCTAGAAGCTCCCTTCTCTGTTGAAGAGGTTACAGCAGTAATTCAAGATCTCAGGGCGGGATCAGCCCCGGGACCTGATGGACTATCAGCTCCTTACTACAAAGCCTTCAAGGACACCCTTACCCCATATTTAACAAAATTTTTTAATTTTACTACAAGGGGTTCCCAATTAGGTACACAACTTAATACAGCCTACATTACTGTTATACCCAAACCGGATAAAAACCCAGAAGAAGTTTCCAATTATCGCCCTATTTCTTTGATAAATAATGATTTGAAAATTCTCACTAAAATGTTAGCGAATCGCCTCTCCTCTTTTATTACTAAATATATTCACAAGGATCAGGTAGGATTTATGCCAGGAAGACAAGGCCCAGATCAAGTGAGAAGAGCGATTGATATTATCTCCCTTTTGCAGTCCAACTGGGACGGAGGTCAAAAACAACAGGGTTTCCTGTTAGCACTTGATCTGGAGAAGGCCTTCGACTCTGTATCCTGGCAATACTTTTTTCCCCTATTAGAACGATGGGGTTTTGGCCCACGTTTTATGGGAGTTATTAGAGCTCTGTATTCTCAACCTAAAGCTCAAATTCGTATACAGGGATATTATTCCTCTCCGATAAATATAGCCAGGGGTACAAGACAAGGTTGTCCACTATCCCCTATTGTCTTTGCTATGGCCATTGAAAGCTTGGCCATAGCCATTAGACAAAATTCTGACATTAAAGGCGTAACCTGTGGGAATCAGATGCATAAATGCGGACTTTTCGCAGATGATTTGCTTCTCTTTCTTACCTCTCCCATTACCTCCCTCCCAAATCTTTATAAAGTAATTTCTGATTTTTCTAATATTTCAGGACTCAGGGTCAATTTTGCCAAGTCACAGGCACTAAATATTTCCCTCCCGTTACCCATAGTTTCCCTCATCAAACAGTCTTTCAAATTTGAATGGAATTCTTCTCATATTAAATATCTGGGAATCTTTCTGACTGCTCAAACAGAATCTCTTTACACAAGTAACTATCCTCCCCTATTCCATAAAATTATTACAGATCTTAAAAATTGGGACAAATTCGAACTATCTTGGTTGGGCAGGATTAATTCAGTGAAAATGACATTACTCCCTAGAATTTTATATCTATTTCGTTCCCTCCCCATTCCCATCAGGAAAGATCAGATAAATTCCTTACAAAGTAAAATTCTCACATTCGTATGGGGCAAATTTAGTTACAGAGTTCCCCAAAACACCATATATTTAAATAGGAAGAAGGGAGGGGTGGGTTTGCCTAACTTATATAATTATTTTTTAGCTGCCAGACTAGCACAATTATCTATATTTTATTCCAAGAATGAAAAACCGGACTGGGTGCTGATAGAAGAACAAGCGGTACCACAATTATCCTTAGAGTACCTGCTTTGGTGCCCACAAAGACAGAGACCACCTATTTTATCCCCTTCCTTATCTCAATCATTTGCCCTTTGGGACAGACTCCGTCCTCTTCCCACTCTAGTGTCTGTAACACAACCACTAGCACACATTTTTAATAATCCAAAATTCTTTCCTGGTATGGATACAGAGGCCTTCAGTTGGTGGACAAACAAAGGTCTATATAGGATAGGACAATACTTTACAAATCGGGGTCCTATTACCATGCCCCATTGTCTAAATAAATTTGACCTCCCTGACTCTGAAAAATTTAGATTTGAACAGATTTCACAATTCTTGAATGATATTTGGACGGAGAAACCTCTTCCTCCCAAATTTACGGACTATGAGATCTGGTGCGGATCGGCCGTGGGACAAAGGGGGGGCATTTCTGTCATCTACTCTTCACTTACTTGTACAGCTACTAAAACCTCATACATGAAAGCATGGGAAGATGACCTCCAGCTAAATTGGGATCTAGGATCCTGGCAAAAGGCCAACTTTCGCTCATTCCAAAGTATTTTGAACACCTCCCTCATGGAAGCTAACTTAAAAGTTGTCATTAGATGGTATATGACTCCCATCAGGCTTGCATCCATCT
This sequence comes from Rana muscosa, assembly GCA_029206835.1. NCBI lineage: Eukaryota > Metazoa > Chordata > Amphibia > Anura > Ranidae > Rana > Rana muscosa. The sequence goes on from CM055118.1 coordinate 667,289,525, forward strand.
ACCCAGAATCGGATCCCAACTGCTTTAGAGGCTGCCATTTATTGGGCTCGATGGTGCATATCTGGTGGGAATGTCCTAGGATCAGGCCGATCTGGAAGAAAAATTTTAATCTCATATTTAAGGTCACTTCGTGTTCAATACCTAGGTCAGCTTCTGTGGCTCTTCTCAATGACAATATTCCCAACGTTTCTAAACCAACTAGAAAACTGATTCACTTTATACTTCTGGGGACTAAAATTATTATTGCTAGATCTTGGAGGAAGCCCAGGGTATCCATTAAGGCTATACACAATAAGATCTCTTGGATTATGGCTCAAGAGAAGATGGTTAGCATATCAACTAATTTAATCCCTAAATTTGAGGCAATATGGGAACCTTGGGCAGTTTTCTGTGGCGTTTCTTTGAAGGTCAGGCATGACCCTGACCGCTCTAATTCCTAAAGGGCCTCATGTTCGGCATGTGATTTCTTCTTATTTCTTTCTTCTTCTATTCTATCTTTTCTTGGTTCTTTTATCTTTTGTTTTATTTATTTTTCTTTTATTTTTGTTTCGATACTTAAACATGATTCAAAGATTTGATATCATTATTTACTGTGTTCTTATTGCGGTATTTCCGAGTCTTAAATTTGATGGGCGTTATTGTATATGAGTGTAGTACTGTTCTTCATTAAGATTCCGAGTTCCTTTTTATTGGTTTCATATGAGGATGGCGGGCTGGGGGGGGGGGCCTGACCTGGGCGCAGGATGATCCCGTTAGGGGCGTCCAGGTGGGGTGTGACTTCCCTGAATGCCTATTTTTCATTTTTTTTAAAAAAAATGTAATCTCTTGATGAGAACATTGTGACATAAACAATTGGAAATAACCCTTTGTCATGTTTAAACAACAATTTTTTAAGATTTTCTGTACATGTCTTGAATTGAAAAATAAAAATTTATTGAAAGAAAAAAAATAAAAATAAATTGGTAGCTGGTTGGTTTCTATACAGAGCTGCACCAGATTTGGCATTCCCCAGTTTTAGTAAATCAACCTCATTGCCCGTCTAAAAAGATGCTCTTTAAATATCTGTAACACCTTGCTCTAAAGGTACCATTTTGCTCTCTCATGGCGCGTACACACGGCCGTTTTTCTCGTCGAAAAAAATGACATTTTTCCCATTTGACGAGAAAAACGATAGTCTGTGGGCTTTCTGTCGTTTTTTTCGACGAGAAAAACGGCATTAAAAACGACGAGAAAAATTAGAACATGTTCTAATTTTTCTCGTCGTTTTTTTCGACATGTTTTCCGCTGCAGTGTTTCCCATAGGGAAACACTGCCGTGGAGCCCACAGATGGTAGTTTTTCTCGTCAAGAGAAAAAATGACGTGAAAAACGACCGTTTTAAATGACATTATTCACAGCGGTTTTTTAACTGCCGTGAATAATGATCGTGTGTACGCGGCATCAGAGTACCACTTCAATCCACCCCCTAGAAAACCTTCTCTGGCATTCTCAACAATGTAATGTAGTTCACCAACATTTACTCTGCAAATGTTTGGCCAACAACCCTCCCCACTTCCCAAGCCAAATGGACATAAAAACCCTGGAAGATTACAGCTAGGGAGAGATAACCTGAACTTGGGTGCTCTTGAATCTTTTATCCCAAGTTCTCTCAGAAGAGCCATGTTTAGATTATGTTTCTTTGCAGGCAAATCTATATTGTTCCACTGTAAAAATCTTCCCACCACTAGACTGGTTGACGAATCACTTTAAACTCAACTTTAAGGCAATAGCATTCCTAGCCAAATTTACCAAAATCTGGAAGCTTTGGCTAAAACTGGGCAATAGTGAGGCTTTCCTACCATTCAAATCAGCTGAACTGCAATTATAATAAATGTCTTATACTTGTAACACTGTCCGTAATGGGGGCACATGGAAGATCACAAGTGTGAATGCTGTATGAGTGAATGTGGGGTTAATTTGCTTAAACTGGAGAGTGCAAAATCTGGTGCACTTCTTCATAGAAACCAATCAACTTTCGTTTTTTTGTTTTTTTTTGTCAACACCTAATTGAACAAGCTAAAGTTAGAAGATGGCTGGCTACCATGTACAGCTGCACCAGATTTTGCACCCCTGTATGTTTTCTCTTTTACCTTACCACCTACTGGGTGTTTTTTTTTTACCTTGTATTGACATGGAAAACCAAACATTTAAAAAAAAATATGTTTGTGCTGACTACTGGCTCATTTTGTGCATTTTGAAATTGCAGAACTTAATCCACCAATTAAACTAATTAACAAAAAAAAAAGGTCAAGTTAGAAATGTTAAAAAAAGTCATAATCTTCAGTCAAACATACTTATGTTGACTTAAAGTGGATGTAAACCCCATTCATGAAATTTGACCTGGGCACATCTATCTGTAGTGTTTACTTATCTCTCTCCAAAGCCCTAAGTCCCATGTCTTTCTGCTGCTCTGTTCCTCTGTTATCAGCATGATAACTTCTGACAAGTTCTCTGACACACGAGATAAAAGCAGCTAGAAATTTGTGTCGGGGTGGGTGCATAGAGATAGATTAGCAGAGAGCTGGTCTATTTACAGCACAGTTCTACATGTTTCTTCCTTCCTCTGCCTATGTGGAGGGGGAGATTTTTTTCATCTCTGTGTATCATCTGAGGCTGTAAACTTCACTGGGTATATGTGAAGGTTTACATCCACTTTAAACAAGTGTTTTCATTTACATTCTGCCTATTAGTACATGTGTATTGTATGTTACGATCAAGACATGCCTCTGTATAGCTGTCATAATTACCAGTGTGCATACATCAGCATGCATTTCAAGGCTTTCAATCCTAACTAATCCACTATGTGCCCGGTCCCTGAAGGGAGGCGATCATGTTCTGCTTCAGTATGCCACAGTACATATTGGGATTCATGATTCCCTCAATGAACTGTAGCTCCCCAGTGTCGGCAGCACTTATGCAGCCCCAGACCATGACACTCCCACCACCATGCTTGACTGTAGGCAAGACACACTTGTCTTTGTACTCCTCACCTGGTTGCCGCCACACACGCGTCACACCATCTGAACCAAATAAGTTTATCTTGGTCTCATCAGACCACAGGGCATGGTTCCAGTAATCCATGTCCTTAGTCTGCTTGTCTTCAGCAAACTGTTTGTGGACTTTTTTGTGCATCATCTTTAGAAGAGGCTTACTTCTGGGACAACAGCCATGCAGACCAATTTGATGCAGTGTGCAGTGTAGGGTCTGAGCACTGACAGGCTAACCCCCCCCCCCCCCCCACAACTTCAACCTCTGCAGCAATGCTGGCAGCACTCATACATCTATTTCCCAAAGACAATCTCTGGATATGATGCTGATCATGTGCACTCAACTTCTTTGGTTGACCATGGCAAGGCCTGTTCTGAGTGGAACCTGTCCTGTTAAACCACTGTATGGTCTTGGCCACTTTGCTGCAGCTCAGTTTCAGGGTCTTGGCAATCTTCTTATAGCCTAGGCCATCTTTATGTAGAGCAACAATTCTTTTTTTTTATATCCTCAGAGAGTTCTTTGCCATGAGGTGCCATGTTGAACTTCCAGTGACCAGTATGAGAGAGTGAGAGCGATAACACCAAATTTAATTCACCTGCTCCCCATTCACACCTGAGACCTTGTAACACTAATGAGTCACATAACACAACGGGGAGGGAAAATGGCTAATTGGGTCCAATTTGGACATTTTCGCTTTGGGGTGTACTCACTTTTGTTGCCAGTGGTATAGACATTAATGGCTGTGTGTTGAGTTATTTTGAGGGGACAGCAAATTTACACTGTTATACAAGCTGTACACTCACTACTTTACATTGTAGCAAAGTATCATTTCTTCAGTTTTGTCACATGAAAAGTTTTAATAAAATATTTTAAAAAATGGGAGGGGTGTACTCACTTTTGTGAAATACTGTATATCAACAACCTTATCTCAAAACATCAATCAACGTGTTATTTTCACTACTCGTAAGACCTCCTGCTGTCTGGTGCTGCATCAAGGACCTCTTCCAGAGTCTCTCCAATCCATTGGAACTACCTATCCCAACCTGTATGGCTATCTCCTGCTCTTTCTGCTTGATCCTTAAAAACTCATTTATTCAAGTAAGCCTTTTCTGCCTCTAGCTAACAATAGATTTTTTCTTTCTTGAACAACTTGTTACTACTTTTTATTTCACTTGGCTTTCTCTCTAAGGTTGTAAGTGCTCCTGAGCAGGACCCTCCTAATCCTCTTGTCTTAAATTGTATTGCAACTGTACTGTCTTCCTTTATTTTGTAGAACACTATACAAATCCTGCATAATAATACTAATAATAATGTTGGTTTGTTGTATCATTTTTAAAATATGTAAATAAATAAAATGATTATAAAATGATTATAAACTTCCACCAACATACCTCCATCAATAGAATAGTCTAGAAGAACGCCTTCTTTCCTGCATGTGGGCCTATGGCAAGATGTAATGTTTTCACTTCCAATTCTTGCCCAGTATTGCACAAACCTAACAACAATTAAGTGTACAGTTAAAATACTTGCTATTTTTTTACAATAAAGTTTTTAACAAGACTTTTTTATAAAGAAACAAAACCCAAAAAAACAAAACAATGCACATATTGAACAGACAATAGACATATTTGTGGTTTTCTGTAATGCTCCCATGCACAGAATCACAAGGTAGTGAGATAATGTGGTATAACCTACTTTGCTCCTCTCAGATCTAGGTCCTGGGTGATTGTTTGACGTACTGCGCCTGAGCCAAAGTAAAGGGCGCTATCCTCAGCTAGGATGCCACAGTCTATACATGTCTTCCCTCCTTCCATGGACAACCATGAATCAGGTTTTAGTTCATCATTGTCAAAGCGCTCTTTCAGGAAGTTCTACAAAACAGTGTATTCATTGTATTTGTTTATTACAATAAACCTATATTCACTCACATATTACATTTAAACAGTTAATTAAAAGATGCCACAATATTCGCAGGAATATATTAATTTCTCTTTTTTATGTTCTCTATATAAAATATTAATTACAGGAATGCTATACAGGTCCAGACTTTGGGCAGCAGGCTGCAGGCATTACACAGTGACCAGATTCTTACCAGAGCTGATTTTACATATTAAAGTAGCATTAAAACCTCAGTGTTTTCTAAACGAATATACTGTATATTCCCATCTGCCAAAGAAAAAATCCCTAGTACATGTTGTAGTTCCTATATGTGCTTACATGTTAGGCCCCATTTAGACAGCCGCTGGAAATCTGTCATGGATATGCAGTAGTGTTTGTCTGTCAGCTTACCTTCCTTCCCATGTGTTCATCTTAGAGGCCAGAACCCTTTCACCTGGCTTCCTTTATAATCTCCTCCCAGCCTGACTCCACCCCAGGCCCTATCACAGAACACTATATTAACCTGTGCACTGCAAGCCTGCTTTGCTGATCAACGTGTTTGTTAGGCATTGTGTGTTTGGGTTCCTGCCTGCCGTGTGCTACGACTGTCTCTCTGTTACGTTATTGGCTTGTCCCCGACTATCCCTGTCTGCTCGTGACCCTTGACCTTCGGCTTGTCTTTCGTTATCCTTGTCTGCTTGTGGCCCTTGACTTTCAGCTTGTTATTCGTTACTCTTATATCTCGTGCTGCTGCTTCCCCTCTTGTCCCCTTATCCTACGGGCGTGAGCTAGGAGACTCTAGGGGCCGCGACCTGGACCCAGCCTGCAGCATAACATCCTCACCACTAGAGGCTCTGGAGAAGACCTGCTGGGTCTTAGACTCCGCGCCCTGGGGAATCTTGGCTCTAGCTTCCCATAGGATCCCGGTTGTGCTCCTCTGGTCCCGCTTTCCACAACCACCCAGTTTCCTATCCGCAGCAGTCAGCCATAGGGTTCACTACCTTGCGGTGCACTCCTGTCCCCCTACGGTGTGCATCTGTCACCTGGCCACAGGTGACCTGACAAAATCTTTCACAAGCACAGTGTATTTTTGTGCCCAGAAGTCACAGGAATATGCTCTTTCTTGACAGTGTACTCTATGGCACTGTCAACAAGGCCTTTGAAACTTCACAAGCACGGAAGATCCCTAAGTGCAGCTTGCCCAAACTTCATGTTTAATATTGGCTTTGAGGAGGTGAGTGCAGGGGAGTAGTTTGAGTGGCACAGCTGCATCCAGAGGACAGGACAACTGCAATACTGAAAAAAGCAGCATATACCTCTACGACTCAATATCATATCATATATATATATATGTATATATATATATATATATACATATATTGATGTGTATCATGCAGTTTAGGATACCAGTGGATGGATTGCCGACATCCCAACCTGCAAAAACTAATTTCAGGGAGGTGACGCTTCGCGCCGACACCCCCCCCCGCCCCGACACGTTAGTTTATGTGTGAACATTTTCTGTGTGTGTGTGTGTGTATAATGTCACTCACATGCAGCCTGTGTTACACATATATACCTCATAGCTATACATATCTGTGTGAGTGATACAAGTTGTATATGTGTATGACACACTACAGGAGATGATCGGAAAATGCAGACATAATACAAGAGATGATCAGAGACTACAGACATACTACAGGAGATGGTCAGAGACTGCAGACATAGTACAGAAGATGGTCAGAGACTGCAGACATACTACAGGAGATGATCAGAGACTGCAGACATACTACAGGAGATGATCAGAGACTGCAGACATACTACAGGAGATGGTTAGAGACTGCATTAATGGCTAAACTCAGTGTTCAAGTATATAGTATCGCAAGGCTGCGCCACTCTATTTAAACCAGCTCTGCAAGATCAATTGGTTAACAACCAACCATATGTGACACTGTCACTGGACACAGATTGCTGGCCAGCTGCAGCACCTTCCAGAGATCTTAGTGTGATTAAGCAGTGTGCAGCTAAAAGAAAAAAAAAAAAAAAAAAAGAGTATAGAGCAAGGGGGAGGCTGATCAGTAACCTGCACTGCCTGAAGGCATACATTTCTGGAAGACACTGGCTGGCCAGCATTACATGTGACTGTGCAGCGCTCCCCACGATCTTGCTTCCATTCAGCCAGAGATGTGCGCTCAGTGCTGCAGGATTCATTTTGCTGTGGTCATACCTTCTGCTATGTCCTCGGGCTTCAGGTACTGTGCATCTCCCTCCCGGCGCCCCCATTCAGCACCTGTGTACAATTAAATGTGGCGGGCTAAAGAGGGGGAGGGCTACACTGTCTGCTGCATGATGGCTACTTGCTCCTCCAAGCCTTCCCTGCCGATGCCTCTTACAGAGAAACGCTGCGTCGGGTGGAGCATTAGGACCTGACGTCACCACGAACCAGCTGACAGGCTTGAGCCGCAGCTGAGAAGTATCGTTTTAATTGTTTGCTACGTTTTGCTTCCAAAGATGTCAGTAGCCCAGCAAATGGAATAAAAACTTTTGTTTTAAACTACTGCACTATGAAGCCTTCCTTCTTCCTCTTTTAAATAACCTGTATGAGCTAATCCAGTCCTGAAAGAAAAGTATTCCACAGTGATCACTACAGCACCTGGAACTGAAAAGTGGAGGAGAGGATTGGGTTGGATGAGTGATCTCATCGGTTTGTGACCAGAGTGATCCCTCCTGTATGTGCCCATATGATCTCCGTAATAGAGGTCCTACAGTTCCGGTAAGCGGCCTGTGTGGCTATTTTTATTATTGCCTATTATTGCCTGGCTGCCAGGTGGAAGAACAGTATCATCATTTGTCTCCTTTATCCAAGGATCCCCTCTTTATCCATCTACACTGAATGTCGTTTGCTATGGACGTTTAATTCATTCAATTTGTTTTAGTGTTTGTTTCACTTCCATCCTCTGGGAAGGAATTATATGATATATTCCCAGTGCTTTCAATTTTATTATGTGAAGGACACATTTGTGATACATTCAATATTTTTCTGCACATGCTTGCTTGTGTTTTTTTGGGTTGCACAATTGTTACAATTTTTTTGTACTTGCTCCTCCAGCTCCGCCTCCTGTTCTCACAGCTGTTCTTTTTAAAAGCAAAAAAAGTTCCAAAGCTCAAAGCTGACAGTGGCTGCCTGAGTGACAGGCATAGCCGGGAGATTGTCTGGCACTCGCGGGCGTCCGGGAACCCGCAGTCAAATGTGGGAGACTCCCGCAACTCGCAGGAGACTTGGGATGTCTGGGATTGACAAAGTATTATTAATGCACTGCATTAATATTATTAGTGTTAAACTATATGATTTCATCATAATCAAGGATGTCAGAAAAAATAGGCACAGTGTGATGAGCACACACCTGCTTTCCAGGCTCCATTACTTTGGTATAATAAGAGGGCCACTAATTCTTATTTGGCAAATGTCTCTTTTCTTCTTGGAGTGAGGTATCTTGAGAAAAGGGCCTTTTTTGTAGTAAGACTGTATTTACCACCTAACCGGGACTTTCAGCTTGTGGACATAAATATACAAAAACAATAAGGGCCTATTCACCCTTAAGCACTGCTTTGCAGTGTGTTAATAAACATAAAGTGAATAAACATAAAGACTAACCTAGTCTCAAAATACCAATCAAATCGTCCTCTCCGTTCCTTCCAAAAGGTCCCTCTCTCTAGCTCCCTCGTCACCTCCTCCCATTCGCCTCCAGGACTTCTCGCAAGACTCTCCCATCCATTGAAATTCCCTACCCCAAGCTGTCCGACTATCTTCAACTCTATCTAATTTTAGGCGATCCCCGAAAACTTTTCTCTTCAGAGAAGCCTATTCTGCCCTCACCTAACAACTGTTCTTTTATTTTCTTCATCAGCTCATCTCCCACAGCTATTAACTTTTGTATCACTTGCCCCTCCCTCCTAGATTGTAAGCTCTAATGAGCAGGGTCCCCTGATACCTCCTGTATTGAATTGTATTATAACTGTACTGTCTGCCCCAACATTGTAGAGCACTGTGCAAACTGTTGGCGCTATATTAAGCCTGTATAATAATAAAACAAATTGTGTGGCTTGATAAAATGCTTTCATTTTCCTAATAACATGAAAGGCACCCTACCGTACGTGGTACACGCGTTGTGGTAACACCCATTTTATTGCACATTACTGCAACACATACAGTACATGTGAATGGATCCTCTATGTTACAGAGGTGTGCATTATTAATAGGTAAATACTGCATGCCAAAGCATAGTAAGGCAAAAAACAATATGGTAGTGTTAATAAAGTACAAACCTTTAATGGATGTGATAGGTAACAGTTTGGTCCAGTGTATCCTGGATCACAGATACACTGCTCTTTCAGGCAATCACCATGACTATTACAGTTGTCCAGGCAGCCAGGTCCAATGTAGAAATTGTCAATCCCCCATTGAATATCTGAATATTTTTGGTAAAATCGAAACCTGACAGGGCTATAGAAAACAACTAGTTACACCTGGCAAATCACAAATCTCTGAAAATAAAATACTTATGGCTGGAAAAGATGAAGCTTTGAATCAAGGCTATAAACCTGGTTGTTAATGTGAACTCAATAGGTAATAGGAATAAAATAACATTTTCATATCTTTGCTTTAGAGAATTGTTTGACACCATTATTATTTCCAACTAAAAATGTGTTACTTGTCAATAATTATGTTCTTTGTCAAAAAATAAGTTTTTCTATCCAGAAACAGTACTGATGCATAACAAGCAGTCTTTTGACTTTCAATGTTTTTTTTTATTTTTTTTTATTAGAAGGCTTTTACAGTTTACAAGTTACAGAGAGTCACATATTGATGTTTTCTGACGCATCATGGCAGCACACACTGGGTTGTGACTCCGCCCCCACAACCTGACAGGATTGGTTAGCTATAAATTTGAAAGAGAGATACCCTGCTTCATTCTCTTTTTTTATCCTCACCTGACAAGATTGAATGGATATCGCACCTCTCATCACATTCGCCCCACCAGATTAAGCCTCTCCTGGATCGAAGTCTCTCCTGTATAGTCTCTAAAGGAGCTATATGGAGAGAACCCCAATCTAGTGGTCTCAGGGGCCATCACGTTTTCTGGCATTTACAAGCTTTAAAGAAGGATAAATATTTTGCAGTGGCTTCCTATCTCTTCTTCCCAGCACAAGGTGTTCATTACCTTTTTTATCTTTTTCCTTTCCCTTTTTCGTTTGGCCATTCTGGGCCCTATAGTCCCTCAGTCAGCCGAATCTGAGCCCATCATGGTGGCTGTGTCTCTCTCCACGTTCTGCGCATGCACGGGAGGAAGTGCGGTAGCAAGGTAGTCTTCCTGCCCTTTTCCAAGATGGTGAGGGCACCGGCGGACCGCTTCTGCGCATGCGTGATGACGTCACTTCCGCCGCGACAGTGGCGGCGGATTTAAAAGGCTCAGTATTTCTGTCAGTATAACGCTGGCTGGTTTGTTTACGTTGCTGCTGCACAGGAGTCTGGTGTCTTGCTGCCATTCCTCTCAGGTATCTTGCTCCTTCCTGTTCCTTCCTTACATATAATGGTGTTTTCTAGATCTCATCTGATGGGGTATTTTTTTCCATGCTACTCTATTGCAGGTGCTATTCCCTGTTCACTGCTCATGGAGGCCACTGCCCAAGCAGACCACCCTCAGCATTTAAAGTAATAGGTTGTCCTCCATTTATTGGTAAGTATTGAAGAGAGAAAAAAGAGAGCATGACCACTAACGCTGCGATTTCAGGGCAGCCCTAAAAGGTCAAGATCAGCAAACTCTAGGCTTAGAGGTTGCTCAAGCCATGCCTCAAGCCATAGAAGATCTATGAGAAGCCGATCAAGGTCCTCATCACGTCATCCCCACTCACATCATAGGAGGTCACCGTCATCCCATCGCAATAGGAGTTATAAGTCATTATTTGACCCCAGATGATGACTTTTTAGTTGAAACGCGTCGGGTAGACCCATTCACACACATCGCTCTTGCATTTTGAGATATGCCTATGATGTTCTTCCAAATGTGAGTGTACATTTTTTAATCTTTTTTTAATAAATACTTCCTTGTACGGTATCACACTATGTGAGTTTTTTTCCCCATTACGCATGTTATGTGGTTACCGTATCTCTGGCTCCAACAAGACTATATGTATTCACACTTCCTGCTGTTTATGGGAATTTGCGGTACCGACTGATATGCGGATTCAGGACCAGCTGGATACACTTTGCTGACTGATTATTTAAGCCTGTTTTGACTTGGGTGGTATACACCTTACCAAGTCAATACCATCTGGTAAGCCTCCTCCTTATATCGGTGGTGGTGTCTCTATCCTTTCACAGAGAGGGTCATATCCATGTGGGACTTTTTATTTCAACCTTGCAGTTTTTTCTACACTTTTGGACTGTCATTTGTGTGTGGTCACAATAGAGGACTGCTTCGTTCTGATTTATTTGTTACATATATTTTTTTTCACGGATCACACTCAGTCACTTGGTGTCACTGAAATTAATATATATGCATGTTTGCAACATTTGTTATGTGTTGGTAACTGACTCTTTCACAAAAATAAGCGCTACACTTTTTCATATTCAATAGGAGTTATAACACCCGCCCTGCAGCAAATTCTTGCTGGGTGTGCGGCGCTCCAGCTTTGCCAGAAAAATGAGCCTGCCCTGCATGCTTCAATGAAGCAACCAAAGAAAAAGAATCAGACGCAAGGGAGGTAACAGACCTCATCAGAGAGTCTGTGCGAGAATATATTCTTGAGACATCAGCTCCTGAGACAGACAGGGCAGGTCCAAGCACATCATCCACAGCTCCCCTTCATACTGCAGAACTAGAGTCATCATCAGAAAATAAAGATCTGGAACTGTCGGCAGGTTTTGACTTTTCCTTGGTTGGACATTTTGCAAGACCAGTGAAAGAGGCCATAGGTTGGGAAGAAACTAAAAAAGTAGCCCGATAGGTCCGAAAATTATTCCCCAACTTGAAAGAGCCGGAATCCTTCCCTTTAATAGAGAAATTAGAAGATCTCATTGAGGATGAGTGGGAGAGATCAGATAAAAGATCCAGCCTTAATAACAAGCTGGCAAAGTTGTATCTGTTGAAGGAGCCTAATGTAGATCCTCTAATCTACGCACCAGTTGTCGATGCCTCTGTAATGCGACTTGCGAGACACGTCACCTTACCAATCAAGAAAGCGGTAACCTTCTGTGACCGGAAGATTGATTTAGATCTGAAGAAGGCCTACTCCACGGCAGAAAGTGGTTGTAGGCCAGCAGTTGCTACAGTGGCGGTTGGTAGAGCTATTTCTGGATGGTCTATCAATATAGAAAAATCTCTACGAGAGAGGGCCGATCAGGAGAAAATAACTCCTTTCAAGAGCTAAAGCTGGCAGGCGATTTTATCGCAGAAGTTTTAGTGGATATCATCAGATCCTCTGCCAGAGCAATGTTGGCATCTGTTATGGCAAGGAGAGCTTTGTGGCTAAAGCCATGGGTGGCAGACGCGGCATCAAAAACTAATTGGTGCAAAATCCCATATGACGGAGTTAACCTTTTTGGATCAAAATTGGATTCAGCCATTTCAATGGTGACAGGAGGAAGATCAGGCCTGATTCCCTCCGACAGGAGACTAAAGCCACAGAAGGGTCCTTCCTATAGGCGCAACCTCCCAGAAAGGTACAGAGAGGTTAAGACATATAGGCTGGGGAGAGAGTTTAAAAGAAACTGGAGAAACACGCAGTCATCCTTGTTGAGACTCCAAAAATCTAAGCACACTCCGACGGGGGAACAACAGAAGTACTTTTGAAGGTAAGCCTGTCCTTCCTGTGCAAGTGGGAGCCAGACTCAAGGAGTTCATACAGGTTTGGATGGAACACATAGAAGACACATGCACACTTTCTACAATAAAGTTTGTTCACTAATGGAGGTTCATAAGCAGATTACCCGGGAATCACTTTCAGCCAACCAGACTGCCATCATCACCAGACAAGAGGAGAGTACTGCTCAAGTACGTGGTAGAGCTAAAACAAAAAGGGACAATCCTGGAGGTCCCAACATCTCAAAGAGGGAAAGGTTTTTATTACCCATTATTTCTAGTAAAGCAGAAAACAGGGGATCTGCGCCCAGTTTTGGATTTAAAAAATCTCAACAAAAGAATCCATATCGAAGCCTCCAAAATGGAAAGCCTCCAGTCAATACTGTGAGCGATAAACTTAGAAGATTGGATGCTGTCCATAGAGTTATCGGACGCCTACCTACACGTGCCCTTTACACCCTGCCTTTCAGAGATTCTTCCATTTCTCAATCAACCACCAGCACTTCCAGTTTCAGTGCCTACCATTCGGTATTTGTTCTGCTCCCAGAACCTTTACCAAGATTCTGCTATCTGTAATCGCATTTCTCAGGAAAAAAGGTCTGAGGGTACATCATTATCTGGACGACATCCTGCTTTTAGCAGACAGCCGGGAAACTTCGATTCATCATCGGAGTATATTAGTCATTACACTTCAGGGCTTTGGCTGGTTCAGCCCACACAAAACATGATCTTTTTGGGGGCAGAACTAAATACCCAGTCGAACAAAGTGCAGCTTCCTCAAGAAAAGGTAATTCCCTTAATCCAGAAGATGAAGAAGTTAATGACAGCAATGTCCCATCCAGCCAGAGCTTGTCTGAGAATCCTGGGCTCCATGTCTGCCACACTCCCAATGATCCAATGGGCGCAATGGCAGATGAGAGTGTTACAAAACTAATTTCTAAGACAGTGGAATAGAGTATCAATGCTTCAAACAATCCCCATCCACAGGAGAGTGAAGCAGGCAATATGGTGTTGAACGCATTCCTGCAACCTCAGGAGACACAGACCCATAGTCCCTCCAGAGCCAGAAGTAATCACATCAGATGCCAGCTAGGAAGGATGGGGAGCTTACTACCAAGATCAAGCAGCACAAGGACAATGGCAATTCCGGGCACAGGGGGTAGTATCGAATATACTAGAGCTCAGAGCAGCTTTTCAAGCCCTCCTAACTATTGGCTCATCCTTGAAGGGGAAAAATGTCTTAATTCGGATGGACAACAAGGTGGCGGTGGCATAGATTCAGAGACAGGGAGGTACCAGGAGCAGTACACTACTGGAGAAAGTTCACCCTATCTTGCAATGGGCCCAGATGTATTTAATGGATCTGAGAGCCGTGTACGTTCCCTGCCTACCCATCAGCCAAGGGAATAGACTACCTCCTCCATCCGTGGATCTTCCGACTAGCATACATATTTTTATTGTCACCATTAATTGCAAGGTTCCTCTCCAGGCTCAGGTCATCAGCTTCAGTGATAGCAGTAATCCCTTTCTGGCCGAGGAGACCTTGGTTCACGACCCTGCTGCAACTCAGTATGGAAGATTCGCTACCTCTCAGGCTCTGCAAATTTTGGAATTTCTCCTAGCAGGCCTAGCTAAGGGTCTAAGCTCAAGTACCCTTAAGGTGCAAATTTCAGCCTTATCTGCAAAAACAGGCTTCAGATGGGCGTTACATCCTCTCCTGATTCAATTTATGAAGGCATGCTTAAAGATCAGGCCTCCAAAAAGACCAACGTTTCCAGCGTGGGATCTATCAGTAGTTTTAAATGCACTTTTCATCCGACCGACTCCATCTCATTGTGGGACTTAACACTAAAGTTAACCTTCCTCATCACCATTACCTCAGCTAAAAGGGTTTCGGAAATGCAAGCATTGATGATAAAAGAACCCTACATGGTCTTTTACCCCGACAGAGTGGTGCTAAGACGTTCAGACCGTTTTATTCCGAAGGTGGCAACATCATTTCATCACAATCAGGACATCAATCTCCCGAATTTTACCAACGATCAGGGTAAACCACATGCCTTAGATATAAAATCTGCTATTAGCATTTATCTGACAGCTACAGCCTCCTTTAGGAAATCGGACAATCTATTGGTGATCCCTCATGGGAACAGAAAAGGACAGATGGCAGCACCACGCACTATCACATCTTGGCTAGTCAAGTCCATTAGGAAAGCCTACGCCATTCAAAAACTTCCAGTACCCGAAGGCATTAAAGCTCATTCAACTAGGGCAGTTGCAACATCATGGGCAGCGTATTGCAGTGTTTCGCCGGAGACAATATGCAAGGCAGCGAGCTGGTCATCCAGACATACATTCATGTCCCACTATAGGGTGGATTTGGCTCAATTAATAATTGTAGGATTTGGAATATCCGTTATTCGAGCCAATTCTTCAGCTATATGTTAAATAAATACTACTTTTTTTTGCACCCACCCGACTGGCGAGTTATTTCCCAGTGTGTGCTGCCATGATGCGTCAGGAAAACTGAAATTTGTATACTCACCTTTCCGTAATTTTCCTTTCCTGACTCATCTTCATGGCAGTACACAGCATCCTGCCCTTTTTTTATGCAATAGATACAGAGAATGAAGCGGAGTGTCTCTCATTCAAATTTAGAGCTAACCAATCCTGTCAGGCTGTGGGGGCGGAGTCACAACCCAGTGTGTACTGCCTTGAATATATCCCAGGAAAGGAAAATTACAGAAAGGCGAGTATACAATTTTCTGTTTTTCTACCATTGGTAAGTTTACGAGATACGAATATTTGTAGAATACTCTGCACATCTTTATCTGTAGTAATTTTCAGGAACATGATAACTGGTATAGAGAGGATGCATGATCTGCAATGCACTCACTGCAACTAAAGTAAAAGTAGATAATGAAATAGAAGAAGAGGGAAGGAAAGGGGCAAGGCCCCTGTCAGCAAAGTTCCAAATGTTAGACTGACAGCACTCTCCATCGCTGTTGTGCTATTTTGGCTCAATGGGCTACCCCTCCCTCTCCCAGAATTGACTACCCAAAGACAAGCAAAAATTGAGTTAAAACGGCACTGGAATTTCTGATATGTTCCTCCCAATTCCCATGTTTATAAAGAAGTATAGCTGTCAGTTGAACATAAAGCATCGGCATACTGGTTCCATGGGGACCACACTCTGAGAAATTTATTGTGGGTTTCAAGGCATATACAGTGGATATAAAAAGTCTGTTTTCAGTGGTTTCGGTGTTGTAAAAAAATGAGGGGCTCATACATTGAGATTTTGATTTGGATGGGAGCCAGTGCTGGGATATTCACATGTAAAAATATGTTTCTGGGTTACCCACAAACGGGCTTCTTAGGCTAAGATAGATATTAGAGGAGTAATTTGAGTTAACTTGAATTATTTAAGGAAATTGGGAACACCTAGTCCTCTCTGACTTTTATGTACCTGCATTGTGTGTTTATTGATGCTGGGTTTCTTAAAGGACCAGATAAATGTCATATGGTATGGATGGTATGGTATGATTTACATTTAAAGGTTGGGATGGGTGCAAAACAGAGGAGTTTTGGCAGAATAGTCATTTTGATAGTATTACTTTTCCTTATCAAGGACAGTGTATATTTTGACCAAACATATTAGGTTTTGAAGGTTTCAGAAAGTTGGAATGTAATGTGCTGAGTATAAGGTTTGAACACTGGGTCCGATTTATCCCCAGGTATTCGATACAGGAGGTTGACCATTTACAGTTAAAGTTCTGTTTGTGTTTAGTGACTACCCTATCAGGAAAAGATATATTGAGAACAGACCATTTTTTTTTTTTACAGTCAGTTATTTTAGAAAATTTGATAAAAGAGATTAGGTTCAGAAGGGTAACCATCGGTTAAGTTATAGTCAAAAGTAAATCATTAGTGAAGAGGGCGAGGCTGATGGATGGCAGGGTCAGCTCCGATGAGAAGGGCCAATAGTTCCAAGGCCAAACTAAATAGGATGGGGGTAGAAGACAGTCCTTCTGGGTTCCCCTTGCAATGGAAAAACAATTGATCTATGTCGGGGATATGCAATTAGCGGACCTCCAGCTGTTGCAAAACTACAAGTCCCATCATGCCTCTGCCTTTGGGTGTCATGCTTGTGGCTGTCAGTCTTGCTTTGCCTCATGGGACTTGTAGTTCTGCAACAGCTGGAGGTCCGCTAATTACATATCCCTGATCTATGTAAACAAAGTGGTACATGAATGTCAGTTTAAGATCGTGTCTCAGTAATTCAAATGCGTCAAACACAACCTGTCTGTTACCTTCTAGTACTTCAACCGTAATTATTTCAATGCAGATTAAAAAATTAAAGAAATACGTTTTACGGATTGTTGTGTAAAGCATACTGTTCCTATTTTACTGTGCTACATTGGATGCAATGTATTTATACATACTTACTTTCCAATCAGATTGTCAGGAAGAGGGTAGATTACTCGCTTCCATCCCTTAGTGGCAAAGAATACAGATGGCTGTGAAACACCCCCAGAACATTTAGGATCAGCAGGTAGACACTGTGGAACCACATAACTCCAGCTCACACCAAAGTCAGTGGAGTACTGCACATGCACATTGTTTTGCACATTCTTCTCAGAGTTCTTACACCCAACTGCTATCTATAACATGAAAGTCAAAAAGAAACAATAAATAAATACATAAAAGACAAATTGCAGGAACTCATAGCTACCGATCAGATGTAATTTTTAAGTAGCCCAAACAGCCGAAGATAAATTAAATTTTGCTCCCTGCACTGTTTGCTTGAATAGGCTTTTTATATGAAACCAATATGACAAATGGAACTTAAACTTAATAAATAAGATATATTAGTTAAATGGTGAGATGGATTTGACTCTGTTAAACTGTATCTCTGGGTAAAAATATATATTCAGTAGATCTCTGCAATAAATGCACATCTTCCCATATTTTGTCACTATAAAAATTCTTCAAGTACAAAAACATACCTGTTGATCCTGCCAGAAATCCAAGAGCTCCTAATTTCTGTAGTGAGCTGACAGCTCTGCCTCTACTGGACATAAATCTCAAATAGTGCTGTCAGCCCTGCATGAGTTCTCCTCTGCTGAACTACAGAACACCTTCCTCTTATGTTATAGACATTAAGGTAGGAGGAAGAGTATAATACATATGTAATGAATAGGTCTGCATATTTACCTTAAACTGCATGATCCAGTTTTCTGCTGGAGTCAAGTCATGGGTCACTGTATATACTTCTCTTCCATCATGGCTTCCACAGATCATAACACCATCGGGTGATTCACAGAACCTCTCAATGCTGCAGTCATCATGGAAAATCCAATGCTCATTCACTTCAAAACAGATACCATCATGTGAAAATTAGGTCAAGATTTATTAGTTAAGTATATATATTGTTAATGTAAATGTTCATACATCAGTAAATTAATCTGAACCCAGCCCAATAAGTGTCCATGAAAACAATAGTACTGAAGTGCAGTTTGAGAGAACCGATGGGGGTTTGTCTTAGTGCCTGGACCAACAGGGCTTAACCACCTCAATACCGGGCCTATTCTGGCACTTCTCTCCTTCATGTAAAGATCATCATTGTTTTGCTAGAAAATTACTCAGAACCCCCAAACATATATATCTTTTTTAGCAGACACCCTAGGGAATAAAGTGGGGGTCATTGCAACTTTTTATCTTGCATGGTATTTCCGCAATCATTTTTCAAACGCCCTTTTTTGGGAAAAAAAAACGGTTTCATGAATTTAAAAATAACAAAACAGTAAAGTTAGCCCAATTTTTTGTATAATGGGAAAGATGATGTTACGCCGAGTAAATAGATACCTAACTTGTCACGCTTTAAAATTGCGCACACTCATGGAATGGCGACAAACTTCGGTACTAAAAAATCTCCATAGGCGACGCTTTAAATTTTTATACAGGTTACCAGTTTAGACTTACAGAGGAGGTCTAGTGCTAGAACTGTTGCACACGCTCTAACCCACACGGCGATACCTCACATGTGTGGTTTGAACGGCGTTTACATATGTGGGCGGGACTTACGCGTGTGTTCGCTTCTGAGTGTGAGCTACCGGGGACAGGGGCGTTTTAACATTTTTTTTTCTTTTTTCTTTTACTTCATTTTTTTTATTTTTACACTTTTTTTATTACATTTTTTTGCTTTCTTTGATCACTTTTATCCCTATTACAAGGAATGTAAACATCCCTTGTAATAGGAATCTATTGCGACAGGTCCTCTTTATGGAGAGATGCGGGGTCAATAAGACCCCACATCTCTCCTCCAGGCTGGAAATCATGAGATCGGGAAGAAAATTTCACAGATCTCATGCTGACAGCCACGATCACGGCTTTGTTTACTTCCGGGTACCCAGGCGTGACGTCATAACGTCGTGCCCGGGCCTCCGACAGTCATAGAGATGATCGGTGACCATCTGGTCACCGGAAATCTCTATCCTCGTCATCCGGCGCCGGCCGATTCGTTGGCACGGGAGAGCCCAGAGAAGCACCGGATGGCGGCGGGAGGGGGGGGAGATGTCCCCTCCCATCGCCTATAAGAACGATCAAGCGGCGGAACTGCCACTATGATCATTCTTATGGTGCGCAGAATCACCGGCTGAAAAGAAGGATATCTGAATGATGCCTGTGGCTGCAGGCATCATTCAGATATCCCCCCCTAAAATCCAGGACGTCATATGACGTCCATCGGTAGGGAAGTGGTTAAGGAGTGGGGTTTAGTAGAGCTTAATCTTGACCTGGAGGGAAGTTGAGATCCCGTTTATAGCCTGGTTTTAACATCCAAGAGTCTCCAAAGGGACACAATTATCAGTCAAAGTACCTACACTTTAGCTCTACAGTTACCTTAGGCACATTTTAGGCCAGGTCAGGTTTACCTTAAAGTGATGTTACCTCCAAAATTACGATTCCATATATGTGTTTTCATACAGTTCTAGCCTGTTTTTTTTTTTTTGTTTTCTAGTAACGTTAATAGCTATTAATTCTGCCAGTTCCCCTTGGTTCCTGTTTTAATCCAACCATGCCAGGCATGGAAGCAGAGTAATGCTGGCGTGGCTAGTTTGTGCAGATAGGATTGCTGCTAGAAGTTACAGGACGTTGTGCCTCCCATGGTTAGTTTTGCAGCCTCTACCCATGCTCAGTCCTGCTGTGGTGATTGACAATGGCTCCAATCAGAAATACTAGTATAGACATGGATATGAACAGCATTGTCCACTGAGACTGAGTTTGCATACACATTAAATACATTTTAGCACTCATTGAAGCTATTTAATGAAAGGCCAACTATAGGCAAACCTTTTTCTTTTTTTAATTTCAAAAGAGTTAGAAATTACATCAGGTTTTTATTGTGGTGTATAACCACTGCAGAACAAAAAAAGAGGTGAATAGGTGTCAATGAGATAGGAAAACACAGGGAGTACTTAAAACTTGACAGAGGTTCTAACCCTTCCCTACGGAAAAAAAAAGTACTTTGGCAGTAATTGAGCTTGAGGTACTACAACTGATTACCAAGAAATAATTGTACTGGGT
This sequence comes from Rana muscosa, assembly GCA_029206835.1. NCBI lineage: Eukaryota > Metazoa > Chordata > Amphibia > Anura > Ranidae > Rana > Rana muscosa. The sequence continues at coordinate 667,309,872 of CM055118.1, forward strand.
ACATATTAATGATTAGAGATCACAGTAAATGCCATCCACTGTGATTTGGAAAACACAGGAGGTTATTATGGAAAACAGAATTAATGCAGACCTTCAAGCTGTTAAGCCAGAGTGATATTTATTTCAGATATGTTACCTGCAGTTTTGTCTTCAGAGAAGAAATCAAATTCTATTCTTCCAGTAGGGCCTGCATCAGCTGGAGTGCGTTCATGGTGTGGCAGTGGAGCGCTGCTAAATGTATCCAGCATCACCGTACTTTGATCCACAGAACCTGCTATCAACACGTTATCAATGGCCCAGTCATTCTGATCCAATCCATCATGCTTGGGCTGCCACCAGCGGAAACGGGTGCCAACAGTTTTAGCACTGAGTGGCAAGAGGATGTTTACAAAGCTGTAAGTAAAAAGCAAACGCAGTTAGTACTCCCTATGGAGATTATTTTTCTATGGATAAGTCAATTTACTAAAGGAATTTACAAACATGGAATTTGCCTTGTACATAACTGGATGATTAAAGTAAACATAGCTTCAGAGGGGTAAGCGTATTATCTACTCCTTTAATACTATACCATAGCATCCTACAAGCAATAGACGTAGATACATATTTAAACATATATGGTTTATATACATGAGCTTCTGAATGGTCATCAGTTTCTGAATTTGCAATGTAGCGGTACAGCAGTCACAAATTCTCTTAGTGCTGAGGTCCTAGGGTCTGTTCCTACTTGGTACACTACATGCATGGGGTTTGTATGCATTTTCCATGTTTGTGTGAGGTTCCTCTTGGTGTTCCTGTTTCCTCCAATAGTACAGAAATATACTAATGATGAAACTGGTAGCTTCCCAACGTGTGAATGTATGTTTGGCATGCACACCTGTGGTGGGGACATAAGAGTGATTTCACCTGCAAACAATGGCTGATCTAAATAGCTATTATAATCTAAAAATATCTTTGGATTATTTTATCTGTGTAAATAAATAAAACAAATGCATTTTCTTATACGCATATTAGACAAAATAATATAATATTACGAATGTAAACAATTCTGGCTGTTCCAAAAGGCACTGCAAAATTCTATGTTTAGTCACCCACGTCCAGCCATGTACAATAGTGCAAGTATGTCATTTTTCTTTACTTTTCATTTCTGTGACCAGTGTGTGGAATATAAAACAGTTGAATCTATGCAGACAAAACAATATTTCATCAATAGGGTCAACAGTAACATACTACATTCATAAACAGAAGTGACTATTGCTTGATAAATGAACTTGTGCCTGAAATTACATTCCATGAGTAGGTTGATGCCAGGGGCATTACTGTGAGCCTGACAAATCACCACATTCGCTATCTCATTTCTCATTTATAATAATGTACTGATGTGGCAGATAGAGGCTGATCACGTTATAGTTAATGGAAAATCACTTGTACCTTGGGGGTCAGTTACACATGTTTTTTAATCAATGCTTCAGTGTTTTTACTGTAAGTAAATGCCTGCAAATTTCTCTGCAGCTGCCCAATGCAGGCCCCAGCTGATGGGCATCTACACATTCACACCAGGCTGGATGTTAGTGTATAAAGGACTAACAAATTTAAAAGCGGAAGTTTATTAAACTGCATCATCCAGTTTACTGAGGAGAACATGAGGCTACCACCACTGCAATTATTTTAGGCTGTCTCTGGTTTTAAAACATTGCAGGTTGGTGTAAAATAGGTATCTAGGCTGTTTGCTTAGTGAATGAGGTGAAGCTCTGCTACTTTACATGATTTATTCATGTGCAAGCAAAATAACAGTTTTATGTATAAATTTCCTTGCACGCGAGTATTCTTAGCAAAGCTAATTTTCACCACATTCACTAGGCTAAAGGAAATTGCCAGTGCTTAGTGAAAATTCCTTTGCAAAGATAACAGTCTATTTGCCTTTATTAAATCAACCCCTTTGAGTCATTGACCTGGAACAAATATGAAGCAAGATGGATTGGAGTGAAGTCAGAACTTCCAGTCTGCATAACTTAGAGTGAAACCAATGGTTGTGCAAATAACCAGCCTTTTCAGAAAGAGCTCAGCAATGGCAGTCTACATAATTCTCTTAGTACAAGTCTCCATTAGAGCAGATGTAAGACATTTGTATGAATAAAACATAAAAGACAAATACTGAATAACGTAGGAGGGGTGACGGTCATGTATGTAATTGTTGTTGTTGTTGAATGACGGTAAAGTTATAAACTTATATGGAAGTTTGTAGTCTAGAAAAAAAAGTCTAAACAAAAGCTACATCATGTTTATGGTGTATGTTAGTAAAAGCGATTTTACTAAACTTCATAGGAACAGGTCCTTTGTCTTAAAGGCTGTATAACGATTTATTTTCGATATATACAACAGGCATTTTTCTTCAAGGCCCAGAGTCATATCTTTAACTGTTACCTAGTGATAATAAGTAAAACACAATTGGACTTGCTAATTATTGCGGAATCTGTTTCAATGTACATCCAAGTTTTTTCTTCAGTTTATCGGATAGACACAAATTCCCTGGCATTTCAACCCAGTCAAATCACTCAAATATAATTACTAAATGTCCTACAGAAAGCATGTGACTGTTATTAAACATTCACCCTACTTACAGTATCTTAGTCACAATTTTAAAGACCTATGTTACACTTATGAAAAAAAAAAAAAAACTCACCCTGGTTTACTGTACTGGTCATAGAAGATTTCCATGAGCAGGTCCCAAGTGATGCCTCCATTCACTGAGTACTCTAGCAGCACACCTTGATTACGACTATGAGGTGTTATCAGACAACCATACATGAAATAAAACTGAATAAATTCAGCACTGGTCAGATTCAAATCCACAGAGACCAAAAGGCGACTACAGCCCTGTTGACATAAAAAAAAAAAAAACGTAATCCATTTAGGCAGTAAAAAAAGTCACAAAGCATGCAGAAACATTGAGGAAGCCATAGCCTATTCTTAAAAAAAATATTTGACTAGTTGTTATACTGACCCTATGAATTCAGTACTTCTTCTGACCCAGAACAAAATGCAGATGAGGACTTCTTAGCCAGTGGATCTTTAAAACAACACCAAATGTGTTGATGGGAGACTCATGTGATTTTCTAAAAATCACATCCTCTACGGCCTACCTAACACACAAAAGCACTCTATATCCAGATAAGTATACAATAAAGATAAAAAGATTTATACTGACCCCGCTAAAGTGGAGAGCCATTCCTGATGCCACAGCACCACAGACACTGCTTAGCTTCCCACCATTTACAGTCAACCAGTTCTGGCTTGCTGGAGCCCGGTTAAAAGTGTCCTTCAGTTGCGTTGGGAGAGATACCTCTGGCTCATCACAATATATTCCTCCCCAGTAGTCATCACATCTAAAAACATGCCATACATTTAGAGATTACATGTACTAGTAACAGCAGTTAGTAATTTATTCAACAGGGAAAATCTAATTCGTACACACATACTGTAAATAAAGCAATGCTTTGCACAAAAATTTGAAAGGGGCCTGCTTTGATTGGGTAGTGTACATACTGAGTTTATTCAAACTGAGTTTGACTTTCACCTCCCACTGTCACATCCGATTATCAACTCCCACCCTCATCTTCGCCTTTCAGTCTGACGTGACATCATCCCGTACAGCAGTGTCCACTCGCAGCCAGATTGTGCTGCTGGAGGCGGCACGGCTTGAAGATATAAGCCTTTTATTACCTAGTGTTGGCAGAGGCACTTGATCCATATAAGTGCAATGTAATGCTTTTAACATTCTTATAAAAATAGGATTTTTTTGTACTCACCGTAAAATCCTTTTTTCTGTCGTCCATGGACGGACACAGCTACTTAAATCTTGACAAAGTGGGTTAAGGTCCTGTTCATAGGAGAGGACTAGGTAGAACATGTTAGTTATCTTAAAACATGTAACTTTAACAGAGTTGAACAGCCCTGCCCATGGGGCGGTCCCTCCGTACATAACCCTCCTACCTGCAGTCAGCAGCCTCAGTTTGTAGAAAAGCAGTACAAAATAAAAAAGGAGGGGTGGGTGCTGTGTCCGTCCATGGACGACAGAGAAAAGGATTTTATGGTGAGTACAAAAAAATCCTATTTTCTCTTTTCGTCCATGGACGGACACAGCTCCATAAATCTTGACAAAGTGGGACGTCCCCAAGCAGTGTCAGAAAAAACGAGGGGTGGGAACAAAAGAAGACTTAACTTCACCCCAAATAAACAGAGCTCCTCAACGGAGGAGTTGCAACCTCAAACGGCCTCCTGCAAAACCTTGCGGCCAAAGGAAGCATCTGAAGATGCACTCACATCAACCTTGTAAAACTTTGAGAAAGTGTGAACAGACGACCAGGTCGACGTCTTACACACCTTGAAGACAGATGCTAGATGTCAGAAAGCCCAGGAAGCACCAATTGCCCTGGTTGAATGCGCCGTGACAGGAAAGGGAGGCGCCCGCCCAATAAGGGCATAGGCCTGGATGACGATCTGCCTGATCCACCTAGAAAGGTGGGCAATGAGACCGCCAGGCCCTTCTGTGGACCAGATACCGACACAAACAGTGAGTCAGAACTCCGGAACAGAGCAGTAGCAGACAGGTACACCCGTAGGGCACGTACCACGTCCAAGGTATGTAGTGCAGCCTCTTGGGATGCGACGGCCGAGGACATAAGGATGGAGAACAATGTCCATGTTTAGGTGAAAAGCTGAAACTACCTTAGGAAGGAATAAAGGTTGCAGGCATAGCACCGCTTTATCCTTATGGAGGACCAAGTAAGGTGACTTGCAAGACAAGGCCGCCAATTCAGAAAACCCTTCTGACCAATGTAATGGTAACTAGAAAGGCAACTTTCTGAGAAAGAGTGGAATCTCCCTGATGTTCTCAAAGGGAGGTTCCTGAAGGACCGAGAGCACTAGAGTTCCACTCCGCACTGTAAGAACAGCAGGATCCGAGAAACCGACTACGTCCGTGGGCGCCAGGCCATCTCTTCACACATAGAGATGTAGGCCTTCCAAGTTCAATGGTAGATCGTCCGGGAAGAAGATTTCCGGGCCCTCAACATGAAGGAGATTACCGAATCTGACAGACCACGGTCCCTTAGTACCTGGCTTTCAATAGTCATGCCGTTAAAGCCAGCGACTGTAAAACAGGATGAAGTATGGGACCTTGAGACAGAAGGTCCTCCCACAGTGGCAGCCGCCAGGGAGCGTCAGCTACCAGGCTCACGAGGTTGGCATACCAGGGACGCCGGCATCATATCTGGGGCGATTAAAATCACCAGAAACCCCTCGGCCTTCACTCTGCGGAGCAGACGAGGAAGCAATTTCATTAGGGGAAAGGCATAAATTCCACATGGAGCCACCAACGCGTCCGACGCGTCTGCCCAGGGATCCCTGGACCTGGCCACAAACCTCGACACCTGCAATTGAGTCGAGAGGCCAGAAGATCCACAACTGGTGTGCCCCAATTCTGACAAGGTAATTGAAACACCTCCGGGCGTAATGACCATTCCCCTTGGTCCAGCATCTGGCGATTCAGATAGTCCGCCTGCCATTTTTCTACGCCCGAATGTAAACAGCCGATAGAGCCGGCACGCTCCTTTCGGCCCAACTTAGGATGTGAGCGATTTCCGGTGCTGCGGCCGAGCTCCTTGTTCCTCCCTGATGGTTGACAGAAGCCACCACCATGGCGTTATCCACTGGAACCTGATCAGACGCCCCTGAAGTCTCTGCGACCACTTGGAGAGGCACAGTCTGATCGCTCGAAGTTCGAGGACATTGATCGGCAGGCGAGATTCTTCCGGAGTCCAGGAACCCTGGGCCGACTGGACTCCCCAGACTCCCCTCCAAACCATGAGGCTGGCGTCCATCGTGATCACAGTTCCATGGAAAGGAAGGAACGACCTCCCGGACTGAAGAGCCGGGAATCTCAGCCGCCCTCTCAGGGAAGCCTTGACCAGGTGACTTACCTGAAACTAGAGACAATGGAGATCTGTTCCAAGTAGACAGGATCTCTTCCTGCAATACTCGAGTGTGGAATAGGGCAGACAGAACTGTCTCGAAGGAGGCCACCATGAGGCCCAGAACTCGTGCAAAAAAGGGGAGAGACGACCATTTGCAGGATGGCAACAATTACACCTCCGACTGCAGCGTCTGTAACTGCTCCAAAGGAAGGAAGACCTTCGCCTCCAAAGAATTCAGGATCAAGCCTAGGGACTTCAGACACTGAGTCGGTACCAACACCGACTTTAGTATGTTCAGTACCCAACCAAAGTCCCGGAGGGTCTGACTGGCTATATACATGTCCTCCTCTAATTTCTGAGCCAGAAGTAGCTCTCAGAAGAAGAACGTCCAAGTAGCCCACGATATCAATGTCTCGCTGTCTCAGCAAAGCCCAGATTGGGGCGAGCACCTTGTGAACAACTCTTGGTGCCGACGCTAAGTCAAATCGCAAAGCGCAGAAACCTCAGATGGCTGTTGCAGATGGGGACATGCAAGTATGTGACCCTGGTGTCCAGAGACGCCAAAATTCCTCAAAAACAATACATGCACAGCATTCCAGCCAAACAGGCGGCGCAGTACCACCGCAGATACAGAGGTTCTGGAAATCATTTACATACACACACCGAGTATGCATTATTGTATACGTTTTTACCGTGGCGCCGAAGGCGCGCGTGTCTTTGGAGCGTTGGAGGAAACCGGATCACCCGGAGGAAACCCACGCAGACACAGGGAAAACATGCAAACCCCAAGCAAAAATTGCGACGGGGCCAACCAGTCATGGAATGTCGCAGCCATATATAGGTCGCAACACTGACCCCAGCATCACCACCTTGGACCTCCTATCAGAAGAGTCCTGTAGGATCGCCATGCGCTGGGGGACCACAAGGACCTCTGCGGCCGTTCCCATTCCTTATTTATGAACTTATCAAAGAAAGTAACATAAGGAAAAAACGTCACAAAGTGGGCAGATTTGTGTGACCTAAGGGAGACTTCCTCTGCGGAAGTCCCAGCTGCATTCCCAGCTGGAGAGTGTCCCTCACAGCATCCAAAGTGCACTCAGAAGTGCCCTGACAAACATTTCCCAGGAGATGGCGGGGGAGGGGGCGCTTCCTTACCCCCCCTTACGCCCGCAATCCGTTTCTACCTTGGCAACCAAAGGTTCCAGGACTATCTATAACGTATCCATGGAAACTGCAGGTGCAGGGGCACCTTTTGATGCCTCTGGCAATGTATGGGGAAGAAAGGTCACATACTGACTCCATAAACACCCACTGACAGCCCTCAGGGACCAAGTGAAAAATACATAAGAGTCCACCCTCCATGCTGCACTGACCGGGGGGGTAACCCAGGGGACTCACCACCCAGAAGGAGACCGCTGCCCGCCTTGTATACACAGCGCGTGTATGATGAAAAAGTTGTGAGGAGAAAGAACTGCGCTGTTCAGAAAGCCAGTGCTAGAGGCCAAACCCACTCCAAAATGGCCGCCAGACGCCTCAGATAAAAGGGCGCGGACCACAAGAAAATGGCCGCCCGCAATACCGACCTGTGCCACAGCGCAGTTACAACAAAATGGCCGCCAATGGAAGTTTTAACACAGAAAAAAACACACTAAAAATGGCGTCAGCGCCGCAAAAAATGGCGCCCGAGGCCAGGGATGTGGACGAGAAGGCCTGCAGAGACTTCCCAGGAGACAGACCCCCCTCACAGAAAGCGGACCCTGGCGCCCCATGATCCCCCACAGGGACTCAGGGCTCCCCCACAGTTACACCCCGTTTGCAGCGGGCCCTAGGGCAGGAGAGGAAAGGGCAACAGAGAGCAGGGAAAGGGAGGACAGGAGAACCCCTAAATCCCGGAAATGCCCAGCTGTTCCATCCTGCCGAGACAGGAGGAACCGTACTTACCCGTCCTTGCGAGGACAAGCTGGCGCGTCCCTGACAGACCCACAACCGATGGTATGGAGTAGCTGTCGGCCCGGTCTACTGTGAGTGAGGCAACAAGCAGCCCAGTCATATGTGGACCCTGGAGCATGTGCTCACCGGCTACCCCTGGAGCCATGGGGTATGTCGTGGTCAGAACCAAGCGCGAATGAAGGGACTGGCACGCTCGATGGCCGGAACTGGGAAGACTATAAGGATCTATATATCCAGCCTGTCGCCCAGCCGGCAGTTGATAGAAGATATCACAAAAGAAAAAAGAAAAAGAAAAAAACGAAAAAAATACTTCAGGACTCTGGGCCCAAAGGGAGCCACGTCCTTCTCCTCTGCTAGGCAGAAAAAAACTGAGGCTGTTGACTGCAGGTAGGAGGGTTATTTACGGAGGGATCGCCCCCTGGACGGGGCTGTTCAACTCTGTTAAAGTTACATGTTTTAAGATAACTAACATGTTCTGCCTAGTCCTCTCCTATGAACAGGAACCCACTTTGTCAAGATTTAAGGAGCTGTGTTCGTCCATGGACGAAAAGAGAAAAATTGTTTTACGCTAAGGAGCACTTCTTTGCTTTCCACCAGACTCCCTTTGAGCTTTAAAGGGAACTAAGAATACCATAAGAGATCTTTTGTTTTGGAAGAGAGCTGGACCTGTGTAGAATTGTATTTTGAGTTTTTATTACACATTATTGTTATATAAATTTGAAATTGTATATCTATGTTTTGACACTTATTTATGTCACATTTGAATTTGGTGCACAATTATATATTTTTTATGATAAAGTAATAATAGCGCTAAGACGTATATTAGTACTAATGCCTTTGGGTCCCTTAAAATGTGTCACAATGAAAAAATAAATGATTCTTTTGTGGAAGCAAATTTATGTATATGGTTGGATGTCGGTCACTTAAATTGCAAACTGTGGTTAGACTGGGTCCAGCTGTTGTCTACAAGAATATTGTTGGAGGTCAGGGCACGTCTGTGTTATTAGAGATAGAAATCTTGCAAGCAAATAGATTATCTATAAATTTCTTTGAAAATCCAATAGTCCATTATGCATGGTATGTTAGAATTCTAAGGGGACCTGCCAGGATAGCTATTATCAGTTATAGCTATGCCTCCCAACCAGCACTGGAGAATGCTATTACACCTGTCCCAAAACGAATGAGGGACTGGAGCAATGGCTAACTCTATCATGGATGGCAGATTAAAGACAATGGGGTTGATTTTCTAAAACTGGAGATTGTAAATCTGGTGCAGCTATGCATTGTAGCCAATCAGCTTCTTAATTAAGCTTTGACAAAAAAACTGGAAGCTGATTGGTTTCTATGCAGAGCTGCACCAGATTTTGCACTCTCCAGTTTTAGCAAATCAACCCCAATGTGACAGTTAGCCCGAGCTCAGCTGTGTGATTGTTAAAAATGGATTAAAATATAATTCTAGTATGCCCAGAGCCACAGGAAAACAGTCTAAAGTTGGATAGGATGCAATAACAAAAACATGACATCATACTTACACACAATTTCCTTGCACACATCGACCATGGCCACTGCACATGTCAACACACCCATCTCCAATATAGACGTTATCAATAGCCCAGGTTTGCTGCTTGTCAAAAGGCGATGGCTGGTTCCATCGGAATCGAGTCCCTTGAGATCTTCCAAAATGAAAAACAAACATCAAATGCAGGTATTAACGTAACATGATATTGTAGTTAGATGCACATTTACCCTTAATAACCTCCTGCTCGCTTGGTTACGCCTGCTATACTCTGCTGGGATACATGATTTTAGTCACAATAATGTAAATAGATTGGGAATTATGGGAATTAACTACTATGCAGAACTATGCATTATTATAAATATGATTAAATATTATGGCTGTTTATTTAGGTCTCTACTTAAAATTACATTTTGTATCCTTTTTTGGTATTCCGTGTGATCTATGCAGTATATCTGTAGAAAAAAAACTGAAATACTGGACCTAATATATGTATGAATGTGAGTTAGGGACCTTAGATTGTAAGCTCCTTAACCTCCCTGGTGGTATGATTCTGTCTGGAATTATGTACCAAAAGCGGTACAATTATTTTGCATGGAAATTTGGTGTTATGTATTGTAGTCCTGCAATTCTTAGTAATTACTTACTTAAACCTGACCAAACAAGAGTCTAGTAGACATGCCGGGTATGATAAAGTTTGAAACACAAAATCATAAATTATAATATAATAAATAACTATAAATAATTATAACAAATAGTAATGTAATTATAATAAAAATTATTCAATAATGTAATCAAATCAAAAACACTAAAATTTGCTCAGTTGCAGAATTGTCGCTGTCATTCGATTTAGTGTTTGATGACGAATTTCCCCACAAATCGCTATCGCTCAATTCTGCGAGTGATTCTAATTTATTATCACTGTTTTTTAGCTGGTCTAAAACCTCTTTTGACATAAAGGGACACTTTTTGGTTGCTATGGACAATCTCCAGTTTCCAGGAAGAAAGAACAGTTTTTATAATATAAAACTGCATGCAGGACACTGGACAGACCACTAGGGACAAAGGGGATGTGTAATTATTACATACATTACTGTAATCAGTAAGATTACAGTATACTGTATGTATACTATGTGTTTCACTTTTTGAATTTGGCGCCGAACTCCGTCCCCGTGCACCGCAACGTCACAGGGAACGGAGCTCGTCACTCGGCAGTGTGAATCGAGCGAGATGACAGCTCGCAGACACTGTGAGGAGACATCGCAGGATCCAGGGAACAAGGTAAGTAACTTCCCTGTATCCTGCAATGCAGCCCGAGTCTGGCTTGGGGTTACCGCTCTTAGCATAAAAAACTCACCCCGAGCCAGACTCAGGATTGCCGCCAAGAAGGTTAAGGGCAGGGACTGATGTGAATGTACAATTTATATATAGCTAAGTAAATTAGCAGCGCAATATAAGTACCTGTAATAAATAAATTCAGTATTAAAAATCCTCACTAGTTATTCACAAAATCTAACATTAAATGCAAGATATCGCCACAAGGTGGCGACATCTGCACTGGATAAATTAGCCCAGTACAAAATCAGAAAATATATTCCTAAGTGTATTTGCATAATGAAAGTCTTTTTGCCTACTGTTCATTGAAAGTGGCAGTGATTGCTACAAAAAAAGAAAGAAAGCAAATAGTTAAAGAAAAAAAAAACACACAAAAACTGAAAATTCAGTTAATTCTTGTTACAGGTTGACACACAACCCAAGCTGTATTTGTGGACCTTGCAGCATGCTCTTCAATAGCAATCCATATTTAAGTTACAAAAAGCACCTTTTAGGAGATTCACACATAAATGCAGGTCTGCTGTTTTTCCACCCTGTCACATTCTGTTGAATGTAACAAGCCTGTGATGATCACCTCAGAGATTTGGCACAGTGTGTTTCTTCATCCACAGGCTTGATTCTACCTGTCATCAGCAACCTTGGGATTGTTTCTGCTCTTCCAATAGCTACACTGCTTTTTCTCACTGCAGCAATCCAGCTATTAAGGGAGCCTTTGGTGATATTACTGCAAACTGTATAGTAAAGAGACTTCAGCTATCTGTGGAGTGGAAGGAGGTCCCCCAAATATTTCCATCTGTAACAAGTTCTCTTAAAATGGAACTGTAATTTAAAGGAAAAACATTTGTGAACAAGCAGTTTTGCTATGTCACTTCTGCATTAAAGTGGTTATAAAGGCAGAAAGTTTTATTTTTACCTAATGCAGTCAATGCATTAAGGTTAAAATCTTTCTGCATGTAGCTTCCGCCAGCTCCCCCTTATACTTGGGAAAGAAACCAAGAAAGTAACTCTCCTGCGCTTAGTTGTTATGCTCGTGGAAAGAAAGTGTGGCTCTGAGGAAGAGGGTTCTCCCTTGAAACGCGTCAGCCAAGCCATCATGGGCGCCATCTGGTCTCCTTGCGTCATTGGAGCATTCCAGCAGTCCTGGAGGCGATTTGTTTTCATTATGCTTTGACATGCGTGTATACATCATGTGTTTGTGAGTATTATGTGTGTCACTTTTTATCTTTTAATAAATGTTTAAAATGGAAGTGCACTAGATCGGTGCGTACTCTTGTTTTCTCTTCCTCCTCAATGGCTAGCAGTGGGAGCTATTGGTTTCCGCTGCTGTCAATCACTGCCAGTGAGAAAGGAGGAGTGGGTGGGGCCGAGCCCCACTCTGTATGTCTTACGGGGTCACAGACAGCAATAAAAATCTGACAAGAGCTCTAATTCCTCTCCACTCTATCCAGAAAAAGTTTTGACTTTAGTGGCACTTTAAAATTGACAAGGTTGACAACCTTAAGGACTACTACTACTACTATTATTAGCATATGATAAAGTGTATCACTAGATAAAACTTATAACGATTTTGTTAGTTTTGGGTAGATTTAAGTTTTTTAAAGCGTTTGTTAACATAAAAAAAAAAAAGAAAAAGAAAAAAGGATCCTGTTCCTTTAAAGCATGAATAACAGCACAGTGCTTGTTCTGTGTAATGCCCCCCCCCTTATTACCTGAAATACCTGGTTAATCCTGACAGTTTCTATCCTCTCCTCTGTAAACTGACCACAGTTAATCATGGCTGCTGAGCCCTGACACCGTGGTCAGTTTACGTGCCTCTGTCATTCTCAGCTCTCCTCTCTGCTCTCCTCTGTCTCCTGTGTCCATCTCCCCCTCCTCTCCCTGCCTGTCAGCTAGTCTGTGTGTGAGCTTCCCCTCCCCTTCTAGCACCGCTCCGAGCAGTGCACACATTACTGCACATAAGCACTGCCAGCCCCACTGCTAGTATAATCTGTAGAAAATAGCAGTGGCGGCTGGTGCTCAAAACTTTGGGGGGCGGGGGCGCAAAAAAAACATCAATTGCAGCCACTGTGCCATCAAACGCAGCCACTGTGCCATCAAGTGCAGCCACTGTGCCCATCAAACGCAGCCACTGTGCCATCAAACACAGCCACTGTGCCCATCAAATGCTGCCACTATACCCATCAAACTTTACCACTGTGCCCATCAAACACAGCCATTGCGCTCATCAAACGCAGCCATTGTGCCCATCAAATGCTGCCACTGTGCCATCAAACGCTGCCACTGTGCCATCAAATGCAGCCACTGTGCCCATCAATTGCAGCCACTGTGCCATCAAACACAGCCACTGTGCCCATCAAACGCTGCCACTGTGCCAATCAAACGTTGCAGAATATTAATTCGCTGTTCTAACAGACCTGGGTGAACTGCGCAGGTCACCGTTTTTGATGCCTATTAGAGCCTATGGCTCTAATCAGGTGCTTCAAAAACACCCCCTGCCGCTGTAATTTAGGTGCCCAGTGCCCGTAAAGGGGCCAGGCGCCTGAATAGGGGGTGTCGGACTTTCCTTTCATCATATACATCATTTGTTGCAAAAAACGTCCCACTTTCTCTAAACATAATACAATGTACATGCATATTACAATGGTCTAATCCATTGTTAGAACATACAGTATGTTATATGTAGTGGGGATACTTTACATTTTCATAATTATTTTTTGAGAAATCTTTCCACTGACAAGTTCCCATTAATACCATTGATCTTTTTAGCTATCTAAAAGGGGGTAATTCTTCCCAATGACCACACTTGTAGAGAGCATTCTTCCCACTGACCATCACACCAATGTTAATGAGTTGTAGATATACTGTATTTATATACGTGTGTGATTTTTTATACTATTTCCATTCAATATTTGACATTTATAAAGATATTTTGCATTTACCTAATTTAACTTTTTTTGATACACCATGTGTGTCCTATGAAGGCAGCTTCCCTTTGACTGGTATTCTAGTCATCTTTTTTCTTTTGTATTAACCACTTAAGGCCCGAGCCTCTTTTTCAGATATGTTGTTTACAAGTTAAATTTATTTATTTTTGCTAGAAAATTACTTGGAACCCCAAACATTATAAAAAAAAATTCTAACACCTTAAAAAATAAAATGGCGGTCATTGCAATACTTTATGTCACACCATAACGATCGCGACGATACATCACATGTGTGGTTTGAACACCGTTTTCATATGCGGGAGCTGCTTACGTATGCGTTCGCTTCTGCGTGCAAGCTCGTCAGGGCGCTTTAAAACATTTTTTTTTCTTATTTATTTTACTTTATTTTATATTTTGACACTGCTTTAAAAAAAAAAAATTATTAATTGGGTCACTTTTATTCCTATTACAAGGAATGTAAACATCCCTTGTAATAGAAAAAAGCATAACAGGTCCTCTTAAATATGAGATCTGGGGTCAAAAAGACCTCAGATCTCATATTTACACTAGAATGCAATAAAAAAAAAAAATTGTCATTTGAAAAAATGCCCAAAAAAAAAAAAATGGCCCTTTAAGAGCTATGGGCGGAAGTGATATTTTGACGTCGCTTCTGCCCTGCTATGGTATGGAGACGGGTGGGGGCCATATTCCCCTCGCTCGTCTCCATACCCAGCCACAGAGAGGACCCAACGGCTCCGGTAACCATTATCGGAAACTGGACCGCCGGCTGAAGACGAGGATACCTGGGTTATGGTAGCTAGCTGCTGCCATAACAGAGATATCCCTCTTCAAAGTGCCGACGTATATCGGCGTGCGGCGGTCCGGAAGTGGTTAATACATACTGTATGTTACAAGGACTGCACTGACTTGGTGAGTTGGCATACTTCTACGATTTAAACCATTTTACCCCTTTATTAGAAATAAAAACTGAAAGGGATTCTAATGCATCTCCACTGTATCCATCCCACTGGATATCGAAAAAGATAAAATACTGCATATTTCAGAAAAATACTGCATGTGGTATTTTAGAAATGCTTTATGGTGAATGTCAAAAAACGCTAAGCAGTATTTTACCACATTTCTTAAAGTGGTATATACCGCTTCGTTAATAGAGCCCGTTGTCTGTTATTATACCAAAAATACAACCTCTTTAAAACAAGACAAATGTTTCTAGTCAAACATTTCTTTATAGCAGGAAAAATGATTAATGTTCTTGTTCCAATTGACCATTCTTGAACAAAATCCACAGTTCCACAGTCCACTTTCGCAGTATGTGCAAAAACAATTTGACTGTGGAGATATAAAAACCCCTGTTATTTCTCTGATTGTTCATCCATAGCCTTATATTCCACAAAAGTGTGCAGGTAAAAAAATGCATTTTTGTTTGTTGGTGGCTGGATGATGGAAGTCAGCAGTGCTTCACTTCATTCACTAAACTCTGGGCAAAATTCCTATGCAAAAAGTGTAATTTCTCTTGCAAAGCAGAGAGCCTATTTTAAATCAACCTCACTGTGTACTAGTTATAGCCTGAGTATAAATGGGAAATCAGTTAAAAGAGTGCAACATTTTTAACATTACTGTACTATCTATGCAATTGTTCTGCTTCACTATAGAATAGTGGTACCTACTGTACAATATAAGGTTGATTTTCTAATCTTCCCCGTAGCTTTTTGAATGAGGTGAAATTTCATTTTGCAAAAAAAAAACCCAATCAAGGAAAAAAAAAAAAAAACATTTTTGCTTGCTTGATTGATGGTGGAAGTCAGCAGAGCTTCACCTCACTCATTATATTCTGAGGAAAATTCCACTGCAAAGTGCAATCTGCCTTGCAAAGTGAGCAATCTATTTGCCTTTATCGGTATGACGGCATGAAATTTCACTTAGCATTGGTAAATGTCTTACTAGCTATCATTCTCTGTGACAGGTGTCAGAACAGTAAGCATTGTCAAAAGACTGTTGTAGCTTCCACTTTAATGTCTTGAATTTGTCGTGTCTTTCCTGCCGGGGATGTTCTATCAGTCTGCCACACGGCTCCATCTGTACTTTCAATGGTTCTAATGAAGACTAGATGCTACCGGTTCCTGCACCCCAGTGAGAGCCATTAATACCAGCTGGCAGTAGACTCCTGTCTGTCTTACCTGATCCTGTATCTACTCTACTGTATGTCTGCACTGTGCTCAGATTTCACTTTCTGCACTGCCTAGAATTTCCACTATAATTCAGTCATTAGGTTCCTCAGCCCCAATAGTTTCTAAAACCCCTAGATACAGCCAGCAGCTCCCTGCTACCCATGATACCTTCTCTTTTTGAAACAAAAAATAAAAATAATTCAATGACATACATTAAAGTACTGAACTGTTAGGGATCTTTATTGCAGAATCAGAAAACTAGACATTAGAAATCTTACAATATAAGCATTAAAGAGGCCAGGAGTTTCTCTGTGCCTTTTTTTACACTTTCTAATGCCATTATAAAGAACAGCTTTGCATTTTTACCTGGTGTATGGAGGCAGAGGTAAAGTAATTCTGGTCCATTTGTTAAATGTGTCAGATACCAGCACCCTCTGAAGTTGGTACTTATTACATTCCACATTGGTTGGCAAACAATCTTTTAATACAGGATTCCACGTAAGCCCCAGATCCACAGAGAATTCCAGTTCAATGGCTAAAGGTAAAGTAGAAAACATATTATTGGAGTATAAAAAATGAATCTCACACAGTTCAATTTTTTTGCATAAACATAGATACTGTATAAGTGCAAATATTTAAGATTATTACTTGTTAGACCAAATTCTCAACAAACATCAGCAGACTTTCCAAGAAATAAATCTTAAACCTGCTCTGATGGCGATTTGCCAATGCACCCCAACATCTACTTTGTGGGAAAAAATGATGCTGCAATTACTGGACGATTTCAAAATTGGGCATTATATGGTTATTTTGTCAAGAAAGTAACCAGAAAAATGCCCCTGTTAAGTTCAGCAGAATCAAGGGTGGCAACTGACTTATGAAGCCAGAATGGTATCTAAGAAATAAAGCAAAATACTGTCAAATAAGGTAGGGTAAGATACTTTGTTTTTTTTTTAAGATTTTTTTAAAGCAGACAGTGGGGTTGATTTAGTAAAACTGGAGAGTGCAAAATCTGGTGCAGCTGTGCATAGAAACCAATCAGCTTCTAACATCAGTTTGTTCAATTAAGCTTTGACAAAAAACCTGGAAGCTGATTGGTTTTTATGCACAGCTACACCAGATTTTGCAATCTCCAGTTTTAGTAAATCAACCCCACTGTGTCACAGAATAGAAGTGATTTGTAGAGATTTATAGAGTTTGCTTATTATTATTATTAATTTTTTTATGGTTGAACTGGGTGGACTTTTTTCAACCTGACTAACTATGTAACCGTTTGCCCACAAGGTAAAACTCTGTCAATATAACTCGCCACTCTACAAAGTCCAACCCCTCTTTATATGGACTCTGTGCTACATTTGACTCACTCCTCAGATGAGACCTTCCAATATCCAAAGTCACCACTACATAAACCACTCCATCCACTTTCTTAGTTTTGGCCATTTATGTAATCCCCTCCTGTCACCTGTAACCCTTGCCATTCATTAAAAAAGTAATCAGTTTACATCCCTTCTGGTCATTCTGCCTCCCATACCTACTATAGCTTTACTTACATTTTGTGTACCCACACCTCTTAAACTGTATGCTTTTTTGAACTGCCCCTTTTTATTTAATGTGTCTATCTTCTTGATATGTTTTTACTGGGATTTGTAATTTGCACCCCTATATTATTTACAAGATCGAGCCTCTGACTGAAATATTGAACCTTGTAGTGCAATAAACACTGAAAGAATATAACATTTGTTGCTGCAGCCTGAAATATATATGTGGAATAGAACATTTTACTTCTATGGGAAAACCACAACACAAAACATTTTATTTTGCTGTCAGGAAACCAGATAATTAATAAACCAATGGTAATGCTAGGGTTGATGAACCACTCTGAGGACAAGCAGGGAGCTATCACTGAAGTGCTTAAACTGTGCTTGTAACTCCCAGGCACAGTTCTCTAATTCTGACCTTTGGTCACTAACAGTTATTAAACCTTTTCTGAACTACTCCTGCTCCCTGTGTGTCATGGTCATGCCGATAACTACTAACTGCTGAGAAAAGTTAGTGTCTGCTTGGAATGAACAATACCACCTAAGGCTGAACT
Organism: Rana muscosa; assembly: GCA_029206835.1. Lineage (NCBI taxonomy): Eukaryota > Metazoa > Chordata > Amphibia > Anura > Ranidae > Rana > Rana muscosa. The sequence goes on from CM055118.1 coordinate 667,327,850, forward strand.
CCAGTCAAACAGCCAAATATCTGTAAAATGATTTGTAGTTGGCACCTCTGCCAGACAGCACAACTAGGTTCTGCCACCCCTGTTACCGCTACACTGCAGTTAAACAATTAATCCTGGTACCCACTTTAGCCTCTAATTACAAAACAAAGCAGCAGCAGCATACTCTGCTCACCTCTCTTCTACAAGAATGTTGACAACACTGCCAACATAGCCAACTAAGGCCTGCACAGTTTGTGCACTTTTGTTGGTGCAGAATAAATCTGTATACTTGCATTTCACATATGACTAAACTGCTAGTAGGATAGGGTGAGGGTTAACACACTCATCTACTCATCCATTTCTAACTGCACCAATGCAAACTGTCCATTCTAGCCTCCCTACCCCCAATAGCCCCAGCATGTCCCATGGTATCTCACCTTATTAATAAGATATTAAGGCAGCAGTCAGCTGTACCCAGGCTTTGACATCTGTTCCTAGCTGCAGGTATCTGCTCTGTGTATGGCTACGTGTGAACAGCCACAGCCGCCAGCCTGCTATTCATTTAAACATGCTGAGTGGCCACTGTTATTCCCCATGTCCCAGTCTATCCAGCCACAAGAATCTGCTGATTCTTGCCACTGGAATTCAGTGGCTGAAAATAAACAGCTGTGTGAAAAAGGCCTTAGTGACAAACTGCTGTATTGAATATGCACTGACCTCTATAGCAGGGTAATAATGGAAGGTTTTGAGGAGAGGAACTTGCACACTCCAATACATTCAGAAAGTAAGAAATATGATTCTGCAGTGCATTTTTTATGGGTATTGTATCTGAGGATTAAATGATTGAGGTAAAGGGGGGATAGCACAGGAAGTGATAATAAGGCGTGTAAAGCAGCAGGAGGGAGGCTAACAAATATCAACATGTTAAAGTAGCAAAGAACATTTACTGCTAATTTTCAAAAGTTTTCCTTATATCTAACCTGAGCAAATGCATGTAATCTAATCTGAAAAACTGATTTACTCATCTCTAATTAAAACATAGCATAGGTTAATCTATACATACCTGAGACAGTGCCACAAAAATGTTGCATAAAATACACTTAGGGTGTTGCTTTAATGACAATAATTATGATAAATACAAATTACAGACATCTAATTTGCTAGTAATTATCTTACAATGACGGAAGCAATTTTTCCTCTAAATGTCAGCGACAATGTTGGATTTAGCAAGAGGAAGCTAATGGTGAGAGGCAGCTTTTCTGCTGTGGGATTTATTTATTATTAATAATACAAAACAAAGTACAATTTAGAGAAATTAGAAATTAGCTTTGATCAGTCTGGCTATACTAAACTGCTAAGAGCTTACTTGTGATGGGCTGCAATACACTACTGTAAATATGCATGATATTATTGAAAGTCAGAATGTTTCAGGTAAGTGGTTATGTCAGTAAAGAGACCTGACATCTAAAAGAATTAATGAGATTTGAATAAACAAGAAGTGGCGCCCAACAATAAATATAGTGAATAGTGAGTAGAGCTGCCCCTTTTACAAGTGAATGAATCACCTAGCAAATCATTAGAAAATATAAAAAGTTGGCGCTAACTCAAATATAAATATGACTTAGTATCTTAGTGCATAAACAATAACCACACAAATACAAATTTAAATAAGAAAAAGTCCTCAAATAGGAGACCTAACACCAAGGAAAAAAGTCTGTGTACCGACAGGTACTCTTATTTAGCCGTGCTTAACCTGCACTCGTGCAGGAGAAATGCAGACCCACCGGATGGCTAAATCATGGGAGACTTCATATGATCAGATCATTTTAAGGTGCTAATGTGCTAGCACTTACATGTACAGTGACAGAGACACAGTTTCCCCACGTCTCAGCGTGCGTTCCACCGAAGCAAAAACCGAAACCAACCGTACCGGAAATTACGTCAGCATAGGCGAGCGTGCAGCCTCAATGCATTTCGTGATCAACACGTCATCAGGAAGCTATGGAGGTGTTTCCGATGATCCAACAGTATCCCTGGACTCTGTCCAAATATCCCATGCCTTGGAGAATTTTTTTGGACATCCCCTAGATTCATATGTAAATTTAAACAGTGGAACCGTTTTGTTGACAATATTCTTCCAATAATCTAAAGTAGGGGCCTGGGTAGATTTCCATTTAGGAAGTATAGACTTACGTGCGTAAAACAATAAGAGGCCTATCAAAGTTTTCATAGACCTAGAGGTAGCCAGTAAATGAAGGAGACCTAAAATATAAATGTCAATAGATAATGGTACAGCAATAATTGTGACCGTGCAGATACATCGGGACACTCCCAAAACATGCAGGAATGTGGCAGGGTCAGCCGTATAGCGCCAACATTATGAGGAGTGTGAGAGATAAATCTTATGTAACCTTTGAGGTAGTCATATTTATATTTGAGTTAGCGCCAACTTTTTATATTTTCTAATGATCTAAAAGAATTAGAATATACAAATAAAAAAAAATGCAGGTTAATCTACTGCTGTATTACTAAAAATATGGCCAATGATAACCCAAGGAGTATGATTTATCTATGTAAGGAAGAAACACAACTATTTTATGAGACATAAGCAGCATATGTGCTTGCATTGTCATTGTAATATGCTGTTTGTAAAAAATGACTGCTATTTCAAATATGCTTTAATGGCTATTCTTTCACTGTGGTTGCATATTGCTAGTAAAATGTTATGAGGAAATTAGGCCAAGTGCAACTTTTTGTGCTCACAAAGTATAAGGAAAGAGGCAATGCTATGTAAAAGCACCAATTAAATTTAGCAGCATATAGGATGTGTTTAGATCATTGACTGTGACAAGATAGGTTTGACTTCAATGGATTTAATGAAAATAAAATGCTAAAGATAGACTGTCCAAGGGTACTTTCACTCAGGTTTTCTTTATCTACATTTTAATGATTTTCAGTAAAACAGAATGGACTCTGCATCACTATACAGGTCTTTGTTTTCCATTCCATATAAATGTTAGCATTCTGCTTTCATTACTTTGTGTCTTTCTTCTTTAAAACTGCAGTGTGCTACTTTTTATTACATCTAAGTTTATTTTTGTAAATGGGAACTGTTGAAATACTTAAAATGTGTGCCAATTTTTAAACTAATTTTAAATTATTTTTCTACGGTTACCATGATGGAAATAAGAAAAGCATGCAAAAGAACAAAAACAGAATGAAAGTAGAAAAAAGGTTGTGTTATTTAGAAAATAACAGTGGTAACAAATGGCGTAAAAAATAGAAATAAATGGACATTTCACTGGATTTTTTCAACAATCTTCCCATGAAAAAACAAAATGTTTTGCAGAAGTAGCCTACCACACACAGTGCTTCACAGGCAGTAATGTGGAGATCACCTAAAATGTGCTGAAGAGTGAATACGAATGTTAAGTGAAGAAAATGTAATCTAAAACCATCATATTTCCTAATAAATAGTTACAGTCTGCCATTTTTACCAGTATTTACCACATTTACAGTATAATAAAAGATAATGAAGGCCATGATTGAAACCCCTGTCTGCACTCCAAACTGGTGTATACTACTATTTTAATAGTTTTTTTCAAGGAAACAAATAACTGAAATGACAAAACTAACTAGCACACCCATGCTGATGCACATGCATATGGACAACAGTATTAATGGTAAAACCAATAACTCATTATAATAAAATGTATAGCAATAATATGGTATCTATAGTAATGCGATAGTAAAGGGTCACATACAGTCGCATATTTAAATGTATCTCTTAAGAAATGGACAGAAAATATGTTTGTGCTATGATTGAGGCAAAGACTCCAAATGCTGGTTAAGAGAGCTGTAGAACTCAAGATGTCTGAGCCTTGGTGATTTATAAAATTGTAAATGTAAATGCTTACATTTATTTTCTTACCATAACAGGAGTCTGTAACAGAACAGGAGGCTGCAAAATCAATCTGCAGAAAAGAGTCTTCATTGACTACAATGTCTGTGGTGACCACATAACGAGTGCTGGCCTTCTCAATAAACACAAGGGCATCTCCAGCAGAACCACATACTGACATCTTAGTGCCACCTGGATGGAGAAGCCATTTTCTGTTGTCTAAACTTGTGAAGTCATCCTCTATAACCGTGTTTCCAGATATGTTCCCACCAATAAGAATCTAAAAAATACACAAGTAACGCCAAATTTTGAAATACTTTTATGAATGATTATCAGATACTTTTCATAAGCACATCACCAGTAACCCACTGGTATACAAACCAGTGTCATTATAATGGCTACTGTTTGCACTTACTCTCCTTACAAAGTAATACATTTAATAGCATTAGCATGATTCAGTTATTTTGACAAGAACGTGACTAAAAGTCACTGATCCAACCTCCCCAACATTCCCCACTGTGATCCCTCTGTGAGTTTGGGACCATGTCTCTGGACATCAGGAAAAAAAACAGTAGAAAAATTATGAAATTGTGTCCCCTGCCTGAAACAGAACACCCAGAAAAAAATACTTCTCCTGGCTGGACGAGATGAGAGGCAGAAGGGGCATCAGGGATATATTTGGACTCCGAATAACTCCATAAAGAGCACCTTTCATTATTTCTGTATTGTTACATAAAGGGCATGTCAGTTGCCTAGGATGGAAACAAAGTTTGCTATAAAGTTTAATGGTATGTAAACCCCAACAATGGATTTCTCACTCCTACTCCCCACATTTGCTCTGTTAAATATTTATTGAAAAGTGTTTTTTTTTTAATATCTTTTTGACAATACAAGAAGTACTGTCATCCTATTGAATGTCTTGTCTTCAAGTTATAGGCATTCTTCTTCTGGGCTGTGTGATGCTGTTTGTCATCTAAGGTGCCTGTCAGTGGCATGGCTGTCAAAAGCACGTACCCAGCATTACAAGGGCTTTTTCATCACTGCATCATTGCTGTTAGTGAACATTAGCAGCAGTGGTCTGCATGGTAGCAGCCTGCTTAATAATGGCGGCTTTTTGTGGTGGTAACCAAGAGGATGATGGCTTCTGAAAAGTCACATGACCCTATCCCTATAAAGTCTTTTTTTTAAAGCTAATGGGTGTGAAAGGTGCCAAAATCTAAATGAAAAAAGAGATTTGATTTTTGCACAATGGGTGTGAAGGGGAGGAGTTTAGTGCTTGCATAGCAGTATTATCTACCCTGGATGTCAGCTTTAAAGGCTAAGTTCACCTTTTTCTTCTTTTTCTAAATTCCAGCTCCCCTATGTACCAATATAGCATTATTGTACTTATTTTGCAAAAATAAAACAACTTTCCATTAATTCTACACCTGCTTACCTAACTCTCTTCATAGCTGTTTAAACATACTACTCGATTACTTCTGCCTTACTCCCTGGTTAGACTTTAGGTCATGACACAGGAAGGAGTTGACCAGCTAACCTCATTAGCACATACCCTGCATCATTTGTCCTCAGCTGGTCAACTCCTTCCTGTGTTATGACCTAAAGTCTGATACATAAGTACATTAATGCCATATCAGTAAATAGGGGTGCTGGAATTTAGAAGAAAAAAAAGGCAAACAAAGGTGAACTTAGCCTTTAAGATTTATAATTACCTAATGGCTACAAGATGCCATAATTACACAATTTGACTCAAATAAACACTCTCTTACTTGATCTATAACCCATGGGCTGTAAAAATGCCCATTGTCAGATGGTTGCCACAAACGTAGGCGGGTGGAGGTAGAGCGAGCCTTCAGTGGGATCTCTAGTGCAATATATCGTCCTACATTGCTGGAATTGCTGAAGAGAAATTCTTGTAGAAGACTCCACGATAAGCCACCATCCCGTGAATACTGCAGTAGCACTGGCTGACTCCGAGGGTCTGGCACTGCTTTTCCACAGCCTAACCGCATAAAAAACTGAACAAACCTAAAAAGAGAATGGTTATTTACATCATATCAATAATATTCCTGACTACATTAAAAAATTCAGAACTTGTTTTGTAACACCTGTAGTCATTACTTTATATAAAGTATTGAATACATTTTAAATATTTCAAATGGTTACAAAATCTCCAATCCACAGTACTACAGTACTGTACAGTACATCGCCTAAGAAAATGATGAAACTTTGCTTATGAAAATACAATACAATACTGATGCAATTGGGCTGATTTACTATGGCTAATGATGCAGCAACTTGCTAATTCTGAAACACCAAAATAGACGTTACTCTGTATTTATGAAGCTGTGGAAGACTGTTGCCAAACCACTAGAGCAGGTCAGAGTTGTAACACCAGATATACAACCACATTTTGGTGTGAACCTGAGGCTTAGGAAGATCCACCAGCTATAGTTTGAAATCGATTTAGCATGCGGACCTGTGAATTTTCAAGCCTATTTTCAAAAGCATACTCTGAGCTATGCAAGATTGAGTTCAATTAGCATCAGACTATTTATTGCCAGGCAATTCCACAGCAAATGCTACACAGCACACCCACAGCCCTGGTATATAAAGCACTGCATTCATTTATGTTTCCTTTGGACAAACTGTGACAGTTTGTTCTCTGACCGATTTGCAGATATGTTGCCAGGAACATGTTTCCAGCCGTCAGGCTAGGACATGCTGTCTGGCTAATGCACCTGCGCATAGTGCTCATTCCTATGTGCATAGAAGAAAAACAGCATGTACATCATTGCACACACATACAAGCACATGTGTGCTTGCGCGCACATCCACTTCCACCAAGCAGACTATTTAAACATAAACTCTGCATTAGCCCTTTGCTGAATAGTCTTCAGTCTTGTTCTTGTTACTGAGTTCCTGATATACATCTTGATTGTGTTACAGAAGTGGATTTCTCTCTGACCTTGCTTTTGGGTTATCCTTGTTTGCTTTGTGCCTCTACTACTGCCTCTGCTACTTGGCTTTGACTACTACTACTACTGCTACAAAGCTATAGAGATGTATGGATGGATTTTTTACTTTGCTCCTAGAAAACTATTTAATATTATTTAACATAAATAACACGCTGAACTAGAAGTATGTCTTTTTTATTTATTTCAGGTTTAAGACATTGAATGTACTTCTTAATTTAACATTTTTAATAATAAAATGCTTATACAGTGCCTTGTTCATTTATTTTATTAAACAAGGACTGCTACAGTTGTGTGGAGGTAAAAAAGAACATGCAACTCCCTTCCATTTCCTATAAAAGAACTGGATACATGCCTGTCAACATTGGTGGGATCTTGCAAGAAGGTTGCAAGAAGCTAAGCACCCCCATAAGTACTTCTTACTATGCATTTGAAGAAGGTGTTCAATGTAAAGAAGCTGAATCTTTAAAAAGCTCTTACATTGAAAAAACATATATAAAAACAACAACATGAATAATATTGTCGCCATTAAAATCCAGGATCCATGATGTCCAGTGATGTAAGCAACATCATTCATCACTTTCTGCTGCATGCCAATCTGTACTCAGCATGTTGCTTCTGGTAAATGGCACATTCATGCCACTGCAAAAATATAAACTCAACGTGGGCCATCCGGAGTGAGGAAATGCCATTGAGCATTATATGGCCTTGGACTTCAATGGGGATAATGTAAGGCCAATTGAATTCAGTGGCAGATAATTTGAACACCGATGCACCATTCAGAGTTGCCAATCACTTGGAAGACCAGTCACATGATCTGTTAAAGTCATTTGACAATCTACACCATTCAGGGAGTATGTTTTATTCTACCAATAAGAACAACAAAAGTTGTTAAAGTGCATGTCAAAAGCACAACACAAGACACGCAAGAGATCCACTTCAATCAGCCAACATTCCTTGCAGCAAATGCAGACATTTAACACATTCAAGAGATTTTCAATCATTTGGTGCGTAACATCACACCACAGGAGAAACTACACATATAATTCAAACACTTTCACATTTATCATTGGCTTGTCTGCTGCCATTGCACTACTGCACGCACATGCACTGTTCGCCAATACCTAATTTGTTTTTCTGCCAGCCTGATAGTAAATCAGCCCCAATGTCTTCAAGATTTTCTAGATCATTGACTGGGAACAAAAATTCAGACTTTGCTTGCTGTATGCTATGTTCTGGGTCAATAAACCAAAAAGTACCAAAGACAATCAAGTAACCAGGATTTTTAGAAAGAGGTTAGCAATAGCAGCCCCTTCATTTTTCCCTTTTAATAGGAATGTAGGGTGATTTTGTACACATATTTTTTTTCTTTGTTTAGTATGCCAGAACTAAAAATAGAATATTTTAAAAAAGATTTTTATTTTTTTAGTCAGGTAAATATTGCATATTTCATAATATTGTGTAACATAATTGCTTTGTAGCTATGCTAAAATAAGCTCATTCTTCACAGAACTCCAATGAGTCATCACATCAGTGACTCCATTATCAGATGTGGTTTCTATCAAAGAGAGGTTAAAGCATCCTGCTTTTGCCTGCTGTCCATATAATCCACGGTATTCTGGGAACCCTTTTTTAAGGATGAGCTCCAAGAATAAATGTAGACATTGTCCCGATGCGCGGCTGCAGAGATCGAGAAATGTCTCACTGCCTGTGATTAGCCCAGCGCAGTGCCGACTTCCTGGCGGGCTCTGCGAACACGCCGGAGCTCATCCTTACTTGCCATGAATGAAAAAACATGCTTTTTTCCCACATAGGAGGCATTTCAATCATCTGGGATAAAAATAAAGTTCTATATAAAAAAAGATAAAGTGTATATAAATTTTAACAATAAACTTCTAATATTTTCTCAACTTTGGACTGTTAAAGCGGTTGTAAAGGGAGAAGGTTTTTTACTTTTATGCAATCTGTGCAGCTTCCCCCAATTATACTCACCTGAGCCTGATCATTGGCTTAGAGAAAGCAATGGGAGCTATTGGCCAGTGAGGAGGAAGCAGAGGGAGGGGCTAAGCCACACTATTTTTTTATGGGCACACAGAGGCGTCTCGCAAGCGAGCATGCATAAGTGCTGCCATAGCAAGCGGCTTGCAATGGGGGCACTAAGCGCGCAGGGGGGGGGGAGATGCCAGGAGCGCTGGTGGATAGATCTAAAAATACCTGTTGATGCTGCAAGAAATCTTGTAAGCTGAGAGCTTCCTGTGCTGACTTATCAGTTAGCACCTTCAAGGATCCTAGCTGCAAGATGTACCACCCTTGAGCTTGGTTGTGACAAACCATACTCTGCCCTAGCAGAATCAGAAGTATCTGTTGAAATGCATCCTCCACTTATTATTATGGGAGGTTACATATACTGCATCATACTCCCTCTTATCTCCAAGGATAAATGTAGAATGTACAAGGCCTGGTACTGTACTTAAAAAGCCAAGATTAGTCTGCTAAATCAGTTTCAGATTTTTGGTAAATATTCTGTTGAGAGAGCTCTATAGACACAGCAGTGGACTACACTTTATCCAATTTTCTGTAAAACAGGAAAATCTCCTTTGGGTACAATTCTTAAAGTGTTCATTACATACAATCACACATGCGGTGTAAATTGCTGTTGCCCAATGTCAGTTTCAAAAACTCATTGGCAGCATACAGTATATTTTAAAATCAAACTGGTACAATCAGTTTAGTAACTCATTTTTGCTGCCATTATAACAGCTGGTTTTATCACTTATCTTTGGATGTACAGGATTTATTGTGATCAATGAATGTATGGAGCTAGAAAAAATTGCTATGACATAAAAGAACGGTTTAATGCTTCCTTCTGTCATTCATGAGGATAGATAAAATGTGCTGTGTAAATATAGATGAACATGTTCCCCTTACCGAGCTAAAGATAAATCTAGATCTCTCGTCATGAGCATTCTAAGGCCTTCATCACTGAAGAAGAGATTGTTTCCGCTGGATAGAATTCCACATTTCCTGGAAGGTTTTCCACCACTTACTAGAAGGAATCTATCTGATTCTAATTGACCTGAGGAGAGAGAGAAAACTTGATGAAGTGCAAGGTTTTCAAAATACTTACACTGATTAATGACTCCCTGTGGCTATCTAACATATCCGCGTCAATATGACCATTAACCTAAAGTGTAATCTGAGACCACTTCTGTTACAATTTCCTCTAATTGGATACCTTAAATGATGCATGGGGCACCGTTAAAGACCATATAATTAAACGTTTTCTTACCAGTAAAATAAAAACAATAGGAGACACTTTACCACATCAATAACTTTCTCTAAACACCAACATTAGGAAGGCAAGATTCTAGACATTAGGAACATAACCTTATTTAAAATCTTAGACATGAATGAAGAAGCTCTTCTGTTCATGTCCCACATTATTTGGCAGCAATAATATTACATAATTATTAATGTGAAAATTAAAACATTTATTGATGGCAGCATACTGTGTACATTGTGTATGGTCTACAATGGGACTGCCATTGGACAGCAGGTAAATAAATGCACCTAAAGAGAAACAGGAAATGGCTGAAATGCACTCACTAAACAGCTGCACTGTTATCATGTTGCACTATGCCTAAGCCCACAAGTGCCTTATAACTATCATGACCCTATATCTACTGTACATTTTCATCTGTTTGGTGTTTCTGTAATACCTTAAATCCCTGTATATTTCTGAGCCCTGGTTCACACTGAATGCGGCTTTACAAATCGCACAATTTCAAATCTGCAGGTCAGTGCGACTTCAGGTGTGACTTAGCTGACATCTGTGCGACTTCATGCACAGATGTCTATGCAAGTCGCACCTGAAATTATTGCAGTACTTTTTTTCAAATCGTTACGGCACCGCAAAGTCAGCGTAATACTGTTTTAAACAGTTCCATTAGCAAACAATAGGGTGCGACTTGTCATGCGTTTTGGACCTGTCAAATTGCATGATAAGTTACACCGGGGCTTAGTGTTGTATCTAATTATGCTTTAAAGTGGAGGTCCACCCAGAATTTTTTTTAACACTAAAATTCCTATAAAAAAAATAAAAAAATTAATAGAAAAACAAAAACAAATTTATACTCACACTCACTGCCTGTTTCCCTTAGTCAGGATGGAGGAGCCGGGACCTGCCAGCACCGATCGATCGCCGTTGCGGGCTCGACATCGCGGGCGAGTATGACAGGTAAGTGTCCTTATTAAAAGTCAGCAGCTACAGTGTTAGTAGCTGCTGACTTTAGAAAAAAAAATTGCGGGTGGAATCCCGCTTTAAGGATGTCACAATTGGCAAATGAAAAAAACACTGTTAAATATGCCCAGCAATGTTAGGGCCCTTTTCATAATAAAATAAATGTAATTGACCTTTGACATAAGGAGCACTGACCACCAATGTAAAGGAGGACCTTCTTCACTGATCAGTAATGTAAAAGACATTATTCAACTGTCCACCATTGTGAGTTTTAAATTTAATATTTTTTTAGCACGGGTTCCCTGAGCCAAATTACATCATACTTATCACCCTTACCCCTACAATGTTCTCTCTCAGCACAGATGAATTGTGGGTCCATTTCTAGAGTCCCACAGTGACCTTCTCTAAGGAGTAGCACTGCAGGGCAGGAGAAGGAAACCGCAGGGGAAGTAGGCTGAGAGCTTTGTGCTAATAACATTCTGTGTTTGTGGAAAAATTAGTCTTCATAAATCACTCTCCATGTCCATGCAAGTAGGAAGATGTGAGCAGAGAGACTTCTAAGCTGCCAATGCTAATTTGCTAACTAAATGTATTATTGCCTAGTACAATCATGCTGTGTCAAACACTTTAAATAATTATTTTGCAGTACAAAATACATTATTAACCACATATAGCAAAATGGAAGCAGTTTAACATGTCTGTTAATAAATTAATAATCAATTGGCAGTATGTGTGTGTTTATGTGTGTCTACAAAATAAAGGCCTGACTGATTGGCCTTTGCCTTATTAGTATATTTCATAAAACATTTATTAGTCAAGCCTGAGAGGATATCTATCTCTTAAAAATGCTTTAGAATGGTAATGATAATATTTCTCTATCTTTGTTTCTGTCACACGATATTAGCGCAACAGTGTAATTCACTCAAAATTTCAGTAAAAAATACGCTAAAGTTAATTTTAGGGCACTCAAACACAATAAATGACCCAATTTGGCAAAATATAAAGATGTTGCATCAAGTAAAGAGATACTCAACATGTCAAGCCTTAAAATTGCGTGTAGCCATTAAACGGCGACAAACTTTGGTACCCTATATTATCCATAGGGGATGCTTTGAAAGCCCCTATAGACCATCAGTTTAGAGTCAATCGTTAAATAATGGGTTTAGAATTATTGCTCTCACTTTGGCATGCATGGCGATGTGTAACAGGTGTGGAGTAAGGCCACTTTCACACTGAGGCACTTAAAAAACTGCCAGTAAAACACTGAGCGCTTTTGAAGCGCTTTTCAGGTGCTTTTGAAGCGCTTTCAATTCATTTCAATGGAGAGGGGCGTTTTTTCAGCGCACTGCCTCAGTGTGAAAGCATTCATTGATTTTAATGGAAATAAGTTTTCAGGCGCTTTTTTTAGGGTGAAAGCGCCTGAAAAGCGCCTCAGTGTGAAAGTGGTCTAATTGATATTTTTGTACACTGGCACCCCTAAAGCGTGCATTTACTTTTATAGACTATATATATTTACATTTATAAGTGCATGTATGTATGCGTGTGGGGGAGGGGGGCTCAAACATTTTTGGGGGGAAGAATTTTAAGTGCTCAGGTGGAATGTTAATTTTTTACACTTTTTTATTTATTTATTTTACCAAACCAACGTCCCCTATGTGATGTATTTTTGGTGACAGGTTTTCTTTAAATGGACATCAGGGAGCTAAAAGACCCCTGATGTCCCACCTGTCCTCCAATGAAGCTGATGAAATGCAGATCGTGTTCCATTAGCTCTTCCCTGGCCATACAAGGGTGACTGTGAATGAGGGTGGTGACAAATGAGTTACCCAAGAAGATGGCTGCTATCCTGTAGTAGTGTCAGCTACTACAGTGATTTGCAGCCTCCACAATGACCATGCAGGTATGAGAAACACATATCGTATTTTCAGCACTATATGGCGCACTGGATTATAAGGCGCAGTCTCAATTACGGGGTCTATTTCTGTACTTAACCCATACATAAGGCGCATTATATTATAAGGCGCATGCTAAATCATACGGTCTACAAAAAAAAGGTAACGGAAGCAAAACAGTGAGTTTAGTTGAACTTTATTCTACTATTTAACAATACACTCAAATTATTTTTCAGTCTCGTTGCCAGGTGGCTGTTCAGCAATGATGCCGGCTTTCGCGAAAGCTCGGACAACAGTTAAAGCACATACCTTAATAATGTACTGTACATATTACGTAATGTTCTCTGACTGGTCTATCTCTGCCAGCGTACGTAGTGTACGTATTACGTCCCTGTGTCAGCGGGAAATGGTCCGACAGTCAACCAAACGGAGCGCTTACCAAAGTCGCACAACAACATTTTTACAGATTTTGGAACTCAGTGCACGGATTATAAGGCGCAAGGCCGATTTTTAGGAAAATTTAAGGCTCTTAGGTGTGCCTTATAGTGCGGAAAATACGATAGTTACATTGTGCCAAGCACAGTTGTGTTGTACTAAAAATCATACCTATAGTATAGCTTTGAAGATGGAGCATTGTTTGTACCTGTATAGTCTAATGCTGTCAGCAGCTGATTTTAAACAGGTTTTGACCTGAATGTTTTGGGTTTGTTGACAATAATAATAATAATAATAATAAAAAAAAAGATTCAATGCACAATTCACCCAGACATCTGATTCAGATCCATTCAGAAGAATTGAAAAAGGGCAGTTTCTGACTTTTTTGTTGTGTGTGTATTCTGACTGGACCATTATTAAACTGAAGTCTATTTTAATGTGTGGCTGAAGTCTGGGGTATATTTTTTCTGAAAACATCTGTTTTAATTGTGGAGGTAAAATGTATTTACTAAGTAACCCTTTATAAACATATATATATATACAGTATATTTCTATGATGAGCATGCACAATAAAAATGGATGATTATTTGACTAATGACTGTAATATACCCAAATGTATTCTTCAGCATGCATTACCAATACAAACAGCTCTAGGCCAGATAAATTGCCATACTGCTGCTACTTGTCAATCACAGTGATAATAAATAAAGTATGTTGCATTTACAAAACTAAATATGTTACCTCTGGCTGAAGCCTAAAGCCCCCAGAGACCTCTTACAGACTCACATAGACATCTGCCCTATGCAAGTTTCCAAACTCATCAATCCATTTCCTATTTCCTACTAGTAATTAATGAAAAAGGGTGACTTGAGTTTGCATAGCCCGTTCATTTAATAACTTGCTTTGTGTAAAATAAGGTATAGCCACTGCTGATCATTCTGGGAACTCACAAGTGTGTATATAGTGTCTACCTGGTAAAAATAATGAAAATATGATGGACTGGGGACAGTGGAAATGCGGGAGCATCAGAGAACACAGGATCAAACAGCCTTTTTACACAATGCATAGGATTAACCCCTTAGGTTCCACAGTGAGTATAAGGCCCCTTTCACACTGGGGCGGGCAGGAGCGGTGGCGGTATAGCAGCGCGATTTTCAGCGCTGCTATACCGTCGTTCTTACCGCGGTATGTGGTCGCTAGGGGGGTGAATTTAACCCCCGCTAGCGGCCGAAAAAGGGTTAATACCGCCCGCAAACCGCGGCTATTGCCGCGGTTTGCGGGCGGTATTACCGCGCTGTCCCATTGATTTCAATGGGAGACCGCGGCAAAGGAGCGGTGAACACACCGCTCCTTCACCGCTGTAAAGAAGCAGCTAGCAGGACTTTTGGAGCGGTCCTGCTAGCGCACCGCTTCAGTGTGAAAGCCTTCGGGCTTTCACATTGAAGGCTAAAGGGCATGATTTTTTCATGCGGTATAATAGCGCTAATATTAGCGCTAAACCGCATGAAAAACGCCCCAGTGTGAAAGGGGCCTAAGAGAGAAAACAAACCAACAGGCGCCTCTTAGTAAGACTGTTTAAAATGTAATAGCCAAATGCATTAAAACACTCACATGTAAAAATCTTATGTCAAGCGCAGGGGCGTCCAGTGGAGTCACATTTGATCTCTGCAGTCCGGTTGGTAGTAAGCTCTATTTCTCCATGCTGCCAGCGTCATGTTCCACAGGAGACTTCTGGGATTCGGGCGGGATCCAAAACGAGGCTTGGAGCACATCCGTACAGTCGCAGAGAGGGCTGGAGTGCAGACTTCAGTAAAGTGACTGTACTGCCATAAAACAACGCGTTTCTTAGCATGCGCACCAAGAGGAGCATGCACCTCATGTATTCCCTTGGTGCCCATGCTCAGAAACGCGTAGTTTTACGGCAGTACAGTCACTTTACTGAACTCTGCACTCCAGCCCTGTCTGTGACTGTCTGGATGCACTCCAAGCCTTGTTTTGGATCCTGCCTGAATCCCGGAAGTCTCCTGTGGAACAGGACACCGGCAGCATGAAGAAATAGAGCTTACTACCATCCGGACTGCAGAGATCAAATGTGACTCCACTGGACTCCCCTGCGCTTGACATAAGATTTATACATGTGAATGTTTTAATGCATTTGGCTATTACATTTTAAACCGTCTCACTAAGAGGCACCTGTTGCTTTGTTTTCTCTCTTTTACATATCTGGAGTGGCTTTAACTCCCTACACAAGGCTACCCTACCAATATAGACTGTACATCTTCAAACAGAGCTGTATATGATCAAAGGACTACCGTATGAACTTGCATTTGCTTACTATCATACACCTGCACCGCTATCCATTGTTGTTTTTCCACAGTGAGTATAATAAGCATGCTTTACTGCATATACAAACTGATTTGACTGTTGTGGGTTTAGTAACACTTTTAAGTAATATTTTGCATCTCCTTTCTATAATATAGCAAATTGAGGATACTCCTATTAGTATCTTTTCAATCATCTAATGGTCTACTATCCAATGACCTGTAAAGGATTTCTGGAGTGAAGAGGTTTTCCAATTGTTCAGCAATAATGGAAAACAATGTAAAATCAGCTACATTAAATTCAGCCTTTTTCCTTCACCGTTATAACCTTTGTGGTGTGCGCAAAAAAAAAAACCCACCTGTAAGACAAAGCCATAATGAGCTAGTATGACTAGCATACTAGCTCATTATGCATCATTTACCTTAGATCGGGGCCCCTGAAGCCGTTCTCGTCTCCCCCTCCAGCCGCAGCCATCGCTCCACAGATACCCGGAAGGTTACTTCCGGGTATCGCCCCTCCAGCCAATCACAGCGCCGCTCTGGCGCTGTGATTGGCCGGAACGGCGAAGACGTCACTCCGCGCATGCGTGCGGGATACCGTCAAATCCGGCAAAGCCGGATTTGTGAATGGGATTAACCCTGTGAATGCACCGTTGTCTACGCCGTAGACATCGGTGCATGTCATTTTTTGCAAATATCTCCTAAACCGTGTAGCCTTAATCTAGGTTTACCTGTAGGTGCAAGTTGCATAAGTGGGTTTACAACCACTTTAAAGTAAACCATTAACACATGATGACATGAGGACATTATGGAACAACAGGAACAGGCATTTTTTAGAACTACAAGATCACCTTCAAAATCATCCTTGAGGAAGTCTGGATTCTTTGTGCTGACTTTACAAGTGGGGCCAGAGTATCCAGGGTCACACATACATTTGGAGCCATTGATGCAACCTCCATGACCATTGCACATCTCCTCACACTGAGGACCAATATAAATGTTATCAATGGCCCATGTCACAGGCTTCATTGCAGTTGGATAAAATCCTTGATACCACCGGAACCGAATAGTACTTTAAAAGAACAGAAAAAATATGAGTTAACTATTTCTGTTGCATATTTTTTAAATATTACTGGTAAAATGCACATCAAACAGTTTGCACTACAAGCTGCATGTCAAGTCACAAAAATTTTACTAACAAAATAATAAAAATGCCAGATATGTTCCACAACAATATCTGGCTAGAAGATTTGACAAAACCTATAGATAAGAAATGTCATCTAATGTCAGAGGAGTTGCTAGACTCTTGTACCAAGGGCACATGGCTGAGGTCTTTTACCGAGTGCTGCAGGTGACCTTTGCAATAATTTTTCCATCATTCTAGGTATGACAAAGGTAATTCAATCTTTTCTGAATTTTAATAAAATGTTTGTATCTAGTAATCCATTCTCACACCATCAGAGCTCCTGGTTGTTTTAGAGAACTGAAAACTGGAATGCCTGGAAACATTTTAGCCACCTGTTACTATACTTGTAATCCTTTCCTACTGTAAAGACAAAGAATTCTATTGGTTTGGAATTTGTTAGAATGGCCTGGGCTTGCCTTTTCCTACATTTTGCTTACTATTTAAATGCACACAAATGCAAAGTAAACATACATCCTAAGCTCACCAGCTATGGAACTTACCCACAAAGATGGAGTTTGCCAAAGTTGATGACCTCTCTTCTCCAGCCTTGCATTGTTCCAGCATAATAGGTGCTACTGGGGTGATGCTCTGTGGTGCACAGTGAATTGGCGTGGCTGCTACTGCTGTAGCACAGCGGGAGAAGCAAGTGCCACGTGGCACCAAAATCCCTAGAGAACTCCAGTCTTACTGGATCATCAGAATTACTGTCCGTTGTGCACCCCACATTAATCTGGATCAAATAAGAGCAATGATAATAAAGAAAGTAAAAAACACACAGGTTTGACCATAAAGACATATTGTAAAAAATAACAGTTAACCTCCCTGGCGGTATGATTATGTCAGATTTTTGATGCTGAAAGTGGTACATTGTTTTGCATGGAAATTTGGCGTTTTATATTGTAGGCCTGCAATTCTTAGGAATAACACACTTAAATCTGTCCAAACAAGAGTCTAGTAGACATCCTGGGTATGATAAATTTAGAAACACAAAATCATAAATTATATTATAATAAAGAACTATAAATAATTATCAAAAATAATAATATAATAATAATAAAATGTATTCAATAATGTAATCAACTCAAAAACACTGAAATTTGCTCGGTTGCAGAATTGTCGCTGTCGTCACTTTCAGTGTCTGATAACGAATTTCCCCACGAATCACTATCGCTCAATTTTGCAAGTGTTCCAATTTACTATCGCTGTTTTCTAACTGGTCTAAAACTGCTTTTGACGTAAAGGGACACTTTTTGGTTGCTATGGACATTCTCCAGTTTCCAGACAGAAAGAACAGTATATGTAATATACATCTACATGCAGGGCACTGGACAAACCACTAGGGACAAAGGGGAGGTGAAATTATTTGATACAGTAATGTGATCTGTAAGATTACAGTGTACAGTATGTATTCTGTGTTTTGCACTTTTTGAATTTCCCACTGGACTCCGTCCCTGTGGGTCGTGCCGCTCGCAGGAATGGAGTCCGGCATACAGAGCATCGTGCGGAAGACACAGCCTCCGCACACAGCGGGGAGACATCGCAGGATCCAGGGGACAAGGTAAGTAACTTTGCCTGGATACTGCAAGTGTGGCTCGGGGTTACCGCTCTTCATATGGAAAATTCACCACGAGCCACACTCGGGAATACCTCCAAGAAGGTTAAACCAGGTATATGAAACTTTTCCTTCGTTATGAAATTAATGTATACAAAAAATATTGTAAACATTCTATGGCAAGGTGACATATCTTAGTAAAGAAAGCAACACATTAAATAGAAATGTTATTTGATTTGTTCATATTGTTCATTCTGAGATGTACATCCAGGTAAATAGAGGGAATACGCGGTAATCCTCCTAAAGATATTCTGTGTTATTAATACTATATTCTGATCCCTCTTGTGGTGGGATAACCCTACCAGGATTAAGCTGGAACATCTGCAATGCCCAAAGAATGGGAAGGTGTAGCTCTTCCAAACCCCTGGCTATATTACCTAGCAGCACAACTGCAACATGTGGTTAAAGGCATGGTACCATCCTTGACTGCACCTAACCAGCTTTTGGACCCCACTCTTGTGGTCATTATGCATTTCACAAAATCCCCAACCCTGACAGCATGTCAGGAGTCCCAGCTATTGTGTAGACCTAACAAAATGCTTACCACATATAAGCTCATGCATAAAATATGGGATAAGGCCAAGCAGTTGCACAAAGTAACTGTTTTTACTTTATGCAGTACCATATAGCTAAATAATACTTACCTTAAATTAGCCAAGTTGCCGTATATTGGTAAATGGCAGACACAAGGTTTGATAAAGGTACACTGTTACCCTTCTCTACTTTGGAGTCCTAATACAATCTTCCACACAATTTGCACTTCTACTGTCTGCAATTTACGTTATCTTTGGGGTTCTCTACCACCTGGCAACCCTCTCCTATGCCTATTTTTAATTTAATGCAGCATACCACCACAATGAAGGGATTTCATACCTAGAGCATTATCCGTGTAAGGCCCTGGCAAATTGGGAGGGTGATGTGGGTGGTACAGGGCCAGACCAGTGGCATTGCAGTCTGTCCAGATGAGCTCCTTGAACACATCTCAGAGACTTTCCCAATGATATATACTATTACAAATACATTACATCCCATCCAAAGTCTATACCATGGGTCCACTGCAAGATCCTACATGCAGTGGATGCCACAGGGACCATGGTGACTTAATGCATATGCTCTGGCCTTGTCCAAAGCTGCACAAATATTGGGCAATGGTCACTATCACTCTTAATGGTGCATTTAATACTGATTTCAAACTAGATCTTAAACATACATATATTAGGTATACTGGATGATGTGGTTCCACAGGAACATACCATATAGGAGATCTCCAGAACATTATCTCAAGCCCATAAACACATCTTACTACACTGGAAATTGGAACATCCTCCGGCTCTGGAGGAGTGAATACATATAATGGGAACTACCTTGAGATATGAACCCAAATTTATCAACATTGAGGCTGCTTCAATAATAACAATAATAAAATAATAATAAACTTTTATTGCGTACTTCAGCAAGTCAGGAATTCTTACAAAAATAAAATAATGATACGAAGCTCAGGGGTACAGCCATTAACACCATACAAGTACAGCAGGATGAATCACAGTGTATTGCAAGTAAATAGTGATGAATGAAGACAAAGCTTATCTGGCATGTAATAAAAGGGTGGCAGTTAGACCAAAGATCTCTACTTATCAGGGGAGACTGCTCCAATGAATTTGAAAGGGTATGGGATGGTTGGCTGAATACCCCCGGTCTTGCCCGGTCCGATTTAGTGTCACACAGACTACTGTAGCTACTAACATAACCAACCTGTCTAGGTTCTTAAACAAAGTGATGTTTATTCTCACCTCTATGGTTTGGCAATATATTTTTTGCTTGAGCACAATGTTTGAGCTTGTAATTTGACTATGTAGTCTATTCCTGTGTATTGTACAATGTCATGCTGTTTTTCATGGATAACTTCATTAAACTTTTTCTGATTAAAAAAATAGAGGGAATTAGTTTACCTCAAACTGAATGATTGTGCTTTCATCCACATCTAAATCTCTTGTAGTAATGGAATGCTCTCCTACTTCGTTCGAAACAAAAACCATAGCAGAATCTTCCTCCCTAACATAAAACAAACATCTTCATTACTGGAGTTACTGCACTTCAAACTAAAGTTAAAAACTAGAGTTACAATTCATTATCACATAACAGATGTATGTTAATTATTACAAATACATAGGGGACTAATAGTCTATTCTGGATTTAACATGTTATATTGGCTGTTTTATTAAATAGTTTTAATGATATAGTAGAAATATTATTGTAGTAGAAAAGCACCAACTTTATTTTATTTTATTTTATTTTTATTTAATTTATAACGATTCATTTTTATTTTCAATGTTTTTATTACATTTTCATAGCACAGAACAAATCAGAAAAAATACAGCAGAGTCCTGCAATGGGAGGTAAAGACAAATAAAATGTTAACATTTTGTTGGCTTAAATCAAACTAGCACTGCAGAACACAATGCACATAAAGGCTTACACACACACACAGTATATTTGGAGATGTATACCACTGAGATCTATGCTTTTACACATTTATAAAGTAAATGAGAAACGCATTTAGTAGGCCTTTACTGACTAACAGAATATAGAACAGATACATTTTGCTCTTTGTTTATCTGCCATTTGTGTGGATATCTTGATCTTAGCCTGGTCCTACTGCTCAGATGCTACAAGAGCAAGGGAAGCCTGGCACTGAGCTAAATAGTTACCTTGACAGGGACACAGAAGTGATACATTATGTTGCAAAAGCATACAAAGTAGAGATGGTGGACTCACGTGATCAGCTTGAGGTCAAATCTTTGGTTAAGGATTTACAACTATCTAGCATCTGGAATATCACATGATTCCTTGTCCTTTTTTATTTTTTCAGCTGCAAACTTTCTTAAAAAACTTCAGATTGACATTAAAATATGAGAAATGACATCTGACATATGAAAAGTGATAAATAATAACAGTGTAGACTTACGGTGCGCCTTTGGAGGAGTATGGACAGTAGAGACCAATATTTCCACCAGGGTAGAAAAACCAGTTATCTTCCTTGGGGCCATAATCAAATGTATCCATTAAGATGGTAGGATTGTGTACATTATTCCCATCAATGACAAAGTCTTCTATGATCCATATTTCATCTCTCTTTCCTGTGGCAGTACAGAACAACAACAAATGTAATAGCCAGCTCATCTCAAAATTCTCTCATGCTGCCTAATCTACAACAAATAACATATTGTGAGCATTCTGGTTTACTTAGAATGCAAAAAAATGTATAATATGATTTCAAAGGGGGTGGTCTCAAGTGTATGATTAAATTTATTCATATGCCTGTGTAAATACTGATAGATGTAGACAAAAATAAATATGTACAGTACTGAGCAAGTATTTGTCTTTGTTGTCATAATTTAAGCTAGCCATATATTTCCATGTCAATTTTAGGTATTGCTATTATCTGCATTGACTTTGTTTGTGTCCACCATGTTTGTGTGGGTTTCTTCTGGGTTCTTCAATTCAAGCACATACCTAATTCCTCCTAATGAATGTGTTTGTTCGTGTTAACTGTAGTGAGAACATTAGATGGTAAGCTCTTTCAGGGGCATGTATTGATACGAATGAGCAATGTCCTCTGTAAAGTGTTCACCATATAAGAGAGTAAAATAAATGAATGCATAAAAATTATAATTAGGTTGAAAAGATCCAATGGATAAGGGTGCTGGAAATGCTGTCTATCTATAACAACCAATACCTAGAATCCTAGGCATAGAATGGATCTGAACATGTCAGCCCCTAGAAAAAATGATCTGGAAGGTAAGGTAAATTATTGGACACCACATCCCAATTGAGTTGAAAAAAGGGGAAGGGGGAAAGGGGGGGGTCACAAGGCCCCGGGATTTTTTGGGGTGTCAATGGTGTATACAATCAAGTAGTTAAATACTGACTGAGCACAACTGTTTAGAAAAATAGAATATTTTATTACAAAAAATATTTTCATATAAAAACACCAATACAGTATACATCCATGATTGATTGTTTCCTTATACAGTGAATAAAAAGCACAGGGGTGCCAGTGTACTCAACGTTTCGCTCTAAGGAGAGCTTCCTCAGGAGATTAACCACGGCATGGTTAATACATTTTTTCAATTTTTTTCTGTTTCTCTGAACCTACCAGGACATTTTCTATCTCTTTATATATATACTTCCGTCTGCAAATCCTTTCTGGATATATAGGATCGCTTTGGTCAGAGTCAGTGCTTGCACTCCTTATCTTGAAGTGCTTTTATTAATCCATACATCCTCAAGTAATTTTCAATACAGTATCAGGTGGGTTCCTCTATATGTTTTCACAATATGCACAGTATATATAGACCTATTGAACGTTGTTCCTATGATCCCTTTTCTACATGTACAAATATAAACCAAAAAAGCTTTGTGCATATATACCCTTTATGTATGCCTATTCTCAACATCAATATAAACTTTTTGTTTGATGTTTTACACCAAGCTTTATATTCTATTTTTCTGTTTTGTTTTGCCTTTAGCATATCATGTGATGCCATGGTTAATCTCCTGAGGAAGCTCTCCTTAGAGTGAAACGTTGAGTACACTGGAACCCCTGTGCTTTTTATTCACTGTATAAGGAAACAATCAACCATGGATGTATACTGTATTGGTGTTTTTTATATGATTTTTTATTTTTTTTTGTAATAAAATATTCTATTTTTCTAAACAGTTGTGCTCAGTCAGTATTTAACTACTTGATTGTATACACCATTGACACCCCAAAAAATCCCGGGGCCTTGTGACCCCCCTTTCCCCTTCCCCTTTTTTCATGTCAGCCCCTAGGATTCAGTCTATTCTACAGGGCACCTTGCAATATGCTTGCTATGAACACCCTTTATGCTTTCTATAAGAGAACATTCTTATCAATGACCACCAATGTGAGGTGCACTCTTCCCAATGACCACCAATAATAAGGTGTTATTCTCAATGCCCAAAAAATGTAAGAGGGCATTCTTCCCACTGACCCCTAGTGTACAGGGTTTCTTTATACCACTAAGTACCAATCTAGGGGGTCATCTCTCCCACTGACCATCAATGTAAGTGGCCTTTTCTCAACTGGCCACCAACCAGGGGAGGGCTGGGCCAGGGGGCAGGGTGGCAATTGCCTCCCAGGCCACCCTAACTTATGTTCAAAATGGCCTTTTTCTTTTTTATTCTGGTCTAGGAAGTCGGGCCGGGGGCATGGCCATGGCGGCCAACCACTAGCTGTTGCATTCCGGGAGTTGCAGTCCACACTCAAGCTTCTGGTGGGTGGAAAACACAGCAGCGCAGAGGAAACTACAACTCCCTGGGACCGGATTCTTGGAAGCAGGCAGAGGCAGGGCATGCCAGGGAGTCGGGACGCAGGGCTGCAGGGCTGGGCGCTGTCTGCAACTTGACCCCAGGATCAGGAGCGTTACCCCCCAGGAAACCGTGGCATACAAGGACCTACTGAGCTGAGATCACTGAGGTGAGAGACCCTGACACCCCTAGCTGACCCCCCATCCCCCCCATACACCCCATGTAACCTGCCCCAGTGATCAGGCTGCATTGATGGGCACTGGAGTTGGCTGCACTGATGGGCACTGGTGAGGCTGCATTGAAAAACCAGGTGGGCCATGGATGGTGAGCTGATTCGGCGGTTCAATGGGCCACTTGACTGGACTTGCCCCCCAGGCCTAAGGCCGCCAGCCCTCCCCTGCCACCAACTGTAGGGGGTCCTTCTTCGTTGACCACCAGAGTAATAGGACTCCTTGTTTTAGTATTGAAGCAAACATAGAAAAATTTATGTCAGCGCTTAATGGCATATATAGCTGCTAGCAATAAGTGCAGATATACAAACACTTGTGTAAACAGTGACAAAGAAAAAATTGCAGAGCTAAATAATGATATCAAAAGAAACTTTATTTGGAGATGTATGTCACCATGGATGCTGTCTGTGTTGGCTGTTGTCGCATGCTCCCACAGCTCCCGGGGAGGATGTCCTTGGATGGCCCGTGGTTTCCAGCACTATGCCATCAGCACACGTATGGTTTTGTAAGTAGTTTGTAAGGGGGGGGGGGTTGTGAGACTATTTGTCTACTCAGGGGTCCTACCCATGCAGGATGAGGGGTTATGGGGTAGTCTGGTTGGAGAGGAGAGTATTAACCCCCCTGGCGGTATTCCCGAGTCTGGCTCGGGGTTAAATTTCAGCACCAAAAGCGGTAACCCCGAGCCAGACTCGGGATTGCATCGCAGTGATCCAGGCAGAGTTACATACCTTGTCCCCTGGATCCTGCGATGCCTCTCCGCTGTGTGATCGAGCCGTGTCTCCACGCTCGATTCACACACTTCCGAGTGCCGCCGAGCTCCGTTCCTTGCGACGTTACGACGCACGGGGACGGAGTTCGGCGCCAAATTTAAAACACAGTATACATACTGTGACAGCAGGAAGGTAAAGTCACCTGGTTGCATCCAGGGGGGTAGATATATTTCTCCCAGATTCAGGCTTTATGCCGACTTATACAACTAGGGAGTTGATGAAGCCCAGCTGAGGCTAGTGGGCTCATGAATGACTCATACCTCTAGGGAGAGTGCTGGGCGTCGTGAGGCAGGGAGTTGATGAGACCAGCTGAAGCTTGTCAGCTCATTTAGGCCTCTATAAGAACTCCCAGCTTCATTAGATGTTAGCTCATGCCTGGAACCAGACCTGTGTGGACTGTCTAGGGAGAGTGAACCCCTGTGCGGTGAGGCAAAGCCTGTGTGGCTATTTGTTTGGACTTTTACTAAACCAGGGACTTAGGGACTAGGACAGCACCAGGCTGATCCCAGTTGTTAGTTTAGGAAACCTGCATGTTTAGTCAGAGGTCAAACTGACCAGGATTTATTTTGTTTATGTTTCTTTTTGGCTTTGCTGTGTTTTTGTCACTGTACATAGAGAAATAAACCGCACCTTTTGATTTTGAAAACCACAACCTCCGTCTGCTGGCCCTGTTTTTGTGTGGGGAGCCCAACCAGGGGGTCACACACACCCGCTACCGAGTTAACCCCCTCACAGTTGGTGGAGAACCAGTGGCAGTTTTTTTAAGCCAGCATGGAGGAGATACTGAAACAGCTGGCTCTAGCAAATGCCAATCAACAGCAGACAAATGCAGGTTTGCAAAGGAGCCTTGCAGCCCAGCAGCAAGCTCATCAACAAGCCCAGCAGCAATCTGAGGCCTGCTTCATAGACCTGTTACAGAAGCAAGAGCAGAGACTACAACAAATGGAAGCAGTAATGCAGCAACGTCCGCAGACCAGTGAGGAAAGCCGTCCCACTAATACCGCGTCCTTTGGGGTGAGTCGTTTATTGACAAAAATGACTGGAGAGGATGATCCAGAGGTATTTTTGACCACATTTGAAAGGACTGCTGAAAGAGAAAAGTGGCCTGAGGAGCAGTGGGCTGGACTGGTGGCTCCTCTGTTAACTGGTGAATCGCAGAAGGCTTACTATGACCTAGAGCCTGACCAAGCAAAAGACTATGTGATGCTAAAAGCTGAAATATTGGCAAGGCTGGGTGTCACCCTGGCTGTCCGGGCTCAGCGTGTGCATAACTGGACTTTCCAGCTTGGAAAACCCCCCAGGTCTCAAATGTATGATCTCATTCACCTGAGCAGGAAGTGGCTACAGCCAGAGACTTTGTCCGCACCAGAGATTGTGGAACGTGTTGTAATGGATTGGTTTTTGAGAGCTCTTCCTACTGCCATCCAAAAGTGGGTAAGCCATGGAGACCCAGAGACGGCCGGTGGTCTTGTGGATCGTGTAGAGAAATACTTGGCTACAGAGAACCTGACGGCCTCTTCCAGAGACTCTCGGACTTTCCACCCTAAGACCAGACCATCCCCAGGGGCGGATAAGAGGATTCCAAGGGGTGAGGGTGGAGAGAGTGAGAGGGTGGGAGCTCTGCCCAAAGTTTGGCGAGAACAGCCTGGGAAGTCAGGGGCTCAAGAGGCAGCCAAAAGGATTGTTTGCTACCGCTGCCGGCAAGCGGGACATATTGCAGCAAATTGCCCGGTTGTGGAGGAACCCATGCAATGTGACTTTCTGACGGACAGACGTCAGTCGCTGTGTGCGACAGTCGCATGCACTGCCATTCGGGGAACTGAGAAACATTTATGCAAAATGTGTATTAATGGTAGAAATGTTGTGGTATTACTGGATTCAGGTAGCCTTGTGACCCTGATAAAGGCTGAATTAGTTAAAACAGAGGTCTCTGGGAATAGCAAGGTAGCTGTTATTTGTGTGCATGGGGACACCCGAGAGTATCCAGTGACTACAGTGTGTTTCGAGACCCCCAAAGGTACCCTCTCTCATCCAGTGGGGTTAGTATCTCAATTACCGCACGATGCTATTGTGGGAAGGGATTTTCCGAAGTTCTGGGAACTGTGGGATGATCCTGAGCCCCCCACTGGTGCCCCTATGTACCAGGAATGTGATAGCCAGAACTCCTCTGAGAGTGGTGAGGACTCTCCAGAATTTCCCTTGTCAGTATTGGCAGGGGAGACTCAAGAAACTGGAGAGGAGCCCACCTCCTCAGACGAAAACCTACCGTCTGTGGAGTTTTCTGATCTGGAGGTTCACAGGGAAAATTTTGCCACAGAACAGTTAAAAGACCCCGCCCTAATAAAGGCACGGGAAAACGTAGTGGAAATAGATGGCGAGTTAGTGAACCCAGATAATACCTGCACTTACCCATACTTCAGCGTAGAGAAGGACCTACTGTATCGGGTGGCAAAAAGGGCAGAAGAAACCGTTGAGCAGCTTGTGGTGCCCAAACCTTACAGGAAGTTGGTGTTGGAGTTGGCCCATGGGCACATTCTTGGAGGTCATCTGGGGACAGAGAAAACCCGAGAGAGGGTATTACAGAGATTCTATTGGCCTGGGGTGATGAAGGACATAGAAAATTATTGTTCCTCCTGCCCTGTGTGTCAGAGGTCGGCCCCGATGCCACATTTCCGTAGCCCGCTGGTCCCTCTACCCATCATTGAGGTCCCGTTTGAGAGAATCGCAATGGATTTGGTAGGTCCTATAATCAAGTCCGCTAGGGGGCACCAGTACATATTGGTTATAATGGACTATGCCACCCGTTATCCAGAAGCGATCCCTCTCAGAAATACCTCGGCCAAAACCATAGCCAAAGAGCTATCTCTTGTTTTTAGCCGGGTGGGTATTTGTAAAGAACTGCTTACGGACCAAGGTACACCCTTTATGTCCCGGGTTATGAAAGAGCTGTGTAAATTGCTCAAAGTGACGCAATTGCGTACATCTGTGTATCACCCCCAAACCGATGGGCTGGTTGAAAGATTCAACAAAACCCTAAAACAAATGTTGAAGAAAGTGGTGGATAGAGATGGAAAGGATTGGGACTGTCTACTTCCTTATTTGATGTTTGCTATTAGGGAGGTGCCCCAATCCTCTACGGGATTCTCCCCCTTTGAGTTACTGTATGGGAGACACCCAAGAGGGCTGTTGGATATTGCCAAGGAAACTTGGGAAAGTGAGAGTTCTCCCCACAGGAGTGTGATTGAGCATGTCGCCCTGATGCAAGATCGAATTGCACAGGTAATGCCCATCGTGAAGGAACATTTGGCCCAAGCGCAGTTGGCACAGCAGAGAGTGTACAACCGTGGAGCAAAGACCCGTACCTTTTCCCCGGGGGATAGGATATTGGTACTTGTCCCTACGGTTGAAAGTAAATTCCTTGCCAAATGGCAAGGCCCCTACGAGATAATGGAAAAAGTGAGCGAAGTGAATTACAAGGTCAGACAACCAGGAAGGCGAAAGCCCGAACAGATATATCACGTTAATCTGTTGAAAGCCTGGAGGGATAGAGAGTCCCTAGTCGCAGAAACTTGGTCACCAGCTCAAACTGGTTGCGTGATTCCGGAGGTTGGAATAGCAGCCACCTTGTCACAACCCCAACAACAGGAGGTTAAGGAGTTTGTGCTTCGCAACAAGGAGGTGTTCTCTGAGCTGCCGGGACAAACATCTGGGGTAGAGCATGATATTATTACCCCGCCCGGTGAAAGGGTGAAGTTAAAACCCTATCGGATCCCAGAGGCCCGACGGGAGGCAATACGGGAGGAAGTACAGAAAATGCTGAACTTAGGGGTGATAGAGGAGTCCCAAAGTGATTGGTCTAGTCCCATTGTGTTGGTGCCTAAACCGGATGGGAGCTGGCGATTTTGTAACGATTTTCGTCAGTTGAACAAAGTTACAAAATTTGACACCTACCCCATGCCACGTATAGATGAGTTGATCGACCGGCTGGGAACAGCCCGATACATGACGACTCTTGACCTCACAAAAGGGTATTGGCAAATTCCCCTGGCCAAGTCGGCCAAAGAGAAAACCGCATTTGTAACCCCAGATGGGGCGTTCCAATATAAGAGAATGCCGTTCGGGTTACAGAATGCGCCGGCCACATTCCAGCGGAAAATGGACCAGATACTGAGGCCCCATCGGAAGTATGCTGCGGCTTACCTGGATGACGTAATTGTTCATAGCACAGATTGGGCCTCACATCTGCCAAAAGTGCAAGCAGTCCTAGACTCTATCCGGGAAGCGGGGTTTACGGCTAACCCCAAGAAGTGTACCATTGGGCAGGAGGAGGCCAAATATCTTGGGTACACCATTGGCAGGGGAGTAATAAAACCCCAACTCAACAAAGTCGAGGCCATCCAGAGTTGGCCACGTCCCAACAGCAAGAAGCAGGTACGAGCCTTTCTGGGAATCGCGGGTTATTATCGGCGCTTCATTCCCCACTTTGCTTCTAAGGCTGTGCCCCTAACCAACCTGACGAAAGGGAAAGGGTCGGTCATGATTAAATGGACCCCCGAGGCGGAGGCAGCATTCCAATTCTTGAAACAAGCCTTATGTAGCCAGCCAGTGTTGTACTCACCCGACTTCTCTAAAGACTTTGTCGTACAAAGTGATGCGTCAGATGTGGGGTTAGGAGCAGTATTGTCCCAGGTCTGGAACGGGGAAGAGCACCCAGTCATTTACCTCAGCAGGAAGTTGAAGTCCCATGAGGTAAATTACGCCACGGTTGAAAAGGAGTGTTTAGCGGTGAAGTGGGCTCTAGATTCCCTTCGGTACTATCTGCTAGGTAGGCACTTTGACATGGTTACGGATCACGCTCCGTTAAAGTGGATGGCTCAAAACAAGGAGACAAATAGAAGAGTGAATAGGTGGTTCCTGGCCCTACAGGAATTCAACTTCACAGTAAAGCATCGCCCTGGCGTTCAAATGGGGAATGTGGATGCTTTGTCTCGAGTACATGAATGCCTGATTGCTGGTGTTCCAACCCCAAGGTTAAAACAAGAGGGGGGGGTATGTGACAGCAGGAAGGTAAAGTCACCTGGTTGCATCCAGGGGGGTAGATATATTTCTCCCAGATTCAGGCTTTATGCCGACTTATACAACTAGGGAGTTGATGAAGCCCAGCTGAGGCTAGTGGGCTCATGAATGACTCATACCTCTAGGGAGAGTGCTGGGCGTCGTGAGGCAGGGAGTTGATGAGACCAGCTGAAGCTTGTCAGCTCATTTAGGCCTCTATAAGAACTCCCAGCTTCATTAGATGTTAGCTCATGCCTGGAACCAGACCTGTGTGGACTGTCTAGGGAGAGTGAACCCCTGTGCGGTGAGGCAAAGCCTGTGTGGCTATTTGTTTGGACTTTTACTAAACCAGGGACTTAGGGACTAGGACAGCACCAGGCTGATCCCAGTTGTTAGTTTAGGAAACCTGCATGTTTAGTCAGAGGTCAAACTGACCAGGATTTATTTTGTTTATGTTTCTTTTTGGCTTTGCTGTGTTTTTGTCACTGTACATAGAGAAATAAACCGCACCTTTTGATTTTGAAAACCACAACCTCCGTCTGCTGGCCCTGTTTTTGTGTGGGGAGCCCAACCAGGGGGTCACACACACCCGCTACCGAGTTAACCCCCTCACAATACACACTGTAATCTTACATATTACAGTACTGTATGTAATAATTACACACCCCCATTGTCCCTAGTGGTCTGCCCAGTGTTCTGCATGCACTTTTATATAATAAAAACTTTTCTTTCTGCCTAGAAACTGGAGATTGTCCATAGCAACCAAAAAGTGTCCCTTTATGTCAAAAGTGGTTTTAGACCAGCTAAAAAACAGCGATAATAAATAATAAATTAGAATCACTCGCAGAATTAAGCGATAGCGATTTGTGGGGAAATTCGTCATCAAACACTGAAAAACACTTTTATGATTATTATTATATTATTTGTTATAATTATTTTATAGTTATTTATTTTATTATAATGTATAATTTTGTTTTTTTAACTTTATCATACCCGGGATGTCTACTAGACTCTTGTTTGGACAGATTTAAGTGAGTTATTCCTAAGAATTACAGGCCTGCAATATAAAACGCCAAATTTCCATGCAGAATAATGGTACCGCTTTCAGCACCTAAAATCTGACAGAATCATACCGCCAGGGAGGTTAACAGCTCTTAATACTCAGAAATGTCAAGTCCTTATTTGGGACCTGGAATTCAGAGGCACAGAGACTTTGGGTGCAAAAGAGCCATCAAACACTGATTATGGGACTTTGGTTCCAAAAGGGTTAACCCCACCTGCAAGGGGAGGCTTAAAAAGGAGCAGGAACGACTCAGCACCCGTCTTTGAGGTGGAGTGGAGCAATTCACAGCTAGAAGAAAGTGTGAACTGCCTGTCAACCGAGGTATTGTTTTGCTGAGCTCCTGCGGCCTTTGTGGTACCCTGAAGAAGACAGAAACCCCAAACCCCTTTGTGTGGGACTAGTATATGGGCGGTTCCGTTGCTGAAGCTATTTTTGTTTGCTTGTTTTTGAAAGAGCAATAAAGACCATTTACTTTTACAAGGTACTGGCTGGTGATCTCTGGTTCTCCATATTACAAGTAATACAGCATGAAACTTTGCTTTTTGCAGGAGCTTCCCACTGTTGCTTTCTCTTCAGTGGCAGGGTGAGTGATCCTGTATTTACCGCCCTGTAGCTTTCTGTAGGCTTCCTGTATAAGTGGGCCTGTTGGGCCCCACCTACATGTTTTCTCTCTGAACAGTGATGATGTCACTGCTACTACTACAAGGTAAAAACTGTCTTTACAAAGGCATGTGCTACAAACATACAAAGTGGATTTATATCCTTTATGGCTATTGAGGACTATATGTAAATTAAAGTTTTTGTGCCTGGAGTTGAGCTTTAAAGTGGACCTTAATCAATAAATACGACTCACTTTCCTCTGGCTTCTCCCCCTCTGTGTTACATAATTGGGAACAGTTTTTTTAACAATAAATCACCTTCCTGCATACTCACCAGGGCGAGCACGATGTATGCAGCACGATCTCACAGATGTGCAGATGCCCTGCAGGATCTATGGGACCTGGCAGAGCCACCCAGCAAGCCTACACATACATATAATGACATGAAACCCCTGTGCACGCAAAGAAAGAAGCAGGTCAATAGGATCTGGCAAAGATGAGCAGCATGTCTGCACATGCTTGGGGGAACTTCATGAAATTCTATGCATGCACAGTCATGGGTGGACACCTGAGGCATATCTGCACATGTGTAAGATGTCAACATGGTGGTATGGGAGCACAGTGATACAGAAGAACACTGGGTTGAAAGAAGGACAGTGGATGGACTAGGAAGTACGTATTTTGTATTTGTATATAGGAAAAATTATGAGGGAGTGAAAAAAATATTTTAATTTATGAATTGTATGGAAGCAACACCCATGCATCCTACATTGATGTATTTGATGTCCTCTATAGGTGCTGGTCACCTGTCCGTGCACGCCCCGCGTGGAGCTCCCCCCTCCGGTATGGCTCCCTGTAGGTCGCATCAAATTTATGGTGGTGCCGGCCCTGGGGGTGTCGGGTGGCTGGGGGGCTGTTGGATCCCTGGAGGCGCCTGCCCTTTTATGGAGCTCTGATTGGAAGTTAGGTCTTAACACACAGCATATTGGTAATTATATAATTTGTGTCCCTTACCTGTGGGTACATACCCAGGTAATGAAGTGATACTTACCTTATAATTTTTTGCAGCAATCCATATATCCTCTGAAGAAGATCCTTTGTGATTGAAACGCGTCAGGAACGTATACAGATGCATATCTACATGTCTAGCTGTATAGCACTGCTGTGTACTATTTATGTTGTGTTTAAACATTCTGTATGTGTATACTCCATCAGAACTTTAAATTGTTTGTAACCTTGTGTACATATGCAATAAATATGTTTTATCATACTTTTGTATATTTTCGCTGCCTAGAAAACCCCACTGGGGGGCATTCCCATTTCCTCAAGGTAGGAGTGAAGTTCCTCTTCAAAGAATACTTTTGATACAGTGAAAAAAATACTATACCATTGTGGTAAGGCTGCCAAAGCCGAAACCTAGTGGCATTGGTTTGAGCTGCTGCTGGCAGAGGAGCGTTGACAAACAAGATATCAGTAGTTTGAGTAAAATAAAATTCATCCAGGAGATGCCAGGTGATGCCTCCTGTGACTGAGAACTGAAGAAGAACGGAGTGTGACCTCTCTGGAACTCCTAAAATAAAAAGTACAAATAGAAAAGATCATAAAAAGTATTATAAAAAAGACAAACGGTGGATACATTTGCTTATTATCACAAAGTATTTAAGAAAAATGCTTAATATGAAAATACAGTCAAAATTCTTCTTATTTGGTTTTGGGTAGCATGGGAAATGGGAACCTCTGCAAAGCTATACTGCTCTCTCCAAGTGAAGCACAGACTACCACAGTGGAGTAGGAAAGAGTAGAACGTGTGACCCTGTGGGGAGATTTCCCATCACTTCCTGTGTGGTAACCAGGACTGGTTACTTTCCCCACTCTAATAAAAAAAAGGTTTTGGCCAGAGAAGGACAACATCATAAGTACACAAAAAATTTGTAGATGCATAGTTCAACATTTATTTGGCTTATCAATGGAAAAGTAGGTCAACTCAGTCATCATGGGGTTGATTTACTAAAACTAAAACTGTCAAAGCTTAATTGGTTGGCTGATTGGCTACCATGCACAGCTGCACCAGATTTTGAACTCTCAAGTTTTAGTAAATCAACCCCTGTGTGTTTTTGTAGTATATTAAATATCTTTTTCTTTAAAAACATCAAGAAAAAATACCTGTATCTACTTTCAGAACACATTAGGATGGAATGAATTTTCTGTGGACAGCAAACATATGGAATTAAGTCTCCAAAGACACAATGCCAAATTTGGTCACAATCAGAAAGTTCACTGGATACAGGTCCTTAGTTCAGAATATATCACATACATTGTGATTGTGACCAAAGCTGACATCTGGGTCTTCAGGGATCAAACGCTGTATATACTTGAAGATCTCTGGGCATGCTCCAGGCTGAACTATGCTCCAGTCTGGCCGCTCACAAATGGCTCCCTTTTGATGCTTATAAATTTTGTGTAAAATTTAAAATACAGAAGAATGCAAATGAATAAATTAGACTTATTTTACTATAAACTGCCTCTGTATTCTAGGAAGACAGATTTCCTATGTTTTAAAATATTAAAACGACTCTCCGAAACTAATAGCTTTACTTTAAATAGAGATACACTACCCTGCCATTGATAGCCATCCCTTTCAACAAATGAACTGCTCCCTCTATGATCCATGGTATCCCGGAGAGCCGGGGGTTTACTTATTAGCATACACATGTCAAAATGAATGAAATGATTGCCATCTGTCCGTAACATCTGTGAGACTTCAGTGAGAAATACAGATGTTTTCTTTTGCTCAGGTTTTACAAATCAGTCATACTGCAGTTTTATAAAAAAAAAAAAAAGATCCAATTATATTTCATTACCACTCACTTTTTATTCTATAAAACCTACCTTTGGTAATGAATTTATATGAAAACTGGATGTATAATGTGTGCATACAGTCAAGATCTCTTGAAACAATCATTCTGGATCCTTCCTGAAAATAAATAACATTAATTTACAAAATGATAGGTTGACATTGGACAACTAACATGACTACCTTGTAGGTAAGATGAGGCGTTGACTTGAAATATTATTAAATAGTGTTGAGAAAGCAGAATATTTTAGGATGAATTAGTTCTGTTTTATGGGGCTTCTGTAAAGAGCTGTCATGCAGTAATACTGCCCCAAACAGGTGTTACCTTATTTTTTAAAGAACTTTTAAACAAATATGACCCAAGTTCATTGAACTTGTTTAGTTTGTCTTGTCTTGGCTATAAAACAATGTATACAGTATATCAATATAATAAATCAAATACCCAGGCAACCAATGGCATTTAAAGTAGGTCCTTACCCCCTTAAAGATAAGTGCTGTTCCAGATTTAATTGTTTCTCCGTTTAGGTTTCCCCGCTCTGCCCCATACACCTCAGGCCACAAGTCAGGATGCAGGTTATTATTAAAGTCATCCTTCAGAATTGAAGGTAAAGGTGCAATCGGGACGCAGTATGCGCCACCAAAACCTCTGTCACACCTGGAATAAAGCAAACTCTAATATTATTAGCCGCACTACTAAAAGCAAACAACAGGTTTTTATTTTTAATGGGAACAGTCTGAATTCCAAGTTAAAAATAGTGCATCAAAACTATGGGGTTGATTTACTAAAGGCAAATCCACTACAATTGCACTTGAAAGTCCACTGAAAGTGCACTTGGAAGTGCAGTTGCTGTAGATCTGAGGGGAAGATCTGAAACAAGGGGAAGCTCTGCTGATTTTATCATCCAATCATGTACAAGCTAAAATGCTGTTTTTTATTTTCCTTGCATGTCCCCCTCAGATCTACAGCGACTGCACTTCCAAGTGCACTTTCAATGCAGTGTAAAGTGGATTTGCCTTTAGTAAATATCCCCCTATGTGTTATGTGGATTTTCTAGAACGTCTACCAGGTGCTGTGCAGGTACAGTTGAGGACGTGGAATTCTCTATGACCTGTTGACTTCAGCTCCGATGGTAGAAGAGCCCAGATGTCCTAGGCTCACAATGCCTCCCTCATAACATAGTATTATGCTACTATATATGCATAGCAGACATCACTGCTCAGAACAGTCTGGCTCTGTCCAGTCCCACTCTGTGTTCTCCTCTTTAATTTGTTGACAGCTGAGTTTTGTAAAAATAGTAACAGATGTCTACTAAAAGAGCAGGAGAGGAGGATTATGGTGGTGATAGAGCAGCCCTATAACATGCCCAGTTCCTACAATGAACTTGCTGTGTGGAAATGATTACATCACTTCCTGTGGATGGTAGCACCCCTTCATCACCTTTCACTTATGCAGGTGTGCAGATTAGGGAAGATGGCATATGGATGCTATAAACCCTGAACGCACATGAAGTATGCATGCATGTGCAAAATGTAACTTGCAATTTCAGAGTGTTTGCATTGAAAGGTACTTTAGTTCTGTGCAAAACACATACAGAACTAGAGGCGGCTGTGAAAAAAGATAGATTAATGCTTAAAGTAGAACTATACACCAAACCTTTTTTCAATTTGGATAAAGGAGGGTGATAGCTCGTCAGTTTTTTTTTTTGCCCTCTGTGCCCCATTGGGAGATTTCCCTTTACCTCCTGTCCCATAGCCCAGCATGTGAAAGAAAATCCCTGAAGGGAATTCTTTGGGCCCCCAGGTCACCAGAACTAGTGTCCCCAATTGGAAGATTTTTCTTCTATTACTGTTTTGGGGACAACTCAAAATTTGGGATTTTCTTTAAACAGGACACATAGAGAAGGTGAATCTCCCTAATGGAGACACAGGCAGCAATAAAAACCTAAGAGGTGTTCTAATCTATCTCCACTCCAAGTTTTGCCATTAGTTATACTTTAAATATTAATATTAATTTTGAAACAGGAGTTCCAGCGGAAATGTATTTTGGAAGCACTTTGGATTCTCAATTATCATTATCATTGATTAACTATCTATACCAGAAACAGTGGGAAAATATGAGAAGCTTGAGCTTTCCAAGTCAATGTGAACATTGTAATTTCGTTTATAAGGAGATAGCAGAAAAGAACAAAGCCAGCATTGCACAAGTAAATAATACAATATATAATTATACAAAAAAAATAAAAACTTTTGCTTATTATCTTTTTTTTAATTGTATTATTATTTCATATTCGCTTATTATCTTTAGTTAATCATTAACTACTTTATTAATACGGCAACAATTTTATCACTGTAAGTTATACAGCTTCAAACAATCTACTTTTTTCACATCTCAAAATGTTGCAGTGCAAGAATTCCAGGCTGATATGAATGACATAATATAATGTAGGTAATAAATAGGTAATGATGCGCTAAAACCAACCCTTTTGCTGTGCCCAGTGTGATAAAAAGGTATAAATAAATCCTTAAATATATATAATGCTCCGTGCAGCATATAATGCAATATAATGTAGCTCTATATTTAATAATAAATGCTAGTGCAAGTGTAAGTACATTAGTATCAGCCTCCTGTAATCGCCAATGCAGCAGCACTGAGACTGGGATAGGTAGAAGTGGGTGCCACCTCACGCATGCTGTATACAAATATTTTGACAACCAACAAGCTGGTTGGAGAGGAGTATATTGAACAGAGAAATAACCACTCCCTCACTAACAACAGGCTGAGAATGGAGAACTGAAACCACTATATTCATAAAATTAAAGTGGTTGTATACCCAAATTTTGTACAAGCACCTACAGGTAAGCCTACATTAAGGCTTACCTGTAGGTGCTTGTAATATCTCCGAGACCTACACAGTCTCGGAGATATTTGCAAAAAAGACTGTACCGCTATCTACGGCGCATGCGCGCCGTAGATAACGGCGCAGGCGCACTGAGCGCGGCGGCTCTTGAATGGGAGCCTGCCGGACACTGCCGGAAATTTGCGCATGCGCGGGGATCGTGCCGTTCCCCGCGCATGTGCGGGAGTGACGTCATCGCCGCTCCGGCCAATCACAGCGCCGGAGCGGCGATACCCGGAAGTCACTCCGGGTATCATGGATTCGACGGAGGACGCGTCCAAGGACCGCTGCGGGGGCTTCGATCTAAGGTAAGTGATTGATAATGAGCTAGTATGCTAGTCATACTAGCTCATTATACCTTTGCCTTGCAGGTTGACCAAAAAAAAAAAAAAAGTTTTGCGGTATACAACCGCTTTAACAGAAAAAGTGACATCATCCTTCCAGATGTGCACATGGTAGGTAAACGGCTCCCATATATGTATTTGCTCTATGTAATGTGATCTTTGCCTGGAGTGTAGCTTTAAGCATAGTTTAGAGACTTCGGTTTAAAGCGGAGCTCCACCCTATTTTACAACATGAGCTAAATCAAATCACAGCAATGTATTATGAAAAAAACTGACATATTTTTTTTTTCCTTCTACGGTACCTGTGTTTGCAGGGTGTTCCTGTGGCTTTCCTGTCATGTTCTGCGGGTATTCTGCGGGTATTTCGTAATTTCCTCTTTAACGCAATGTCTCCTGGGAACTTGTGTCATTGTTCACAGGAGTCATTGCGGAGGCCTGCCGCGAGTTATCGCGGGATTTAGACGCCGGGACGCCGCCGCCCATTGTGATGGCAACCCTGTAGTTTATGGCGCTGCTACAGAGCATGCGTGGGAACGAGCGGTGAATGCTGGGAGTTCAGCATTCACCGCATCCCGGAAACAAAGCTTGTGGGCTTCACATGCCCACAAGGAAAATGGAAATGGCCGGGAGCTATTTTTATAAATGCTTCTTCCATACGAAAACGAACAGCACCAGCCTAAAAATACCTCAATTGTGAGTATTATGTTAGGAGAAGGAATGTGTCAGAATGACTGTAAAAATAAAAATAAAAAATTGGTCGCCAGGGCTCCGCTTTAAGGCTGTTGTGCTTTGGTGCTTTGAATAGTTTTATAAAATGTGCTGCACCATTAGTAGCAGCCCTTATAATCATAATATAAATACATTTATCCAACTGTATCCTATCTTAAATAGAATTTTTTATGTAAATCGATTGCATAAACGTTTTAATACTTACACACAGTGCCCTGAATCACACACACCATGTCCTGAACACATCCAAGGGCATCCAGAAGAAAGAATAATGTTATCAATGGCCCATGCATTAGTACCAGGCCCATAGCTACTCTGTATCCATCTGAAGCGAGTCCTCGGAGAGCTATGATAAAATCCAAGCACATCCATTTTACAGTGCACAATTATATTTCAGTTTATAATCAATACTGCATGAGTTAATGGTCAATAATTTATTTGCATTTGGTACATATTTAATACATAGACATTAAGCTAAGGTTTTTTTTTAGTAGAAACAAAGTACATTCAATTTGTATAAAGCCAAATAAATTTAACTCCACAGAGTTCTTGATCTTGTATGTACAGTATTTAACAACGACTGCTTTCATAAGTCTGAAAAGGCACAGTGAGCTTAACATTGTTTATGTACAAGTGTGTTTTTCAAACTTCTGTATTATCACTTTCAATATTCACTGGAAGATGTAAAGCATTTGAAAAACAAAACAGGAACATTTTATAGTAGTAGTAGTTTATCTGAGACATTACTTATTACTGTATATTGATACATCTACAGCCCAACTAAAAAAACAAAAGTGTTAAGTGTATAGAATTGTGGCGTATTTAATAAAATAATCATGTACATTGAAATAATTGAAAATGGGTGCTCACAAGTGCATAAAGTACTGATATGTCCATACAAGACAAGAAAGTAATTTTGTATGACTTTCACTTTAAGCTTGCTTACATTTTTTATTGTATTAAAAATAGATATTTTTGTTGAAAAATATTTGGCAACCCATAGACATGCAACATGGGAAGGTGCAATGAAGCACAATTATCATGTAGTGCTAGAACGCAGGAAGCAGAACTTGCACATGTAATATGCAAATATAACCGCCCCCCCCATGTATTATCATTTAAAAAAATATATATAAATACACAGACATTCTGTTTTAGCAATGTACCAGTCTGTTCAATGAGTTATAAAGCATCTGTACACTTACATGGTTGTTGAGGGAAGATATACGGTAATCCGTTTCCAACTTTGGAACCTCTCAGATAAGTACACAGAGCTCTCTGTATAATGTAAGCAGCCAATGCTGGGTGGCACACACTCCTCAGTAACCTGGTGCCAATCTCTTCCATTATTTAGTGAATATTGTAACTGAACTGTGTGAGAATCACTAAATGGCTTACTACAGCCCATGCTCAATTCAAACTGTAGAGAACTGGATGGCATCACATGGAAATCCCATGTCTCTACATATCGAGGCTTTCCTGTAGTATAAATCAAATAATGCATTAGAAAACATCTTGACATTTCCATTGTTCCTGTAGCTAAATCATATTTCAATGTGATCTTTAAAAAATAAAGAATTTAATCTACTCTGCTCTAAACTAAGTACAAACAAAGAAAACATTTATATTATAATTGAAAAAGTTAACAAAAACTATTTTCCATGATCTACAGTGGTACACTTGTACACAGGGCCAGCTTTGAACTTGCTGACCTCCTCACATCAACAGTCACCCCCCCCTACAGCAGTTGACTGGCTAGCCTCAATTTCACCATAACAAACCACATGGTGCTATGATGGATTGGCTGAAAGAGATATTTGCCAGCTTTACAACAGCATGACCAGAAAAGTAGGGAAAACCACTGCACTGTTCTGGTAGCAAATTGGTTCTAGGTTTGTGGACCTAAAATGGGTGAACTGTAATTTTTCCACCAAGAAAACACACAAACTGTGCAGATAAGCTGCAGTCTGGAGCATTTTACTATACACAGTGTTAGACCCCATTCACACAGGGGCGACTCGTTAGGCGACTCAGCCGACTGACAAGTCGTGTCCCGTTCTGTACAATGGAACCGTTCTAATAGGAGCGACTCAAGTCGCTCCGACTTAGAAAAAGGTTCCTGTACTACTTCAAGACGACTTCAGGGCGACTTCCATTGACTTCAATACAGAAGTCATTTTGCAAGTCACCTTTGAAGTCGTCTTAAGATCGCCCGGCAGAGTCGCGGGACAAGTCGTGCCGCCCCTGTGTGAATGGGCAGTTAGAAACAGGATGTGACTGCTAGCTACCTGACAGCCCTGTTGCATTAGACCATGGCATAGGTCAGGGATATGCAATTAGCGGACCTCCAGCTGTTGCACAACTACAAATCCCATGAGGCATAGCAAGACTCTGACAGCTACAAGCATGACACCCAGAGGCAGAGGCATGATAGGACTTGTAGTTTTGCAACAGCTGGAGGTCCGCTAATTGCATATCCCTGGCATAGGTAAATATAGAACTGGTGCAAAAGATTAAAGGATATAAATAACCATATACAACAAACAACAATTCAGTACTCAAATTATTTACTCTGTATGTAATGAATTATGCAAATGCACATTAATAAGAACACTACTGGGTACAGTATGTAAATTATTTCACCTGCCAAAATCTGAAGTTTTATTCAGCTAGTCTTGTGATTCACACATCTCAAATTTCCTCCCTTCTTTTTATTACTATACAAAAGATATGCAATCTTTAATGAACACATAACCCAATTAAGGGGTGTTTTTACATTTTTCTAACTGTTAGAGGATCCATAAAAATGGATTCTAAATTTTTCTCCAACAAGTATTTGCAACGGCATTTTGGGGTGATGTATAGGCATACATTAAATTAATTCATCATGCATAAAGCTGTTGATGAAGAGAGTTTACATTTACTTATACAATCCACATTTTAAGACATGTACCTGTGTTCTCAGAAAAAACAAGGGCAGTATCCATAGACAAACAGTCAATGTCTACTTGGCCTCCTTGGATTCGGTACCAGTTTGCTTGCAAATCTACAGAGCCATCAAACCTGTCCTGGAACCCAGTTCGAGAACTGTCATTCATTCCAATGAGGACATCATCTAGTGCCCACTGGCCTGATTGTCTCCCTGAAATAATTATTATAGTTAATACAGGAACATAGTCACAATACAAAACAAATATATAATACAGATTTCAGTGTTGTAGTTGGAAGTTTCCAACTGACAAAGACATGATCAGTCTATAATTTTAATGGTAGGGCTATTTTAACAGTGAGAGACAGAATAGCAACAAAAAAATCCAGAAAAATGCATTTAAAAAAAGTTCTAAATTGATTTGCATTTTAGTGAGTGAAATAAATATTTGAGCCCTTCGCAAAACATGACTTAGTACTTGGTGCCAAAACCCTTGTTGGCAATCACAGAGGTCAGATGTTTCTTGTAGTTTGCCACCAGGTTTGCATACATCTCAGGAGGGATTTTGTCCCACTCCTCTTTGCAGGTCCTCTCCAAGTCATTAGGGTTTTGAGGCTGACTTTGGTAACTCGAACCTTCAGCTCCCTCCACATATTTTCTATGGGATAAATGTCTGGAGACTGGCTAGGCCATTCCAGGACCTTAATGTGCTTGAGCCACTCCTTTGTTGCTTTGTCCTTGTGTTTTTTTGGTCATTGTCATGCTGGAATACCCATCCACGACTCATTTTCAATACCCTGGCTGAGGGAAGGAGGTTCTCACCCAAGATTTGATTGTACATGGCCCGGTCCATCGTCCCTTTTGATGAGGTGAAGTTGTCCTGTTCCCTTAGCAGAAAAACACCCCCAAAGCATAATATTTCCACCTCCATTGTTGATGGTGGGGATGGGGTTCGTGGGGTCATAGGCAGTATTCCTCCTCCTCCAAACACGACGAGTTGAGTTGATGCCAAAGAGCTCGATTTTGGTCTCATCTGATCACAACACTTTCACTCAGTTATTCCCTAAATCATTCAGATATTCATTAGCAAACTTCAGACGGGCCTGTACATGTGCTTTCTTGAGCAGGGGGACCTTGCGGGCGCTGCAGGATTTCAGTCCTTCGCGGTGTAGTGTGTTACCAATTGTTTCATTGGTGACTATAGACCCAGCTGCTTTAAAATCATTGACAAGATTCTCCCGTGTAGTTCTGGGCTGATTCCTCACTGTTCTCATGATCACTGTAACTCCACGAGGTGAGATCTTGCATGGGGCCCCAGACCAAGGGAGATTGACAGTTATTTTGTGTTTCTTCCATTTGCGAATAATCGCACCAACTGTTGTCACCCTCTCACCAGGCTGCTTGGTGATGGTCTTGTAGGCCATTCCAGCCTTGTGTAGGTCTACAATTTTGTCCCTGACATCCTTGGACAGCTCTTTGGTCATGGCCATGGTGGAGAGATTGGAATCTGATTGATTGTTCCTGTGGACAGGTGTCTTTTATACAGGTAACAAGCTGAGATTAGGAGCATTCCCTTTAAGAGAGTGCTCCTAATCTCAGCTTGTTACCTGTATAGAAGACACCTGGAAGCCAGAAATCTTGCGGATCAAATAATTATTTCCCTCATTAAAATGCAAATCAATTTATAACTTTGTTGAAAATTTTCGGGATATTTTGGTCGTAATTCTGTCTCTCACTGGTAAAATAAACCTACCATTAAAATTATAGACTGATCCTTTGTTTGTCAGTGGACAAACTTAAAAAAATCAGCAGGGGATCAAATACTTTTTTTCCTCACTGTATAGCTAAAGAAAAAATCACACAATGCACTATTTTGTAATTTGCATAGTCTACATTGGAATAGTTGATGTTGTGACAGGGATAAATGAGTGAGGTTTGCCTAAAAAAAGGTGGCATAAGAGAGCAACACTTCCAAGATAAAACCTCTTACAGGACCCACCATGCTGCGGCTGCCACCATCGGAACGCCGTTGTAGAAGTCTTTGCATCTCGTGGTAATTCTATGGAGATTATTTGTGGCTCCAGATAAGATAGGAAATCCAGCTCACGCAATAAATTCCAGCTAATGCCATTGTCATTTGTATATTGAACAACAATACCTTAAAAACAGCAAAATACATTATTGTTTACACATATGAGACTACTTTCGTATATAGGAAAGATTGTTCTTCATCCTGGTTTAAAAAAATAAATAAGGTATAGGACCAAATCTCATATCAACTTGTTACAAATGTCAAAAACGTCATATAAACATTGTACTGTATATATTGGCTTTGGATGGAACTAAAAACTTGTGAAAGTTTGCAATTGATATACGTTGTACAAACTACAGCTATCATTGAGTATTGTTTTCTTCTTATTTAGTAATAATGTTGAATGTAATTTACAACCAATCAAGATGATCAAGATGATCTTTTTACTTATTTATGATGATTATATCAAATATACAGATTTGTAGAATCTCTATCTGTATACCAGGGTAACACAAAT
Source organism: Rana muscosa (assembly GCA_029206835.1). Taxonomy (NCBI): domain Eukaryota; kingdom Metazoa; phylum Chordata; class Amphibia; order Anura; family Ranidae; genus Rana; species Rana muscosa. The sequence goes on from CM055118.1 coordinate 667,371,741, forward strand.
TGGTTTAATGCATAAAGAGCAAAATACTAAGCAACCAACAATGACAGCAATCTACCAGCATTCAACCTTTGCTGTTCTGACTTAATAAAAATGAATGCTGATTGGTTACACATTGGTTACTTTAGGCCATAAGGAAAAGTCACAGAAACAGCAGCTTGCCCGTGCTCTAAAGACAAAGCAGTTTAGGGGGTCTTCCTCTATCACTATACTTTCATCAGGAGGCCTGCGATGAATTCCTATTCATGATTCCTTGTTAAGAACACCCTGCTGGGTCAACTTGCAACTTTCAATGTAGGCCACCTGGCTGTATCAACCAGGAAGTGAAACTCCAAAAAGATATTAAACCATGTTGCCTTCGAACAGGTTACATTACACTGTCCCTAGCATTGTGGATTATTGTGTTTGGTGGTGAACTATGTAATCCTGGGAGCGGCTTGGTCCAATATTGTACCTATAGACTGAAAGAACCTACAGAGACGACAACCTCTATTTGAGTCGCATTATTTACACCTAATGACTTTGGATGGACTGCATTTACTCTCATTTAGAGATGCCATATACTATCTAGCTGCAGCGTTCTCCTTAGGTATATCTGTATGTTGGTTATGCACTGTGGCTTTAGGGTGTAGTGCTACCACATACAGGTTCTTTGGTTGTGATTGGGTCCCATGATCACATTGAATATAGGCTCAATTAGCATACAGGTGCATACATCAAGGACTCCATCAGTTTAAGGGGGGTTCAGTTTATATAGTCGCCTCTGTCCCCACTTCCAGGGGGAGGGGCATAGGGTTTGCTGTATTAGGAGGAGGTTTAAAGAGTGTTGGGTTTGGGAGAGTATAGGCTTTTAGGGTGATGGTGGTGACAGTTCTTAGAAGGGAAGGAGGATTGAGAGCATTGTAGGATTTCTTCTGCTTTTCTTGATGCAGTGTTATTTTTACAATAAATTATGAGGAAGTAGCCCCTGGGTGGTCTGTCGCTTTTCTTTTTTGTTTTTCTTTTTGGTATTGTAAAAAGAAAACAGTACATATTTTCTCATCACACGTGTAGGCATTTGCTTTTCTCCTGTGATCATTTAGGCCAGTGGTCTCCAAACTGGGGCCTGCGGGCCAGATGCAGTCCTTTGTTTGCCTTTATCTGGTCCTCGGGGGAATTTTGCTCCCACTGGACACCAATGGTGGGGTACTATTTCTCCTACTGACCCCAATAATGGGGCACTTTTTCTCTTACTGACACAAATGATAGGGCACTGTTTCTCCATCTGACACCAACTATGGGGCACTATTCCTCCCACTGACACCAATGAAGAGGAGCAAATCCTCCAGCTGATACCAACAATCAGGCATTATTCTTCACACAGACATCAAAGATGGGGCACTATTCCTTCCCAATGTCTGGAGGGCAGTAAACTGGCCCTTTGTTTCAAATGTTTGGAGACTCTGATTTAGGCTATAAACCAGGGATAGTGGAGGAATCTTACTGTTAACGCTCACACCAAAAAACAAATCAGGAATCTGTTCTCCTATGCCAAAACCGTTTTCTTATTTAATCTAGAAGCAACCCATTCCTACTACAAAATCACAGTGGTGCAAGCTAATTAATTATTTTCCCCCCACTACTTTACAAACTCACCTACACTACTAGAGGATCCCCAAAGCGCTTCAACAAGTCCGGGGGGGCCTTTGCTCCCACTCCCCTCTCACAGCCTAACCGCAACTGGGTTCTTGGGAGACCACAATTTTCTATTTTCTCTCTCCATACACATCTTTTATGTGAATGTATCTAACCAAATGTACTGTCACCACTGTAATTATGCTATATAGGTCACTGATCACAGCCATTACCAGTATAGTGTCATAGCTGCATACATTTCAGTATATATACCATTTATACCACCGTTTATAGACACTATAACTTTTGCACAAACCAATTGGTATACAATTATTGGGAATTTTTCCAAAGACATGTAGCAGAATACATTTCAGCCTAAATTCATGAAGAAATTAAATTTTTCCCCAAAATTTTTTATTGGATATGTTTTGTAACAGAAAGTAGAAAATACAGTTTTTTTTTCAAAATGTTCGTTCTTTTTTTCATTTATATTGCAAAAAAAAGAGAAAAACTCAGTGGTTTAACAAATAACACCATAAAAAAGCTCTATTTGTGTGAGAAAAAATATAAAAATGTAATTTGTGTACAGTGTTGCATGGCCGCACAATTGCCAGTTAAAGTAGAGTAATAATGAATAGCAAAAAATGCTCCATTTATCAAAAGTGGTAAAACCTTCTGGAGCTCAAGTGGTTAAAAAAAAAGATTATCTAAATAAAAAATATCTAGACAACTCTGTCTAACTTTCACTAGGAAACATTTTATTTTTATGAAAAAGATGACGAAACTAAAAAAGATAAAACAATACAAAAAAAACTAAAATATAGACTTTCATGAAAATAATAAATACATTAATTTAGTATATGTACACTATATTACTAAAAGTATTGGGACACCTGCCTTTACACATTAACTTTAATGGCAAAGCAAGTCACATAAAGACATGGATGAGCAAGTTTGGGGTGGAGGAACTTGATTGGCCTGCACAGAGTACTGACCTCAACCCGATAGAACACCTTTGGGATGAATTAGAGTGGAGACTGCGAGCCAGGCGTTTCTGGAAGAATGGTCAAACATTCCCATAGACACACTCCTAAACCTTGTGGACAGCCTTCCCAGACGAGTTGTTATAGCTACAAAAGGTTGGCCAACTCATTATTGAACCCTACAGACTAAGACTGAGATGTCATTAAAGTTCATGTGTGTGTTGTACTTATGATAATATGTACTGTAACATGATACTGTACAATACTGTTGAAAATTACAATAAAATTTACTATTACAAAAAAAAAAAAAAAGTTCATGTGCGTGTAAAGGCAGGTGTCCCAATACTTTTGGTAATATAGTGTCTGGATAATTAAATTTGGTGATAAAACATTTTAAAAAAATTACAATTTTATGTTTACATTTACCTTCATTTCTTGCCTTTGGCTTGCTACAGGTCGAGCCACTGTTCTTACTTCCTATCTGTATGTAAAATTGAACTAATCTGAGGAGAGGAAGAAGATTCAGTTAACAACAGAGATATTAGTAACAACGCAGCACAGCAAAGCAATGCCTTAAAATAAACTTATACTGAATACTAAAAATGTAAAAGTAGTATTAAACCCTCTGCATTTTTTAGCTTATCACATAGAGCCCAATAAAATAAACATTCCTCAGTAATCTATTTGTTGAAATTCTTAACCCAGCACTTGCAGTTTACAGCTTTCAATGCTGTTGGCTCCTGCTCTCTCAGTGCTGCCTCCCTGAATTTCCAGTCTTCACAGGAAAGAGGCAACTGTGAGCAGCCAGTCTCAAGCTTGGAGGAGGGAGGAGGAAGGAGCAGTTATGATATAATGATAACCTTACCATCCCAGCCTTCATGGCTGTGTGTTTCTGTTAAAGCAAACAGTGTAGGGAGACACAACTTGCATGCAAGAGTGACTCCATAGGACTTTGCATGAGAAAGGAGCGACTCTGAAACAGGAAACCTGGGGCAGTGGTCATGACACCAGCTTTTTTTTTTTTTCACAAGAAAATGACACCAAGTGAATAAATAATCTACTTAAAGTGCTTTAAAAAAAAAAAGGTTTATTATCAATTTATCTAAAAGTGCTATTAACTTCTTTGCTAAAAAGTACATTAAAAGAAAAGTTTGGGGGGGGGGGGAGTGTCCTAGATATGGAGCTGTGAGGACCTGTCTGTTCCCTGCTCCGCATCCACCGCAGTATACACGGCAGCACACCAACGATCCTGAGCACGAAAACGGCTCAGGACATGTCCCAATGTCGGCAGAACACAAACCAGGACCTGGGGGCTGATAAATCCCGACAATTACAGCTTGACACCTACTTTCCCGGGACCCGAGGTAAGGTGCCCGAAAAATCCAAGATGGCGCCGGCCGGGAAGAACTCCAAGGCACATATGGTGCCGCGGACACAGCCTGCCCAGCTTAAAGAGGACACCACACACTTGGAAACAGGGTAGAGACACTAGAACAAAGGCTGGATGAGACCCTTCCCCCATATCAGAACTACAAATGCGATGTGCAGCACAGGATCACAAGCTAGAAGCACTCTTGTCACACTTAGATGACTTTGAGAATCGCAGCAGACGTGCAAACATCCGCATTCGCACATGCCTGAAGCTACTGCCCCCAAAGACATAATCCCCTCTCTAGTTGGGATATTCAGGGAAATTCTGGAACTCCCTGACACCGTGACGGTTGAAATCGATCGTGCCCATCGAGCTCTGAGGCCCCCATCTCAGGACGCAGACAATCCCAGAGACATCATATGCAAACTGCACAAATATACCCTTAAAGAGGAAGTAAACCCTGATGGGTTTACTTCCTCTTTGTTTCCCTGCAAAAGTAAAGCATAATGGGCTATTATGCATCACATAGTAGCCCATTATGTGTCACTCACCTGAAGTAGAAGCCCGCGATGTCCCCGATTTCCTCGCTAGTAGCGAGCGTCCATCTTCACCCCTCTTCTTCCGGGGTCCGCGAACTCCGGCTCTGTGACTGGCCGGAGTCGCGTGACGTCACTCCCGCATATGCGCAAAGACGCAGTAGGAGACTCAGTCGCCATCGCCAGGAACTGGATTCATCGCCTGGCCCCTCAGCCTTGAGAGACCGATGGCTCACTGTGGATTTCAACTTCACCTGACCAATACGGACTAACTCCACTCTTGTCATCCACCCCCCCTGCGAGTTAGCAGCTAGACACTTGCTCTGGGCCCCCACAGTGGAACTTGTTTTCTGACAGGAAATGTGATTGCCCTGATGGACTGGCATGCGCCCGCTTCAGAAACACTCTGGCCAGGCTTACGACTCTGTCCCTAGGGCCCAATCCTCCTTATCCTGGATCCCGTAGGTGGCACCCACCCCCCCTGACCTCCCCTCGGTACTTGTACCCGGACACCCAGTGTCTCAGAACAACTTTCAATAGGTGGAGGCGGGGCAGACCCCCCCTCGTACCTACCTCCATGCTGGCCCACGACCCCCATGTAGGCCACCCACATACGGGTATTGGTCCCAATTGGGACAACAGGCCCGGACCAGGCGGGTCCCCTGTACCAGGGACACCCCCAGGCCCCGACCTGCAATTATTTCCAACAGTTGGTTGGTTTTTTGCAATAGTTTATTTTGTGGTTATTAATGCTAATGTTTCTCTCTTTCCTTCCCATCCTTTCCTCTCTTTCCTGTCCTTTTTTTCTCTCGCCTTTTTGGCAGATAGGACCTACTCGGATCACCGCAGCCTGCACCGGACCGCACCACTGAAAGCACAGTCAGCCCACCACACGGTGATAACATGGCGGACATCAAGGTAATTTCATATAATGTCGTTTTCTTGCAGGAGACGCACTTCACTCACCAATCCGTGCCTAAACTACACACACACCTATACAACCAGTGGTACATCAGCACATCCCCAGTTAGCAAATCCAGAAGTACAGCTATAGCTGTTCACAAAAACTGCCCCTTACAACATGCAAGTGATCTCATAGATCCGCAGGGCCGATATGTTTTTTTAAAGTGATTGCGAGCAGGAGTAAAATACACCTTCGCTAACATTTACGCCCACAACTCAAACCAATTGACCTTCCTTGAACTGTACTGGACCGCCTGGCGGAATTCAAGGAGGGCTTCCTAATTTTAGGCAGCGACTTTAATGTTAGCCCAGACCCCTCACAAGACACATCGCACCGGCGACCCACGCACTCACATGTTTTCCTAAAATGCTTCCGTAAGACCCTCCAAGATGCTGGCTTGGCAGACAGCTGGAGAATCCTCCACCACACAGATAGGGACAATAGATACTATTCGAAGGTGAACAACGTATACACCGGAATAGATCTACTATATGTTGACCGACCCACTCTGGGAATGCTACAGGGCTCGTCTATTGGACATATAACAATATCGGACCATGCTCCGATCACCGTTACCATCGTCTCATCCTCAGGCACCCATAGGGCCTGGACCTGGCGACTTAACGAGAATCTGTTAGACGACCCGGTAGTAGAGTCAAAGATCTCAGAAATTTTGCAGCAATACTTTCGAGAAAATACTGCTGCAGATCTGAGAGAGGGAACAATTTGGGAATGCCACAAGGCAGTAGTACGAGGCGAGCTTATTGCCCTGGGCACAGAACGTCAGGCAGACTTCGATAGAGTGCTCAAAGTACTTCAACAGGCTGAGCTTAAACATAAAAATGATGGAGACCCCGAAGCCCTGAGGAAGTTGACTGACCTTAGAGAATTGTTTTTGCGCTTGCTGGAAAGACAGGCGCGGAGACAGTTGAGGTACCTGTCGCACAGGTATTACGAACACGGCAATAAATGTGGTCGTATGCTGGCGAGAGCTCTATGAAAAAGAGGGCCCAGACACAGATACTGTACACAAGCTTTGCTCCCCCTCGGGGGACTTGATGTTTAAATCCCCCAAAATAGCTGCAGGGTTTTGTGACAACTATGCTACCCTTTATGACCTTGACGCTGATTTACCCCCAGAATCCTGTGTAGAATCCGTAAATATCTAACCACGAACGGATTACCGCCCCCTGACTGAGGACCAACAAACTGACTTAGACTCCCCCATAACAGTTGAAGAGATTGTAACCACCATTAATTCACTGCCTAATGGGAAAAGCCTAGGCCCAGACGGATACACTAAGCCCTACTATAAAAAAAAATCCCAGATACTCGCCAGCCAGATGTGCAAATACTTCAACTCCCTGACAAACGGTAACTGTATTCCCCCAGATGCACTATTAGCACACATATTGGTTATACCGAAAGAAGGGAAAGACCTAACCACTCCACAAAGCTACTGCCCCATTTCCCTACTGAACACTGACGTGAAGATATTGGCAAAAATCCTGGCGAACCGACTAAAATACCTCATACCCCAAGTAATCCACCTTGACCAAACAAGTTTCATCACAGGAAGGGAGGCCAGAGATAACTCCATACAAGCGATCCAGCTCATTCACTGGGCCAAGAAGCAGGAAGACCCCCTTTCCTACCTAATACTCTCTACAGACGCAGAGAAAGCGTTTGACCGCATTGACTGGTCATACCTATGTGCAGTACTCGACACATTAGGTTTAGGCTCCAACATGTTAACCTGGATACAAAACCTATACACAGATCCTAGTGCACAGGTCAAAGTAAATGGCATCTTTCATCTAAGTTCCCGATCAGGAATGGCACGAGACAGGGGTGCCTACTTTCACCCCTCCTCTTCACATTGGCTCTAGAGCCCCTGTTGCGTAGGGTGAGGGCGAACACGGACATCACGGGCCTGACAGTGGGTACCATAGAACATAAGCTTTCTGTCTATGTGGATGATGTCCTATTCCACCTAACGCACCCCCTGATCTCACTGCCAGTCCTGCTGAAGGAGCTCCAACATTTCGGGACACTTTCGAACTTTAAAATCCACTACTCAAAGTCCGAAATCTTGCCCATACACTTATCCCCGAACATGACAGACAGACTGAAATCAGCATTCCCCTTTACGTGGGCTACAACCTCCCTCCGTTATCTAGGCATACAACTAACAGACAGTTTTGACACACTATACGCGACAAACTACCCTAAGTTGATATCTGCTGTCAAACAAGACTTACAACACTTGACGAAAACCACCTTCACCTGGCTAGGGAGAGTAAACATTATAAAAATGAACGTCTTACCTAGGATCTTGTTCTACATGCAGATGCTCCCTATATCCCTACCCAGAACCTTCTTTGCCCACATGTCCCACATGTTCACTAAGTTCATATGGAACACCCAGAAATCACGTATAGCACTGAGGGTCTTGAAACGCCCGAAGCGCTCCGGTGGTTTGGGCGTCCCAGACTTACAGAGATACTATCAGGCCATAGCCCTCCAGAGACTCCTCAATTGGCGCTTTCACGACCAATCCAAACTGTGGGTTACAATGGAAAAATACATGGCCGGGAGGAATCTGGCATATGCCCCGTGGCTCTCGGGGGAACACAGGGGGCTGTCGGGAGACACGTCTCCCCTGACGCATCTGTCGTTTAGGATGTGGGACAAAATTAACCGAGCATTTGGTCTGGCCCCCCCTGTGTCCCCGCTGGCGCCACTGGGAGGGTACCCTTGGTTCCCCCCTGGGGAAAGCGCAGAATTCTTTGGAACATGGGTTGATGATAGGAATGCTAGCTGCGGGAAATTGTTAAGAAATGGCAAACTGTTACCCTACGACTCCTTAACGGGCAGACCCGGGAAACCACAAATTAACTTTTGGAGATATAGGCAGCTACACCACTTTTTTGAGACAAATGGTAGCTCAATAAGGGATATCACGTTGCTTACACCTTTTGAGGGGCTGTTCATAGCGGACTAACCAATCTCACGAATGGTCTCGGAGTTATACCAACCGATGGGGTCCTCGGCCTCGGCGTCCAAATCTGTCTGTATACGGGCATGGGAGAGAGATCTGGGGCAAGAGCTCACAGGTCCTCAACTGACACATTTATATGAGATGACTCACTCCATCTCAGCCGACTCTAAAATGCAAGAGGCAAACTACAAGTTGATGTCGCGTTGGTACAGGGTCCCCGTGGATTTGGCACGGATGTACCCTACCAGCTCTGATTTGAGCTGGCGGGGATGCGGAGGCTGAGGAACCCTTCTACATTTGTGGTGGGAATGCCCTATAATTGCACCTTTTTGGAAAGATGTTAGAGACCAGGTTAAGGCAGTTTTGGGGATAGACATCCCCTCTCTCCAGTCCACTTTCTCTTGCACATCCCTCTCAGTCGTTACAAAAACAGCGCACTACCCCACCTGCTTGATGTCGCTAGGTGGCTACTTCCGATTTACTGGAAGAAAACGCAGATATTGAGCAGAGAGGAGTGGATACACAGGATAAATGAGTTCAAGGGAGCAGAAGAATGGATTGCAACCTGTAAAGGTACTAGGGATGCACACACTGCCCGATGGGCTGTCTGGACAGATCATTTCTCAGACCCCAATCATATCCCCTCTAGTCTAGATGAATCTCTGCTAGAGCTAGCAGACCCAACCCTGGGACACAACAGGAATATCAACCCCCCATGAAATAGAGCGTAGACCGCATTGCATAACCGTTTTTCTTTTTACACCATAGCCTGGCGACTGGTGGTCCGGTGTAGGCACAGTGAGTCCCCCATACATCTGTGGTGAGATTCTGGTCTTTCTCTCCCCCCCCCATTCCCTTTTCAATTTTCCCTTCTTTTTTTATGGTTTAGCATTTCAAAAGCTTTTTGCTGTTGATAGGGTTGGTGGTAGATACCTCCAAAATGCTGAGAAGGTTGCGCGCGGCAGGGCCTACAGCCAACGCATAAGCACCCTGAGTGACGGCATCAGCGCTGTGACTCTCAACAATGTGGGATGCAGGAGCCAGGGGGGGCCTGGGTCTGGGGGACACGTCGGGGGAGGTTGTTGGAGGCCTTAAATGGCACCCCTCCTCCGGCGTGGAACCTGGGTAGGGTCGCCCCTGGAGATGCCTCAGGTAGTTCCCTCCCGTGACGATAGCTGAGCCCGGGCTGCGCTGAGATTAGATAACAGACGAGGGTATGCAAGACATCCGCCTTAGGGTCCTTTCACACGGGGCGGATCCGTGCAGATCCGCCCCGTGAAGCTCCGCTTGCTCAGCGGGGATCGCTCCGTTGATCCCCGCTGAGCCGACGGATGACTGGGCGGTCCCCGCACACTGTGCAGGGACCGCCCTGTCAGAGCGCCGCTCTCCCCTATGGGGAATCGGATGACGACGGACCGTAGAGTCCGTTGTCATCCGATCCGCTCCGCCGACGGAAGGAAAAATAGGGTTTTCCTCCGTCACACTTTGGCGGAGCGGAGGTCAGCGGACATGTCTCCGCTGACATCCGTGCCTCCATAGGGGTACATGGAGGATCCGTTTCAGGTCCGCCTAAAAAACTGACAGGCGGACCTGAACGGACCTCCGTGTGAAAGGGGCCTTACTCTCAAGAATAACCTTCTTATACTTTACTCATTTTGGCTGCCATAAGTTATTGTTCGTGTTTTCTTTTGTTTGTTGTAATAGATAAATGATTGTCACTGTTGCGAACAAGTATTACCTGATTGTAGCTGTGACTGTACTCAATAAAAAAAGTTTTACAAAAAAAAGAAAAGTTTGGGTTGCTTTTTCTTTTTTTTTTCTAGTCATACTTACCTCGGTGGATACAGCATCAGACCGATGCTGCATCTGTCCCCCGGCGTCTCTGCACTGAGAATCGAGCCACCGAACACCACTGATGGCTCGGTACTCACTCCTCCCCGAGCAGAGCGATGCTGACTATCAGTCAGCAACGCTTCTGCTCTACTTCTCCGCGCTCATTGAATCGCTGAGTTGTGGAGGGGCGGGGAGAGGCCGTCTCAGCTTCTCTGCGGGGAGCTGAGACACTGAGACTGCCATCAATCAAGGCAGCTGGCGGTTCCAGACTTGGGAGTCGGGATGACGCACTGCCTCGACCAATGGCAGTAACGTCAGCAGAGAGCGGAATTCAGACCGCTCTCCGCTGAAAACAAGTCACAGGAGTGCAAAACTAATTGCACTCCAGTGACCCAGAGGAGAAGCCCAGCCTGAAAAGCTCAGGCTGGACTTCTCCTTTAAGGGAGTCTTGTGTCATGTTAGTAATTAGTGTCTGGCAAGCGGTTCGGACAAAACTTTGCTTACTGGCAAATACTTTTTCACACAGCTGAGTACAACCCTCATTTTTTTATAAATATATTATATCTTTTCATGTGACAACACTGAAGAAATTACACTTTGCAAGACTGTAAAGTAGTGAGTGTACAGCTTGTATAACAATGTAAATTTGTTTTCCCCTCAAAATAACTCAACACACAGCAATTAATGTCTAAACTGCTGGAAACAAAAGTGAGTACAACCCTAAGTGAAAATGTCCAAATTGGACCCAAAGTGTCAATATTTTGTGTGGCCACCATTATTTTCCAGCACTGTCTTAACCCTCTTGGGCATGGAGTTCACCAGAGATTTACAGGTTGCCACTGGAGTCCTCTTCCACTCCTCTATGACAACATCACAGAGCTGGTGGATGTTAGAGACCTTGCGCTCCTCCACCTTCCGTTTGAGGATGCCCCACAGATGCTCAATAGGGTTTAGATCTAGAGTCATGCTTGGCCAGTCCATCGCCGTTACCCTTAGCATCTTTAGCAAGGCAGTGGTCGTCTTGGAGGTGTGTTTGGGGTCTTTATCATGTTGGAATACTGCCCTGCGGCCCAGTCACCGAAAGGAGAGGATCATGCTCTGCTTCAATATGTTGCAGTACATGTTGGCATTCATAGTTCCCTCAATGAACTGCAGCTCCCCAGTGCCGGCAGCACTCATGAAGCCCCAGACCATGACACTCCCACCACCATGCTTGGCTGTGGGCAAAACACACTTGTCTTTGTAATCCTCACCTGGGGCCCGCCATACACGCTTGACACCATCTGAACCAAATACGTATTTCTTTGTCTCATAAGACCACAGGACATGGTTCCAGTAATCTATGTTCTTTATTTGCTTGTCTTCAGCAAACTGTTTGCGGGCTCTCTTGTGCATCATCTTTAGAAGAGGCTTCCTTCTGGGACGACAGCCATGCAGACCAATTTGATGCAGGGTGCAGCACATGGTCTGAGGAACTGACAGGCTGACCCCCCCCACCCCTTCAACCTCTGCAGAAATGCTGGCAGCACTCATATGTCTATTTCCCATAGACAACCTCTGGATATGACGCTGAGCACGTGCACTCAACTTCTTTGGTCGACCATGGCAAGGACTGTTCTGAGTGGATGTAGAAAAAAATTATGCGCTAAATCCAACTGTAGAAAACACAAATCCGTGATAAGTAGTTGAATCCAAAAAAAGCTCCACCTCGTGCGTGCACCATCACCACAGGCAACATAGACTCTTACCAAAGAGCCTGGACCCTTTATTTTGAATGGTCAAACAGGTTTGATGTAACAATCTTTGCAAGAGTCATCAGCTGGAGATGTGTCCTCAGATCAAACAGGTCATAAGCAGGATATTCAAACCAAGCTCCATCCACCCCACGATCAGATTGATCATAAAATTAAAGAGATGCCAGATAGTGTAAAATCCCAAAAGGTTTGTTTAATATAAAGTATTGCACATAGTTACATAGTTAGTCAGGTTGAAAAAAGACACAAGTCCATCTAGTTCAACCATAAAAAATATCGTACATTCTATATACACAATTCTATACGCTCAGTTGGTCCAGAGGAAGGTGAAAAACCCCAGCAGCATAGGTGTGCGCAGCCTGTTGCATTAGGGCGTGCACCCCAAAGCTCAAACACACATGCGTGTGTGTAAGTATAAATATATATATATATATATATATATATTGTGACAGCAGGAAGGTAAAGTCACCTGGTTGCATCCAGGGGGGTAGATATATTTCTCCCAGATTCAGGCTTTATGCCGATTCATACCTCTAGGGAGAGGGCTGGGCGTCGTGCAGGCAGGGAGTTGATGAGATCAGCTGAAGCTTGTCAGCTCGTTTAAGGCCTCTACAAAAACTCCCAGCTTCATTAGGTGTTAGCTCATGCCTGGACCCAGACCTGTGTGGACTGTCTAGGGAGAGTGAACCCCTGTGCGGTGAGACAAAGCCTGTGTGGCTATTTGTTTGGACATTAACTAAACCAGGGACTTAGGGACTAGGACAGCACCAGGCTGATCCCAGTTGTTAGTTAGGAAACCTGCATGTTTAGTCAGAGGTCAAGCTGACCAGGATTTATTTTGTTTATGTTTCTTTTTGGCTTTGTTGTGTTTTTGTCACTGTACATAGAGAAATAAACCGCACCTTTTGATTTTGAAAACCACAACCTCCGTCTGCTGGCCCTGTTTTTGTGTGGGGAGCCCAACCAGGGGGTCACACACACCCGCTACCGAGTTAACCCCCTCACAGTTGGTGGAGAATGCGGGCAGTTTTTTTTAAGCCAGCATGGAGGAGATACTGAAACAGCTGGCTCTAGCAAATGCCAATCAACAGCAGACAAATGCAGGTTTGCAAAGGAGCCTTGCAGCCCAGCAGCAAGCTCATCAACAGAGTCTGGAACCTCAGCAACAAGCCCAGCAGCAATCTGAGGCCCGCTTCATAGACCTGTTACAGAAGCAAGAGCAGAGACTACAACAAATGGAAGCAGTAATGCAGCAACGTCCGCAGACCAGTGAGGAAAGCCGTCCCACTAATACCGCGTCCTTTGGGGTGAGTCGTTTATTGACAAAAATGACTGGAGAGGATGATCCAGAGGTATTTTTGACCACATTTGAAAGGACTGCTGAAAGAGAAAAGTGGCCTGAGGAGCAGTGGGCTGGACTGGTGGCTCCTCTGTTAACTGGTGAATCGCAGAAGGCTTACTATGACCTAGAGCCTGACCAAGCAAAAGACTATGTGATGCTAAAAGCTGAAATATTGGCAAGGCTGGGTGTCACCCTGGCTGTCCGGGCTCAGCGTGTGCATAACTGGACTTTCCAGCTTGGAAAACCCCCCAGGTCTCAAATGTATGATCTCATTCACCTGAGCAGGAAGTGGCTACAGCCAGAGACTTTGTCCGCACCAGAGATTGTGGAACGTGTTGTAATGGATCGGTTTTTGAGAGCTCTTCCTACTGCCATCCAAAAGTGGGTAAGCCATGGAGACCCAGAGACGGCCGGTGGTCTTGTGGATCGTGTAGAGAAATACTTGGCTACAGAGAACCTGACGGCCTCTTCCAGAGACTCTCGGACTTTCCACCCTAAGACCAGACCATCCCCAGGGGCGGATAAGAGGATTCCAAGGGGTGAGGGTGGAGAGAGTGAGAGGGTGGGAGCTCTACCCAAAGTTTGGCGAGAACAGCCTGGGAAGTCAGGGGCTCAAGAGGCAGCCAAAAGGATTGTTTGCTACCGCTGCCGGCAAGCGGGACATATTGCAGCAAATTGCCCGGTTGTGGAGGAACCCATGCAATGTGACTTTCTGACGGACCGACGTCAGTCGCTGTGTGCAACAGTCGCATGCACTGCCATTCGGGGAACTGAGAAACATTTATGCAAAATGTGTATTAATGGTAGAAATGTTGTGGTATTGCTGGATTCAGGTAGCCTTGTGACCCTGATAAAGGCTGAATTAGTTAAAACAGAGGTCTCTGGGAATAGCAAGGTAGCTGTTATTTGTGTGCATGGGGACACCCGAGAGTATCCAGTGACTACAGTGTGTTTCGAGACCCCCAAAGGTACCCTCTCTCATCCAGTGGGGTTAGTATCTCAATTACCGCATGATGCCATTGTGGGAAGGGATTTTCCGAAGTTCTGGGAACTGTGGGATGATCCTGAGCCCCCCACTGGTGCCCCTATGTACCAGGAATGGGATAGCCAGAACTCCTCTGAGAGTGGTGAGGACTCTCCAGAATTTCCCTTGTCAGTATTGGCAGGGGAGACTCAAGAAACTGGAGAGGAGTCCACCTCCTCAGACGAAAACCTACCGTCTGTGGAGTTTTCTGATCTGGAGGTTCACAGGGAAAATTTTGCCACAGAACAGTTAAAAGACCCCGCCCTAATAAAGGCACGGGAAAACGTAGTGGAAATAGATGGCGAGTTAGTGAACCCAGATAATACCTGCACTTACCCATACTTCAGCGTAGAGAAGGACCTACTGTATCGGGTGGCAAAAAGGGCAGAAGAAACCGTTGAGCAGCTTGTGGTGCCCAAACCTTACAGGAAGTTGGTGTTGGAGTTGGCCCATGGGCACATTCTTGGAGGTCATCTGGGGACAGAGAAAACCCGAGAGAGGGTATTACAGAGATTCTATTGGCCTGGGGTGATGAAGGACATAGAAAATTATTGTTCCTCCTGCCCTGTGTGTCAGAGGTCGGCCCCGATGCCACATTTCCGTAGCCCGCTGGTCCCTCTACCCATCATTGAGGTCCCGTTTGAGAGAATCGCAATGGATTTGGTAGGTCCTATAATCAAGTCCGCTAGGGGGCACCAGTACATATTGGTTATAATGGACTATGCCACCCGTTATCCAGAAGCGATCCCTCTCAGAAATACCTCGGCCAAAACCATAGCCAAAGAGCTATCTCTTGTTTTTAGCCGGGTGGGTATTTGTAAAGAACTGCTTACGGACCAAGGTACACCCTTTATGTCCCGGGTTATGAAAGAGCTGTGTAAATTGTTCAAAGTGACGCAATTGCGTACATCTGTGTATCACCCCCAAACCGATGGGCTGGTTGAAAGATTCAACAAAACCCTAAAACAAATGTTGAAGAAAGTGGTGGATAGAGATGGAAAGGATTGGGACTGTCTACTTCCTTATTTGATGTTTGCTATTAGGGAGGTGCCCCAATCCTCTACGGGATTCTCCCCCTTTGAGTTACTGTATGGGAGACACCCAAGAGGGCTGTTGGATATTGCCAAGGAAACTTGGGAAAGTGAGAGTTCTCCCCACAGGAGTGTGATTGAGCATGTCGCCCTGATGCAAGATCGAATTGCACAGGTAATGCCCATCGTGAAGGAACATTTGGCCCAAGCGCAGTTGGCACAGCAGAGAGTGTACAACCGTGGAGCCAAGACCCGTACCTTTTCCCCGGGGGATAGGATATTGGTACTTGTCCCTACGGTTGAAAGTAAATTCCTTGCCAAATGGCAAGGCCCCTACGAGATAATGGAAAAAGTGAGCGAAGTGAATTACAAGGTCAGACAACCAGGAAGGCGAAAGCCCGAACAGATATATCACGTTAATCTGTTGAAAGCCTGGAGGGATAGAGAGTCCCTAGTCGCAGAAACTTGGTCACCAGCTCAAACTGGTTGCGTGATTCCGGAGGTTGGAATAGCAGCCACCTTGTCACAACCCCAACAACAGGAGGTTAAGGAGTTTGTGCTTTGCAACAAGGAGGTGTTCTCTGAGCTGCCGGGACAAACATCTGGGGTAGAGCATGATATTATTACCCCGCCCGGTGAAAGGGTGAAGTTAAAACCCTATCGGATCCCAGAGGCCCGACGGGAGGCAATACGGGAGGAAGTACAGAAAATGCTGAACTTAGGGGTGATAGAGGAGTCCCAAAGTGATTGGTCTAGTCCCATTGTGTTGGTGCCTAAACCGGATGGGAGCTGGCGATTTTGTAACGATTTTCGTCAGTTGAACAAAGTTACAAAATTTGACACCTACCCCATGCCACGTATAGATGAGTTGATCGACCGGCTGGGAACAGCCCGATACATGACGACTCTTGACCTCACAAAAGGGTATTGGCAAATTCCCCTGGCCAAGTCGGCCAAAGAGAAAACCGCATTTGTAACCCCAGACGGGGCGTTCCAATATAAGAGAATGCCGTTCGGGTTACAGAATGCGCCGGCCACATTCCAGCGGAAAATGGACCAGATACTGAGGCCCCATCGGAAGTATGCTGCGGCTTACCTGGATGACGTAATTGTCCATAGCACAGATTGGGCCTCACATCTGCCAAAAGTGCAAGCAGTCCTAGACTCTATCCGGGAAGCGGGGTTTACGGCTAACCCCAAGAAGTGTACCATTGGGCAGGAGGAGGCCAAATATCTTGGGTACACCATTGGCAGGGGAGTGATAAAACCCCAACTCAACAAAGTCGAGGCCATCCAGAGTTGGCCACGTCCCAACAGCAAGAAGCAGGTACGGGCCTTTCTGGGAATCGCGGGTTATTATCGGCGCTTCATTCCCCACTTTGCTTCTAAGGCTGTGCCCCTAACCAACCTGACGAAAGGGAAAGGGTCGGTCATGATTAAATGGACCCCCGAGGCTGAGGCAGCATTCCAATTTTTGAAACAAGCCTTATGTAGCCAGCCAGTGTTGTACTCACCCGACTTCTCTAAAGACTTTGTCGTACAAAGTGATGCGTCAGATGTGGGGTTAGGAGCAGTATTGTCCCAGGTCTGGAACGGGGAAGAGCACCCAGTCATTTACCTCAGCAGGAAGTTGAAGTCCCATGAGGTAAATTACGCCACGGTTGAAAAGGAGTGTTTAGCGGTGAAGTGGGCTCTAGATTCCCTTCGGTACTATCTGCTAGGTAGGCACTTTGACATGGTTACGGATCACGCTCCGTTAAAGTGGATGGCTCAAAACAAGGAGACAAATAGAAGAGTGAATAGGTGGTTCCTGGCCCTACAGGAATTCAACTTCACAGTAAAGCATCGCCCTGGCGTTCAAATGGGGAATGTGGATGCTTTGTCTCGAGTACATGAATGCCTGATTGCTGGTGTTCCAACCCCAAGGTTAAAACAAGAGGGGGGGGGTATGTGACAGCAGGAAGGTAAAGTCACCTGGTTGCATCCAGGGGGGTAGATATATTTCTCCCAGATTCAGGCTTTATGCCGATTCATACCTCTAGGGAGAGGGCTGGGCGTCGTGCAGGCAGGGAGTTGATGAGATCAGCTGAAGCTTGTCAGCTCGTTTAAGGCCTCTACAAAAACTCCCAGCTTCATTAGGTGTTAGCTCATGCCTGGACCCAGACCTGTATGGACTGTCTAGGGAGAGTGAACCCCTGTGCGGTGAGACAAAGCCTGTGTGGCTATTTGTTTGGACATTGACTAAACCAGGGACTTAGGGACTAGGACAGCACCAGGCTGATCCCAGTTGTTAGTTAGGAAACCTGCATGTTTAGTCAGAGGTCAAGCTGACCAGGATTTATTTTGTTTATGTTTCTTTTTGGCTTTGTTGTGTTTTTGTCACTGTACATAGAGAAATAAACCGCACCTTTTGATTTTGAAAACCACAACCTCCGTCTGCTGGCCCTGTTTTTGTGTGGGGAGCCCAACCAGGGGGTCACACACACCCGCTACCGAGTTAACCCCCTCACAATATATATATATATATATATATATATATATATATATATATATGTAGCGGGTACTTACTTTCCCGGGTGCATTTTTTGAATTTAGCTGTGACCTCAGTGCTATGTTCCTTGCGGTTCACTAGGTGACGCTGTCACCGTGGCCGGGGGGGGATGAATATCACTGTGTGCCGAGGTCCTTTTTGTCCTCGCTCGGCGGCGGTATGGTGGGGCGGGGAACCCGCCGGGCTTGCTGGGAGAGGAGATAAAGGGGCCGGCCATCTTGGTCACGGGGTCTTCGTCCCAAGCACCTTCAGCTTGCGGACGTGGGTTCGTGCCCGTCCTCTAGGAGGCCTCGGCCTAGAGGACCACCGGAGATCGTGTTCCACCCCAGGCACCTTCAGCCCTGGGATGAGGTACTTGCAAGAAGGTCCGGGGCTCAGTGCCCAACACTGAGTTCCGCGAGGGAAGGGTCCTAAGGCACTTCGGGATGGAAGCCTAAATCTGAGTAAGACGCAATGGACCGGGGAGAGCTCCTCACTCGAAGACCCGGTGCAGCAGACTGCCGGTGACGGGCGAGTCTCTTGTCGGAGACCGTCCAGAAGGATCCCCTTTACCTCGTGCGGAGACCATATCCCACTCTCCAGGAGGAGAGTGGAGGACCGAATTTGTGTCTGGGCCTATTCACACTCACACCTCACACCGAATTTGACAAGAGACAGTGCGAGCCGCACGGAGAGAGGAGAGGAGCAGATGCTACACGCGGGGGCTCGTCCGGGATTGTGTTGTGCATCACAGTATGGAACAAGTCTGCTGGATGAGTTAACTGAATAGGCCAAAGTGCAGCCCTGCTCGAAGTCGTGGAATTGACCCTAGACAAGGGAAAGGCCCGCGCAGGAAGAGCGGTGAACGGGGGGAGGCCCAGCCGTGTGAGGTACTACACGTGGGGGCTTCTAATTGCACTGCGCCAACAGACACAATCCCCGCCGCTTAGTTCGTGGGCGTGGCTCAACCAAAGAAAGTGAAGAAAGCCCGCGAACTGGAGCAAAGGGGAGGAGTCCAATACGTGAGAGGGCTACACGTGGGACATTGGCGCGAAAACTCTGCAGTGTGCGTTGGACCAGCAACAAGTCACCATGTTTGGACATACCTCATGGATTCCAGTTCACCCTGCTACTACCACGATGACTGCTGCTGCTCCGATAACGGATACCGGGATCCGGCTGAAGCCAAGGGGTCGATTCGCCCTGTACTCGTGCATGGAGGTAGAGGCCCTGGGTGTAATTTGTCCCAGATGCTCGGGACTGGTGTGCCACCTGAAGCCCTTCGGACAATGTGAGGCCTGTGGGGAGTTCCTGTTCGAGGTGGATCCGGCAGTAGACAGGCCGAGAACCATCTACCCAGGCCGGGCTTTAGGTAACACTACTCGCAAAGGAGGAATTACTGCTGTAAAAGCCATCCCAGCGCACACTGCAGCGACCGCGGAGGAGGTCGTTAAAAATCAACGGGAGAAATCCGAGGATGCTGACTCGGTCACCACTGTCTCACAGCGTCCGCCACCGAAGAGAACCAGCGGTGGTGGCGGACCCTCTCGCCAGCTTACGCCAGGCATAGACGGGTCCGTTGACGAGTGTTCCGGACGTCCCGCTTCAAGTAAAGGCCGAGGTAAGCCGGGCAAAGAGACTTGGTGTATGGGCGGAGATGCCGGGAAGGCATGGCCCAGTATGTCCGCGGGAGTGTGATACTTCGGATCTGGAGTCGCTCTCTGATGTGGGAGATGACACAGCCATTGACAAACTGTTTGTAGAAAAGGGCTGGGACAAAGTGCCGCTAGCTTCGTTCCGAAGGCCTCGAGATTCACCCATGTCCACGGGGGAGAGTACGCCCCGGGTGGAGGCTCCAGCGCCTGAACAAGGGTCCTGTCCCCAGCCCACATCTGCATCTCCGGTGCCACCTGCATCAGGTACTGGGGAACAGAAGTTGATACTACGGGCACCTATGCCCCAACCAGAAGTGGTCAAGGCCCCTCGCCACCCGGACTCTATAGTTTTGCCCGGCGAAGGGGACAGAGCCACAATGCCTCCGCTGTCAAGGCTTCAGAGACTCTTCTGCCAGAAAGTCGCTGCTGACTATGGGTGGGAATATCCGTACCTCTCCAAGGAGTTGCTCTACGAGGTGGAGGTGTGCCGAGAGCGCTGGTATAATGACTTTGTGTGGACCCACCTTAAGGTCCCACACGCCCGCAGGTATTTGACATGCTCTCCCAAGACATCTCAGCGGTTCAAAGACTGTAAGGCGGAGTGGATGTTGGGAAGACACATCCATGCAGATAAAGTGTTGATCCGACGCAAAGAAGGGGAAGATGTGGAGTACCATTTGGAGACCATGGACCGGCATTTGAAGCCTCTTGTCCTGCCGCATCCCCGCTTCTACCTCTGAGGAGAAAGAGACTCCATTTGTTTGCTTTGTTTCAAAAGGACCTTGCACCCCCTGAACTTTGCTGTTTGACTTTCTTGTTGGTGCTATCATCAGTGTTTGCCCCGCAAGAGGGGTGCTTGTGTCATTCCAAGGAAGAACTGTTCCAGTTGATGTTCTTTCCTCTCCGGTGAGAAGTTGCAGACTTTGGGGTAGATAGGGCCCGGAATCAAGCAGCAAGAAAAGAAAAGATGGTTCAACGGGTGCAGTTACCGCGAGGCTGTCACCAGGTGGCAGTCTTGTGCAACGTTACACATTGTACACACTCACACTGGAGGAAAAGATATTTCTCTTCGGAGGAGTTTCTTTTTCTCTCACACACACACATGTGTCAGGGTTTTATTGTTTCTTTCTCTTCCCTCTGCAGGAGAGCGTCCAGTCAAGATTATGGAACCTGGGGTGGTTCTTAGTTAGGATGGGAGGGAAAAGTATAATGTTGGAATGTGATTTTATGTTTTAAATGTTGTCTTTTACTCCACTTTTGTTGCAGGGGCTCAGACACAAACTTCGCTGTTAGGATAGCTTCCTGAAAAATGTTTGTTTTTTAAATTGTTAGTTGGTTTCTGGATTGGATTGTGTCAGCCGTTGAGGGCGTGATTCACTCCAGACACTGGGGTCCAGTGTCAAAAGACAGGGGGGAGAGTGTAGCGGGTACTTACTTTCCCGGGTGCATTTTTTGAATTTAGCTGTGACCTCAGTGCTATGTTCCTTGCGGTTCACTAGGTGACGCTGTCACCGTGGCCGGGGGGGGGATGAATATCACTGTGTGCCGAGGTCCTTTTTGTCCTCTCTCGGCGGCGGTATGGTGGGGCGGGGAACCCGCCGGGCTTGCTGGGAGAGGAGATAAAGGGGCCGGCCATCTTGGTCACGGGGTCTTCGTCCCAAGCACCTTCAGCTTGCGGACGTGGGTTTGTGCCCGTCCTCTAGGAGGCCTCGGCCTAGAGGACCACCGGAGATCGTGTTCCACCCCAGGCACCTTCAGCCCTGGGATGAGGTACTTGCAAGAAGGTCCGGAGCTCAGTGCCCAACACTGAGTTCCGCGAGGGAAGGGTCCTAAGGCACTTCGGGATGGAGGCCTGAATCTGAGTAAGACGCAATGGACCGGGGAGAGCTCCTCACTCGAAGACCCGGTGCAGCAGACTGCCGGTGACGGGTGAGTCTCTTGTCGGAGACCGTCCAGAAGGATCCCCTTTACCTCGTGCGGAGACCATATCCCACTCTCCAGGAGGAGAGTGGAGGACCGAATTTGTGTCTGGGCCTATTCACACTCACACCTCCTTTTCTGTTCTATCTATCAAGGGAGTCCCTGTACGGTGTGTTCTAATAAAGGAGTGTTGGACTTTAATGGTGTGAGGCTCAATTCCTGGCAGACGAAGTTCATGGTGACTCTTGGAGGGAGGATCCGGGTGCACAACACAGACCCGAAGGTAAATGAGACATTGCTGATACCACCGGTATTCTACAAATGGTGGAGGCTAGGCGTAGCCCACCCGCTCTCTCTCTCTCCACCCTACCAGATACCCCTAGACAAGAGACAGTGCGAGCCGCACGGAGAGAGGAGAGGGGCAGGCGTTACATATATATATATATATATATATATATAGGGCAATGGACAGTGTCGGTAGAGCAGAGGTTGGTGTCAGTAGAGCAGTGGACGGTGTCAGAAGGGCACAATTTGGTGTCTGTAGTTTATTTTTTAAATATTACCTTATTATTTATTACAATAATTTTTTATTATTGTTTTTTTCAATTATTTTTAGGTGCCCCATTGGGGGGCTTTGGTGAAATGTCAGGGGTCTAAACCAGGGGTCTCAAACTGGCAGCCCTCCTGCTGTTGCCAAACTACAAGTCCCATGAGGCATTGCAAGGCTGACAGTTACAAGCATGACTCCCACAGGCAGAGGCATGATGGGACTTGTAGTTTTTCAAAAGCTGGAGGGCCGCCAGTTTGAGACCCCTGGTCTAAACAGACCCCTGATGTCTCACTTTTGAGACAGAGAAAGGGATTCCCCCTGCTGCTTGACTGCAGAGAAAGGGACTAGGGAATCTGCCCAGCACAGGGTTATTAGGGTGTGCCCAGGCACACCAGGCACACCCTGTGCGCACGCCTATGCCCAGCAGAGCATGCTCCAATTTGCTACTGCAGGGGAAAAACTCCTTCCTGATCCCCCGAGAGGCAATCGGATTTTCCCTGGATCAACTTTAAGGATAAATGCTGGTACCCAGTTATATTATGTACATTTAGGAAAGTATCCAGGCCTTTCTTAAAACAATCTACTGAGCTGGCCAGAACCACCTCTGGGGAGAGTCTATTCCACATTTTCACTGCTTTTACTGTGAAGAAACCTTTCCGTATTTGGAGATACAATCTCTTTTCCTCTAGACATAAAGAGTGCCCCCTTGTCCTCTGTGTTGACCATAAAGTGAATAACTCAACACCAAGTTCACTATATGGACCCCTTATATATTTGTACATGTTGATCATATTGATCATATTGATCATAGGTACTCTTCTTAATCTCCTTTTCTCAAGAGTGAATAAATTCAGTTCCTCTAATCTTTCCTCATAGCCGAGTTCCTCCATGCCTCTTATCAGCTTGGTTGCCCTTCTCTGCACTTTCTCCAGTTCCCCGATAACCTTTTTGAGAACTCGTGCCCAAAACTAAACTGCATATTCCAGATGAGGTCATACGTTAGTACAGGTAAAACCAGCGTTGTGTACAATATATGTGTCATGGATATGCATTAATGTCTGTCTGCCATCTTACCTTTCCTCCTCATGTGTTCATCTTAGAGACCAGACCTCCTTCACCTGGCTTCCTTTATAATCTCCTCCCAGCCAGACTCCACCCCAGGCCCTATCACAGAACACTATATTAACCTGTGCACTGCAAGCCTGCTTTGCTGATCAACGTGTTTGTTAGGCATTGTGTGTTTGGGTTCCTGCCTGCCGTGTGCTACGTCTGTCTCGCTGTTATACATTTGGCTTGTCCCCGACTATCCCTGTCTGCTCGTGACCCTTGACCTTCGGCTTGTCCTTCGTTATCCTTGTCTGCTTGTGGCCCTTGACCTTCAGCTTGTTATTCGTTACTCTTATATCTTGTGCTGCTGCTTCCCCTCTTTTCCCCTTATCCTACGGGGCGTGAGCTAGGAGACTCTAGGGGCCGCGACCTGGACCCAGCCTGCAGCATAACATCCTCACCACTAGAGGCTCTGGAGAAGACCTGCTGGGTCTTAGACGCCACACCCTGGGGAATCTTGGCTCTAGCTTCCTATAGGATCCCGGTTGTGCTCCTCTGGTCCCGCTTTCCACAACCACCCAGTTTCCTATCCGCAGCAGTCAGCCATAGGGTTCACTACCTTGCGGTGCACTCCTGTCCCCCTACGGTGTGCATATGTCACCTGGCCATAGGTGACCTGACAATATGCGGCCGCCTTAAGATATCCAGGCACTGTGCAAACAAATGCGATAGCAGGAAACAGCTCCTAACCCGACTGGTTTCATCACAAAAGGACTTCTTCTGGGGGGAAACCTGTCCTGTTAAACCGCTGTATGGTCTTGCCCACCGTGCTGCAGCTCAGTTTCAGGGTCTTGGCAATCTTCTTATAGCCTAGGCCATCTTTATGTAGAGCAACAATTCTTTTTTTCAGATCCTCAGAGAGTTCTTTGCCATGGAGGTGCCATGTTGAAACTTCCAGTGACCAGTATGAGTGAGAGCGATAACACCAAATTTAACACACCTGCTCCCCATTCACACATGAGACCTTGTAACACTAACGAGTCACATGACACCAGGGAGGGAAAATGGCAAATTGGGCCCAATTTGGACATTTTCACTTAGGGGTGTACTCACTTTTGTTGCCAGCGGTTTAGACATTAATGGCTGTGTGTTGAGTTATTTTAAGGGGACAGCAAATTTACCTCAATACCCTTTTTTTGCCAATAACTTGCATATAAGCCTTCAAAATGGGGACTTTTGATTTTTCAAGTTTGGGTCCCATAGACTTTAATAGAGTTCGTGGCTCAGGTCTGAACTTTTTACACGTTCGGGAGTTCAAATTCAAATACAAAGATTGGCTTCTAATTCACTGTTATTTTACAGAAAATAAGACACTAGAATACGCAAAAAAAATTAGTTTAAAAAAGAAAAAGTTATAGTAATGGTATTTCCTAATGAAGCAATTTGCTTCAAAAAAATATTATTTTATCTTAGTGTGGTTTTCTAGTCTTTCCTATTAATTTTATTCTAGCCCACATAACTGTCATAACTATCATTTTTATCAATCCAGGAACCAGGGCTGGGACAGGGGGGTGGTAGAAGGGGCAGCTGCCCTGGGTGCAATGGAGCAAGGGGCAGAGAATAGACGCAGGGCGGTCCATTCATTCTATAGCATGCACTAGCAGTGTGTATGTGTGTGTGTGTGTGCGTACATGCATGTCATGTGTGTGTGCGTGTGTGTTTGCGTGTGGGCGGGGGGGGTGCAGTTCTGCATCCTTGCCCTGAGCACTGGATGTATCTGACCTGGTCCTACCAAGAACATATTTCCCGCGACTTAGCTCTGGCATATAAATACATCCGCACATTTTTATTACAATTCCTTTGCATTGCCACACTGGAAGATATACACTTTGGATGTCATACACACATGCAGTAGGTCCTCAAATATATCGTAGCAATTGTTAGCTGATATCAAGTTGGAGCCAACTGTCTCCAACTTGTCCTGTCTATTACAATACAGTAAATAACCCATTTAATGTTAATTTTTTAACAAATAACCTGTATTATTTGCAAAGTTTTTGTCCAACAGTCCATTTGAACAATCTGTGTATTTTGATGATAATTTTATGTACCGTACCTTTAAATGTTACATGTAAAAATTCTCTTTCAGGTTTTAATAAGATTGCACTGATTTATCAGTGGTGTAATGGAATAAAAGTTTTACATTTTATGGACACACAATCCCTTATCTAATCAAACTCAATATAGATTACAGCAATTTTTTTTAGCTTTAATATAAAATAACTAAATAAATGTGAACAGGCTTTAAGACCTTAATCACAGTGACAAATACCCTATCTCTTCGAGAATATGGTTTTCGCTCATTAATTAGTGTTTGATGTTTACAGCTAAACACCGGGTACCTGTATTAAAAAAAACACTACTTCATTCAGTTATTGAGCACATTTCTATTCTCCTGTAGGCCCCTGCACAAGGCATCCAGGCTGGGGAGAGGCAGCACACTGAGGATCTATTGATTTGAACATTGTTAGTGTAAAACTGATCATGCATACAAGTGGGGCGAGCACACAAATTGTGTTATAAGGGAAAAACTTGCGCGCCACTATGTTCTAATTTTTAAGCAAATATAAACCATCAGCCTCCAGTGAATATAGTGAAAATAAACTCAGAAAAAAAAATATATAGTACATGTATAGTGACCGTGAATTAGCTGCAACCACTTAGTAGTGTACTCAAAAAACGCTACGTAATAAATGTAAAAGAAAAAGATGAGAATGGTGCTTTTATTCAATAATGTGCCATAAAGTAATATACTTAAAGAATGAATATGATGAGTATCCAAACATACAAATAAATAAACAAATGTGAATAAAAGTCCAACTAAAGCCCAATGGTAGGAGTTAGTTTATATAAAGGTCAAAATCTCATAGGGATAACTTGATAGAAGAAAAAACACACATCTATCCAAACATCGACTGTTAAATTTATGAATTGGCTACTCACCAATGACCCAAGGGTCAAACAAGGCTAATCAGATAGTCAGATAAGGAATCCTGCTGATGGATCTGTAAAGGCATCCAGGTTCCAGGCGAAGACAAAGAACTACGTCCAAAACTTAGCATCAAAACATCTTGGGTAATTCCATATATAGAGGAAACAGCTCGCTCCAAGGAATGGAGCGCCATTCATACAATAAGTGTCAATCCTTGGAGCGGCCAATTCATAAATTTAACAGTCGATGTTTGGATAGGTGTGTTATCTGTTTTTTCTTCTATCAAGTTATCCCTATGAGATTTTTACCTTTATATGAACTCCTACCATTGGGCTTTAGTTGGACTTTTATTCACATTTATTTATTTATTTGTATGTTTGGATACTCATCATATTCATTCTTTAAGTATATTACTTTATGGCACATTATTGAATAAGCGCACCATTCTCATCTTTTTATTTTCCAGAGCACACAAATAACCTTATTAAAGAGGAACTGCAGTCTCACATAATTTGTAATAAAAACACCATTGCCATTCTGAAGCTTCCCTCCAATCACTTTGCATATTATTTTTTATATACTGTGATTCTGTACTTGCCAAATATGCTGCAAAAATCTGCCTCCACTGAGTCTGGCTGCAACCATTTTAACTGTGGGGAGCTGAAGCTGCTGCCAGTTCACTTCCTGGATTTACACAGACACACAGAGGCACACCTCCAGCTCTGCAGCCCTGCAGCTCCCATTGGCCCTCTAATGACTCACCCCCCCTCCCTTCCTGGCAAACTCTCACGAGAGTGAGAGAGAGAGCTGTGCATGATGCCATAAGCCTAGGCTTTTTACCAGACAAGAATCAGGAAGTGGTATGTATAAGGTATTTACTGGCAGAAAAAAAATGTTTTACTATCCAAAGTTAAAACACCCAGGGCAGAAGATTTAATAGATGGAAAGTTGAAAAAATGACCGACGGTCCACTTTAATGTGCTACTGCTCCTTCAGTGCCCAATCACAGGCTGGAGTGGGTCCTGGTTCAAGTTGTTTTGCTCAACTGTAATGTATACCCTTGCTTTGATATTTGGCAGGGCTACCAGTATCACAAGACTGGCTTAGCAAAATGACAACTCCTTTGGCAAATAAAACAGTTCACACATATGCATTTCAGCTGTTTATTTCAATGCATCATGGTAATCAGCTTTATTATAATTTTTAGTGAGAAACAATGATGAAACCATCCATCCTGTGAGATTCCTGTACATGCTGGTAAAGTATTCCGTGGCCTTTCGTGACCATTTCCCGCTCACCGTATATAAATCTTTCCTTATTTTGACATCACTTTGGTAATTTTTAACTGAGGAAATCATCTTTCCTCACCTCATTATATTAGCTTCCAGGAAAACAATGATCTTAGATGTTTACTCATTGACCTGCACTGGTGAATTATATTTTTTAGAACAGGGATATCATATGGCAATTTAGAGGAGATAGGCGCCATTACTCATGTTAATTTTCACTATTTATATTATTGGGTTTACAATAATGTAAACAGTTTTTTTACCTTCAGATGGATGTGAAATATGTAGCTTACAAACATATACTTTAATAAAAGCTTAAATAATTTTCTTCACTGGAAACGCAGTTAAATATTTTTTTTTAAATGAATAAACTGTTCGTTGGAGAAGCCTTTGTTTTTCATAAGCTGGTTTATAGTAAACACAAAGAGTAATTGAAATGGCCACCAGCCTACATAATAAACTCTTATAGTATTTTACTTTTACAAGAAAACTGTCTAGTTTATAGCAGCACACATTCAATCTGAAGCAATATATTGGCTGTTTATTCACCTGGTGTTAGTCGTATCCAAAGCAGCAGTTCTTGCTTCTCTCTTTCCAGGCCCATTAAAGTACAATGATTTGCCATCACTTAGTGTCCCACAGCCTGTGCCCACCTGTCCGCCAGTGATTTTGTACCAAAGCTGGCTCAGTTTGCCTTCAAATCTGTCAAACATTTCAGTTGGATTGGGCCTGTTTGAGACACATGTGCCATG
The DNA here is from genome assembly GCA_029206835.1 of Rana muscosa. Lineage (NCBI taxonomy): Eukaryota > Metazoa > Chordata > Amphibia > Anura > Ranidae > Rana > Rana muscosa. The sequence continues at coordinate 667,399,927 of CM055118.1, forward strand.
TTCAGCTAAAATTAAAAGTAAATTTGTAGTTGTTACAAAAGGAAAAGTAGATGACTATTATAGAAGCTTGGAAAATAAGTTATATCGAAACTGTAACAGATCCCCAAAACAGTCTAATATACAAACTCATGTATACTATATCTGTGACTATCAACATATCTTAAATTAAAAACAACCTCATATATAAGGGCAACTTTAGTATTCTACGAATGCAAAACAAAAAAGTCACTCCGCACAAACCTTAAATTATTACTAAAGCCTCACATTTTTTTCTTAAAATTAGCTACAGTATATATGAGACAGATGAGCAGAAAACAATACATGTTTTATGCAAGTTTAGTGCATCGACACTGATAAATCGTTCAGTTTCTAAGCACAGCCTTCAGGTTGCTTTGAACATTTGCCTAAACTATAAGTTGGGGAGAAATTTAATTCATTCACCCCCCCGCCCCCCCCCCTGCTTGAGACAAAAAAATGTCCTGTGTTCTATCTACTCCTCTCTGGCTTGAGAGCTGGCCAGCTGCAAGCATTTTGTTCCGCCATATGTCTTATGTTGGTGGCAGCAAAAGCATTAAGGGCCTGTGTTAATGGGCTCTGGGCTTGTTTTGATGACAAATGAAACTTGCTTTCAGGTGCATTCTACCTGCATCTTGAATCAGTTTAAGATCATTCACTGTTCATTGACAGGTGTATTTGATAAGCAAGTAATTCATCTCTGACCTGCATATGACTTCCTTCTAAACTGCATCAACCTGCACAATTTGAATTTGCCTTGACTTGTATAGGTAGTAAAGCATCTCTGAGGCAAGCAAAAGTCCATCAACACAGACCCCTAATACTGGCGATGAATATTAGGCTTTCCCTCTGTACATCATATGTGAGGTTAACACTGAAAATTATGTCATTCAATTTGAATAATCAACCATGAATATGGCAATTATTTTTTTTTACCTCTGCACCTGCATACTTCATGAAAGCTTAACTTTTTTAATTTAGTTAAGTAAACATTCATTACTCCTTTTGTAAATAATTTTTTTGCATTGTTACACCTTTTATTACATTGGCTATACCCCTTTGAATAAAACGTTTACCTGTGAATCCTTTGTCACAGAAACAAACTCCAGAAACACAGTCCCCATGGCCATTACAGTAGTTGGGACAAGGTTCAGATATGTAGACACCATCTAGGCCAAAAGCAGGAAGATTCTTCTGTGAGCTGCTCTCCTGTATCCAGCGAAATCTAGTCTTGCTAAAACAACACACCAAATATTGTGTGTAAGTATTTCTGGGCATGTATAAATCACAACTACAACATACAAACTTGGGAAGTAAAAAAACAAAACATAATTTATACTTTTCTAAGCATTGCATATGTAGGACCTAATAGGCTTTCAGAAATTGTCTTGAGAGACTTCCCTACATAAAACAGCTGTCCGATCAGTACAGAACTACCATATTTAATGTAAGATAAAGCTCACAAGCTTCTTTTACAGAGGAAAATGACCTTTACAGCAGGAGATTTTTTTTTTTACAGAGGTAACCCATCTAAGAGGTTGTCCATTACAACTAAATATATTCTTCAACACAATGGGGTTGATTTACTAAGGCAAATACACTGTACACTGCAAATGCACTTGGAAGTGCAGTCACTGTAGATCTGAGGGGTAGATCTGAAATGAGGGGAAGCTCTGTTGATTGCTATCATCCAATCATGTGCAAGCAAAAATGCTATTTTCCCTGAATGTCCCCCTCAGATTTACAGCGACTGCACTTTCAAATGCACTTTAGTAAATAACCCCCAATGACAGCTATTTGATATGCTTAACAAGAGCGATTCTTCCCCCTGATACTCCTATAGATGATGCCCATGGGAAGTTTTGGTTTATAAACGTCTGTAAAATGTGTCAGCATATGTTGAGATGTGTGTGCCAGCAGGCTGTTTCTTGGAGTCCTTTATTAGAAGTCTGTGTTATTCATAAAAAAATAATGATGCTCTGTGGTTCACAAATAGATATACATCAGGGCTAAAAAAAGCTGATCTTACACACATATTATTTTTTTAATTTAAAGGAAACTTGTACTAATAAAACGTGTAGCCTGCCATTGTTAACCTTTGCTAGTTGTCTAATCGTTAAGCTGATTAAAGGCTTCATCATTTTCTATGTCAAGAACATTTTAATTTCATATCTACTGTACTTGCTTATGCAGTAACTTAAACAGTAATAAATCTAGGGAGTGCCAGGCAACTAGCATTTTCTGATCACCACCAATGGCATCTGATATCTCTCTCAGTACAGGTATTCTTTAAAGTGGTTCTAAAGGCAAAAGTTTTTTTTTTACCTTAATGTATTCTATACATTTTCTGCAAGCAGACCCCCTAAATACTTACCTGAGCTGGATCACGATCCAGCGATGTGCAGAAGAGCAGAGGCTCTCTTGGCTCCCTCTCTCATTGGCAAAGGCACAACAGTGAGAGCCATTGGCTCCTGCTGCTGTCAATCACAGCCAGTGAGGAGGGATGAGGGGAGCAGGGCTGAGCCACGATCTGAGTGTCTTATGGACACACAAAGCAGACTCTGGAGCAACCACACACGAGTGCCCCCCTAGTAAACAGCTTGCTATGGAGGAGCCCAGCAGGAGGAGGGGCCAGGAGCACTGGTAGGGGAACCGAGAAGAGGAGGATCAGGGCTGCTCTGTGCAAAACCACTGCACAAAACAGGTAAGTATAACATGTTTATTATTAAAAAAAAAAACGTTTCCTTTAGAATCACTTTAATATGTTTTTATTAACCTCAAACTGCAAGTCCTAATACCGTGAAGTGTCTATCATCAAACCCACAGTGCTGAGGAAATCTAAGAGGCTCATATTGTAATATTTATAGTTGCATACACTTATAGAAACTGTGATTATTCTTAATAAACAGTTGCATACCTGCTACCATTGTCCATTAAGTTAAATCAGAGACACAACTGTGCATGTTTGTAGAGTATAAACACTGCCTAACATCCTTCTGAAATGGATATCCATTTGTACTATGTAATCTTTGTGTACAGGCATCCACATATCCTCCTAGTTTATCATAGTTACCTTTGATGTTTTTATTATTTCACGGTGCTTCTTTATGAAATATACAGCACAGCATAAAGATGTTTTACGTACATACATTCATAAATAATAACCCTGGCTAGCTGATCACATTCAGAAAACTCCAGTAGGCAATTTAGCCAGGTAGAGATGATGGCTGTGCATGTACATAGTATTATTCATACCTCTGTCAGGTGCTGGGCATTTTATTAATCTTCTGTGTGCTCAGCTTTCTATGCCTAATCCTCCTTTCAACATTAAAATATGTTAATAAAAGGAATGTGTGTGGAGCTTGGTGGTATCATTTATTTTCATTTCATCTTGTTTTTTGGTGCCATCAACATGAACTGTCATTCTACCACATTTACTACTTCTTAATGGCTGCTATGACTTTCAGCATATGACTCTGCAAACAAGCTGCTCAGGAGCGGTGGACGTGATGGCAAGCTGAGATGAATTGTACAAGCCAGTCAATCACTTGCTCTCTTTTCCAGGGGAAAGAGAGGGGATTTGAACAGTATGTCCTTGCTGTGCAGAGCTTTCTTGCCATCTGGAAACATGTCGGTCCAAGTACACAGTATCTGGGAAAGGACAACTAGCTCGAAGTCCCAGAAGTGATTATTACCGCGCAAAAAAATATGTTATTTCTGAACCATGGCCAAGAAAGCTTACACTGTATTTATAACCTTATTGCACCTTGACCCTAATCACCAGGGACTGCCACTGACATACTTTTTCATATTCAGGAGTCAGTTTGTGATTTGCACAGTAATAATTAGTAACCATCAGGACATACTGGAGTCATATACCAGCAGATGGCAACGTGTTAAAGATCCTTAAAGGTGTTTATTTGTTGTTTTGAAATCACATGATTTTACCCCAGATGTCAGCTTGTTTGCAGGGTACGGGGGACATTTTTTCTGTATAAAATTTAATTTTTTTAAAAATTTGGAATGCACCACATTCTAGGTGCAAATGTTAGGTCCATTGCCAAAAGTGGATTAACAGGATATTAATATGCAAGTGAAATTTAGATGAGGGCGAAGAAATAAAAAGCAAAGGGAAAATGTATTATACAGTATTTATGGGTTTATGTCCACCTGGGTACAACCGTGTTGAGGTGCTTTAGGACCAATGCCCAACGCACATTGCCACATTACCTGTGGCTCTGCAGTACCACCCCCGGCAACCCTGTCAGACCTTAGATACAGAGGCTCCACAGAGCTTAGGAAAACTCTTCTAAGCTTCTTCTGGGCTCTGATGGAGGCTTGGGAGGACCACCCTCACTCTGCTGGGTACTACTGTATCTGAGTTCTGATAAGTATTTCAATGGAAAAAGAGGGAGTTTGCTACTGGGGAGTTTTGCTAGGGAAGGTTTTTTTTCCTGTTGGGGGATTTTCTGAGGGAGGTAGGGTTTGCTGGGGAGGTAGGGTTTTGTTGGGCGAGAAAGAAGTTCATCCTGGGGAGAAAGATTTTTGCTGGAGTACATATTGTTCATATATTGTCACAATTGCCTGTTTTTTGACCCTATATCATTACGATTGCCTGTTTGTTGCCCATTTGTTACCTGTATATTGTCACAAGTGGTTGTTCTGGTAATGATAGTGTCTGTTTTCTGCTTGCATATTGTACCATTGACTGATTGTCGCCAGTGTACACATATTGCAAAGTCTGTTTACAATATCTTGTTACTAGATTTAGCCCCCTGCAGGCCTCTCACTATCAAAGCAGCCAGTATCATCCTTATGTTTTACCACTGAACACTTCATACACCACTATTAAATAATGTAATTTTATTTTATTTGGCATGCAGATCATTTACCCTCTATAAGCTACAGCGCACAAAACAATCTGTGACTTATTGATTACAAGCATTAAATAAACAAACATAGTCCATTAATGGGGAATGTGCATATACAGATCTCAGATCAGTATTGAATATTAAAATAAAGAGCTAAAATTACAGGACACTCAACATTCAAGAACTTTAGTATAGCTTATTAGGCAAATAAAAAGGAGAAAAATAATAAATATAAAAATACTGAGTTGTTAGAGCAACCACATGTGGGCGGGTAGCAGTTTCAGGGTAAATAGAGTAGAAAGACATTAGGCGAGACCCTGGGATTCTTAAAACTGGAAGTAGTGGTCTTGGCATGCAGATTTCGATGAAAGTAATGAAGTAAGTGACGTAAGTAACTAAATGCTTATGCATGATTTCAAGCACAACAGAAGCAATATACACAACCATTTAAAGCTAGAGGGAGGAGCATTCTACAAATAGGCAGCCTACCTTGAAGCTAGTGATCTTGGTATTACAATTGTTATTCGGATCCATTCCTCATAATCTCCAGGATAGTAAGCAGTTGGTTCACCCAGCTCTCTAGCACTTCCTTCACAGTCTTTGATTCCAGGAGATGCAGGATAACATCCTTCTCTCACCAATGACCAAGACAAACCGGCATCATGGGAGTACTGGAGAAAGACTGGTGCCTCACCACTGAATTCCTTAGTGCAGCCCACATTTAGCTATTTCATAAAGAAATGTGTTACTATTTTATTTCATTACCTTTTTACCACAATGTTACAGCTATTTTTCTCAGAATATGACAACAAATTGATGCATAATATTACCCCAAATTTTAAACAATTCCTGATGCAAATGATAACATTTAGATTTTAAGTTAATTAGATGTCACATTGTATGCATCAATAAGCATAATATACAAATTATAATGATGATAATAATAGTAATAATAATAATAATACTGTACCTACTATAATGGAAAAAGGGGGCACTGCTTTATTACATACACAAAGTAATATGAATTCATAGCTGTACATAACAGGCTGTGTTATGTGATGGACCCAGAAGATGTTACATCATCTGAGCACCATGTACTTATATCCTAACTGGTAACAAATTTGAAAAGATCAGTATAAAACTTTTAATACTTTTATTAGCATTCAGATCAAAGCATCAGCCAAATATTTCACAAACTCTCCCAATTGGGACTGTGAGCACATGCTAAAGAACCTTTACAATGTGCGGCTAAAGGTTTCCAATAAACTATTCACCCCTGACTAATAAAACATACCGATAGACAATACCAATACCTAACACGTCAACAGACATCATCAACAAACCTGTAAAGGTAAACTCTTCGGATGAACCAGTGAACTGGCCATCTAATCATAAGGTGGCTCTGACAGCACCACTCTGCCCCACATCCTTCCATTGAAATATCAAAGGAGGCGGGTGGAAAATTGTTGACCGAACAGTGTCTGCATTCATTCAGATCCAAGGACTCTTGGGGTGGTTTGACTGTCAGTGGTGCTGGCTGTCAGAATATGATAGCTAGCAGCAGGGCCGGTACAAGGGGGGGGCGGAAGGGGCGGATGCCCTGGGCGGGACCATTTACTGAAGGAAGGGGGGCGCAGTAGAAGTGCTGGTGTACTGGCCGCGCTACATAGATAACAGCATGTGCCGAGTGCGCTCCTGCACCCGGCACAAGCCTGAGACCAGTCCCGCCCTGCCCCTCACTTCTCTATCGGGCAGAGTAATCTCACAAGCGAGAGAACACCTGTCAGCTCCTGCAGTGATTTCTTCCCCCCTCCCTCTCCTCGCTCACTCCAATGTTAATGCGAGTAGCGCTCGCACAGCCAGGCCGCCCATCTGCTCCCAATTGAAGCATAGACTGGGTCTCCTGCTTGTCATAATGACTGCAGCAGACCCAGTTAATGAAGCGAGCATCGCTCCCGCCCCCCAGCCCGCCCCTGTCTGCATGCTCAGAAAGCTATGCTGGCAAAACTCACAGCACAGCACGGAGATGCAGGATGATGTCATTCCAGTGACCATAGGGAGGGATCTGTGCAGTCACATGCCAGTTCTTATCCAATCATGCTACTCCAGCCCCTCCCCTTTCTCCAGCCGCCAGATTTGGACAACGTTAAGCAGCAGTTCCAGAGGAGGAGGAAGTGGCTAAAATGACCCCTCTGCTCCACAGTGAGTTTTTTTCCTTTGCTTCAGGAATAGAAAGCAGCAGCATGGATAGTCAGTGATAGGGAGAGGGGCAGCAGAGAGAGAGGAGGGAACAGGATCCAAGGAAGACATGCTCTGTCTGTTCATGTTCATCCTGACACCAGGCTGTGAAAGATCTTCATCATCAGAGGGACAGAACACAGACTTGCATTCCTTTAAACCAGCAGAAATCATGTTTCTTAAATTAGATCTCTACCTGGGAGAAAAGAATGCAAGGTCTGTGTGTTCTGTCTCTCTGCTTCACCTTAAAGTCTTAGGGCTTATTTACACTTGTTTTGCTTTCTGAAGAGCAATCCACATGCAGATCACCCTTTAGAAAGCATTACATTAGACAGGCAGCGAGGAGGTGTTGTATCACTGCCTCACCACTTGCTTCAACCTCTTTATCCCCCACACTTGTGTATTGCACACACACTCGTGGGGCTGTTGCAGAGCATCCTCATTCAGTTGAAGGGGTTGTACACAGTGGGTGGAAGCACCTGCCAAAAGCACTAAACATGGCTGCAATATGTGTACACCCCCAGCCACTAAAAACTTGGCTCAACTGCAGCGTTTAACAGCCCCCCCTCACCACTTGTGTTAATGAGTTCTAACATTGCTGGTGTGGTTCCACAATAAGACAATAAAAATATCACATTACTCTCGACTTTTGTGTGTGTATATATATATATATATGTATATGTGTGTGTGTATGTATGTATGTATGTATGTATGTGTGGTGTGTATATATATATGTATATGTATGTGTGTGTGTGTGTGTGTGTGTGTGTGTGTGTGTGTGTGTGTGTGTATGTATGTATGTATGTATGTATATATATATATATATATATATATATATACCACACATACACAGGGCCGCCATCAGGGGGGTACAGGCAGTACACCTGTAAGGGGCCCGGATGGCCCCCTTTTTTTTGTAAGGTGCCCAGAGGTCCCCAGGGGCCCGGAGTTCCCCAGGGCCCCGAATGTCAACCCCCCTTTTTTGTATTTTTTTTTATATATTTTTTTATTATTAATTTTTTTATTAATTTTTTTTATTTATATATTTTATTTTATTTTATTTATTTTTTTGTAAGGGGCCCAGAGGCCCGGAGGTCCCCAGGGCCCCGGATGGAAACCTCCCTTTTTTTTATTTATTTTTTATAAAAATAAATTATTATATATTTTATTTTATTTTTTTGTAAGGTCCCCAGAGGCCCGGAGGTCCCCATGGCCCCGGATGGAAACCTCCCTCTTTTTTTTTTTTTTTTTATAAAAATGATTATTATTATTTTTTTTTACAATTATTTTTTTTGTAAGGGGCCCAGGAGGTCCCCAGGGCCCTGGATGGCAACCCCCCTTTTTTTGTGTTCGTCAGCACCCAAACCCCCTGCTTCTCAATTCGTGGCACCCCCCCGCTTCTCAATTTGCTCCAGGGGGGGCCCCCATGTCTGAAGCTGTGTTAGGGGCCCCAAAATTCCTGATGGCGGCCCTGCACATACATACACACTCTTATTTAGTTTATTTTCAGTGGTATGATTTACTGGTAAAAATTATTAGTGCCCCCAAGTTTTGACTGTGACATCTTATGTGCCCCCACTATATATTGTTCCTAGAGTCACCTCTGCGCCCGACAGGTGATTCCTAGTCCCGGCCGGCGGAACTTCACGAGAGACCGGCCAGGAGGTGGGATCGGAAACCGCCACCAACACTGACTCGTTCTTTACACCGGGGGGGGGGGGCGCAGTTTGCCATCTTCGCCCTGGGCACCGAATGACCTTGTCCCAGCACTGGCTAGCAGAGAATATCCATTAGCATGGAGAGAGGAATCTGTTACATATCTTTCATTCAGCCCACACAATGTGCACATTGTATAAGACCACAGTTACACTGTTCTCATTGCCTTTGTTTGCTAGATTTTAGCCATCAATTCAATTTGATCTTACTCTCAGTGGAAATCAAAACAAATTAAAGAAGAGCTGCCTAGAATAATCCTGTAAATTATTAAAGTTTATCCTTATGCAAAGCATTTTTTTAGAACAATTGTCACTGGGATAAAGAGTAATGGTAAAACCTACATTTTATGACTGTCACTGAAAAAGAAGGTGAGGAATAATCTTCCAGATGGTATACCTGTTCCTGCTCCCATCTGTACCCTCACTTTGGGCAAAGTTCCTCTCAAAAAAAAAAACATAAAAAAGTTTTGTCTTTGTAGCGGGTGGTTACATTTAGGGGAGGCATCTAAGTGGTAACAGGCTCAGATGCAGAAATTGTTAGGGTTCATGGACCAATTTATGCCAGTGGAGGATATCAGTGGTGTCCAGTTCCCTGCGGCCTATAGGTGGCGCTGTCGCCATAGGCCGGGGTTGAACCACCATTGGAGGTCCGTGCTTTTTTTGTCCTCTCGTGGCAGTGGTACAGCGGGGCAGGGAACCTGCTGTGCATGCTGGGGAAGGGGATAAAAGGGGCGGACATCTTCCGCTCGGGGTCCAGTGCTGGTGGTCTCCAGGCGCCCTCGGCCCGGAGACAGAGCTGCGATTCCACCCCAGATACCTTTGGTCTGGGATGAGGTACTCCCCGGAGGCCTGGGGCCCAGTACTTTCGACTGGGTCCCACATGGGATGGAGGATTCCTAGGGGCCCACCAAGTGAGGGGACCCGAATCCAGGGCGAGGGGGACCAGAGAGGTGACCTTCCCGAAGACCCAGCGCAGCATTGGCTGGTGACGGTGGAGGCCTCTGGTGACCGTCCGGATGGATGTCTCTCCCTGACAGGGGCCGCATCTCAAGAAGGTAGTCCACGTTCTCATGGTCGGTGGCAGCGACCCAACTGAAACCCAGGTCGGTGGCAGAGACCTCAAGTCTAATTCACCCGGTCGGTGGCAGCGGCCACCCTCACGGTCGGTGGCAGCGACCGTGCGCCAAGCCTGTTTGTGCAAACCGAAACAGGAGAGTAATAAGTTCATGTTTGTGCCTGGACCTTCCTCTTCACCTTGTCTGTTCGTTGTCTAACCAGTCTGCTCTAAAAGGACTATTTATTGCTCTGAAGAATAAATAAGTGTTGGACTTTCAATGGTGTGGAATTTGGCTTTCTGGGAGTTGAAAGGTCATTCTCAAGGGAAGTTTTTGGCTCTGGACAGGGGCACAGGCCCGAAGGTAAATGGTTATAGCTCACACCTTTACACACAAGAGGATACAAGCTGGTGGTGCGTCACACTCTCCTCCCTGGTCCCCTAGACGAGAGCCATTGACATTGACAGAGAAGGAGGGAGTGAGAGGTGAGGTCGCTACACCTATAATTACACTTTAACTGGTACTTTTGGAATAGGGATGGAAACAATAATTAACTGCTTCACCAACAAATCTCTGACAGAGTTATGATACATGCACAAATATTATATTCCTATGCAACATTGTTAAATTCTTTGTTTCTTTTCAATCTATTGATTAAAAGCCACAAAGATTACATATTTCAAATCACTCTCATGCATAAAAGTACAGTGAATGTATTCGGAGGTATTGTTCCATCATTTAAAAACAATAGTTCTGCTGGAATGAACACAGGAATAAAAAAGCATAGCAGGTTCAGTGTTTTGTCTCTGTTGAAGATTCCAAATAACAGGAAATATCGGTTTTGGACCTTGTAGCTGTTTTTATGATTTCATCTGCACACTTTGCAACAAGGTATTTTGTATGCTATACTTATTGTGGCTGTTGTAGCTGGCACATATTATAAGAGGTCTTGAACGTAACTCTAAACAAGGTGTCAGCTTCAAGGTTGAGTCTGGAACATACTGAATGTTTAATAAATAAATAAAAATGACAAATGTCTTCTTTATTTAGGCTGTGTTGTGAAGCCTTGTGAGTAATAACACCTGCCCAGCTGCTATCACAAGCTGCACAGAGAATGTGTTAATATCATAGGTGTTGATGATCTTCACAGAGGGGTTTAACGCCTGTGGTATTAGGAACCCCTGCTAATGATTAATGGGTTAATTTTAAGTTCTTTGTGTAATTCTAGCTAACATATCCAAATCCATGTATTTTACAGTCTTTTTTGCAGTACTATAATTCCAAAGTAAAACATGTAGCGAAATCAGCAAATTGTGTTGTATTTCTAAAAAACAAAGCAGGAAGCTTTACAGTATGCTGCTGAGGAACTTACAGCATAACTTTGTTAAACGGTTGATTTTACATGGAAATGGTTCTAAAGCTAACCATGGACATTAGTTGGCAGACTGGCATGGGAAATATAATCTCACTACAAAATTATCCTTTTAAACAACAGTTGCATTTATTCTATCTTGTCTTCTCCTTCCTATCCGAATCCTCCAGCCTATACAGTCATATGAGCGAGGGAGTTAAAAGACCACAATTGATTAGGAAGACTGAGAGAAAGCCTTTATTTTGTCACATAAGCCTTTTGTTGTCAGTACTGCTTACTCTAAATCGATACTACCCTTCAATCTCTAGTCAGTGTTGGCGGTGCGGGAGCGCTGAGCGCACAATGCTTCATGTCTGGGCTGATTGCCCCCCGATCAAGAGGTTCTGGGCTTCTATATTGTAATTGTACTGTAGAGTTATGAGAACATTTGTCCCTAATACCCCTCAAATCACCTTATTATCTATTCTGCCTGGTTCAATTAAAGCCACTAAATGTGACATCCTTCAGCACTTGTTGATGGCTGCAAGAGTCTATACCCAGGCACTGGAGATCTCCAAATATGCCTACTGTCACGTACCTGGTGGAAGAGTCTGATTATGCAGAGGGAGGCCTCCCTTACACCTCTCACTCGAGGCCCCTGGTAGTGAAGACAGGAGGCGCAGGAGTGCAGAGTCGCACGAGAGCCTGGTAGAGTTGCTGGTGGTGCGCTGGACCGGAGCTGGGACGGAGCTGGGACGGAGACTGGAATGGATCCGGAAACAGCTGACAGACTGACAACTGGAGCTCAGGCAGGTGCGGTCAGATGGGCTGGAAGCGTGGGTACACCAGTCCCAAGCAGGTAAGTACTGGAGCAGGCTCAGGTTAGAGCAGGTTTAGGCAGCTGGCAGGTCTCAGGTACAGGCAGGTTCGGCAACGGGCTGGCAACAAGGTAGCAGGAGGAGCAGGCAGGAACGTAGTCAACACAGGCCGAGGGTCAGGTGCAGGTAGATCAGCAGGAATGGTCAAACAAGCCAGGAAGGGTCAGCTGGAGCAGGATACAGGTAAGCAGGGGTCAGAGGTCTCAGGTAACGCTGTAGACCGAACAGCACAGAGCCCAGCCAACAGCCCCTTTAAATAGCCCCATCTGGCGCCAAGTGCCGCCGCCGTGCGCTCCTGCGCGTGCCCGCGCACGCACCGCTATCGCGCATGCACGCATCAGCGTGCGCTGATGCGCCGCTACCGCGCATGCGCGAAGATGCGCCGATATCGCCATTTCTGGTGTGCCCTTCCTGACATTGCCCCCTCCCAATGGGCAGCCTCCGGATGCCCAATCGGGCGAGCTTCAAAGGATGGGATCTCTTGAATGCCTGAATAAGTCTTTCAGCATGGACATCATCCTCGGGTTCCCATGAATTCTCCTCTGGGCCATAACCTTTCCATTTGACGAGATACTGGATCTGATTTCTCCTTTTCCTACAGTCCAGGATTGCTTCGAATTCGAATTCCTCTGTCCCGTCAACTAATATTGGTTCGGGTGGGCCTGTATCCCGGTCAGGGAATGGATCAGGGGTTACAGGTTTTAGTAAAGCCATGTGAAAGACAGGATGTATTTTGAAGGAATCTGGCAGTTCTAGCTCGTAAGCCACGTCGTTGATCCTTCTTATCGGGAAGGGTCCCATAAATTTAGGGCCCAACTTCTTAGAGGGGCACGTTAGTTTTAGGTTTGTAGTGGATAGCCAAACCCGATCACCAGGTTCCAGTATTAACTCTCCCCGCCTCTTCTTATCAAAGACCTGTTTGTTATATTCTTGAGCTTTAGTCATAGTTGTCTGTAGTAGTTTGTTGTTGGTATCAAAGAAATTTATGGTTTCAAGAACGGCAGGTACAGAACTTTCCGGAAAGGTACTGGTCAGAAATGATTGGTTGAATCCGTAATTGGCAAAGAATGGAGACTGTTTTGTGGCAGAGTGGATGGAGTTGTTATAAGCGAATTCCGCTAACGGAAGTAGTGCGGCCCAGTCATCTTGTGAGTATGAGGAGAAGCACCGTAAATATTGTTCCAGAGTTTGATTGGTTCTTTCTGTTTGCCCATTCGTTTGGGGGTGGTATGCGGAAGAAAATGATAACTCGATTCCCAAGGTTTCACATAAAGACCTCCAAAACCTTGAGGTGCATTGTACCCCCCGGTCTAACACGATGTTTGCTGGAACTCCGTGAAGTCTAACAACTTCTTTCACAAAAATTTGGGCTGTTTCCGGGGCCGATGGTGTGCCTTTCATGGGTAGGAAGTGGGCCATTTTGGATAATCGGTCTACCACCACAAAGATGGTGGAGCAACCGTCAGATGGAGGAAGTTCCACGATAAAATCGATCAAGATATTCTTCCAGGGTCTCTTCGGGACTGATAGCGGCTTCAACAAGCCCCATGCTTTGTTTTTGCTGTTCTTATTTCGTGTGCAAGTGGTACAGGACTCTACATAGCTCTTGCAGTCTTTTTCCACTTGAGGCCACCAGAATGTGCGTTGCACAAGTTCAGCAGTTTTACGGATCCCGAAGTGTCCGGCTAATTTGTGGTCATGACATAATCCCAAAACAGAGACACGTAGATTTTCTGGTATGAATATTTTGTCCTTGTGCCAAAGCAGATCATCTCTGGCCTGCAACGTTATTCCCAGAGATGAAGGGGCATTTACAGAAGCCTGTTTAATTTGAGAGAGCAGGTCTCCCTGAAGTAGTAGGAAGTTCTCAGAGGACAGGATAGTGTCGGGCGGTGCGGATTCCCTGGTATCACAAAACATCCGATAGAGTGCATCAGGTTTGGTGTTTTTAGATCCTGGCCTGTACGTGAGATGAAAAGAGAACCTGGAAAAGAAGAGTGCCCATCTAGCCTGGCGTGGTTTGAGTCTCTTGGCAGTCCTCAGATATTCCAGGTTCTTATGATCCGTATAGATTAGGATCGGGTGCGCTGCTCCTTCTAAAAAGGTACCTCCACTCTTCCAATGCATTTTTAATGGCCAGAAGTTCTCTGTCTCCGACATCATAATTCCTTTCAGAGTTAGACAGTTTGCGGGAGAAAAAGGCGACTGGGTGTAACAAAGCCTTTGGGATAGTACTGCTCCGACTGCCGTTTCTGACGCGTCTACTTCCAATACATAGGGTAATGCTGGGTCAGGGTGCTTCAGGACCGGTGCGGAAGTGAATAGTTTCTTAAGAGACTCGAAAGCATTTTGAGCTTCAGGAGACCACTGGAAACGGATGCCTTGTTTGGTCAGTTGTGTGATCGGTGATATGATGGCTGAAAATCCCCTGATGAATTTTCGGTAGAAGTTCGAGAACCCGACAAAGCGTTGGATGCCCTTTTTGTCCACTGGGGCTGGCCAGTCTAAGATGGCAGTGACCTTTTGTGGGTCCATCTTGACACCTTCGGTGGAGAGGATTAGTCCCAAAAAAGTAATGCTTTGTCGCTCGAACTCGCACTTCTCTGGCTTGGCGTATAGCCCGTGCTGTCGTAGTCTGCTCAATACATTTTTAACATGTCTGCGGTGGTCATCAAGGGAAGCAGAGAAAATTAAGATGTCGTCCAGATACACTACAACGAACAGGTCTAGGTAATCGCGGAAGATGTCATTGATAAAGTGCTGGAATGTTGCTGGGGCATTGCATAGGCCGAACGGCATCACCAGATATTCAAAATGTCCGAATCGGGAGCGAAAAGCCGTCTTCCACTCATCGCCCTCCCGGATCCGTACTAGATTATAAGCCCCTCGGAGATCCAGTTTTGTAAATATGGTTGCTGCTCCCAACCTCTGGAACAATTCGGGTACCAAGAGCAGGGGATAACGGTTCTTGACCGTAACTTTGTTGAGTTCACGATAATCTATACATGGGCGAAGGGAATGATCCTTCTTCTCCACAAAGAAGATACCCGCTCCTGTTGGAGAAGTGGAGGGGCGGATGAAGCCCTTCTTTAGATTATCGTCTATATAATCTTTTAGGGCGACAAGCTCCAATTCTGACAGAGGAAAAATCCTTCCAAAAGGGACCTCAACACCCGGGATGAGATCAATCGGGCAGTCATATGGCCGATGTGGAGGGAGAGTTTCAGCTCCTTTCTTGCTAAAGACATCTAAAAAGTCATGGTATGCAACTGGTACAGATAAGCGTGTTTCAACATCAGAGTCCAAGCATAACAAGGATGGCAGATCAGGAGAGAATTTCGGCAAGCAGTGTTGGAGGCAGTAGGAAGAGTGAAACTTAACCTCCCCTTCGACCCAGTTGATAAGAGGGTTATGTGCTTGGAGCCATGGCATGCCAAGGATTACGGGGAACAGCGGGGACGCAATGGCATCCAGGCGTAACAATTCCTTGTGACTATCGGCAATAACGACAGGCAAGGGTATAGTCTGCTGAGTCACTAGTCCGGATTTGATAGCAGACCCGTCGACCAGATGTACTGAAAGTCCCTGGGCCCTAGGTTGCAAAGGGATTTGATGTTTTGTGATGAAAGACAAGTCCATAAAGCAGCTACAGGCACCAGAGTCTATTATAGCGGAGACAGGAATACTTCTTCCCGGAAGCTGTAATACAATGGGGAGAGCCAGGTGGGTTGGCAGGATGGGGGTGCTGGCAGAGAAGATAATTTGACTCTTGCGGATCTTGGCTGGACATGACCTCACGTAATTCCCTGGTTTCCCACAATACAGGCAGAGGTTTTCGTGTTGTCGGCGTTGACGTTCCTCAGGGGAAAGTGAGGGACGGGGCACTCCGAGTTGCCTGGGTTCAGGGACATCAGATGTGGGTGCAGCAGTGGTAGAAGATGTCAGGCTGCTGATGTTAGAGGCTCGGGCTAATTTCCAGGCTGGACAGGATGACCTCATAGGTCTCTCTGACTTCTGCCCTCGTAGTCGGTGATCACCGGTGAATCTTTCAGGCGCAGGAACCCCGGTTTCTGGAGGTAACGTTGCTATTGCTGAAGTAGCTCTTGGCGGGGCCATGATAGGTGAGGAAAGAGCCTGGATGCTTTCTTCCAGTCGGGTATATGCATTTTGTGCGATTTCAACAGTCTGGGTGAGGTCTTCGAGGTGTAAGCGGAAACCTTCCATGGAAGAGGCTCCCTGCACAGACTCTGACGTGGCTGTTCGGTACTGTCACGTACCTGGTGGAAGAGTCTGATCATGCAGAGGGAGGCCTCCCTTACACCTCTCACTCGAGGCCCCTTGTAGTGAAGACAGGAGGCGCAGGAGTGCAGAGTCGCACGAGAGCCTGGTAGAGTTGCTGGTGGCGCGCTGGACCGGAGCTGGGACGGAGACTGGAACGGATGACAGAAACAGCTGACAGACTGACAACTGGAGCTCAGGCAGGTGCGGTCAGATGGGCTGGAAGCGTGGGTACACCAGTCCCAAGCAGGTAAGTACTGGAGCAGGATCAGGTATGAGCAGGTTTAGGCAGCTGGCAGGTCTCAGGTACAGGCAGGTTCGGCAACGGGCTGGCAACAAGGTAGCAGGAGGAGCAGGCAGGAACGTAGTCAACACAGGCCGAGGGTCAGGTGCAGGTAGATCAGCAGGAATGGTCAAACAAGCCAGGAAGGGTCAGCTGGAGCAGGATACAGGTAAGCAGGGGTCAGAGGTCTCAGGTAACGCTGTAGACCAAACAGCACAGAGCCCAGCCATCAGCCCCTTTAAATAGCCCCATCTGGCGCCAAGAGCTGCCGCCGTGCGCTCCTGCGCGTGCCCGCGCGCGCACCAGCGTGCACTGATGCGCTGCTACCGCGCATGCGCGAAGATGCGCCGATATCGCCATTGACATTTCTGGTGTGCCCTTCCTGACACCTACCCTGGCCAAATGGTAACTGAAGATGGATTCCCTTATGGATCTGGAACATTTGTTGGCACAGCATGACCTGGGCTGCCTGGACAATATTCCATAACTCATAGTAGTTTCAAGCCATGCTTCCTTCCTGAGTTGTGAGTGGCAGGTTGAGAGATGTGTTAAATAGGGTGAAGAGCATTTCCCCATGGTTTTAATGTGAACTGTTAGACACTGTCAATTCAGTTTGTTGCTGGCTGGCTGGTAAGTGAGCTGGGAATTTTTGTTTGTTGTTTTTTGACATGCGCCCCCCTTCCATGTGCTCCTTGCTGCAAAGGCTAGTTACAGGTTGGGGTGGTTGCCATTTGTTTGTACTCACAGTTCTTACTGTATCTCTTGGTGTTAGATATTTTGTTGAATCTGTTCTGATACAAGTCACTAGAACACTTCAAAGCGCTGTATATCTATGTCCTCATATCTTATGTGGTAATTTCATACTTTCCACCAATTATGCATGGTCTCTTTTTTTGTTCTTTGCCATTTATGAAAGTTTCTCTTTGCAAGGTGAAGTTTCAAATGATATGAAGCTATGTTAACTTTAGGCAGTCCATAGTGTGCAAACAAAAGTCCTGTTTTTGGGGTATTCTTTGCAACGTGATCTCTTATCTTGTTTGACCACTTTCACAACGATAAATGAAGGTTTCACTTTGGAAGCGAAAATGCTCTAATCCTTCAGTAAATTAGGTTAGCTACATTTCTAGCGCTGACCTTTCGTCAAGGGAAACAATAGTAACTACACCAAAATATTCAATCTAGTCTAGCTTTAGCCCTGGTTCACGCTTGAGAGCTTTGACATGTGATTTGACATGTCAAATCGGTGGCAATTGCCAATCTACGGCGCTGCACCGATTTCAAAAAGTAGTTTCTGTACTACTTTTTGCAATTTCAGGCTGCAATTTACATTGACTTTTGTGCAGAAACCTGCACAAATGTCTCTAAAATCACGTCCGAAACCGGGACTAATATGCGGGAGTGAAATAGTGCGAGTTAAGCTGAACTCGCACGGCTTCATTCCCACAGCTCAGTGTTAATATGGGCTTACCCTGAAAACGTTTCACCAAGGGTATTTGTACCCATAGACAGACCACATTCACCATACAAGTGTCACATAATATACACTGCTCAAAAAAATTCAAGGAACACTTTTGAATCAGAACTCCTGGGATATTGATCTGGTCAGTTAAGTAGCAGAGGGGGTTGTTAATCAGTTTCAGCTGCTTTGCTGTTAATTGAAATTAACAACAGGTGCACTAGATGGGCAACAATGAGACGACCTCCAAAACAGGAATGTTTTTTCAGGTGGAGGTGTCTGACATTTTTTTCCCCTACTCATCTGTTCTTACTGTTTTTCACTAGTTTTGCATTTATCTAGGGTCAGTGTCACTACTGGCAGCATGAGGCGATACTTGGACCCTATAAAGGTTGCATAGGCAGTCCAACTTCTCCAGGATGGCACATCAATACGTGTCATTGCCAGAAGGTTTGCCATGTCTCCCAGCACAGTTTCAAGAGCATAAAAGAGATTCCAGGAGACAGGCAGTTACTCTAGGAGAGCTGGACAGAGCCGTAGAAGGGCCTTAACCCATCAGCAGGACCGGTATCTGCTCCTTTGTGGAAGGAGGAACAGGATGAGCACTGCAAAATTACCTCCAGCGGGCCACTGGTGTGAATGTCTTTGACCAAACAATCAGAAACAGACTTCATGGGGGTGGCCTGAGGGCCCGACGTCCTCTAGTGTGCTCTGTGCTCGCTGCCAGACACTGTGGAGCTCGATTGGCATTTTTCATTGAACACCAGAATTGGCAGGTCCGCCACTGGTGCCCCAAGCTTTTGACAGATGAGGGCAGGTTCACCCTGAGCATATGTGACAGACGTGAAAGGGTCTGGAGAAGCCGCGGAGAACTTTATGCTGCATGTAACATCGTTCAGCATGACCGGTTTGGTGGTGGGTCAGTGATGGTCTGGGGAGGCATATCCATGGAGGGACGCACAGACCTCTACAGGCTACACAATGGCACCCTGACTGCCATTAGGTATCGGGATGAAATCCTTGGACCCATTGTCAGACCCTACGCTGGTGTAGTGGGTCCTGGGTTCCTCCTGGTGCATGACTATGCCCGGCCTCATGTGGCGAGAGCATGCAGCCAGTTCCTGGAGGATGAAGAAATTGATACCATTGAATGGCCCCCACGCTCACCTGACCTAAATTCAAAAGAACACCTCTGGGACATTATGTTTCGGTCCATCCGGTGCCGCCAGGTTGCACCTCAGTCTGTTCAGGAGCTCAGTGATGCTCTGGTCCAGATCTGGGAGGAAATACCCCAGGACACCATCTGTCGTCTCATTAGGAGCATGCCCTGATGTTGTCAGGCATGCATACAAGCACTTGGGGGCCATACAAACTACTGAGGACCATTTTGAGTTGTTGCAATGAAATTTCAACAAAATTGACTAGCTTGCTGCATAATTTTTTCACTTTGAGTTTCGGGGTGTCTTTGAATTCAGCCCTCGGTAGGTGGATAATTTTCATTTCCATCAAATGATGTGCCATCCTTTCATTCCTAACACATTACCCAGTCCATATCAGTATAGATATCCAGCATGAGATTTTGCCCCGTTGAGATCTGATGTGTTTTCAAAGTGTATGAACATTTTAATGCTCAGTTTATGTTGTTCTACTTGTAAGAGGAGAGCTGGCTATAAAATGAGGGATCTTGGCTATAAATGGGGGACACTTAGTTTTTAACATTATAAATGGTTAAATTATATACAAATAACATATATGCTTTTAAAGAAGCTAAAAGTGATTTACGTATTAAACCTAATTTTAGAAAATTGCTCTAAGCTATGGAATTGTATGTGAAGGGAATAAAAAAACAAAAAAAAAACTAAAGTAATTGTAAACCCTTATTTTTTTTAAAACAACAAACATCTTATACCTACCTGCTCTGTGCAGTGGTTTTGCACAGAGAAGCCGCAATCCTCCTTTTCTTAAGTCCCCCACCAGTGCTCCTCCCCCTGCTGAGTGCCCACCATAGCAAACCAATTGCTATGAGGGCACTCGAGTGGCCTCGCTACTGAGCTGTCTCTATGTCCACAGACACACAGTGCATGGCTCTGCCCTATTCTCTCGTCAGTGGCTGTGATTGACAGCAGTGGGAGCCAATGGCTCTCGCTGCTGTCTCTGAGCTTGTGAGGAGGGAGAGACCCAAGAGAGCTGCTGCTCTTGTGCACATGCTGGACTAAGGTCGTGCACATGCTGGACTAAGGTCGGGCTCAGGTAAATAAAAAGGGGGCTGGGAGCTGCATTTTTTTACCATAATGCAGGTAAAGATTTGCTGCTGTCCAGCCAAGCCACCTATGTCCACATTTAGTTGTGGCATGCTGCACCATTGCTTTACTCTTGGAACCCTGATGTGCACCATTATACAAGGCAAGGCATTGCTAATTACAACAAAAATCCTGGCATCAGCTATTGTGGTCCTACCCACGTCATATAGCCTTTGCACTCACTGTGTTTTTTGCAGCACTCTTCTCCTCTGGGGGGTGATTAGGGTCTGTGTGGAGGCGAGGAAGGAAGGTGGTACAGGCCAAGACAAATGCTGGTAGAACTGATAGTAATCTCAGAATAAACCTTAAGCATCAAACTTTCTTGCAGACAGTCACTCCCGCTTATGTGTATGTGTTTGTTTGATACAGCCACTGTTCTTACACACGTTCTAAATGGCTACATACCCATTATTTGTGCACGCTCTCAAGGGTCTACTATTTTTTCCTGAATACTTGGTTTTCACTGTTTTCCTACTCCTCCCTCTGCAACTACACTCCAGTTTGTGCTGCCTTATCCTGCACTGCATCAATGCTCTGGTCTCCACTTTCCCCTAGTTCAAACTCTGGACTATCTGTTTTTTTTTCCCATTAGGCTCATTTTACTCTTACACGGAGTCTGTTCACTGACAAAATTGCTACTTTCAGGAAAAATGCACCCTCTTCCAAAACAATTTTCTCAACTTATTTGCATTAAGAGTCCATTTACACCACATGAAGTGGGACTGCATTGGGCTGCTATTCCAGCGCAGTCCCACCGCATGACAAGGAAAAATAACTTGTCTCCCTATCTGCCGACTACACACCACTTTGTTGCGATGGTATATGGAGGATGCAGTACTTTTTTTTCAGCACAACACAGTGCAAAGCGATCCACTGCTTTGCATTGCACAACCAGAAATTTTACTTTATGAGATGTATGTGTGACATCTCTATAAAGTTTGTTTAAACATACTATCGCTGTGCTGATCTCTGCTGGGCCTCACTGCACACCAACCACTGCACAGTAATGGATTTTTTTGAATGTATATAAAAGTTTAAGTAATACTAACCCCTTCACGCCCAAGGGTAAAACAAATCCTAATGCCCAAGCACAATTTTGCAACTTTGACATGTGTTAGTAAAACCGGAAATATCATCACAACTACTTCGTACATCCAGGTGAATTATACCTTGTTTTTTTTTTATCATTCAAGTTTTTATTTTCATCGGTGAAAAGTCATTACAGAATCGCAAACAATAAAAAGAGTCACAATTGACTTTACAGAAATCTTAGAAAATATTACAATAGATACTTAGACAAATTAAAACCGCCAGAAACCGTTACTGTCAATGTACAAAAGAAAAGTATGAATACATGGCTGCAACCTAGTCGTGTAAATGATCATAGAAATCAGTTTCATATTAACTTGCATAAAGAATATCTAATTCCCAATAAAACCCAAAAAAAATATGAAGGACTCCCACTCCCCTCCCCATCCACCCTTAACAGGAACACACTGTGACTAGGGAGAAGAGAGTGTCCTCTTCCCAACCTTCCAGTCTCCACCAACAATTATCAGTGGAAACAAAATGGGAAAATATAATAGAAAGTTGTCATCTGTTCATACAAAACAAATACTTATACTTATCAAGAGAACTAAGATCTGTTCTCAGTGTTAAAGCTAAAACTAACAGTCTAAGCTTGGAACAAATAGATAGAATCTGAACCTGAAACTTCTATATAATATATATTGAAATAAAACAATACATATACTATAAAAATAAAATTAAAATAAAAAATAAAAATCCATACAGAGAGAGAAAAATAAAAAGAAAGCAAAGAAAGAGAAAAAATAAATAAATTCAGCTTGGAAAGAAAAAGAATATAGAATGCCTACCAGCCAAATATACATTCTAAAGATCAGTGATTGGTGTCGATGTCTATGTTGGAACCAAAGAGATTCCCATAAATCGAGCCCAAGGTTCCCATATAGCTTCAAAATTTGAGGTCTTATCCAACAAGAAACTAACCAATGTTTCTTGTTCCATAATCCAAGAAACCTTTCGTTTCATGGACAGCAGAGATACTGATGACTCCTTCCAAGCCTTGGCAATAGTTAGCTTTGCTCCCATTAAAATAAACAAAATTAATCTACGGGTGACTTTAGGAATATGAGGCAAAAATCCATTAAGCAAGGCAATCGTTGGCGTTTGATGTATAGGGTAACCTGTAACTTT
Organism: Rana muscosa; assembly: GCA_029206835.1. NCBI lineage: Eukaryota > Metazoa > Chordata > Amphibia > Anura > Ranidae > Rana > Rana muscosa. The sequence goes on from CM055118.1 coordinate 667,422,584, forward strand.
GCGTAAAATGTGAAAAACTTTATTCCAAAATCCACGAATTTTGGGACATTCCCACCATATGTGTATTACAGAACCCAAACCCTGACAACCCCTAAAACATAGAGGAGAAATAGAGGGGTACATAACAGCCAATCCCGCTGGAACCAGATACTACCTTGTAAAAAGTTTTATATTGGCCTCTATGAGTGAGGTGTTGTAAAAGCCTGTAATCGAGTGAGAGTAGCTTGCATGCCAGTCCTCAATATCCCTATCAATTAGGAGTTCCTTCTCCCAGGCTAACATGTGAGGTAGTTTCACAAAATTAGATGCCAGCGACTTGTAGATCACCGAGATCCCCCCCCCCTTCGCTCCATGGTCTGTCCACACCAAGTTTCATATGCTGTAAAGTCTCGGGATGTATATCCAGATTTCCACATAGAATTAATAAAATTTGAGATTTGATGGAATCTTGGGTTTTCAGACAAAGGGAGATCTAGTTTGTTTTTAAAATATTCAATAGGTAAAGGGCCCGTTGGGGAAAGAAAGTGGCCAATGCGGTACAACCCCTTGTCATGCCACCATTTAAAGGCTTCAAGGTCCATACCTTGATGAAATAGAGGATTTCAGAACAACGGAGTCAAAGGTTGGGTTTTAGAGACCAGAGAGGGAAGTTTCCGAAGTGAGTCCCATAAAGAAAAAGATTGCGAGAGTGATGGTGATAAGATGGGAGGTCTACTTTTGGGAGGACACCATAACAAATGTACTAATGAGGAAGATGGAACTGCTCGATTTTCAATCGATACCCAGTCAGGATGTTCAGTTTTAAGATATATAACGGATAGTTGTGCCAACCGTGCTGCTTGATAGTACCATAAAAGATTTGGGAAGCCTAACCCACCCTGTTAAATTATACCTTGTTTTTATCAGGACAAATTGGGCTTTTCTCTGTGCTGGGAGCGTGAAAGGGAGATATGCCAATTTGCGCCCCACAGCAAAAAGCCCAGTGCAGTGGGGCCCCATATTTGTGTTACGTTGCTGTCAAGGGGTTACACTCAAAACCAAAAATTGTATATATTGCAGCTTACCAGCTATTAGATGTGGTGGCTGCATTGGTTTTCTTTGTTTAGGCTTTATTTCCCCTCTGTTTTCCCCTGGTGTTCTGGCCAGTAGCACACCTCCTATATTATATATACACCACATTATATAGACAGGGGCAGATTTGACAACAGCATTGTCAGTCTGGGAGGAGGGAGTGTTAAAAGCACTAGCAGATTTAAATACAGTAACAAATTGAAACTGCTAATACATTTTAGATTTAGTTACTGCAAACATTTTGTTCTTCCTTTTGGGATTAAGGTTTTACATAAATAAAAAAGCTGATCATTTTAAGCACCCTCGTCAGTGTTAAATGGTCTGTCTCATCCCTGTAACTGCAAGAGAGTTTTTCTGTTTTTTCTGGCTAGATCACTAGTTGAAAATAGAAGAAAGAAAGACTAAGAAATGAAACTAACCCAGCCATCACATCTAATAATTGGTAAGCTGCAATATAATAAATGATTGCTTTTGGGTTTAATACCGCTTTAATATGCTATCCAATTGTAACACTCCTGTGCCCTAAGGAAGATAAAATTGTCCTAATTCTTTGTGCTCTCTCTCCCCCCAATTCTTACGGTTATGTTGTCAACTGTAAAATATTGAATTTCTCATCACTTTCTGTCTCAATAACAATGGTCATCTGGACAAATGTAGGGAGTGAACCTAACCAGCAGGGACGCAGACAGCAATAAAATCTTTACAGGGTTCTACCACTTCTCTGCTAGTTAAAAAACAAAAAGGTTCTGGCTCTACATACACCTTAAAGGGGTTGTAAACCCTCATGTTTATTCACCTTAATGCATCCTATGCATTAGGGTGAAAAAACTTCTGACAGTGACTGGCCCCCTAGCCCTCCCGTTTTACTCACCTGAGTCCTGTAATCCCCTTGGCTCTTGATTGGATAGATAGATAGCAGCACAGCCATTAGCTCCCACTGCTGTCAATCAAATCCAATGAAGCGGGCGCCGGGGGGGGGCAGGCCGAGTCCTACATTCTGTGTCTATGGACGCAAATGTTGGACTCGGGAGTGCGCCAAAAAGGTAGCCCCCGGGGGATTGCTTCTCCTAGGGGGTTATAAGATGCGGGAGGAGCCGTGAGAGCCACCAAGGGACCCCAGAAGACGATGAAGACGATGTGCAAAACGAACTGTACAGTGGAGGTAAGTATGACATGTTTGTTATTTAACCACTTAACGACCACCCACTGTAAATATATGTCAGCAGAATGGCACCGACAGGCAGAATCACGTATATGTACGTGATTGCCTTTGTATAGTTGGGGGGTCCGATCGGACCCCCCTTCTTTACAGTGAGCGGTCGTTTTACCTTCGGGAGCGATCCGGCATGAGGGGACGGCCGTTCGATTCCGGCCACCCCCTCTCGATCGCTCCCGGCGAATGAGAGAGCTTCCCCTGCCTGCCAGGAAGGAGGAAGTGATGTCATCTCTCCTGGGGCGCTCACATATACCGAGCGCCGTACAGGAGCAGATGCAGGTTAGTACACAAAACAGCGCACTGACACCAGGACACATAGGCACATAAATCGCCCCCCCAGGCCCCCCCAGACACCCCCCAGCCCCAAGTCACAGTGTCACTGATTGCAGTGACCATTTATTTAGTGATCACTGCAATCAGTGACATTTGTGACTGTAAAAGTGTCACTACATTTAGTTTTAGGTCCAGTGTAGCCCCCTAACCCCCCCTAATAAAGGTTTAACGCCCTGATCACCCCCCAGATAACCCTTTCACCCCCTATCACCACTGTCACTAAGCAATCATTTTTCTGATCGATGTCTTAGCGTCGGCGATGCTGATCGGTAGCCAGTAATTTTTTTTAGGTTCGTCGCAGGTTTTTATAGCGTCGGGTACCCCCATATATTACCTAATGAAGGTTTAAGCCCCTTGATCGCCCCCCAGGTAACCCTTTCACCCCCTATCACCACTGTCACTAAGTTATAATTTTTCTGATCGATGTCTTAGCGTCGGCGATGCTGATCGGTAGCCAGTAATTTTTTTTAGGTTCGCCGCAGGTTTTTATAGCGTTGGGTACCCCCATATATTACCTAATAAAGGTTTAACCCCCTTGATCACCCCCCAGGTAACCCTTTCACCCCCTAGCACCGCCGTGGCTATGCGATCATTTTTCTGATCGATGTCTTAGCGTCGGTGATGCTGATCGGTAGCCAGTAATTTTTTTTAGGTTCGCCGCAGGTTTTTATAGCGTCGGGTACCCCCATATATTACCTAATAAAGGTTTAACCCCCTTGATCGCCCCCCAGGTAACCCTTTCACCCCCTATCACCACTGTCACTAAGCGATAATTTTTCTGATCGATGTCTTAGCGTCGGCGATGCTGATCGGTAGCCAGTAATTTTTTTTAGGTTCGCCGCAGGTTTTTATAGCGTCGGGTACCCCCATATATTACCTAATAAAGGTGTAACCCCCTTGATCACCCCCCAGGTAACCCTTTCACCCCCTAGCACCGCCGTCACTATGCGATCATTTTTCTGATCGATGTCTTAGCGTCGGTGATGCTGATCGGTAGCCAGTAATTTTTTTTAGGTTCGCCGCAGGTTTTTATAGCGTCAGGTACCCCCATATATTATCTAATAACGGTTTAACCCCCTGATCGCCCCCCAGGTAACCCTTTCACCCCCTATCACCACTGTCGCTAAGCAATCGTTTTTATGATCGTTGTCTTAGTGTCGGTGATGCCGATAGGTAGCCAGTAAATTTTTTTTAGGTTCGCCGTCAGGTTTTTATATAGCGTCAGGTACCCCCATATATTACCTAATAAAGGTTTTAACCCCCTAATTGCCCCTAGTTAACCCTTTCACCAGTGATCATCATATAAGTGTTACGGGTGACGCTGGTTAGTTAGTTTGCTTTTTATAGTGTCAGGGCACCCGCCGTATATAACCCAATAAAGGTTTAACCCCCTGATCGCCCGGCGGGTGATATCAGTTAGGTTTTAGCGTCAGAGAGGGTCTGCGTCACACCCCAGGCAGCGTCAGGTTAGTGCCAGTAGCGCTAACACCCACACGTGAAGCATACACCCCCTCTTAGTGGTATAGTATCTGATCAGCTCAATATCTGATCTGATCAGATCTATACTAGCGTCCCCAGCAGTTTAGGGTTCCCAAAAACGCACTGTTAGTGGGATCAGCCCAGATACCTGCTAGCACCTGCGTTTTGCCCCTCCGTCCAGCCCAGGCCACCGAAGTGCAGTATCGATCGATCACTGTCACTTGCAAAACACAACACACATAACTGCAGCGTTCGCAGAGACAGGCCTGATCCCTGCGACTCCAGTGCTGTAGGAGGTAATTTCACCACCACAGTTAAAAAAAAAAAAGCATATATGCCGAAGCATTGGGGCAGCAGGAGAGGAGGAGCGATTTTGCTCCTAATGCCGCGTATATACGGTCGAAATTCCGACGGAGGCTTGCCCGTGGAAAAGTCTGACCATGTGTACGCGGCATAACTTTTGCGAGAAGATGCCCCCATGCTTCGGCATATATAAATGGTGCATGTATGCCCATCATTAGAAGTGGGTGGATGAAGGGCGGTATTCTAATGGTGGGCATACCCACCGATCAATCTTTTTTTTTCGTTCAGCCAACAGGCTGCATGAAAAAAAAGATTACAATACATGTCCAACAAGGACCAGCAACGTACTGGTATGTTGCTGGACTTTGAATGTTTATACCAGAATGATGCCTGCGGGTTTAGGTATCATCTTGGTATCATTCTTTTCAGCCAGCGGCCGGCTTTCATGTAAAAGCAATCCTAGTGGTTAATTAGCCTCTGGACTGCTTTTACAAGCAGTGGGAGGGAATATCCCCACCCCCGGATATAAAAAGCGCCATTGGGAAATTGGGAAAGCATTTTATCACACCGATCTTGGTGTGGTCAGATGCTTTGAGGGCAGAGGAAAGATCTAGGGTCCAATAGACCCCAGTTTTTTCAAAAAAGAGTACCTGTCATTACCTATTGCTATCATAGGGGATATTTACATTCCCTGAGATAACAATAAAAGTGATAAAAATAAATAAATATGGAAGCAACAGTTTAAAAATAAAATAAAAAAGCAAAATTAATAATAAAAAAAAAAAAGCACCCCTGTCCTGCCCTGCTCTTGCCCAATGGCGAACGCAAGCGTCGGTCTGGCGTCATATGTAAACAGCAATTGCACCATGCATGTGAGGTATCACCGCGAAGGTCAGATCGAGGGCAGTAATTTTAGCAGTAGACCTCCTCTGTAAATCTAACGGGGTAACCTGTAAATGCTTTTAAAGGCTTTTAAAAATGTATGTAGTTTGTCGCCAATGCGCGTTTGTGCGAAATTTTAAAGCATGTCGTGTTTGGTATCTATGTACTCGGCCTAAGATCATCTTTTTTATTTCATCAAACATTTGGGCAATATAGTGTGTTTTAGTGCATTAAAATTAAAAAAAGTGTATTTTTTCCCCAAAAAATGCGTTTGAAAAATCGCTGCGCAAATACTGTGTAGAAAAAAAAAATGCAACACCCACCATTTTATTCTGTAGGGCCTTTGCTTTAAAAATATATATAATGTTTGGGGGTTCAACATAATTTTCTTGCAAAAAAAATATGTTTTCATGTAAACAAAAAGTGTCAAAAAGGGCTTTGTCTTCAAGTGGTTAGAAGAGTGGATGTAAGCTTCCTAATGTTGTGTATAAAATGCCAGAACAGTTCAAAACCCCCCCAAATGACCCCATTTTGGAAAATAGACACCCCAAGCTATATACTGAGAGGCATGTCGAGTCCATGGAATATTTTATATGTTGACACAAGTTGCGGAAAAAATACAATTTTTTTTTTTGCACAAAGTTGTCACTAAATGATATATTGCTCAAACATGCCATGGGCATATGTGGAATTACACCCCAAAATACATTCTGTTGCTTCTCCTGAGTACGGGGATACCACATGTGTGAGACTTTTTGGGAGCCTAGCCGCGTACGGGACCCCAAAAACCAAGCACCGCCTTCAGGCTTTCTAAGGGTGTCAATTTTTGATTTCACTTCTCACTGCCTATCACAGTTTCGGAGGCCATGGAATGCCCAGATGGCACAAACCCCCCCCAAATGACCCCATTTTGGAAAGTAGACACCCCAAGCTATTTGCTGAGAGGTATTGTGAGTATTTTGCAGATCTCGCTTTTTGTCACAAAGTTTTGAAAATTGAAAAAAAAAAGAAAAAAAAAAATGTTCTTTCTTCATTTTCAAAAACAAATGAGAGCTGTAAAATACTCACCATGCCTCTCAGCAAACAGCTTGGGGTGTCTACTTTCCAAAATGGGGTCATTTGGGGGGGTTTTGTGCTATTTTGGCATTTTATGGCCTTCAAAACTGTGATAGGTAGTGAGGAGTGAAATCAAAAATTTGCGCCCTTAGAAATCCTGGAGGCGGTGCTTGGTTTCCGGGGTCCCGTACGTGGCTAGGCTCCTAAAAAGTCCCACACATGTGGTATCCCCGTACTCAGGAGAAGCAGCAGAATGTATTTTGGGGTGCAATTCCACATATAACCATGGCATGTGTGAGCAATATATCATTTAGTGACAACTTTTTGTAATTTTTTTTTGTCATTATTCAATCACTTGGGACAAAAAAAAAAATATTCAATGGGCTCAACAGGCCTCTCAGCAATTTCCTTGGGGTGTCTACTTTCTAAAATGGGGTCATTTGGGGGGGTTTTGTGCTATTTTGGCATTTTATGGCCTTCAAAACTGTGATAGGTAGTGAGGAGTGAAATCAAAAATTTGCGCCCTTAGAAATCCTGAAGGCGGTGCTTGGTTTCCAGGGTCCCGTACGTGGCTAGGCTCCTAAAAAGTCCCACACATGTGGTATCCCCGTACTCAGGAGAAGCAGCAGAATGTATTTTGGGGTGCAATTCCACATATAACCATGGCATGTGTGAGCAATATATCATTTAGTGACAACTTTTTGTAATTTTTTTTTTTTTTTTTTTTGTTATTATTCAATCACTTGGGACAAAAAAGAAAATATTCAATGGGCTCAACATGCCTCTCAGCAATTTCCTTGGGGTGTCTACTTTCTAAAATGGGGTCATTTGGGGGGGTTTTGTACTGCCCTGTCATTTTAGCACCTCAAGAAATGAGATAGGCAGTCATAAATTAAAAGCTGTGTAAATTCCAGAAAATGTACCCTAGTTTGTAAACGCTATAACTTTTGCGCAAACCGATAAATATACGCTTATTGACATTTTTTTTACTAAAGACATGTGGCTGAATACATTTTGGCCTAAATGTATGACTAAAATTGAGTTTATTCGATTTTTCTTATAACAAAAAGTAGAAAATATCATTTTTTTTCAAAATTTTCGGTCTTTTTCCGTTTATATTGCAAAAAATAAAAATCGCAGAGGCAATCAAATACCATTAAAAGAAAGCTCTATTTGTGGGAAGAAAAGGACGCAAATTTCGTTTGGGTACAACATTGCATGTCCGCACAATTTACAGTTAAAGCAGCGCAGTGCAAAATTCTGAATTCACCTCTGGTCCTTTAGCTACCAAATGGTCCGGGGCTTAAGTGGTAAAAAAAAAAAACGTAGCTTTACAATCACTTTAAGTTAATTTTAGCACGAAGTTTTCTTTTCCTTATTTGCAGGTAAATGAATATTGTCTATATTAATTTTATTTGAAGGTTGATTTTGGGAGATTGTTGTAGGAGACAATAAGACTACTTTTTACAGTTACTTTACCTTTTCTTTAACATCTTTCTCGCCTAAAAACGGGATGTTAAAGAGAATTATGGAGCATAAAAAACAAAACAAAATAAAAACCTTACACGTTCACCTTCATGCCGCAGCATCTATGTGACACAGCAGCTTTCTCAAACATAACTCTGCTGGCAGTGAAGAAGGGAACATGTATAAATAATAACTTTGTAGGTCTCTGCCTAAGCAGCACCCTGAAAAATGTACCTAAAATAAAACAGAAGTGCACCTTCCATTATGCAAATTTGCTTAGAGTGTCAGTCTAGTGCCTTCAGCTTCATAACTGTATATATGCAGTGTGAGATCTAAGGCACTACTTCCTCTGATTGCTATCGGCTGATTTACTAATGGAGTTGAGAACCTCAATTCAAGTATATAATCATGCAATAAGCATTTGTACATGACTGGGTATTCAAAATGACAGAAATCAGTTTTTCACATGATTGGATAACCAAAGTGACAATTCACAATTTTTGAGTGAAAATTCACAATTTCCTTGGTAAATCAGCCTCTAGCCTCAGGAGATTTGCAGTGAGATTTGGTGATGTCATTTCTGTGCTTCTCACAGTTTTTCTTCCCAGAGGCTCTGACATGAGGATGCAGAGACACTTCCGCACAGTGATGAAGTGCAGAACAAAGCGTTTTTATAAGGGAAGGTGCAGCACTCCTTAGAAGGAAGCAATATGTATACATAGTAGGTAAATATGGCCACTGCCATAAGAATTTCTTGCATCAAACTATAAATAGAAATAAGGATTTAATGCATTAACACAAGTTGCCTATATTTTGCATCAATTTGATCGCCAAAAAATATAAAAAGGACAACAGTTGTATCTGCAGGTCTCTGCACACTGGAGTGTATTATTCTACCTTACCCAGTGTGCTGTTCTATTTTTAGAACTGAGGAAATGATCTTTGAAGGCTCCCCTGTAAACATCTGATCTCTTTAATAATTCTACTTGTAAATTATTCATCATCTGTATTCACCAATTATGTAAGGACCATGTAGTGGTGGCTAGCTCATTAAAATTACATTGCTGTCTACCCCTGGAAATTCACAAATGGGAATTCATTATAAACTCAATAAAAATTTGATCAGGGTTTAGAGATAACAGCTTGTCTAACCAAATAAAGCACAATTTGAGATTCACAATTTGAAATGATTTCTTACCACAGAGGGCTGGTGAACATTAAAATCAATAGTGATTTAATGATAGGAAAACTAACATAAACAGTAAAGATGGAATGACAAAACATACAGTATAATAAGGCAGTGAAATGCATATTATGTTTACCGTATTTTTCGCACCATAAGACGCACTTTCCCCCCCCCCCCCCAAAAGGGGGAAAATGTCCCTGCGTCTTATGGAGCGGATACTGTCGAGGCACCGCCCCCCTCCGTCGCAGCCGCATCAGAATATTGGCACTCGGATTCTCTGTGGAGGAGAGAGGACAGGATGTGAGGCAGATCCTTGCAGGGGCATACCAAGTGGGAGCGGGGGAGGCGGTCTGCTCTGGGTGCCAAAACATGGGGGGTGTCAGTGGCATTGTTATGGGGGTGCGCTCCGCACCCATGTCAGTTGACACCCGCCAAATCTGACACCGTTCCGAAAGCAGCAAGAGCCCTTGCTGTTTTTTCTTTTCAGCCGAAACACCCCCCGGCGCAGTGGTCTGGTCCAGTCTCACTTCCTGCTCTTTCCACTGGAAGCTGCTGCTGCAAACTACAGTATGTCCCCTGTCGTTCTTCCTAGCTGCTGCCCGGGTGCATCTGAGGCTGAAAGCCAGACAGCCAGCCAGAGGGGGTTGTGCATTGTAATGGCAGTGTCCTCCGCTGCCTGAGGTAAGCTGGTAATAAGGGGGTGGGAGGTGTGGGCAAGCATGGTATGCACTGCCCAGTCACCTGAGCTGCTGTGATAGAAGAGGCTGAAGGGGTGTTTGTGTCTGCTCTGCCACCCTGATCTGATCTGGGAAAGGGGGGGGAGGTTGCTGTGCCCACCACCACCCAGGTATAGTGTAGCTGAGCTGATTTGATGGGGGGGGGGAAGGGGGTGGAATTGCTGTGTGTCCACCACCCACCTATACTAGTACTATAATATTAAATATTTTAGTACACCATTTGGTTCAGAATTGTTTTTTTATTTTTTTCCTCCTCTAAAACCTAGGTGCGTCTTATGGTCAGGTGCGTCTTATGGAGCGAAAAATACGGTACTTTTCGTGTAATGTGTATTATACTTAGCCTTTCCTTATTCTACACTAGAATGGTTTTAAAGGTACCAATTTTTTTTACAGGACTGTTTTTTTTACAATTACTGTCAAATTTCACCAAAATGTGTTGAGTAAACATTTTCTCTGAGCTGTCACAAAATTAGTATGAGACCTCAGTGATTAGAAAAGAACATAAAAAACACTGCCACTTCTCCTGTATATAAAAGACCTTATACAAAAGCATGGGAGAAAGTATTAGCACATTGTGCTAATGTCACTACTATGAATAGGACGTATTAATAAGTTCAGACATAACTCTCATATCTCTGATCAAAGTTTACTTTTCTGCTAAAAGTATGAGGTGACATAGGGTCATATTACATTTTGCACAATGTTTCTTTGTTCTGCAGTTTTGCATTTATTATCATAAATCTCAATTGCAGTTCAGTGTGCTTGGCCAAGCTAAATGAAGGGTAATATAATATCAATATTGGCATATAAAAAATACTTGGAATTATCCTCTATGGATTACAGATGAGGGGTCTCATAGAGTTAGTTTTAGGCTATTTATGTTATGAATGTGGATAAGGAAACAGTAGTAAGTCTGCTTTAACTTGCCACATTTACACAATACCACTGTCAGACACTGAACGGGTCCCTTCAGCAGCAGACACCATAAAATGCCACGAAATGCCTGCCTTTATTAAATAGAAAAGTATCATCTGTGCCTCACTCTTACTTAGTTTAACTTTGTACTAGATCTTGGTCTTTCCTGACTGCCTGGCTAAAGCCACCCATAGATGATTCGAAAAATGTATGGGCAGGCTGAATGTACCCAAGTTGACTGATCATTCAACTTTGGATACCACCAAACTGTCAAATTTTACATGTGATTATTGCTAGCGGCTGGTATAGCTGTTAGCAATAATCACTGTGTTCTCCCGGAGGGGACCACTCCCCCTCACCCACCGGCAGAACACAATGGCTCAGTGGGAGGGATTCCCCATCAACACTGACTGTGTTGATGGGGGAACTAAGCGATTTTCTTTCCTCCAACCCACGGTTGGAGGAAAGAAAAACACTCCGTCTATTGCCAGCTTAAGATATCAACTGCTATTTCACTGTCCTCTAAAACTGCCTACGTGGCTATTAATGGAAGTCTCATTATTGTTCCCAATAAAGAATAATCCATACACTTAAGTCATCCCCGCCATTTTAGTTACCAACCTGCACTATGCACAGTGAAAGTTAGTAAAAATAAGGGCAGGAATGTCTGAAGTTGCTAGATTATTCTTTAATAGAAGCAGTAAATTATGCTCTCTGTGCTGTAACCTCTTTGTTTTCGGTTTATTGACGGTGTTATGGGACACACCCGGTTATGTGCATAGATCACTAAAGCCCTGTACACACGATTGGATTTCCTATGGATTCAAATCCGATGGATTTTTCCATCGGAATTCCGATGAAGCTGACTTCCATCAGTCTTGCCTACACACCATCAGTCAAAAATCCGACCGTCCCAAACGCTGTGACGTAAAACACTCTGATGAGCCGAGAAAAATTAAGTTCAATGCTTCACCGATGGAAAAAAGACCGATGGGGCCCATCGGACTGTTTTCATCGGTAAAACCGATCGTGTGTACAGGGCATAACTTTATGTCGTTGCCGCTGTTCACCTTTAAAATGATTATATATATATTGTGACAGCAGGAAGGTAAAGTCACCTGGTTGCATCCAGGGGGGTAGATATATTTCGCCCAGATTCAGGCTTTACGCTGACTTATACAACTAGGTGGAGAGTTGTATAGGCCCAGCTAAGGCTAGTGGGCTCATGGATGACTCATACCTCTAGGGAGAGTGTGGGGCGTCGTGCAGACAGAGATGAGGAGACCAGCTGAACCTTGTCAGCTCATTTAGGCCTCTATAAGAACTCCCAGCTTCATTAGATGTTAGCTCATGCCTGGAACCAGACCTGTGTGGACTGTCTAGGGAGAGTGAACCCCTGTGCGGTGAGGCAAAGCCTGTGTGGCTATTTGTTTGGACTTTTACTAAACCAGGGACTTAGGGACTAGGACAGCACTAGGCTGATCCCAGTTGTTAGTTAGGAAACCTGTATGTTTAGTCAGAGGTCAACTTGACCAGGATTTATTTTGGTTATGTTTCTTTTGCTTTGCTGTGTTTTGTCACTGTAAATAGAAAATAAACCGCACCTTTTTGATTTTGAAAACCACAACCTCCGTTTGCTGGGCCTGTTTTGTGTGGGGAGCCCATCCCGGGGGTCACACACACCCGCTGCCGAGCTAACCCCCTCACAGTTGGTGGAGAACCAGTGGCAGTTTTTTTTAAGCCAGCATGGAGGAGATACTGAAGCAGCTGGCTCTAGCAAATGCCAATCAACAGCAGACAAATGCAGGTTTGCAAAAGAGCCTTGCAGCTCAACAACAGAGCCTTGCAGCCCAGCAGCAGACAAACGCAACTTTGCAACAGAGTCTGGAGGCTCAGCAACGAGCCCAGCAGCAATCTGAGGCCCGCTTCATAGACCTGTTGCAGAAGCAAGAGCAGAGACTACAACAACAGATGGAAGCAGTAATGCAGCAACGTCCGCAGACCAGTGAGGAAAGCCGTCCCACTAATACCGCGTCCTTTGGGGTGAGTCGTTTATTGACAAAAATGACTGGAGAGGATGATCCAGAGGTATTTTTGACCACATTTGAAAGGACCGCTGAAAGAGAAAAGTGGCCTGAGGAGCAGTGGGCTGGACTGGTGGCTCCTCTGTTAACTGGTGAATCGCAGAAAGCTTACTATGACCTAGAGCCTAACCAAGCAAAAGACTATGTGATGCTAAAAGCTGAAATATTGGCAAGGCTGGGTGTCACCCAGGCTGTCCGGGCTCAGCGTGTGCATAACTGGACTTTCCAGCTTGGAAAACCCCCCAGGTCTCAAATGTATGATCTCATTCACCTGAGCAGAAAGTGGCTACAGCCAGAGACTTTGTCCGCACCAAAGATTGTGGAACGTGTTGTAATGGATCGGTTTTTGAGAGCTCTTCCTACTGCCATCCAAAAGTGGGTAAGCCATGGAGACCCAGAGATGGCCGATGGTCTTGTGGATCGTGTGGAGAAATACTTGGCTACAGAGAACCTGACGGCCTCTTCCAGAGACACTCGGACTTTCCACCCTAAGACCAGACCATCCCCAGGGGCGGATAAGAGGATTCCAAGGGGTGAGGGTGGAGAGAGTGAGAGGGTGGGAGCTCTACCCCAAGTTTGGTGAGAACAGCCTGGGAAATCAGCGGCTCAAGAGGCGGCAAGAAGGATCGTTTGCTACCGCTGCCGGCAAGCGGGACATATTGCAGCCAATTGCCCGGTTGTGGAGGAACCCATGCAGTGTGACTTTCTGACGGGCAGACGTCAGTCGCTGTGTGCGACAGTCGCATGCACTGCCATTCGAGGAACTGAGAAACATTTATGCAAAATGTGTGTTAATGGTAGAAATGTTGTGGTATTGCTGGATTCAGGTAGCCTTGTGACCCTGATAAAGGCTGAGTTAGTTAAAACAGAGGTCTCTGGGAATAGCAAGGTAGCTGTTATTTGTGTGCATGGGGACACCCGAGAGTATCCAGTGACTACAGTGTGTTTCGAGACCCCCAAAGGTACCCTCTCTCATCCAGTGGGCTTAGTATCTCAGTTACCGCATGACGCCATTGTGGGAAGGGATTTTCCGAAGTTCTGGGAACTGTGGGATGATCCTGAGCCCCTCACTGGTGCCCCTATGTACCAGGAATGTGATAGCCAGAACTCCCCTGAGAGTGGTGAGGACTCTCCGGAATTTCCCTTATCAGTATTGGCAGGGGAGACTCAAGAAACTGGAGAGGAGCCCACCTCCTCAGACGAAAACCTACCGTCTGTGGAGTTTTCTGATCTTGAGGTTCACAGGGAAAACTTTGCCACAGAACAGTTGAAAGACCCCGCCCTAATAAAGGCACGGGAAAATGTAGTGAAAATAGATGGCGAGTTAGTGAACCCAGATAATACCTGCACTTACCCATACTTCAGCGTAGAGAAGGACCTACTGTATCGGGTGGCAAAAAGGGCAGAAGAAACCGTTGAGCAGCTGGTGGTGCCCAAACCTTACAGGAAGTTGGTGTTGGAGTTGGCCCATGGGCACATTCTTGGAGGTCATCTGGGGACAGAGAAAACCCGAGAGAGGGTATTACAGAGATTCTATTGGCCGGGGGTGATGAAGGACGTAGAAAATTATTGTTCCTCCTGCCCTGTGTGTCAGAGGTTGGCCCCGATGCCACATTTCCGTAGCCCGCTGGTCCCTCTACCCATCATTGAGGTCCCGTTTGAGAGGATCGCCATGGATTTGGTAGGTCCTATAATCAAGTCCGCTAGGGGGCACCAGTACATATTAGTTATAATGGACTATGCCACCCGTTATCCAGAAGCGATCCCTCTCCGAAATACCTCGGCCAAAACCATAGCCAAAGAGCTATCTCTTGTTTTTAGCCGGGTGGGTATTTGTAAAGAACTGCTTACGGACCAAGGTACACACTTTATGTCCCGGGTTATGAAAGAGCTGTGTAAATTGTTCAAAGTGACGCAATTGCGTACGTCTGTGTATCACCCCCAAACCGATGGGCTGGTTGAAAGATTCAACAAAACCCTAAAACAAATGTTGAAGAAAGTGGTGGATAGAGATGGAAAGGATTGGGACTGTTTACTTCCTTATTTGATGTTTGCTATTAGGGAGGTGCCCCAATCCTCTACGGGATTCTCCCCCTTTGAGTTACTGTATGGGAGACACCCAAGAGGGCTGTTGGATATTGCCAAGGAAACTTGGGAAAGTGAGAGTTCTCCCCACAGGAGTGTGATTGAGCATGTCGCCCTGATGCAAGATCGAATTGCACAGGTAATGCCCATCGTGAAGGAACATTTGGCCCAAGCGCAGTTGGCACAGCAGAGAGTGTACAACCGTGGAGCCAAGACCCGTACCTTTTCCCCGGGGGATAGGATATTGGTACTTGTCCCTACGGTTGAAAGTAAATTCCTTGCCAAATGGCAAGGCCCCTACGAGATAATGGAAAAAGTGAGCGAAGTGAATTACAAGGTCAGACAACCAGGAAGGCGAAAGCCCGAACAGATCTATCACGTTAATCTGTTGAAAGCCTGGAGGGATAGAGAGTCCCTAGTCGCAGACACTTGGTCACCAGCTCAAACTGGTTGCGTGATTCCTGAGGTTGGAATAGCAGCCACCTTGTCACAACCCCAACAACAGGAGGTTAAGGAGTTTGTGCTTCGCAACAAGGAGGTATTCTCTGAGCTGCCGGGACAAACATCTGGGGTAGAGCATGACATCATTACCCCGCCCGGTGAAAGGGTGAAGTTAAAACCCTATCGGATCCCAGAGGCTCGACGGGAGGCAATACGGGAGGAAGTACAGAAAATGCTGAACTTAGGGGTGATAGAGGAGTCCCAAAGTGATTGGTCTAGTCCCATCGTGTTGGTGCCTAAACCGGATGGGAGCTGGCGATTTTGTAACGATTTTCGTCAGTTGAACAAAGTTACAAAATTTGACACCTACCCCATGCCACGTATAGATGAGTTGATCGACCGGCTGGGAACAGCCCGATACATGACGACTCTTGACCTCACAAAAGGGTATTGGCAAATCCCCCTGGCCAAGTCGGCCAAAGAGAAAACCGCATTTGTAACCCCAGACGGGGCGTTCCAATATAAAAGAATGCCGTTCGGGTTACAGAATGCGCCGGCCACATTCCAGCGGAAAATGGACCAGATGCTGAGGCCCCATCGGAAGTATGCTGCGGCTTACCTGGATGACGTAATTGTCCATAGCACAGATTGGGCCTCACATCTGCCAAAAGTGCAAGCTGTCCTGGACTCTGTTCGGGAAGCGGGGTTTACGGCTAACCCCAAGAAGTGTACCATTGGGCAGGAGGAGGCCAAATATCTTGGGTACACCATTGGGAGGGGAGTAATAAAACCCCAACTCAACAAAGTCGAGGCCATCCAGAGTTGGCCACGTCCCAACAGCAAGAAGCAGGTACGAGCCTTTCTGGGAATCGCTGGGTATTATCGGCGATTCATTCCCCACTTTGCTTCTAAGGCTGTGCCCCTAACCAACCTGACGAAGGGGAAAGGGTCGGTCATGATTAAATGGACCCCCGAGGCTGAGGCAGCATTCCAATTCTTGAAACAAGCCTTATGTAGCCAGCCAGTGTTGTACTCACCCGACTTCTCTAAAGACTTTGTCGTACAAAGTGATGCGTCAGATGTGGGGTTAGGAGCAGTATTGTCCCAGGTCTGGAACGGGGAAGAGCACCCAGTCATTTACCTCAGCAGGAAATTGAAGTCCCATGAGGTAAATTACGCCACCGTTGAAAAGGAGTGTTTAGCGGTGAAGTGGGCTCTAGATTCCCTTCGGTACTACCTGCTAGGTAGGCACTTTGACATGGTTACGGATCACGCTCCGTTAAAGTGGATGGCTCAAAACAAGGAAACAAATAGAAGAGTGAATAGGTGGTTCCTGGCCCTCCAGGAATTCAACTTCACAGTAAAGCATCGCCCTGGCGTTCAAATGGGGAATGTGGATGCTTTGTCTCGAGTACATGAATGCCTGATTGCTGGTGTTCCAACCCCGAGGTTAAAACAAGAGGGGGGGGGTATGTGACAGCAGGAAGGTAAAGTCACCTGGTTGCATCCAGGGGGGTAGATATATTTCGCCCAGATTCAGGCTTTACGCTGACTTATACAACTAGGTGGAGAGTTGTATAGGCCCAGCTAAGGCTAGTGGGCTCATGGATGACTCATACCTCTAGGGAGAGTGTGGGGCGTCGTGCAGACAGAGATGAGGAGACCAGCTGAACCTTGTCAGCTCATTTAGGCCTCTATAAGAACTCCCAGCTTCATTAGATGTTAGCTCATGCCTGGAACCAGACCTGTGTGGACTGTCTAGGGAGAGTGAACCCCTGTGCGGTGAGGCAAAGCCTGTGTGGCTATTTGTTTGGACTTTTACTAAACCAGGGACTTAGGGACTAGGACAGCACTAGGCTGATCCCAGTTGTTAGTTAGGAAACCTGTATGTTTAGTCAGAGGTCAACTTGACCAGGATTTATTTTGGTTATGTTTCTTTTGCTTTGCTGTGTTTTGTCACTGTAAATAGAAAATAAACCGCACCTTTTTGATTTTGAAAACCACAACCTCCGTTTGCTGGGCCTGTTTTGTGTGGGGAGCCCATCCCGGGGGTCACACACACCCGCTGCCGAGCTAACCCCCTCACAATATATATATATTTTTTTCTGTCTTTCATAACTTCAAGCCAGCAATAACTGTTTGTGTTTCACAATTTTTTATAGACTTGAATAACTAAAGAAGTGTAAAGCACACCAAAATCTAGTATCCCTATTTTTTTTTTTCAATCTGCTTAATTATTTACAAAATTTGGCCAAAGAGAGGAAATGTCTTCTGTTTTTGCTCTGCCCCTTAACACCTTCACACCCGGCCTATAGTAAAATGACGAGAAGTGAGCAGTGTTGTTCTGGGAGGACGTCATATGACATCCTGCCAGAATGTGCATCTTGAGCGACCGCAAGCTCTATAACTGGCTTCCTTTCATGCCATCCATTGTATACAATTGTGTTGCTAGCTGTGATTGGTCACGGTGAACACTTGGTTAAGACAGGCCACAGTCCATTTGTACGAAAGGATTAGCACTGACCAACCACAGCTAATCACAACAAAAGACACAGAAGGAACTAGTTTCATTCAGTAAAAATGGTTCCTTATACCAAGGAAATTGTGCAATCATAATGTGCAAAAAAAAAATCCTTATCACTTTCCTAGAGTAGTACAAACAAAATGTAATAAAAAATAAAAATGATTACTCACTGATATTATTATCAGTGTCCCTGATCACCGCCACACCGGTTATATGATAACACTGTGCTGCACTGGTGACAGAATGTAAAAAAGAAAACGTGAAAAACATGTTTAATTTTTTTAGTTTTCCAAAAAATTACAACTTCAAAAAACTCGCCATGCCTCTTACTAAATACCTTGGACTGTCTACTTTCCAAAAAGGGGTAATTTGGGGGTATTTTCACTGTCATGGCTTTTTGAGGCCTCAAGAAATGAGATGTCAGTACATCTGGATTGATCAGACTAAATAATACATACCGATCTGGGTTATTTTCACCAAAGAAATACAGCATAATACATTTTGACCTAAATTTATGGAGAAAGATACTTTATTTGCAAAATTTTAAAATAGAAACAAAGAAAAACTTTTTTTTTTTCAAAATTTTCTGTCATTTTCCATTATTTTAGCAAAAAATTTAAAACCCAGTGATGATTAAATACCACAAAAAGAAAGCTCTATTTGTGTGAAGAAAAAATTATAAAAATGTCTTATGGGCACAGTGTTGCATGACCATGCAATTGTCATTCAAAGAGTAAGAACGCTGAAAGCCGTTAAAGTGCTGCAGCAATAACAAAGTTTCTTCAGTTTTATGGTGGGAAGTGTAGCCATGTAGCCATGCTGCTACCATTGTGTAAAGGAAAGTAAATGGACACTACCATTGATATGCAGGTTTTACTTTACTTTTGTAAACATTATATCTGTTTTGATAATATATATTTGTACATACATACTTGACAAAGCATGGATTCTCTAAAGAAATAGTCCCCCCCTTCAAACATGTTGTTACTGACTGAAACTTAGGACAAAGTTGTTCGTTGGAAGGAGGAATGAGGGGGATAGGACACTGCTATCACTAACTCAGCTACTGAGCTTTGTATATGGGCTTGACGCCTGCTATAGGAGGGTAACAATAACAAGGAGGAGTTGAGTCTTCGGTCTTTTATTATCCAACCTCCTAGTGGCATGGCATATAATTGGTGTTCTACCATGCCCCCCCGCCCCCCCAAAGACTATTAGCAGAAGATAAAGAAAAAACTGGAAAGCATGAAAAGAGGGTGAGTGCTCCACCTGCTCAATAGATATAACGATACGAAAAAGGAAATATTATACAAAATACTATAGGAAATATCTTTTACCTCCAACCATATTAGGAAAGCACATATATACTAAATGACTATACATTTCCTTCAAGTTATGTCATAGCCATAGTGTGTGTGTGTGTGTGTGTGTGTGTGTCAGTGTTGCCGACACCCAAAATTTACTGACACAGCCAAGTTTTTACTGACATTTGGCAAAATACAATACCCTTGAATGGTTGCCAGACAATCATGAGAGCTGTTGAACCAAGTCTCTGAAATTCCCATAAAATCGAAATCCTCCTCATACAACAGTATCTCTAGTTCTCCCATCTTGTCTGTCAGGCTCCTGGCATTGGTGAACATGTCACGTAGTTTAGACCGTTCGCATACTGTCCTCTTATTGGGTGTTCCGAGATTGCAAATAGGACTTGTTACTATACTTACCTTGGGTTTGTGTGCTTTAGTCAACCTACCACTAATGCCCTCAATACTACCCTTTGGAAAATGTTTTGCGCTATCTCTACCCCTGAACCCACCTCCCTTCGCTTAATTTAAAAGCCCCTCTAACTTTTTGGCCATCTTCACTCCCAGCAGATCTGCACCCTCCTCATTTAGGTGCAGTCCGTCCCTTCTATAGAACTTTTGACCGACTGAGAAGTCGGTCCAGTTCTCCAGGAACCCAAACCCCTCCTTACTACACCAGCTCCTCAGCCACTTGTTTACCTCCCTAATCTCCCTCTGCCTTTCTGGTGTTGGCTCAATGTACCGGTACCTGAGAATACTACCTTGGAGGTCCCTTTCCTCAATTTAGCTCCTAAGTCCCTAAAATAGTGCAAATTTCAGTATTTAGGCTACAAACAAGTACACTAGGCAAATAGCAATGTGATTTAAGGTTGATATTAATGTAAAAAAAACCAAATTGGATTTTTGTACTCACCGTAAAATCCTTTTCTCTGACGTCCATGGACTGACACAGCTCTAATACTGAAACACGTGGGTATATGTCCCTGCTCGCAGGAGAAGATCTAGGCAGAATGTTAGATGTTAGAAACATACATTATAGAAAAAAACAGAGCTGAACAGCCCCGCCGAGGGGGGCGGTCCCTCCAGACATAACCCTCCTACCTGCAGCTAGCAGCCTCAGTTCGTAACAAAGCAGTACAAACCTTAAAAAAGGGTGGGTGCTGTGTCAGTCCATGGACGTCAGAGAAAAGGATTTTACAGTGAGTACAAAAATCCTATTTTCTCTTATCGTCCA
The DNA here is from genome assembly GCA_029206835.1 of Rana muscosa. Classification (NCBI taxonomy): domain Eukaryota; kingdom Metazoa; phylum Chordata; class Amphibia; order Anura; family Ranidae; genus Rana; species Rana muscosa. Next base: position 667,442,901 of record CM055118.1, read on the forward strand.
TGGACTGACACAGCTCTAATACTGAAACACGTGGGACATCCCAAAGCAGTATCAGAAAAGGGTGGGAGCAGTAGTAAAGGAAAAACCAAACTCCACTCCAAACAAGCAGAACTCCTCAACGGAGGAGTTGCAAGTTTAAACAGCGGCCTGCAACCCTTGCGGCCGAAGGAAGCATCCGAAGATGCAGCCAGATCAACCTTATAGAACTTAGAAAAGGTATGAACGGATGACCAGGTCGCCGCCTTGCACACATGTGCAACCGACGCTTGATGTCGGTTGCACAGGAAGCACCAATTGCCCTGGTGGAATGCGCCGTAACCGGAAAGGGAGGCGCCCGCTCATTAAGGGCATAGGCCTGTATAACGGTCTGTCTGATCCACCTAGAAAAGGTGGCAGATGACACTGCTTGGCCCTGTTTTGGAACAGAGATAGACACAAACAGTGAGTCAGACTTCCGAATGGAAACAGTCGCAGACAGGTACACCCGGAAGGCTTGTACCACATCCAATGTATGAAGCGCAAACTCTCAGGGATGCGATGGGTGAGGACACAAGGACGGAAGAACAATGTCCTCATTAAGATGAAAGGCCGAGACGACCTTTGCAAGGAAAGACGGTCGTGGGCGCAACACCGCCTTATCCTTATGAAGGACCAAGTAAGGCGACTTGCGGGACAAGGCCGCCAACTCAGACACCCGTCGAACAGAAGTAATGGCCACTAAGAAAGCCACCTACTGGGACAAGGTCAAGAGAGGAATCTCCCTGATATTTTCAAAGGGATGTTCTTGGAGAACCGAGAGCACCAAATTCATATCCCAGGGGAGGAGGCTTGACAGGGGGGATCACATGGCGAACCCCCTGCACAAAGGTGCTAATCAAGGAATGGCCCGCTAGCGGTCGTTGAAAAAGACAGCCCGGGCCAAAATCCGACCCTCGATGGTACACAAGGCCAGCTTTTGGGCCACACCACGCTGTAAGAACTGCAAAACCTTGGGAACGGAATACGTCCATGGACGCCATCAAGCTCCTTGCGCATAGCGATGTAAGCCTTCCAGGTACGGTGATAGATCTTTCTGGAGGAAGATTTCCGTGCCCACAACATAGATGAGATGACCGAATCCGAGAGACCTCGTTCCCTCAGCACCTGGCTTTAACAGCCATGCCAAAGCCAAGGACTGTAAAGCAGGATGAAGTATGGGACCATGAGACAGAAGGTTCACCCAAATAGGAAGTCGCCAAGGAACGTCTGCGACTAGCCGAACTAGATCGGCGTACCAATGTCGCTGTTCCGGAGAAATGAGGATCACCAGAATGGCCTCGACCACTATTCTGCGAAGCAGGCGAGGCAACAACAGTAGCGGAGGGTAAACATACATCAGGCGATACTGCCCCCATGGGCCACCAACGCGTCTGCCCAGGGATCCCTGGACCTGGCCACGAATCTCGACATCTTGCGAGGGAGTCGAGAGGCCAAAAGGTCCACATCCGGTGCCCCACCTCCGGTAAAGGAGGTGAAAACACCTCCGGATGTAAGGACCTTTCCCCTGGAATGCACACGGCCGACAGGACCGTCCTGCAGCGGAATGGCTATGATAATCCCAAGGAGACCCCGCAATGTATCGGAGAAGGGAGGCCCCGGCTTACGGGGGGGGGGCCTCAATTGTTGGCCAAGAAAGGCAACCTGACAGAGCTTCCCTAGAAACTCGGTCAGTGGACCAGTAACTAAGCCTCTACAGGTGGCGCAGACCCACCCCGGACACAGAGACCCTAGAGACTAAAGCAGTTGCAGTGCACCTGCTGGTCGACTGATAGATGAAGCAGAGGCTTTTGCCCAGTCATTGAGCTTCAGAAATTCCAGAGACGCAGCCACTACCGGGCGTAACGCTAACCTCAGCATGGCAAACACAGTCCAAGCCAGCGCTTCTGATCACCACCGAAGGGCAGGTGGAAGGTGGTACCCCTGATACCAGGGATCCCTATAACAATGCTCCATCCAGCAGCTACTCCATTGATAAGTGCTGATTGTACAAACACATAGTTTATACTGTGTATTATGTCAAAACACGCAATTAGGGCGTGGGAGGAAAGTCCCTCAGCCACAAAGAGCATAGTACAACCACATACGGCGTATGTAGTTTAGTATGTGTGGATAAACATATTAACACGTTTATACTGTGCCAGCGACGAAGGCGCGCACATCATTGGGGCGTGGGCGGAAACCAGCCATGCAGACTGCGTACACAACCGTGTAGGCATGTTAGCATGCGAATAAACAAATTGCACATGTTTATGCTGTGCATAGCGCTGAAAATGCGCACACCATTGGAGCGTGGGGGAAAAACCGGAGCACCCGGATGAAACCTACGCAGACTGCATACGCATACCGTGTAGGTACTATAGTATGTGTGATAAACATTTTGAACATGTCTATGTGTGCATAGCGCCGAAGGCGCGCACACCGTTGGCGCGTGGGAGGAAACCGGAGTACCCGGAGGAACCCCACGCAGACCCAGAGAATACAATACATACATCTACTGTGAATGTATTTAGTGTTGTGGATAAATATAATGTGTATGTTTATACTGTGTATGGCACCGAAGGCGCGCATGTCATGTAGCGTGGGCGGAAACCGGAGGAAATCCACGCAGACTGCACACACATACCGTGTAGGTATGTTAGCATGTGGATAATAAAATCGCACAAGTTTCAGACTGCATACACATACCGCGTAGGTATTATAGTATGCGTGATAAACATATGGAACATGTTTAAACTGTGCAGAGAGCCAAAGGCGCACATACCGTCAGAGCGAGGGAGGAAACCGGAACACCCAGAAGAAACCCACGCAGACAGCACACAGATACCGTGTAGGAATGATAGCATGTGAATAAACATATTGCACATGGTTATACTGTGCATTACCCTTGGAGCGTGGGAGGAAACTGGAGAACCCGGAGGAAACCCACGCAGACAGCATACACATACTGTAAGTATTTATAGTATGTGCAATAAACATATTGAACATGTTTATACTGTGCAGAGAGCCGAAGCGCACATACCGTGAGAGCATGAGAGGACACCGGAGAACCCGGAGGACACCCACGCCGACCCAGAGAGTATAATACATACATATACTGTGAATGTATTTAGAGTCGTGTATAAACATATTGTGTATGTTTATATCGTGTATGGCACTGAAGACACAGCATTGGAACGTGGGAGGAAACCCACGCAGACACAGAGACCAATAACACATACATACACTGTGAATGTATCCAGTGTAGAGTTATAAGATAAGTTTTAATTATGGCGCTGAGGCGCATAATCTTCTCTGTATCATTCCAACCTGCTTAAATGTGCTGCCGAAGCAGCATGCAGGTAAAAGGTAACCTCTGACACCCCAGACCATGGTCCTGTCAGAGCTCAGAGCATTCCCCAGGAAATGGCGGGAAACCACAGGTGCAGAGACCCTGTTGTTGCCTCAGAGACATCACACAGAAGGCTCACAGGGACTATAGAAATAAATGAATTAAGTCCCCCCCACCATGCTGCACCGACCGGGGGGGGGCACTGTGTACCACTGTATCATCCATGCTGCTCTTGATGCAGCGTGTGAGGAAACAGTGAGGAAGCCGTGTAAAAGAAAAGCTTGAAAAGAACCAAAGGTACCTCAGCCACAGCATTCAGCTTGAGAGTGTCCCTCACAGCACCAATGAGTTCACTTACAAGCGCCCTGTCATTTACTGACTCAGAACTGGAGACTTCCTCACAAGGAATGTCCTGTTCAAAAACATTAAAATATTCAGAGCTAGGGTCCTGAGCAGCAGCAGCTAGGCCCATATCTGAATCAGAGCACTCCCCATGTGTGAGATTGTGTGGGGAGAGGGCGCTTTATAGCTCCCTTGTGCTCGCACACCGCTTCCATCCTGATAAGAAATTTTTCCAGGACTGCCGACAACTGGTCCATAGGGACCGCAGGTGCTGGAGCACTGCCAATTGCCTCTGACAAGAGTGGGGAAGAAGGTGAACCAGACACCATATTCGCCACCCTCTGAGACATTATGCACAATAAAGTGAATAAACAGTCCACCCACTGGCTGCACTGACTGAGGAGGGAACACCCAGAGGCCCTACCAACCCTTCAGAGGACCGCTCAGCTCCGCTGTATGCACCACACTGCCAGCGAGAGTGAAGCCTGAGGAGAGTGTGAGGAGATTCGCGCAGCAGTAGCGGCGATAGAGGCCAAAAACGAAAGTGAAAGCGCCGCGGCTTCAAAAAAATGGCCGCCGGACGCATGTAATACTGCGCCATTGATCTGCGGCAAGATGGCCGCCGAGCGCAGCAAAATTACAGCCAAAGCGCCTAATGGCGTCTCCAAACACCCCACTTTTTCTCAGCCCCAGCACACAGAAATGAGCGCCCCCCCTGCCAGGCCAGAGTGACCCCCAGGTACCCCCACACAGCTCAGCGCCAGATTAGGGTGCAGAGAGCAGCATACAGGGGGGAGACAGGGAACAACCCCCCATACAGAGAAACGCAGCCAGCATGTACTCACCTGATGCAGGAGAGACTACTTACCCGTCCCAGAGGGACCCACTGGCGTGTTTCAGACAGACCTATCACAGAGTAGTACTGAGTAGCTGTCGGCCCAGTCCACCGCAAAAGATACAGCAGGCACTGTTCAATCTTGTGAGGACCGCGGGAGCATAAAAGCCCATGGGCCACCCCTGGAGTCATGGGGCATGTCGTGAACTGAGTCTCACCCACACAAGGCGAGGATCAGCACACTCGATGGTCGGACAGGGAAGACTAGGAGAATACTAGTTTACCCAACCTGTTGCCCAGCTGACAGTTGATTGAAGGTCTCAAAAATAAAATAATAAAATTCTCAAAGGAATAAAAAATTAAAAAATCTTCCAGGAGACTGGCTCCTGAGAGAGCCATGTCTTCTCCTTCTGCTAGGCAGAAAAAAACTGAGGCTGATAGCTGCAGGTAGGAGGGTTATGTCTGGAGGGACCGCCCATCTAACATCTTACATTCTGCCTAGATCTTCTCCAGCGAGCAGGGACATATACCCACGTGTTTCAGTATTAGAGCTGTGTCAGTCCATGGACGATAAGAGAAAACATATTTTTGTTATTTTCAATATAATAAGGACAGATTATTTAGTCCATCAGTTTTTATCACTTCTGTTCCATAACCACCACAGAAAGTGAGGGGAAATCCCTAGGTCCCCATTTCTAAAGACCTCCTGTCACCATCACCCCCTGCCACCATCACCCCCATCACCTGCAACCATCACCTCCTGCCTCCATCACCTGTCACCATCATCTCCTGCCTCCATCACCACCTGCCGCCACCATCACCCCCATCACCTCCTGCCACCACCATCACCCCCTGCCTCCATCACCGGTCACCATCCCCTCCTGCCACCACCATCATCCAATGCCTCCATCACCTGGCACCATCACCCCCTGCCACCAATCACCTCCTGCCACAACCATCACCCCCTGTCACCATCACCTGCTGCAACCACCACCCCCTGCTTCAATCACCTGTCTAGTTTAATTTGGACAGGCTATAATCCCCAATCCTCATAAATCAGTAGGTATGATGCCCTGCAGGTGTGGCGACTTGGTGTACATCTTGCGGCATGTATGCTTTCCTTGATCATCCGATCGAGGACGAATACTGCTGTGCAAAATGTAAGCACATTGTTTCCCTGGAAGCCCAGGTTCTGGATCTAGGGAAGCAACTGTCAGCACTGAGAAGTCCCTCCATACTAAAGGAGAGATGGGAATGTACCCGGCAGGTGCCGGTAGGGGCCAGCACAGAGGCAGGTGGAGACAAAGAGGTGCAGACACTAGAAAAAAGTAGATGGGTGACAGTCAGGAAGTATAGATGGGAAAGGGCCAGGGAGGCTGATCCTGGGCTGGAACATCCCAATAAGTATGCTCCATTGAGTGACATTGGTGAAACCAGTCAGGGACCAGCACTGCTGGAGCTAAGGGACTCCCCTAGCTGCCAGGGGAAGAACTCCTCCAGTGAGAGTGGGGGGGAAGCGAACGGGAAAGGAAAGACAGATTCTGGTGGTAGGGGACTCAATTCTTAGAAGGACAGAGAAGGCAATCTGTGACAAAGACCTGAAGCGCCGAACTGTATGCGGTCTACCGGGCGCTCGGGTTCGGCACATCACAGATCTGGTGGACAGATTACTGGGAGGGGGTTGGGAAGACCCGGCTGTCATGGTGCACATTGGTGCTTGTGACAAAGTCAGAGGCAGATGGAATGTCCTACAGAAAGATTTTAGGGACTTAGGAGCTAAATTGAGGAAAAGGACCTCCAAGGTAGTATTCTCAGGTACCAGTACATTGAGCCACACCAGAAAGGCAGAGGGAGATTAGTGAGGTAAACAAGTGGCTGAGGAGCTGGTGTAGTAAGGAGTATTTGGGCTACTGGAGAACTGGACCGACTTCTCAGTCGGTCAAAAGTTCTATAGTAGGGACAGACTGCACCTAAATGAGGAGGGTGCAGATCTGCTGGGAGTGAAGATGGACAAAAAGTTAGAGGGGCTTTTAAACCAAGCGACGGAGGGAGGGTTCAGGGGTAGAGATAGTCAGCGCAGAACATTTTCCAAAGGGTAGTATTGGGGACATTAGTGGCAGGTTGACTAAAGCACACAAACCCAAGGTAAGTATAGTAACAAGTCCTATTTGCAATCTCGGAACACCCAATAAGAGGACAGTATGCGAACGGCTCAAACTACGTGGCATGTTCACCAATGCCAGGAGCCTGGCAGACAAGATGGGAAAACTAGAGATTCTGTTGTACGAGGAGGATTTAGATTTTATGGGAATTTTAGAGACTTGGTTCAACAGCTCTCATGATTAGCTGGCAACCATCCTAGGTTATTCCCTTTATCGCAGGGATAGAGAGGGTAAAAAAGGGGGAGGGACATGCCTGCATATCAAGAATAATGTACAAGTGAATGTGAGAGATGACATCACTAAGGGAGATAGGGAGGAGGTGGAATCCTTATGGGTGGAGCTCCAAAGGGATGAAACTAAGAGAAAAATAATACTGGGAGTATGCTATAGGCCCCCTAACCTGAGGGAGGAGGGAGAGACGGACCTCCTATCACAATTTGGATTAGCAGCAAGGATGGGAAGTATCATCATAATGGGGGATTTTAATTATCCAGACATAGACTGGGCGGAAGGTACCGCGCATTTGTCTAAGGCTCGCCAGTTCCTAATTGTCTTGCAGGACAATTTCATGGGTCAGATGGTAGACGCATAAACTAGAAACAAAGCGTTACTAGACCTACTGATTACCACCAATACAGACCTGATCACGGATGTGGAAATAAGTGGCAATTTAGGAAACAGGTCAATTAGCGTCAGTATAAATCACACAAATAGGAAACGTAAGGGGAATACAAAGACACTGAATTTCAAAAGAGCCAACTTCCCTAAACGATGAACCTTGCTAGAAGATATAAATTGGGATAGAATCTTGGGAACAAAGAACACGGAGGAGAGATGGTTTTGCTTTAAGAGCATATTAAATAAGGGCATGAGCCAGTACATCCCATTGGGAAATAAATTTAAAAGAGCGAACAAAAATATAAAAGCAAAGGAGAAGGCCTTCAAAAAATACAAGGCTGAGGAATCATTATCAGCATTCAGACTTTACAAAGAATGCAACAAGAAATGTAAGGGTGCAATTAGCGGAGGAGAGCAAAAAAAATCCCAAGAAATTCTTTAAGTAAGTGTAGCGGGTATTTGAATTTAGGGGAGGCATCTGGGTGGTAGTGTAACCCAGATGCACTGATTGCTAGGGAATTTGAGACCCTTTTGTGGTTCTTGGAGGACTCTGGTGGTGTGAGGTTCCCTGTGGCCTACAGGTGGTGTTGTCGCCCTGGCCAGGGTTGAATTCACACCGTAAGACTGTGCCTTTTTGTCCTCTCCTGGAGCTGGTACAGCGGGGCGGAGAACCTGCGGGAACGCAAAAGGAGAGGAAATAAAAGGGGCGGACGCCCTGACCTTGGTGTTCAGAGTCGGAGGACGTGGCCGCACCCAGGCACCTTCAGCTTGGGTGCTGGCGTCCCGGAGTTCCGGGCCCAGGTGCCCTTGACCTGGCCGGAGAAAGAGATGGAGTCCATCTCAGGCACCTTTAGCCTGGGGTGAGGTACTATGGCGGATGCCTGGGGCTCAGTACCTTCGACTGAGTTCCGCGAGGGTGGAGGAATTCAAGGGGGCCCTAACTCTTTGGGTGCCCGTGTCTGATTTCGTGAGGACTGGTGAGCGGAACTTCTCTGGAGAATCCGGCGCAGCATCGCTGGTGACAGAGAGGCCTCCAGTGACTCCCTTGTACGGATATCCTTCCCCTGACAGGGGCTGTGCTAGCGAAGATAATTCATGTTCTACCTCATATAGTCAGTGGCAGTGACTATTCACCACTGGTGACACTACAGTGGTTAGCAATACAGTGAAGCATTGTGCCTCGACCTACTCCCATTAATACTGAACTGTTGCAAAGCTTCCAACTTGACTGTGCTGTATATTTATTCGCTGAGAAGAAGAAAACTGTGTTGGACCTATTCAGTGTGTGGAACTCTGGTTACTAGGAGCAAAGGGGAGTGAATCTGAGGAAAGGATTTGACCCTAGGACACCTACACAAAGCCCAATCTTTCTGGCCTTTACCTCTTCACTATGGAGGACATGGGCCATGGTGTATCGCATCCCTCCCCCCAGTACTAACCCCCTAGACAAGACCAACAAGCCAAGAATGAGAAGGGGTAAAAGGGGTGAGGTCGCTACACATATAAACAGTAAAAAAGGGAGGACAGACCATATTGGCCGATTAAAGAATGAGAAAGGAAATCTAGTTACAAAGGATGAGGAGATGGCGAAGGTATTGAATTTATTCTTCTCCTCAGTCTTCACGAAGGAATCAGGTTTCAGTAACTAAAACTGCAGTGTTTATCCTCATGACACATCACAGGAAGCACCCTCATGGCTAACAGAGGACAAAATTAGAGATAGACTTGGAAAACTTAACATTAATAAGTCACCGGGACCAGATGGCTTGCACCTGAGAGTCCTTAGGAAACACAGTCAAGTAATTGCCAGACTATTGTTCCTAATTTTTACTGACAGTCTACTAACCGGAATGGTACCAGCTCATTGGAGAAAAGCCAATGTAGCACCAATATTTAAAAAAGGGCCAAAATACATCCCTGGGAATTACAGACCAGTTAGCCTAACATCAATAGTATGCAAGCTCCTGGAGGGGGATGATAAGGGACTATATACAAGATTTTAGTAAATAAAACGGTATCATTAGCAGCAATCAACATGGATTTATGAAGAATCGTTCTTGCCAAACCAATATAGTAACCTTCTATGAGAAGGTGAGCTGCCATCTAAATAAAGGAAGGACCCTAGACGTGGTGTATCTGGATTTTGCAAAAGTATTTGACACAGTTCCCCAATAAACCTTTACTATACAAAGTAAGGTCCGTAGGCATGGACCATAGGGTGAGTACATGGATTGAAAACTGGCTACAAGGGCGAATTCAGAGGGTAGTGATAAATGGGGAGTACTCGGAATGGTCAGGGGTGGAAAGTGGGGTCCCCCAGGCTGGGACCAATCCTATTTAATTTGTTCACAAATGACCTGGAGGATGGGATAAACAGTTCATTCTCTGTATTTGCGGACGATACTAAGCTAAGCATGGCAATAACTTCTCTGCAGGATGTGGAAACCATTCAAGAAGATCTGAACAATTTAATGGGGTGGGCAACTACATGGCAAATGAGGTTTAATGTGGAAAAATTTTAAATAATGAATTTGGGTGGCAAAAATATGAATACATTCTACTTACTAGGGGGAGAACCTCTGGGGGAATCTAGGATGGAAAAGGACCAGGGAGTCCTAGTAGATGGAAGGCTCAGTAATGGCATGCAATGCCAAGCTGCGGCTAACAAAGCAAACAGAATATTGGCATGCATTAAAAAGGGTTTAACTCTAGAGGTAAAACAATAATTCTCCCACTTTATAAGACTTTGGTCTGGCCTCATCTGGAGTTTGCTGTCAAGGGGGGTGGGTTAGGCTTACACCTTAGTTATAAATACAGTTTAAGACTTGTGTTTCATAACTACCATAACATACTAAATACTTATGTTTCTGTAAAAAAAAAGAACACGATTTACTAATACATACTTAAAGTACTGCAATAATTTTATGAAACTAAAATATCATTACACTATACTATAATACCATAATAGATACAGATTAATTGAAATTACCTTAAACTGAAGTACATATCCTGGTTTTAAAGTCAGATCTCGTGTTACAGCAAATCGATCACCATCTGATTTCCCAAATATCATAGCAGAAGGTGTAACAGAGCAGAAGCTTTCATTTTTAACCATGCCTTCATTTGCCAGCATAAGCCAGACACTCAGCTGGTTCATTGGGTAGTCAAATGCAGGCTTCTCATAAAAGTTCTGTCAGGAAAGAAAATAAAGAATTTATATTTAAGACTAAAGAATACAGTTGCATTTTATTAAGGCAGTTTTTCTATTTACAATACAGCACATGCTTTCATATTTAAAGCGAAACTAACCCCAACATAAAGGCATGCCATGAATGATACCCGTCAACTGAACAGTCATGCTGTCAAATGGCTGGTGTCATAACTGATCACATGCACAGCACCATGGCAACTAAAGATTAAACAGCAGCTACAGTAAGATAGTAGCTTCTATGGGTATAAAGCAGGGGTCTCAAACTGGCGGCCCTCCAGCTTTTGCGAAACTACAAGTCCCATAAAGTAAAGCATTGTAAGGCTGACAGTCACAAGCATGACTCCCACAGGCAGAAGCACGATGAGACTTGTAGTTTCGCAACAGCTGGAGGGACGTCAGTTTGAGACCCCTGCTGCAGGTGCTTTATTCATTCTTATTTTGTCTAAGGCCATACATTATTATTATTATTACTATTATACAGGATTCATATAGCGCCAACAGTTTGCGCAGCACTTTTCAACATGAGGGCAGACTGTACAGTTACAAAACAATTTAATACGGGAGGAATCAGAGGGCCCTGCTTGTTAGAGCTTACAATCTAGGAGACAATCATGGTTTCTTCAACCATGGCGACAACAGTGTTGATGAGAGGGGAATCCCTCTCACTGTGATATATTTATTCTGACAGCAGGAGGTTTCCCTGCCGTCAGAATACAATGATCATTACTGTCAGCTATTGCCAGTGTCAGTGATCGTATGAAAAAAAGAATGGACAGGGTGGTTATATTAAAGCCTGCCCATAGATAGAACGAAATTCATCTGGTCTGTGCTAAACTGGCTGAATTTTGTTCCATTTATGGCCAGCTTTAATGTTTCTGGACCATGTCAAATTTTAGCCATTGTGCATCATTTAGGGCTATATCCTCTTCAAGGATTGAGCTAGTCCCGCTTCATGTTTCTGGGAATAAGTTTTGTTATTTCCTTAGAGTGGAATATGATTTTATATGTATCATCATCCACTATACAGGCTGAAAGTACATATTCTCTTAACTGAACTCCAACATACAGCTGTATATGCTCTGTCCAATTAGTATTTACTGCTTCTGATATCACCAATAAATAACGACCGAAATGTAACTATGGGATGGCAGTAATGGTAGATTCCCAAGTTACAGACATGCCAGACTTCTATTTAAAACCAAAATATGTTAGTTTCCCATCAAGACTGTATTGCACAATCATAATTAAAGCAAGAATGCAGATGTGGTTGCCATCAAAAACCACACCTACCCGCTCCACTGGGTAATGAAAAATATATATTATGAAGGATGCATCTGTCATTTTCATGTATTTTCAAACTGGTTAAGAATGGTAAACGTGCTGTAGAGACATGTCTTTTGTATGACATTTTAGTTAGAATTATTGTTTTGAGCCACACTGCACCTTATGCACAGAAACACATTTTAGTAAGTCTGCAGGGTTTCAAACAAATTAAACTATTATTTTACTCATTTTGTATCTTTATATATTTGGTGCATGGTACCATAAAGCACATTTGGAACCAAAATCAGCTCTTATAAAACAAATCACAGCGCTGTATTCCACCATTGGCAGGTTTTGGCAGAAGTAGTGTAGGAGTGGGCACTGACATTTTAATCATGTTATAACACGTGTTTTCAAGGAGAAAAGTTCCTGCGTAGTTATCAGTGAAATACTTGTGTATAGATGTGTTTAAATGTGGAAAGATGTGTACGTCCCCCTGATTTATTTTACTGATAATTAATTTTTCCCTATGTTTAGACTTACATGTGTACAAATGTGCATAAATAAGTTTATATGCATACGTGCGCAATGCTCATAATCTTGGACACAGAATCTGGATTCTGTATTACGGATCTGAAAGCAGCTCATGTTTACGTGCCTGTGTGAATGGCTCCATTGAAAAAATGCAGCTGTGTTCAGATCTGTTCTTAAGAAACACTTTTATATGCGTTTTTTTATGGCCGTGTGCATGAAGCCTTAAGATAATTTTTAGGTAATAATTGAGCCATCAGTTTAGAGCATGGGTGTCCAACTACAGTCTACAAAGGCCAGAATCCACACAGATTTATAGTATATACAGTACTGTGCAAAAGCTTTAGGCAGGTGTGAAGAAATGCTGTAAAGTAAGAATGATTTCAGAAATAGCAGTGTTAATAGTTTGTTTTTATCAATTAACAACATGGAAAGTAAATGAACAGAAGAGAAAGTCTTTAACACAGCATTAACTTTTCTAGATACACTTGTTTATGTATGAAGTCGGCACCTTGGAGAACTAACCACATATCTTCTGGGGATGTAGGCTGCCACAAATTCTTCTGCCTCTTCATATAATCTCAGACAGACTCGACGATGTTGACATTGGGGCTCTGTGGGGCCAAACCCTCACTTCCAGAACTCTTTGCTCTTCTTTAAGCTAAAGATAGTTCTTAATGATGTTGTCTGTATGTTTGGGTTGTTGTCCTGCTGCAGAATACATTTGGGGCCAATCACACGCCTACCTGATGGTATGGCATGATGGATAAGTATCTGCCCGTATTTTTCTTAGCATTGAGGACACCATTGAATTTTTTTCTAATCCATTTACAGAAATGCAGTCCCAAACTTGCAAGGAATCTACACCATGCTTAACTGTTGCCTGCAGACACTCATTATTGCACTGCTCTCCAGTCCTTCATCGAACAAACTGTCTCCTGCTAACAGCCAAATAATTAAAATTTTGACTCATCATTCAAGAGCACCTGCATTTTTCTGGACCGCAATTCCCATGTTTTTGTGCATAGTTGAGTCGCTTAGCCTTGTTTCAAAATCATAGGTATGGCTTTTTGACCACAATTCCTCCATGAAGACCACTTTTGACCAGACTTCTCTGGAGAGTAGATGAGTGTACCCTGGGTCCCACTGGTTTGTACCAGTTCTGTGCTGATGGCACTGCAGGACATCTACCGATATCAAAGGGAAGTAAGCATGATGTGTCTTTTATCTGCTGCATTAAGTATCCTTGGCCAACCACTGCATGGACGATCCTCAATGTTGCCTGATCAATGATGTCCTCAATTCTCAAGAGAGAAATACAAGCAGATGCTTATCCATCATGCCATACCATCAGAGAGATGAGTGATTGGTTCCAAATTTATTTTGCAGAAAGACAACGACCCCAATTTTACAGCCAATGTCATTAAGAACTATCTTCAGTGTAAAGAAGAACAAGAAGTCCTGGTTTGGGCCCCCCACAGTGCTCTGATCTCAACATCATTGTGTCTGTTTGGGATTACATTAACAGACAAAAGGATTTGAGGCAGCCTACATCCTCAAAAGATCTGTGTTTAGTTCTCCAAGATGTTTCGAACAACCTACCTGCCGAGTTCCTTCAAACACTGTGTGCACAAGCACTCTGTGTACCTAGAAGAATGGATGCTGGTTAAAAAGCCAAAGGGTAGATTTGATTTAGATTTTTCTTCTGTTTGCTCACTTTGCATTTGGTAAATTGGTAAAAAAAAAACAATTAAAATATATATTTGAAAGCATTCTTACTTTACAGTAATTCTTCATACCTGCCTAAATATTTTCACACAGAACTGTATCTAACAGACAGCAGTAAATTAAGTAAAGTATGCATTGCACAGAAACAAAATATGGCTGTTTACTCTAAAATACTCACCTGCATGTGGCTCTCGAGGACTGGAGTTAGACACCCCTGGTTTAGACATGTGTTGAGGAGAAAGTAGGAGATAAAAGTTAAGGCAAATATGTAGGGTTAAAGTGCTGTGGGGCAGTTATGGTTAAGGCCCAAGTTTTGCATCACTGAGAGCCTAAGCCAGTCGTTTTTAGCCCTTCCACAGCCTGTTGCTCCAGCGGTCTTTGATCGCTCAGTTCTCGGTGTAGTGAGTATGTATGTTTGTTTTTTTTATTCCTGCACTCCAGTTTTAATTACTTCTAAAGGGATGCAGACCCTGCACCTTTCCTCATTTGAACGCTGCAAGTGCATCAGCTGATAAATAATGAAAAATTCTCTCCCATTCAGATCCACATTGACATAATCAAAAAGCTATTTCTTCAGCTCAGAAACAGCTAGGAATCTGCAAAAATGTTTGTTAAAATCCTTGCAATGTACATAGATCACCCAGAGGGGATTGTTTTTTTCTCAACATGAGGGGAGTTACTCTTTAAACTTTATGCAAACCATAACAATGAACTGCTCTTATTTCCTCCCTTTTGATCTGATAAATATACCACTAAAAGTTTTTGTTATATAAGTGCAAAAAATCTATAGCGCAGCGCAAACCATTGGTGCTATATAAATCCTGTATAATAATCTTTTGATTTTGCCAGAAACCTTGTGAGCCGATAACTTCATATGCTTTCTGCCAGTGCACAAGGTGGTGTCATGGAGATGAGAAGGGGGGAAGGAGATGAGAAGAGGTTCTTTATAATGCATCAGAAACAAGGTGGGCAGGGCTGACAACATATGCTTTGGAATTCTGAGAAAAAAATACGCTATGGGAGGGATTTACTAAAACTGGAGCGTGCAAAATATGGTGCAGCTCTGCAGAGAAATCAATCAGCTTCCAGGTTTTATTGTCAAAACTTAACTTAACAAGCTCAAGTTAGAAGCTGATTGGCTCCCATGCACAGCTGCTCCAGATTCTGAGTGCTACAATTTTAGTAAACCTCCCCCATATGTTATCATGTCAAAGAGAAAGGTAGAAGCACACTATATTTATTACACATCAACAGTTATTTTTCTGTGCTTGATGTGTGTTTAAAGGGATAAAACATAGGGAAATATGCATGTATTGCATACTTACAAAATATTTACTTTAATTTTGTCTTGACATGTCCTACCATCCTTAAGGCTAGGTTCTCACTATTCCAATTTCCTTGTGGCCACGTTTGTGCGGGCACAGCAGCCTATTCATTTGAATAAGCTGCTGTACCTGCGGTACACTTAGGAAAAGGTCCTTGCACCTTTTCTAAAACCGCAGCAGCAGGAAAACGACATAGTCCCGTGCGTTTCCCAGCACAAAAGTGTGCTGCGGTTTCTAGTGCATGGGGGTGCCATTAAGAATTAATAGCACCCCCATTCGTCTGCTATTTACAAAGCTTGCGATTTACACGCAGTCCTGCGCCCGCATACACGTGAACCTGGTGTAAAATTGAAGAATTAACGTGCTAATATGAGAATTGTAAACAGCAGTTTCAATGTAACATATTCAGCTTGGAGGTAACTTACTTGTGGCATTGTTGGATAAGCAACAGGAACAATCTGCTTTTGGTTTTCTGAGAGGATAATGATGTCATCAATGGCCCACTGATCATAACCCTCTCCGGAGAACACTGGTTGCCACCAACGAAACCGGGTACATGGTGTTTTAGCTGTATTAGGAAGCTCAAAATATACAAACCTGGTGGGATATAATATTTACCTCGTTAAGCTGGGCAATTTAAAAGACACTTATTTTTCAGTAAATACTCTGTAACATCTACAGATATGATAATAGGACAACACAACTCAGAACAGTCTACACATTAATCCAGATATCCCCTATGTTTGAAAAGAATAAGTGAATGTAAAGAATTACTGTTTTTTTTTTTAGTTTTTTTTTTTTAATTCCAGTATCCAAATGCTTTGATTTTGTTTGAGACAGAAATACTATATACTAACAATGTAGAGGCATATTTATAAGGCAGTGAGTGTGACTTCAAACATTGACTGGTCATTTAAAACACATACACCAGGAAGACTCACCTGCAGGGAATGTTTGGTGAATATCAGATTCACTGCTTTATACAGTACACATGCCCCTATAGTTGAACATTAGGTATACAGCTAAATACACAGTTGAGACTTCATGAACTAAATATTTAGTCTAGAGGAAAGAAGGGAAAGGGGAGACACGATTCAAAATTTTAAATACATAAAGGGGATGAATAAGGTTTAAGAGGGCAGGGTTTTCAATATGAAACCAAGAACATGCATGGGGACATGGCCTCAAACTAACAGGAGGAAAGTTCAAAACTAATCTTAGAAAGTATTATTTTAGTAGTTCTTGTTTGGAATAAACTACCAGCAGAGGTTGTGAGTCAGTCAACAGTAAATGGCTTCAAACATGCTTGGGACAAACATAGATCTATACTTAGACAAAAAAGTAAAAAAAAAAAAAGCATAAACTAAGTAAAAAAAAAAAATGGGCAGACTCGATAGACCACTTGGTCTTTCCACTGTTCTGTGTTTCTTTGTTTGAAATACATTGCCTTGAAAAAGTATTCATAACCCTTGAAATTTTCCAAATTTTGTCATGTTACAACCAAAAAGGTACATGTAATTTATTCTTATTTTATGTGATAGACCAAAACAAAGTGGCACATAATTGTGAAGTGGAAGGAAAATGATAAATGGTTTTTATTTATTTTTTACAAATAAATATCTGAAAAGTGTGGCATGCATTTGTATTCAGCCCCCTTTACTCTGAAACCCCTACCTAAAATCTAGTGGAACCAATTGCCTTCAGAAGTGACCTAATTAGTAAATAGAATCCACCTGTGTGTAATTTAATCCCTCAAAGGTTTGTTAGGGAACCTTAGTGAAGAAACAGCTTCATGAAGGCCAAGGAACACACCAGACAGGTCAGGGATAAGGTTATGGAGAAATTTAAAGCAGGGATAGGTTATAAATAAATATCCCAAGCTTTGAACATCTCACGGAGCAGTGGGTGCCATCATCCGAAAACGGACAACTGCAAACCTATCAAGACATGGCCTTCCACCTAAACTGGCTGGGCAAAGAGAGCATTTATCAGAGAGGCTGCCAAGAGCCCCATGGTAACTCTGAAGGAGCATCTGTCCACAGGACAACTATTAGTGCACGCCACAAATCTGGCCTTTATGGAAGATTGGCAAAAATAAAGCCATTGCTGAAAGAAAGCCATAAGAAGTACCGTTTGCAGTTTGCGAGAAGCTATGTTGGGGACACAGCAAACATGTGGAAGAAGGTTTCCTGGTCAGATGAGACCAAAATTTAACTTTTTGGCCTCAAAGCAAAACGCTATGTGTGGTGAAATACTAACACTGCACATTACCCTGAACACACCATTCCCACCGTGAAACATGGTGGTGGCAGCATCATGTTGTGGGGATACTTTTCTTTCTAAGACGGACTTCCTGGAGGCTTCCAGGAATCTAAGCTCCTTGGCTTACAGCCATCTGGACCCCAGACGAACCTGCAGGACAGCCGCAGAACAGTGTTCTTAATTTTATGTAATAAATACTCATGTTTTAATACTACACTTAGGTGCACCTCCCCCCCTTCCTTTCTGTAATTTTTTACAGAGCTCATTGGACACACTCTTGGGATGGCTGCTAGCTTTTAATTTTAATAATTTCAATATTTTTATGCTATAATCCTGGACTAATGGACATTTTATGCCAGAACTAAGGACTTATTTTCTTTCAAACCATCCACTTGCCTGTGCGCCAGATATTTATTTTATTTCATAAAACACTGTACCCATATGAAAGTTATCTTTTTTTTCACAAAAATAGAGTTTTCTTTCAGGGGTATTTAATCATTTCTTGTTTGTTTTTTTTTAATTATTTATTGCAAAATAGAAAACAAAATATAAACAAAAAAGACAGAAATGAAAAAAAAAATGCGTTTTTCTTTATTTCTGTTATAAAATTTTGCAAATAAATAATCTTTCTTCATACATTTAGGCCACCATGTATACTGCTACATTTCTTTGGTGAAAATAACCCAAATCAGTGTATATTATTTAATCTGTAGGAAAGTAATAGAGTCCACAATTTATTGTATATATTTCTGAAAATCGATCGATCCTGATGTACTGATGGCCCATCTCATTTCTTGAGGCACGAAAATGCCAGGAGAGTTCAAATATCCCTCAAATTAACACTATTTGGAAAGTAGGCAGTCCAATGTATTTAGTAAGAGGCATGGCTTTTTTTTTTTAAGTTGTAATTTTTTGGCACAATCTTTTGGAAAATTAAGAAATGTAAAAAAAAAGATTTATAAAAATTTTTTGCACAATTTTTTTTTGTCACCAGTGCAATATAGCATCATCATATAACTGGTGTGGCGGTGATCAGACACTGACTAGTGACAGTATGTAAAAAAAATAATGATAATTTTATTACTGCAACGGCACCCCAAGTATGAAAGGGGTTAACGACGTTTAGGATATTCCCTCTCTGGATACACATCCACTGCCGATTCTCCACAGTCAGGCGACCGCTTCCCATAGGATTAATCCTTCCAAACATACGGGACAAACACTCTGTGTTGAGGTTCCAAAACAGGGAATGAAATCTTTATTGCAAACACATGGTCACACATTTCTCTTCAAAACACTTCCCTCCCATCCTTGGGGAACAGGGCGGGTTAAACTGTCCAATGACAATGGGGATACAGGTCAGGTGTGTTCAAACTTCTCCTTCAGTAAACATTCTTAGCAGGAGGGGTTGCTGGAGTGATTCCCCCCCCTTTCCTCACAGCAAGACACTTAAACATCCCATAATAGGCAGCCAGATGGTCTACCAGCTCCAATCCACATCATCACAAACAACAATGATAAGGCCTTTAGAAGCTAGTCTGGATTTAATCTACATTACACAGGCATCCAGGTGGATTAATATTACAGACCCATTTTAAAGCAATCCAAGACATATTCTCAATGTCCATTATTTTCTGTCTCATACTTTCTAAGAACTTCTGGGTTCCACGGGCCCACCCGTTACATCTCTCCCCTTTCGGCAGGAGACTAACACAGGAGAAGACCCCAGACGGGTTGACTCCGAAGTTAGTCCATAGTTCCATTCCTCTAATGCCTGGACAACCCTTCAGCATTGCCATTTTGCTTACCGGGTCAGTAGCTGATGGTGAAGTTGTAAGGTTGTAGGGCGAATAATGGAATTCAGTTCTGGAACAGTCACTTGCTTTGCTCTCTCAGTGGCTCCCAAAACTTGTTGCTGATGCTCTTGGGACAGGAAAGGTAAAACCTGGCCGCAAATCCCATTTAACCTTTTGACAATTTCAGCCTGTTTGTGCATTTCAGTGTTCAAGCCATGGGACCTCTCATAATACATGACGTAGTGTCGTTGCATCTCCGATTTCTCACTGGCCAACTTGTGACATTCCAATTTTAGACTGTGATATTGTGCCTGATCTAAGGTACATGTCGGGAAAGATAGTCTTACCCGGGTCTCGGCAGCAAGCGGGACGGTTCCAGCAGCCCGGGTCTGGGCACAGGTAGTCACTGGGTTGGCTTCAGCGGGGCCCATCGCGGCATAAGCAGAAACGAGGGGGGCCAAATCCTTCCCCAGTAGTACATCCGCTGGCAAATCCTTCATCACCCCCACATTCACGTGTCCCGAACCAACCCCCCAATCCAGGTGAACACGGGCAACGGGTAGCCGGAAGATGGTACCTCCCGCTACTCTTACGGCTACAGTGTCTCCGGTGTGTTGGCTCTCTATGATTAGGTTCTTCTGTAGTAGGGTCATGGTATCGCCACTATCACGTAAGCCATTGGCTACCGTTCCATTAACCCGGACAGTCTGCCTGTGTTGTTGCCTGTTGTCCTGGTTAGCTGCTTGTATTGGATCAGCCTCGTGCAGGACGCCCCAATGTTCTTCCTCCTCAACGCAGTGGGCCGCAGGCATGGATGTGTGGGGGTTCCCCCTTGCTGGCTGTCTCCACGACTGGGACTGCCTGGCTGGATTCAATGGACAGTCTGGCTTTTTGTGCCCTAGCTGTTTACACCCGATGGGTTGTGAGTAGTCCTGGGAGTTGAACCTGGGCTGCTGAGGATAAGTGGCCGCTGGAGGTGGTGCTGAAGTTGGGTTAGAGGCTGGTAAACTGGGCCAATAGTGGATAGCGCTCGCTTTTGCCTGACCTTTGAGAGTCCAGATATTCATCGGCCAAAGTAGCCGATTGCTGTACAGTCCGTGGTCGCTTATCTCGCACCCAATCCCGTAATACCGGAGGGGTGTGGTTAAAGAACTGTTCTAAGAGTACTAGTTGGGTGATGTCCTCTATGGTATGAGCGTGGCTTCCCTGGAACCAGCCCTTAAGGTCTCGCTGCAGACGATGTGCCCACTCCACGTATGTTATGTGGGTTTGTTTCCGTGATTCTCGAAACTTAATCCGGCTGGCTTTGGGTGTAATGGCAAATCGGGCTAGCAGAGCTTCTTTTACCCGGTCATAGTCTTTAGCGTCCTCATCTTCCAGGGCCCGATACGCATCCGCCGCTCTGCCAGTTAAATTACTCGCCAGTAAGGCGACCTGATCTTGGGGCCGTACTTCATGTATCTGGCATAGTCTCTCAAAGTCCTGCAGGAACGCTTCAATTTCCTCCTCTCCTTCCTTAAATAGTTTGAATGCCCGACAGGGCAACTTACGGACAGGCGCTGCATCTTTAGGCGTTGTCTCCGATTGCCGTATTTTCGCCATTCTCCGCTCATGTTGCCGCTCTAGTTCTCTCTCTTGTCGCTCCAGTTCTCTCTCTTGTCCCAAATCCTGCAGCTGGATGTCTCTAATGGCTTTCTGTATGGCGGTCTCTGATGGGTTAGCCCCATATAATGCCAACCGCTCTCGAACTCGTTGCTGAAACAAGTCTTCAACTGACCGGGGTCCTGCATCACCATCCCACTGATCCATCTCGGCTAGCTCCCTGATCAAGGTGGCCTTGTTCTTTGTCCCACCGGTCCCTCCACGGCTCTCAAGTAAGTCTTTCAGCGTGGCTTTCCTGCAGGGTGCATAGCTGGTCATTCACTGTGGTGGTTTGGAGTGTCCCAGTAACTGGAGGGAAAATCCCACCGCTGCCAACCAATGCAACGGCACCCCAAGTATGAAAGGGGTTAACGCCGTTTAGGATATTCCCTCTCTGGACACATATCCACTGCCGATCCTCCACAGTCAGGCGACCGCTTTCCATAGGATTAATCCTTCCAAACATACGAGACAAACGCTCTGTGTTGAGGTTCCAAAACAGGGAATGAAATCTTTATTGCAAACACATGGTCACACATTTCTCTTCAAAACACTTCCCTCCCATCCTTGGGGAACAGGGCGGGTTAAACTGTCCAATGACAATGGGGATACAGGTCAGGTGTGTTCAAACTTCTCCTTCAGTAAACAGTCTTAGCAGGAGGGGTTGCTGGAGTGATTCCCCCCCCTTTCCTAACAGCAAGACACTTAAACATCCCATAATAGGCAGCCAGACGGTCTACCAGCTCCAATCCACATCATCACAAACAACAATGATAAGGCCTTTGGAAGCTAGTCTGGATTTAATCTACATTACACAGGCATCCAGGTGGATTAATATTACAGACCCATTTTAAAGCAATCCAAGACATATTCTCAATGTCCATTATTTTCTGTCTCATACCTTCTAAGAACTTCTGGGTTCCACGGGCCCACCCGTTACAATTAAATTTTTCCTTTTTTTTCACATACAGTGACAAGAGCAATACAGTGTTACCATAGTAACATTGTACTACTCTGGGGAGGCGATCTGGATTTTTTTTAACACACTGTGGTTGCTTATAACTGTGGATTTTAGAGTTATCAGCAACCATTTTTTTCTGAACGAAAACTACTCATTCAGTGTTTACTATTGTGACTAGTCACAGTTAATCACATGGTACAGATGGGCTGTGATTGGCCCTATCTCTACCATGTGATGATTGTGACCAATCACAGAGCTCATCACAACAGTCCACAATGAAAGGCTCGTAACAATGCTTTTCTTTGTGTACAACTGTCAAGTGATCTGCTGAGATTGGCCACAGTGGTCACATGGTACTCGCAGCAGGCCGGTACAGTGATCTGTCATCGGCCATGTCAGATGGACATGGACACGTCATATAACGTCCTCCCAGAACAACAGTATTCCCGCCTGGCCGTCATTGTACAATACGCCGGGCGGGAAGGTGTTAACACATATATAGTGGGATCAAGGTATGTCAAAAAGTCGAGAAAAGTGGGACTATCGCGGTGCTTTGTAAAAAATATTACATAATCAACATCATAATTTTACAATTTTTATTAAAATATCACATAGATATTATACACATATATGAAAAAATGCTAATAAATTTTTTTTTTTCATATATGTGTATAATATCTATGTGATATTTTAATAAAAATTGTAAAATTATGATGTTGATTATGTAATATTTTTTACAAAGCACCGCGATAGTCCCACTTTTCTCGACTTTTTGACATTTCCATTACCGGGATGAGGTGCATTTAAACTTTTTTGAAAACTACTCGGATCTCTCACTCTCTATGGGATCAAGGTATGTTTTAAAAAAAAAAATTAAGAAAAACTTTTCATTTAGAAATTAAAAATAGGGGTGATGTATGGGCATACAATAGAAAAGGCGCCAAACCATATTTTAAGACACGTTCTTTTGCTTTTTTCTCAGTAAAAACAAGGACAATGCCACGGGACGATGTCTACTTGATGACCTAGGATTTGGTACTAATTACCTTGCAAATTTACACACTGTGTTGGAAACCACTGCATTAATTGTCAATGATTCCAAGGCCTGTATTTAAGACACTTGCCTGGCTGTCTCCCTGGATTAAATATAACAGTTAACAATGGTTCTATTATTCTTGTGAGTGAAACACAACACTCCACAAATAGCCAAGTGACTACCCTGTATCTTGGTTTAGTTTTTGTAGCTTCCAATGTTGATGCTGTGCCTTCAGCCTGCTCATCTGACAATTAATCAACACCATTCCATTGCTGGTTTAATGTTCATGAACAGGCGGGTGACACAGGAAACTGTAAAGCTGAACCAACAGACAGTAGAGACAGCTTACTAGCCAAGCAGCTTGATAGTGATCTGTGAATCAAATACTTGCTGAGCAGGATAACAATCTCTTAGGAAAAAAGGTTTACATATATATATTTTAAATGTTTATATAGTTGTGTATCTGGAAATCTGTTTAAATCTGGCTTCTGAGTATATAAAATACAAAAAATGGCACTTACTTTGGTTTTGTGAAATCAGAGAAATACATTTCTGCGAGTAGATGCCAATTTATGCCACCATTATTACTGTACTGTAGTAGAACTCCCTCTTCTCTGCTATCTGGTTTATTGCAAGATGGACTGTCTCCTCCAATCTGTATATAGAATTGTATGAAATCTACCCATGTTGTGTCCATGTCCCAGCTAACCAGCTGTCTTCTGCCATCCTAGAAAAAAGTCAAGCAAAATATATTACAGCAAGATTCATTTCCACAGAATTACAATCAAATCTTCATACTGAGCTTGTGATGAAAATAGGAAATTAAAGAGATGCTATAATTATTGGTCAATTTTATTGTAACCTATTTTGTTTACAAGCTTATAAAAGAATGTTTTAAAACCTGTAATTTAGACATTTGTAGAACTCTTAATTTGATAAATAAACAATAATTACAAAGTACAGGTATGTCCCATAATTTGAAAAGCATGCTGTACTGTCGAATATGAAAGCATACTTTTGACAGCCTTTCTGGACCAATTAAATCATTCCTATTTCTGAAGAGTGTGTTTAAAGGGGAAGGTATCATTAACATTTTCATACACAATATTTTATATTTGCCTTACTATGAAGAAGAATAAAAGTAGAATTTTTATTTTGTAGTATAATAAATAAAAAATATATACAGTACATCCGGAAAGTATTCACACGCTTCACTTTTCCACATTTTGTTATGTTACAGCCTTATTCCAAAATGGATTATTACTTTCCTCAAAATTCTACAAACAATACCCCATAATGACAACGTGAAAGAAGTTTGTTTGAAATCTTTGCAAATTTATTAAAAATAAAAAACAAAAAGATCCTATGTACACAACTATACACATCCTTTGCCCTGACACTCAAAATTGAGCTCAGGTGCATCCTGTTTCCACTGATCATCCTTGAGATGTTTCTAAAAATTGATTGGAGTCCACTTGTGGTAAATTCAGTTGATTGGACATGATTTGGAAAGGCACACACCTGTCTATATAAGGTCCCACAGTTAGACCCCTTTCACACTGAAGGCGTTTTTCAGGTGTTTAGCGCTAAAAATAGTGCCTGAAAAGCGCTTCTCAAGTCTCCACAGTGTGAAAGCCTGAGTGCTTTCACACTGGGGTGGTGCATTTGCAGGCCAGAAAAAAAAAGTCCTGCAAGCAGCATTTTTGGGGCGGTCCGGGAGCGGTGTATACACCACTACTAAACCGCCCCTGCTATTGAAATCAATGGGCAGCACTGCCGAAGCGCATGTAAAGCGCTTCGGCAGCTGCGCTTTTAACCCCTTGTTAACTCCTTCTTTAGGGTTAAAAGCTGCTTGCTCCCATCCGCACAGCGCCGGTAGAGCGCCACTAAAACACGGCCCGCACCCCAGTGTTAAAGGGCTCTTAACAGTTCATGTCAGAGCACAAACCAAGCCATGTAGTCCAAGGAATTGTCTGTAGACCTCTGAGACAGAATTGTACCGAGGATCTAGGGAAGGGCACAGAAAAATGTCTGCAGCATTGAAGGTCCCAATGAGCACAGAGGCCTCCATCATCCTTAAATGGAAGAAGTTTTTGGAACCATCAGGACTCTTTCTAGAGCAGGCTGCCTGGCCAAACTGAGTAATCCATTTATCACTCTGACAGAGCTCCACTGTTTCTTTGTGGAGAGAGGAGAACCTTCCAGAAGAACAACCATCTCTGCAGCACCCCACCAATCAGGCCTGTAGTGTGGCCAGACGGAAGCTACTCCTCAGTAAAATGCACATGACAGGCCACCTGGAGTTTGCCAAAAGGCACCTGAAGGACTCTCAGACCATGAGAAACAAAATTCTCTGGTCTGATAAAACAAAGGTTGAACTCTTTGGCCTATATAGCATGTCTGGAGGAAACCAGGCTAATCACCTGGCCAATACCATCCCTACAGTGAAGCATTGCTCATTCTGTGGGGATGTTTTATTAGTGGCAGGAACTGGGAGACTAGTCAGGTTCGAGGGAAAGATGAATGCAGCAATGTACAGAGACATCCTTGATGAAAACCTGCTCCAGACACTCTGGACCTCAGACTGAGGCGATGGTTCATCTTCCAACAGGACAATAACCCTAAGCACATAGCCAAGATAACAAAGGACTACGGCACAACTCTGGGAATGTCCTTGAATGGCCCAACCAGAGCCCAGACTTGAACCCGATTGAACATCCCTGGAGGTATCTGAAAATGGCTGTGCACCGATTCTCCCCATCCAATCCGATGGAGCTTGAGAGGTTCTGCAAAGAAAAATGGGAGAAACGGCCCAAATATAGGTGTGCCAAGCTTGTAGCATCAAACTCAAAAAGACTTGAGGCTGTAATTGGTGCCAAAGGTGCTTCAACAAAGTATTGAGCAAAAGCTGTGAATATTTATG
The DNA here is from genome assembly GCA_029206835.1 of Rana muscosa. Classification (NCBI taxonomy): domain Eukaryota; kingdom Metazoa; phylum Chordata; class Amphibia; order Anura; family Ranidae; genus Rana; species Rana muscosa. Next base: position 667,468,902 of record CM055118.1, read on the forward strand.
TACATGAGATTGTTTTAGTTTTTCATTTTTAATAAATTTGCAAAGATTTCAAACAAACTTCTTTCACATTGTCATTATGTGGTATTGTTTTTAGAATTTTGAGGAAAATAATAAATGTAATCCATTTTGGAATAAGGCTGTGACATAACAAAATGTGGAAGCTGTAACATAACAAAATGTGGAAAAAGTGAAGCGCTGTGAATACTTTCCAGATGCACTGTATATTACCCTTAATCTGGGTAATCATACTACATCATGCATATGAAGTGTAAACAACAGAGCGTAAAAAGTCAGGACTTTTTATGCTCGAATGTAGTTATTTGTCCCTATAAATATACAGTTGGAATTCTTCTAGAGCACAAAAAGGAAAATGAATGTGTTTTGTACTTTTCAAATTGTACTACAGTGGATATAAAAAGACTACACACCCCTGTAAAAATGTCTGGTTTCTGTGATGTAAAAAAATGAGACAAAAAGAAATAATCTCATAACTTTTCCACCTTTAACGTGACCTATAAACTGTACAACTCTGTACAAACTGAAATCTTTGGGGGGGGAGTAAAAAATAAAAATACAATTATGACTGTGTTAAGAACTAAGCATTTAAATGCATACACACACACACCTGCCATCATTGAAAGAGCTTCTGATTAACCCCAAATAAAGTTCAGCTGTTCTAGTAGGTCTTTCCTGACATTTTCTTAGTCCCATCCTACAGCAATAGCCATGGTCCGCAGAGAGCTTCCAAAGCATCAGAGGCATTGTTAAAATGTTACAGTCAGGAGAAGACAAAAAGAATGTCCAAGGCATTAGATATACCATGGAACACAGTGAAGACAGTCATCAAGTGGAGGAAATCAGTCACAATAGTGACATTACCAAGAACTGGATGTCCCTCCAAAATTGATGAAAATACAAGAAGAAAACTGGTCAGGGAGGCTGCCAAGAGGCCTGCAGCAATATTAAATGAGCTGCAGGAAAATCTGGCAAGTACTGGCTGTGTGGTACATGTGACAATAATCTCCCATACTCTTCATATGTCTGTGCTATGGGGTAGAGTGGTAAGACGGAAGGAAGCCTTTTCGTACAAAGAAAAACATCCAAGCCTGCCTAAATTTTGCAAAAACACATCTGAAGTCTCCCAAAAGCATGTGGGAAAATGTGTTATGGTCTGATGAAACCAAGGTTGAACTTTCTGTCCATAATTCCAAAACATATGTTTGGCGCAAAAAACAACACTGCACATCACCAAAAGAACACCATAACCACAGTGAGGCATGGTGGTGGGTGCATCATGTTTTTCTTCAGCTGGAAAGGGCCTTAGTCAAGGTAGAGGGAATTATTAACAGTTCCAAATACCAGTCAATATTGGCACAGGCTTCTGCTAGAAAGCTGAACATGAAGAGGAACTTCATCTTTCGGCATTATAACGACCCAAAGCATACATCCAAATCAACAAAGGAATGGCTTCACCAGAAGAAGATTAAAGTTTTGAAATGGGTTTTTCCTCGGGGGCGTGGCCAGCGCGGCATGTGAGCAGTCGCATCTTCACAGAGCTCCCGCTTTGATCCTACACTGATCCGGTATCCGGCACCGCAGAACACCCGGATTTTCGCCATCCGAACCTGGGAGAGTCCCCTCATCACCCGGCGGCCACTTAGGAACTTCACAGAGGCATGATGACCCGAGGACAGAGAGGAGAAGGATCCAAGCAGGATTCCCAAAATGGCGCCGCCCCGCCATCAGCACAGAGGGGACGCGCTGCAGAGAAGACAAACGAGGGGGGGAGTAAGCAGTTGAAACCACCCAAGGATCCTCTCGGAGAACCCCCTAAAGATATGAGGTACTATGCACAAAAAATGACAGGGAACCTGAACTTGGCAGGAGCGCTGCCCCTGGAAGAGGGAGCAGCATGCAGTGACACTGACATGGAGGAGGGGGGGCGAGTGCTGGGAGCGGGCGCCATGATAGCTCACTTGCAGGAGGACAGTGAAGAACCTGATGAGGAGGGAGGTGAACAGCCTACTATGGCTGACTTACTAAGAGCTGTTAATAAATGCACAGCCTCTGTGAATGGCCTGCAAGTCCGCTTTGGGAACCTGGAGGAAGGGGTATGTCTGATTAGACAAGACATTCAAAAAATTAGGGAAAGAACCACGGCTGCTGAGAGCAGGATAAGTGATATAGAGGACAGACTCCCCGAACTGACCAGAGATGCCCAATCCACTGCACGCCTAGCCAGGGCTATAGATATGAGGGCAGAAGATTTTGAGAACCGCCTCAGGCGCAATAATGTTCGCATAGTGGGGCTGCCGGAGAAAGTGGAGGGCCGGGACCCCACACAATTTGTGGAACAGTGGATGGCAGATCTATTTGGCAAGGAGGCGTTCACTCATCTCTATGCGGTTGAGAGGGCCCATCGAGTGCCTACCAGACCTCTCCCACCGGGTAACCATCCTCGCCCGATGCTGGCCAGACTGTTAAACTACAGAGACAGAGAAATTATATTGCGGCTGGCCAGGGAGAAGAAGAACATTCAATTCAATGGCACAAGGGTCTCCTTCTACCCTGACTTTTCCCCTGCAGTTCAGAAGAGCCGGGCGCACTTTGCTGACATCAAGAAACGCTTGCAGAAGCTGCAGGCACCCTATGCCATGCTTTACCCTGCGAGGCTCAGGGTCATCCTGAGGAGCCAAGCACACTTTTTTGAAAACCCTGCAGATGCCTCGGACTGGCTGGATGCCAACGCGGGAGCATTTCACCAAAGACCCCCCGAGGATGATGACTGATGGGCCTGACAAGTTCTTGCTGATACCGCCCTACCTTTTCCTCGGCTGAGGATAGTGCCGGATACGAACATTGATTATTTTCACTTAATGCGAGTTCGGAAAAGTGTTTATTAATGGCAATGCTGAATTCACGGATTGCCTGTAAATGGACGGCCATGTTGGCTGTGTCCATGGACTGTTCACGGGACCCGTTGTCCCAAGCAAATCGGGAGTGCCCGTTGGCACCCCAGAACCTGTATTTCCTAGAGGGCCACGCGAAGAAGGCTCTTATATCTGAAAGGCCTGTTGGCCTACTACGGACAGGGTCTGTAAGGTGGTTCACCGCACCGTTGTGCGCACTGGGTTGCTACGGCAACACGACAATTTGTTCCAGAGCAGACAGTTTCTATTTTCAGACTTGCAGAGTTCCAGTTCTATCTACTAACCGGCAGTCTATGCCGCCCCGGATGTCTTCCCAACCTGACATTTGGGGTCTTCCCCCTGATGGTTACATGCTTGATTTCCCCTGATGGAGACTGTCACAGTGTTGTCCTGGAACATTAGGGGGTTACAGGATCCTCTGAAACGTACTATGGTGTCCTCCCTGATGAGGAAACGCCTGCCTGCCATCTGTGCCTTGCAGGAGACACATCTTACTGCTGATTCTAAGTCGTGCCTGAACTATCGGTGGGTGGGCAGAGCGTATCACTCCACTCACACTTCCTACTCCAGGGGTGTGAGTGTTTTGATACACAGCTCCATAAATTTTGAAGAGCTCGGCTCTATGGTTGATGATGAGGGCAGATATGTTTTTCTCATGTGCAGGCTGTTTACCTTTAAATGTATTCTTGCTTTTGTGTATATACCTCCTCCGTACAATAACCAGGTGTTGAGAGCCTTAATGGAGTTTCAGTTGCGGTTCCCGGAGGTGCCTTTGTATGCCTTCGGGGATTTCAACTGCTTTATGGACCCTTTGCTAGACAAACATCCCCCGGGGGGAGGAGGGAGGGGGAAGTATTGCACGGCCCTAAGGAAATTTATAGAGGAGGTGGGGTGGACGGACCCATGGAGGGCAAGGAACCCGGGAGTGAAGCAATTTTCATGCTTCTCAAAGGGCAATTCGTCTTTGTCCAGGATTGATTTATGTATATGCTCTTATGCGGCTGGGCGTTACGTTTCGGGGATGAAGTATGCTCCCAGAAGCGTGTCGGATCACTCGCCACTGATTGTGTCTTTGGAGGTGCGTCCCCCTTCCGCAGTGGCCAAGGCCCCGTGGAAGATGAACGCCTTTTGGATGAATCTCTTTTCGTCTCATAAACAGATAGAGTCCCAAATTTTGGAATTTTGGCGTGTTCATGAGGCTCCTGAGAATGTGTCCAGGGATTGGGAGGCCTTTAAAGCTGTTTTGAGGGGTATATTTATTACAGAAATACGGGCTATTAAGAGGAAGACTCATGCTCGGAGGGAGGGAATGGAACTGTTGGCCAAGGAACTAGAGGGCACCTATGTCACGGACCCGTCTGAACTGAATAGAAGGGCGTGGCTGTCGGCGCAAGATGCCCTGTACCGGGTCACGTCTTCAGGCGCAGAGAGGAAGCGCTTTTTTCAGAAGGCGGCTTTCTATGAGGAGGGGGAGCACACAGGCCGCATGTTGGCGACCATTGCCCATTCCCAGCAGCTGTCCCCTTCAATTGGAGCACTACGTGCTCCCTCGGGAGTGGTGACTAGCTCCCCAGACCAAATCTTGACAGAGCTTGGTCATTTTTACTCTTCCCTTTATGAATCCAAGCGTGCGTATTCGTTAGAGTCTTTAGATGACTACTTGGACCATGTCCCTCTACCTACCTTGACGGACTCCGCTAGAGAGGAGCTCGATGCCCCTTTGACCCTGGGTGAGCTGCAGATGGCGACTAACATGTTTCCCAACTCGAAGGCACCGGGAGATGATGGGCTTCCTGCCGAAGTGTACAAACAGTATGGAGAGCAGGTGCTACCGCACCTGCTGAGAGTCTTTAATGCAGCAAAGGTGACCGGTACCCTCCCCCAGTCCATGACTAGAGCTAACATTGTTTTAATTCTGAAACCAGGCAAGGACCCCTTAGACCCGGGATCGTACAGGCCCATTTCGCTCTTACAAAACAATGTTAAGATCCTGGCCAAGGCACTGGCAGTGAGACTGAATAAGGTTATATCTACTATAATTCACTCGGATCAGTCAGGGTTCACGCCCCAAAAATCGACAGCGATAAATCTGCGTAGACTTTATCTGAACATTCAATCGCGGGCGGACAATGTAGGTGACCGGGCATTGCTATCCCTAGATGCCCATAAGGCGTTTGATAGCGTCGAATGGGACTATCTGTGGGCGGTGATGAGGAAGTTTGGGTTTGGGACTGAGTTCATTCAGTGGGTGCAGTTGCTGTACTCTCCACCGGTAGCGGCTATACGGGAGGGGGGAAGGATTTCGCATACGTTTAAATTACATAGAGGCACACGACAGGGCTGCCCCCTCTCCCCACTCCTGTTTGCCCTGGCCATTGAGCCGTTAGCTGCCTTGATTAGGGACTGTCCCTCAGTGCAGGGATTTCGATATGGGGATCTTCAGGAGAAGATCCTGTTATATGCAGATGACACTATGCTTCTCCTTGGGGATACCTCCACTTCACTGACTGTGGCCATGGCTATAGTGCGGCAATTCGGTACATACTCCGGGTTAGTTATTAATTGGACTAAGTCCTCCCTCCTGTTGTTGGATCGGGATACTTCGGCATCCTCTCCGACCTTGCAGGACATCCCTGTTGCTAAGTCCTTTAAATATTTGGGCATCCAGGTCACAGCTTGCTTGCTCGAATATGTTAACCTTAATCTCACCCCTCTGATCAACCGCTGTCGTGATCGGGTAAAGGTGTGGAGCAAGTTGAGGCTGTCACTGGTGGGGAGGGTGAACCTGATAAAAATGATCCTTATGCCGCAGCTGCTGTACGTACTACACAATTCCCCCATGGTTATCCCTCTGAAAAAGTTTAGAATTATTAATTCGATCTTTCGATCACTTATATGGCTCTCCAAACCCCCTAGGGTCAAGCTTGAACAATTGCAGCGCTCCAAAGACAACGGGGGATTGGCATTGCCCAATCCATGGCTGTACTATTTAGCTTCACAAATGCAGCATATTGCACGAGTTATATCCCCTCGCCAGGACCTGGCACTGAATTTGATGGACCCCTCGGTCCAACTGCTTAGTTACACGACGGGGGGAGGGGGGGAGTGGCGGATGGTCTGGAGGCCCTGAGGTACAGTAAATCTAACAAGCTCTTCCCCACGTATGCACTCATGCAAAAAACTTGGAATAAGGTCCGGATGCTTCAGGGAGTGACTGGCTTTACCGTCTACAGTCCTATATGGGAAAACCAATACTATAGGGAAATTGCCAAATTGCCGTATGGACAGAGGTGGGCGCAGTATGGGGTGTCACATATGACTCATATATTTAGAGATGGCAGGTTAAAGACTTTTCAGGAGCTAAGGATGGAGTTCCGACTGCCGGTCTCCATGCAGTTTTACTATCTCCAGCTTAAGCACGCAGTTGAAGCGCAGAGGGAGACGGACGTTTGGTCCTTGGACTCGGCGTCGGTCTTCAACTACTTGTTTGAGGTGACGACATATAAGGGGTTCATCTCTTGTTGCTACGCCAGGTTGCTTAACCTCTTTCTGCAGGGCGCCCCTTTGAGGGCAGTGTCCCTGTGGGAACAGGACGTGGGCGCGTTCGAGGAAGAGCAGTGGGAGGAGGCTTTACAAGCGATCCCCTCGTGCTCCCTGAACGTGGCTCATAGGTTGTCTCAGCTCTATATTCTTCTGAGGGTTTACTACACACCGGCTAGATTGGCCCGCATGGGGATGACCCCCGATCCGTCCTGCACCAGGTGCTGCAGGGATCACGGGGGTCTCATTCACTTGCTGTGGAGATGCCCGAAGCTTCACTTGTACTGGACACGGGTCGTTGGCACTATCAATGGCGCTTTCCACTCTCAGATACCACTGGACCCTCGGGTCTGCCTGCTGGGGATACTAGATCACCTCCAGTTGGGGGGTATCCCCAGGCAGGCTATTAGTAGGGCCTTATTCCAGGCCCGTCTGATGATTTTGAGACATTGGAAAGATACTGCGGCGCCCACGGTACAGGAGTGGATCACGCAGATGGGGGTTACGCTTAGGATGGAAAAACTTGTCTACCAACGCAGAGGGACTTGTACAAAATATGACAAACTATGGGACCCATGGCTGAGTGTTCCAGGTCTGGCACCTTTGGATCTGATATATGATCGATTGTTCTGACCTGGTTCAGGACCAGTATACAGGAGATGACTGTGATCTGGGGGAGGGCAGGTGGGGAAGGTTGAATAAAGTGTATTTGGGTGTGTGAGTCACACTGATTTGTCATACTGTTTATTATCTGGAACTGTGCGAGGATGTATTCTGTCTTTTGTTTTTACAACTGCTCAATAAAGAACTTGTTTGAGAAAAAAAAAAAGTTTTGAAATGGCCCAGCCCTAAATCCAATTGTGGGGTCATCTGAAGAGGGCTGTGCACAGGTGATGCCCTTGCAATCAGACAGATTTGGAGTGTTTTTGCAAAGAAGAGTGGGCAAATATTGTCAAGATGTGCCATGCTGATAGACTCATACCCCGAAAGACTTAGTGCTGTAATAAAATCAAAAGGTACTTCAACAAAGTATTAGTTTAAGGGTGTGCACACTTATGCAATCATATTATTTTATTTTTACTTCCCTCCACCTAAAAGATTTCAGTTTGTTGTTCAATTGAGTTGTACAGTTTATAGGTCACATTAAAAGGTGGAAAAAGTTCTGAACTGATTTATCTTTGTCTAATTTTTTTACATCAAAGAAACCTGACATTTTAACAGGGGTGTGTAGACTTTTTATATCCACTGTATATAGGGCATACAAAATCTGCTTCAAGAATAATTCCAAATGCTAAAATTAGTTTTAGAATATTTTGGAAAGATTTCACTTTACGCAACATTTACCCATTATTTTTACTAGATATTTTATAAGTATCCTGAATAATGTATTGGTAGTAGACTTTCTCAATGATGAAGTGAATGTCTAAAATAACAATTGTACTAGATGTGTCCTGCAGAATGCTATGGGACAGTACAATGTACAGTACGAAGACCTGTCTGGACAAGAGAGGGTGTTGGGACAGCTGCCCCAGGTGCAGTGTTTTCACATGGGGTACTGTGTGGCAAGCTGTGCCCCCTTGAAGCTTGCCAGCTGCATCTGCAGTGCTGCCCCATTTGGCCTTCACTGTGCTGCCCATAGCCGTGCAATTCTCACTGGCAGAAAAGATAAGTCCTATATAACACTTATTGTTCCTTCACAGCATGTGGCCACCCCTTAGACTGATCCTGAGGCCCTATATACAATGTTAAAGAGTTCTCATGGGGTTCAGAGCACCAGACTGCATTCATTGCTGCTAAAGAAACCATTTTGCAGCATCAAGGACTGGGATACATGAGATCAGGAGTAATATTTCATCTGAATGTAGTGGAGCAGGATGGTATCTTGAAGTCTGTGGGAGCCAAATGAAAAGTAAGGATAGAGGGCAATTTTCGGCCAAGCAACTGACAGCGGCACAGAACAGATACACGCCCCTAGAGAAGTATACATTTGAGGCCTACACAGCCCTTCAACATGTAGAGACCATTACAGGATAGGACACAGTGTCATTCAAGAGGCTCCACCCTTTGAGTCTCTGTCAGAAGACATGAATTGTCAGCATGGTTCACTGATTGATCAGCCATAGTCACCTTGTCCAGGCATCAGTGGACAGTGCCATCCTTCAACCCAGGTACAGACACAGTCCTGCAGGAGACTGGAATTGATTAGTGCAGTCAGAATGCAGAGTTGAAAGCTGTAGTAATGAATCTTCAGGAGGATTCTTCTTCCTGTGTCACCATCTACACTGACAGCTGGCCAGTCTTTAAAGGACTGACAACATGGATACCCACTTGAAGGTCCAATAACTGGATGATTCATGAAGAGGTGGTGTGGGGAGGCAAGGACATCTGGCACTACATCTGGAAAGAAGCTCACTCCTGCACCATAAAAGTGGGGAATGTTGACGGACATGTGCCCCTAGCCCCAGACTTCAAGAAATATAGATAAAATTGCCAAGGTGAATGCAGTTGTGCCAATTGATCCTGTCTTGATAAACTCTGCCAACTGGGACCACAAGCAATTTGGACATTTGGGGCAGAAAGTGACATATGAATGGGCACAGCAGAGAGGACTCCCTATATCCATGGACATGATAAAGAATGTAATACGGAACTGTACAGTGTGTAAAGAAGTGCAACAATGACCATTGCAAAAGTACTCCTCCAGGTCAATTAAAAGGGGCAATAGGCCTTCAGAGATTTGTCAGATTGACTTCATCAGTCCCCTGCCTTGGGGAGACAATGGACTGAGGTACTGTTGCACTGGAGTGCACACTTATTCAGGACGTTTGCTTGTTCATCCTTGTAAACATGCAGATTAAGTTGCAATGCTTCAACTGCTCCAGAAACTCATTGTTGCGTATGGCTGCCCCAAACAGGTTCAAAGTGATACTGGCTCATACTTCACTGGATCAAAAGTACAGCAGTAGACCAAAGATTCTGGAGTGTACTGGGTGTGCCATTTTTCATAGCATCCACAGGCAGCTGGTTTGATTGAAAGATACAATGGGCTATTGAAGGACCAGATAAAGTTATAGTTATTATCAATCTTGAACATCTATTGCCTTCCTTGGTAGAAGTCTTTCCTATACTATACAATTCTGTCAAAAAGCAGCATTTCTGATTTACTGTTAATGCAACAACATGCAGGAAAATACAGAAGCTTGGTTACAGAGAATAACACTGTATCCTGCATGATATACACATGTAGCGCCCTCTACCATAGGTAGGTGTTAAGCCCTGTACACACGATAGGTTTAACCGATGAAAACAGTCCGATGGACTTTTTTCATCGGACAAACCGATCGTGTATGGGCCCCATCGGTCTTTTTTCCATCTGTGTTTAAAAATAGAACATGTTTTAAATTTATCCGATGGTTAAAAAACCGATAGCAAATTACTATCGTCTGTGGGGAACTCCATCGGATAAAAAACCCACGCATGCTCAGAATCAAGTCGACGCATGCTCAGAAGCATTGAACTTAATTTTTCTCGGCTCATCGGAGTGTTTTACGTCACGGCGTTTGGAATGGTCGGTTTTTTGACTGATGGTGTGTAGGCAAGACTGATGAAAGTCAGCTTCATCGGTTTTCCGATGGAAAAATCCATCGGTTGAAAAACCATAGGAAATCCGATCGTGTGTACAGGGCTTTAGCGGTGAGAATTTTTGTGATAGTTGCCAGGCAGGTAAATTTAGGCAGGCCTATGCTGCATGCTAGGCCTGCTTGTTTTTGATCTGGGGGCAGGGAGTGGTTAGTGTAGCAGTGGGTGTGACCACCTGTGCTTCAGTTCTTGGGTGCCTCCCCTGATCCAGGGAGAATGTTCTGGAAGAGGGACAGGGCTGGGATTTGGAGTGACAGGGAGCTCATGTGAGGGGCCCTGACCAATCCCCAACTGGAATTGGCAGGGGGCAGGCCTCCTTCATCAGCTCAGGTCCAGCCCACTGGAGGAGAGTTGTTGTCAGCTGGGTGAAGTGAAGGATGGAGTGTTAGACTGCACAGTGAAGTTTTGTGCAGGAGGAGAAGAGTCCTGGGAGTAATAGTCTGCAGGAGTTGATGCAGAGGAGGAGAAATGGCCTGCAGGAGTTGATGCAGGGGAAGTGACTGTGAATGTTAGAGTCCATCAGTTCTTCAAAACTCA